>BPTQ01000006.1:327882075-328614761 GCA_019973895.1 Chrysanthemum seticuspe
CTTCCGCTGTGTACTCTTGATGTCTACATGTTTTATTTTATGTCATGTATTATAAACTCAACAGTGGCATCACGAGCCTTGTATAACAAGTAATTAATTACTGAAACACATAAATAAAATAAACATGTTGTGTTATTATTTGTATGCGTAGATCTAGGGTTTGCAAAACCTAAACCCTAATTTTTTAGGGGGGGCGTTTATTTTTGTGCCCTAATTAGGGTTTTGTAAACTAAAGTTTTAATTGAATTAGAAACCCTAAGATGCATGCAACTTTATGTGTATTGCGTAACTCTGTTTAATTGCATTAATTGTTAAGTGTAATTCTATGTCCATGATAATTACATGCATGTTTTATCATGGATCTTCTTTTATTGTATGTCTTTCTTGTTTAAGTGATATACACTAAATTATGATAGATCTAAAATTGAGGAAGACCTCAATTATTATTAATTTAATCAATTATGTGCTATGTGGTATATATTTAATTTTGACTTACGCAATCGATGAATCGATGCATGTGCCTCACCTTGTACATAGATGAAAACGGGTGAAAGTCTTAATTGAATATATGCATATTGACAGATCTAGAATTGGTTATTAATAGGATTTATCAAAACCGTTTGCATGTGGCTATTTGATATGCATGACTTTTATTTGTTATGCATTCATTGTTTATTTGATTATTTTTACAAATAATTGCTTTTTTGTTATGTGTAACAAGGGTATTTTTATAAGAAAAATAAACTGACATAAACAATGGTGAAACATGTATTTTTAAGCATAGTAATCATAATCGTTAAATTGATTGGTGACTTTGGTACAAATGGTATGAACGGCTCACCCATTAGAATGAACTATAAAGGGGTTATTAAAGAAGTGCGCACAGTCACACTGAAAGGATGTCTAAGGTTATGCTTTTGCGCTTACCTGGTCCTCTGCCCTTTGTAAGTTCGAATGGAGCTACTTAGTAAGCCATTAAATGTGCAAGCTCATCTTAAGGACGAATTAGTTTTAATTCCATGCGCCACTTTGGTGGCAATTACCCGAAACACTAAGTGTTTACACTTATGCAAAAGTACGGTATAATGGATGATAATTAACACTAAATTTCTTGATTGGTGAATCCAATACCTCGATTAAAGTTTGATGATGAAAAGCTGGTATGTGCTAAAACACATACCTTTTCATTATCAAAACTGACCCAAAATAACCAAGAAAGAGCCGTTTATTGCTAATATTTGTGGTTTTCTTGAGTTTGTGCTTGTGCAGGTACGGATATGTAAAAACACACAAAAAAGAACCAAATCAGACGTAAATCCGAGCACGAGAGATTAAGAGAGCTTAAGCTGAGCCGGAAGATCAAAATTGAGCATTTATGAAGATTTTATTCTCCGAGGATGATTTTTGAAAGATATACTCAAGTTTGAAGAAATGTCAAAACTGGCCCCTCAAGTTTCTGCTTTTGGCAAAAATGGTCCTTGAAGATTCAGAAGTTGCAAATTGACCCTTGGTTTATTTGAAGATTGGCAAAGATGGTCCTTGAAGATATTTTCAAATATTACATGTCTGGTCCCTGAAGTTTCAGAAAATACAACTTTGGTCCCTATGATTACCCTTGGATCACCTTGCTAGTCCAATCCCTTATGCAACACAAACATAAGCCACGGCCCAATAAACTCCTTACCCGCCCAACACCAATACCCGGTTTAATATATCCCTTACCCGGTATTTTACCCAGGTCAACTCACCCGTACCCGGTCAACCACAATCAAAATAATATAAAGAAATCCAAACGCGCCTTAACCCCTGTCTTCCCCAATCCCAAACACGCCAGTTACCCATTCACTTTTACCACCAATTACCTCAATCCCCACCTCGTACTAGAATCTTTCAACCTTCTGGAAGACTGACTAAGCGCTGACAGGATAAGAATGACCCACGTGGACAAATGGAAGCACTGGATTGGTCGTGACACCTCACAAGGGTGAATTGAAGCGTGTGATTGGAGGGAGTGACAAGGTGGTGAATGTGTGGCTGTGGATGAGCCTCTAGTATCTTCTGAAAAGGATCCCAGGCCTCAGCTGTGCTATATATACCCTCCTTCAGTCACAAAGAGATTTGTCCAATTCCTTAAGTCTTAGAGGAATTTTGACCATTTTATTTCCTGTCAAATTAGTTGCTTCAGTAGTATAATTGTTCAAAATTTTGTGATCCGTTTTCAATTTCAATGCAATCTTTCAAGTTCTTGTTAAATTCTTGTTTTTCAGTTTTAAAAAGCTTGTGTGATTTGAGTTAAGATTGTTGTTAAGATAAGCTCATATAAGCTCATTAAAGCTTATATAAGCTTATGTCTGTTTAAGATTGTTCCAGCATTCAGTTTTGTAAGAAAAAAAAAATAAAGTCAACGTTAGTCAAACATAATCAAAGTTGGATGGCAAAACAATTTCTGATGTGATTCTGGTTTTAATGTGTTTTGAAGTTGAGTTTTATAATTGTTTGCTCATTCCACTTTAGATCAAATCAGTTTTAATCAAATTTTGTAGTTTAAAGTATTTTCTTTTTAGTTACTAAAAGGGTGTTTGGATTAAGCTGATATTAAGGATTTCTGTTAAGTTGGATTGCTAAAGTTAAGTTTAAGGAGTTTATAAATAGATTTCAAAGGCTTTTCAATCAAGTTTTCATAAGATCAAGGCTGCTTTTGTGTTTTGGATTTCACTATTTTAGTATTTTGATCTGTCTCATATTAGTATTTTCAAGACTGCTATTCTGCTCATCCTTTGGATTTGATGGATTGATTTGTGTTTGCTAGAGTAGTTTACAGTTTTGATTGTCTGTTTTTTCAGTTTATGTATCCATTAGATAAGTTTTACTTGTTCATTGTTGTGTTCAAAAGCTCCTTTTCTGCCATTTAGTCTATCTGCACATCTACTGTTTGAACTGTTTTGGTTAGTATAACTGATAAGACTGTTTCATTAAGGTGCATTTGATCTGATTTGAGGATGGTTGTAGCTTGAATCAGTGATGTGGTTTACATTAGTTTCATTTAAGCTTGGTAACTAGTGTTTGGATCAATGAGTTAAAGTGATCTGAAGGCTTGATTTGTGTTTTATATAAGTCATCTTAGTCTCATTTAGGTTTATTAAGTTCATTTCAGTAATCAAGTTACATCTCCATATGCTTTTAGTCAAATTTTCATTTGAACTGATCTAGTGCTTATCTTGGTTGGAATTAGTAGTTAAATCTTTGCATATAGGCTTAAAATAGGTAGATCTAGCTTGCTGTCATCATAGTTAGTCTTTTTACAACATAATCAGTTCATCATTTGGGTTTAAATTTCATTTTGGTCAACCTTCATAACTGTTTTTAAAAGTCAAAACAATGTCTGAACTAGTTTTCTTCAAATATTGCAGCCTTTGCACAAGGTTCCATACAACTTTTTAGGGTCTCAAATTTGGTCCATTTGTAGTTTGCTGGGTGGTCTTGAAGACCACATATCTGGTTTTAACATTAGCTTATTGGATAAGCAGTTGCAGTAGCTTAAAGTAGGGGCCAGGTCACTGTTTTGCTTAAGTATCAGTTAGCTTAATATCTAGGTAAACTGCTTATTAGGTGTTAGGAGTAGCTGTAATACGTTGCCTTAGAGTAGTTTTAGTATTATCTAGCTTATGTAATCAGTTGGTGCAATTTAGAGCTTATTTGCTTATTTTCATTTGCTTATTCAAAAACGGTTTACATTGCAGCTATAGATTCTTACACATAAGCCTCAGTTTTCATATTTTTCATCAACTTAGAATATAATTTTAGACTTTTCCTGAAATTTTCAGATTTTTCCAGTTTTGTTTAGTATTTTTCACCATTTAAAACAGTTTTTAGTCATTTTTAAATAGCTTAAATTGCAATTAATTCAGAAAAAGTTTCAAAAAATAATTTTTCAATTTTCCCAGTTTAAGAAAAATATAAAAAGCATAAAAAATATTTTTCCTTATTTTTTCCCTTTTATTTGGTATTTTTCACAATTTAAATTAGATTAAAATAGTTTTAAATTAGTAGAAAATAGAAAAATAATCAAAAAAATACAAAATTAGTTTTAAAAAGTCTTTTGAGTTATTTTAGATTTTATAAAAATAGTTTCATATTTTTCCCTTTTATTTTTATAATTTTTAGTATTTTAATTTAGTTTTAATAGTTAAAAATTAGTTTTTAATTTTAATAAAATCCAGAAAAATCCTAAAAAATAGTTTTAATTCATAAATAGTTTTCTAATATCATTTTTATCATAAAAGTAATTTTAGGTAATTTTTAGGATTTAGAATAGACGTAGTTGCATTTTATTCGCGTTTCGTTTTAATCCCGTATTTGCGTTTTAGTGTAGAATTGCGTAGTTTGCCATTATTCTTAGGTTTTCCCCATAGATTTTAGTTCCATATGCTTTCCTTATCCCGTAGTTTAGATAACATCAATTTATCCCCTTCTCTTATTCAAATCCCGATAATCGTGACGTGAGTTGGAAATTCCATTCAACCCTCGTTCGGAACGATCTCGGTGCTCAAACCTAATACGTTTGAGTTACCCATCATACTACACACTTCTCTATTATTATTGGTTTTATTTATTGAAATCAATTTTTGGCGCCGCTGCCGGGGAGGGCTTGTAGCGAGTTTTCGTATTCCGTCTCGAATCGCGTGCATTTGAAGATCCTTCCCCGAGTGAAGTTACCGTCGTTTTTGTAAATATATATCTTTTTGAAAAACCCAAAAACATCTAAAAATACCAAAACATTCTTCCTAAAGTGTTTACAAAACCATAAAAATTAAAAAAACCAACAAAAGAAACTGAAACGTCAATTGTTACGTCGGCTCACCTTGAAGGTACAACCTATACACGGGGTATAAGGAAAGTCTTGACATTAAATTGCAGACTGAAGAACGATCCACTCTTCGTTCCCGCTCCGCTGCGCGTACTTTTGAGAGCTACCGAGCACCGGTTGACGTGACAGTTACAAAAATATTGTGTTTTCTTAAATATAAAAACCCAAAAAGATTTTCCTTTTCAAAATTTGTTTTAAAAACCCAAAAATATTCTTCTTTACCCTCTGAAGCGTCAATTCTTTATCTCTTTACCCTCTTATTTGTATAATTCTTCTCGATGTCTTCGTCTTACCATTATGGTTGTCAATGGTGTGGGGGACCTCAAAATGGTGGGAATTGTCCCGGATGTAGCATTGTGAATACAGGAAACAAGTTTGTCTATGACCAACATCCCTACAATGATACGACCGATTTCCGTAACCAATCCCCATACCATGAGACGGAGTCATACTCTTGTGAGTATTGTGGAGGTCCTCACCAAGCTTTTCAATGTCAAAATCAATTTAACAATACAACCTTTGGTTATGAACCTTATCCATATACTTCACCAAACCCGTCACAACAATCATACTGTTGTGAGTATTGTGGAGGTCCGCATGTTAACTCCGATTGTCAAATGCAAAACCCGCTTGTCTATGAGCAGGTTCCTTGTAACAATTACGACTATCTTTATAATCCACCTCCACAATACCAAGAAATTCAACCACAACCTCCGATAATTTCTCCAGAAATTCAAAGATGTCTTAAAATACTCGAAGAATTTGTTAATAAACATGCCGAAGATCGAGCGTCTCGCAACGAAAGATCTATGATAGAATTACTCGAAGAAGAAGAACGAGCAGCTCAGATTGAAAAATGCCTTGAAGAAATACGAATTGAGGAGCAAGCACTTGAAAGACGCCCCCGATGGCTCGAGACTTACATTGACGATGATGATGAGGATTCCATCCAAATGAAATAATATTATGCGAGTTTGTCGGCTGAAACCCCTCCCGTTTCTGAGCCTTTCATTTCCGACTCTTCCCCTTCACTCACACCAGTTGAGAGAAGTGACGTCATTTTGGAAGAGGTCGATGATTCTATTTCTTCAAACATTGTTGAACCCGTTGACTCTCTCATAATGGGGGACGAGCTTCTTAGCACTATTCCGGAAACGGAATCGACTAGTGTTGAGAGACTTGACCCAATCCCAAGTGAGTCCGAGGATATATCTGATAGTGATTGTGATTCGCTTTTATGTGATTCTCTTGACATCTCCGAGGTTACTTCCGGGATTTTCTCAAATCCAGTTTTCAAGTTCAGTGATGACTACACCTTTTGTGAAGTTAATCCTCTTTTTGACAAAGATTTTGACTCCGATTCAGAGACCACAACAGAAGTGGTGGATATTGCTAGCTCTCAGAGCACACCACTTGTCCCATCTCTGTGTTCCGACCTTTCTCTCCCGTCATGTGATGTTATGCAAGATGAAGAAAGTGATGAATCTGACACTGAAGATATTATGGAGATTTATGAATTGACTAAAGTGGTTGAAGATGATATTCTTGATTATCCGCCTTATGATTCTGATATGGAAGGAATCGACTTATTTCTTGATGATCCAATACCGCCGGGTATTGAGAGTGACGGGTGCGACTCTAATCAAGATGTCCTTTTTCTTGAAAGCTTGCTTAATGATGATTCTCCTTCCTCTGTTGAGTCGACCCTCACTTATCCCGTTGAGCCCACATGTGAAGACAAGATCTTCAACCCCGGGATATGCATTGATGAGTTCTTTGTTAGAAACGTTGTTCGAGATAAGGATCCTCCGAGGGATGCCTTTAGTATTGAGCTTTCACCTCTTATCCTCTACCATGTACTCCCGACTTCTTTGAAGTTTTCTCACTTTGATCCGTCATTCTTTCGTCCACCCGCAAAACCACCGGATGATGGATCATTCTTTCATGATATACCATATGTGCTGAAGCCCGACATTTTCTTCCCCACCCAACCCACCCAGTCTCATTCCTTCGGGAATGAGGACACCATTTTTGACCCTGGTATCTCTACCACTTTCTTCCCCAAGGACAAATGAATTCGGGGACGAGTCAGGCTAGCTACTCGGTGATCAAAAACAGTAGCGCTTCGTGGGAGGCACCCCATGCTTATCTCTATCTTCTTTCTATTTTTTAATAAGTGACGTGAAGGGGTCTGCCTCTTCGATTTCTCGTGTTTGGTTGTTTGTGATGTTGTGTTCAGGATGTTCCCAATATGAAGACTCTCGTGCTCGAAGTTTGTCTTTTCTCCACTCGAGTTTCAAGATCGTTGCTGATGGAAATCCGATATCCTAATCTTATCGACTAACGTTTATCTTTTAGCATACTTAATAAACGGCTTTTAGATTTTTGTGATACCCTTGCTTTAAACATTGAGGACAATGTTTCGTTCTAGTCTGGGGTAGGGTAATCTTCGATTTGATTTGACCGCACTTGCCTATTTCTGTCGTGTACTCTCGCAACCCCGGTTTTCCTTAGAAAATGAAAAATTGTGCAAAAATGAGAAAAAATTTAAAATTTTTGTAAGCTTTTGTTAAGTCTTTTTGATTGAAAAGTTTTGCTAGTCTCTTAGACAAGAAGCTATAAAATGTGAATTCTAGCTCACAAGGCCAAGATTTTGCAAGTTTTCCTGAGTGACTTTAAATATGCATAACTTTATTTCATTAGACGAAGCATTTGCTAAGTTAATATATGTTTTGACACCTTGTTAACTTTCCGCTGGTGAGAGTAGGAATAGAATTCTGACTTGACCGGGCGTGTTGAGCCCTAACTTGTTCCCTTAACCATAGATAATCTAAAAATTATCGGCTAAGCATTCGCGGATCTCATTATTTGAGATTTTAAATTTGCGGAGATCGAGAAATGATAGAGTTACTTATGAGTTTAGATGCTAAACGTGGAGTAGTTGGTTCTCTTTAGAGCTCATCGAAGGTACTTATGGCTTTTTGTTCCCACAAAATTGTTTCACCCCATATCTGTCTAATAAATAATTAGAGATGTTGAGTTTTTGGCGATAGTTAGTTCTTTATCTTCTTAAAAGAATCTTTGTTTTAAAAATTGGGTACACATCAAGGATCCGTAATAAATAAATGAGCAATAAGTGCAAAAGTAATAAGTAAAGTTGTGAGCTGCGGTGTCGAGATCGGACCCTTGGATCTTTAGCCGGGATTGAGTGAGGTCTTAGCCTAGCCAGCCGGGATCCTCATTTCATGAAGCCTATAGTCTTGGAATTACCCCGTGAAGCTCCGTAGTCCATAGCTCATATATATAAAAGTGTAAGTGAAAAAAAAAAAAAAAAAAAAAAAAAAAAAAAAAATTGATGATGAATGAAAAAAAAATGAAAACGTCAAAAGTATAAGTGAAATAAAAATTCCTTGATGTGGACCTCATTTTTACGACAATGGTTCTTGAGAGAAGGCGGATAACTAATTATCGACTTAGCTTTGTATCTTTATCGGAATAAAAGTTATCGAAACGAGAAATTTGAAGAAATTCATTTCTCACAAAAATAAAAAAATCTAGAGGAAAATAGGAAAATGGGAGCAAAAGGTAATTACACAAGTAACTTCCATGGGTAGTGTTAGCATCTAGAGTCATATTTAACAATGATTTCGGTTTTACGCTTAGTTTGGGACTTGTGAAAAATCAGGGACGATGTATTCTATCCGTATGGTCACTTCACGCTGTGTTGTGTTTCTTACTCCGTGATCCTAACGTGTCGTTTGAAAAATGTTGGAGTTATTGATCGACATGAAAGTTCAACAAACCGTCATTCATAATCGGAATGTGCTTAATCGTAATATCTACATGTGAAATAAAAGGTAAACGGGGCGTTTTTAGAACTAAGGCTTCCTTAATCTCTTTTGAGGAATCTTTGCTACTTCTTCATAGGTTTAGTAGAAAGAGATTGAAATCCTTGGTTTTAGAAGCGTGAGTTGATTGCATTGCGTGAGGACACGACAATGGTCTCGTCTGGGGTATTTTGGTATGTGCTAAAGCACATACCTTTTCATTATCAAAACTGACCCAAAATAACCAAGAAAGAGCCGTTTATTGCTAATATTTGTGGTTTTCTTGAGTTTGTGCTTGTGCAGGTACGGATATGTAAAAACACACAAAAAAGAACCAAATCAGACGTAAATCCGAGCACGAGAGATTAAGAGAGCTTAAGCTGAGCCGGAAGATCAAAATTGAGCATTTATGAAGATTTTATTCTCCGAGGATGATTTTTGAAAGATATACTCAAGTTTGAAGAAATGTCAAAACTGGCCCCTCAAGTTTCTGCTTTTGGCAAAAATGGTCCTTGAAGATTCAGAAGTTGCAAATTGACCCTTGGTTTATTTGAAGATTGGCAAAGATGGTCCTTGAAGATATTTTCAAATATTACATGTCTGGTCCCTGAAGTTTCAGAAAATACAACTTTGGTCCCTATGATTACCCTTGGATCACCTTGCTAGTCCAATCCCTTATCCAAAACAAACATAAGCCACGGCCCAATAAACTCCTTACCCGCCCAACACCAATACCCGGTTTAATATATCCCTTACCCGGTATTTTACCCAGGTCAACTCACCCGTACCCGGTCAACCACAATCAAAATAATATAAAGAAATCCAAACGCGCCTTAACCCCTGTCTTCCCCAATCCCAAACACGCCAGTTACCCATTCACTTTTACCACCAATTACCTCAATCCCCACCTCGTACTAGAATCTTTCAACCTTCTGGAAGACTGACTAAGCGCTGACAGGATAAGAATGACCCACGTGGACAAATGGAAGCACTGGATTGGTCGTGACACCTCACAAGGGTGAATTGAAGCGTGTGATTGGAGGGAGTGACAAGGTGGTGAATGTGTGGCTGTGGATGAGCCTCTAGTATCTTCTGAAAAGGATCCCAGGCCTCAGCTGTGCTATATATACCCTCCTTCAGTCACAAAGAGATTTGTCCAATTCCTTAAGTCTTAGAGGAATTTTGACCATTTTATTTCCTGTCAAATTAGTTGCTTCAGTAGTATAATTGTTCAAACTTTTGTGATCCGTTTTCAATTTCAATGCAATATTTCAAGTTCTTGTTAAATTCTTGTTTTTCAGTTTTAAAAAGCTTGTGTGATTAGAGTTAAGATTGTTGTTAAGATAAGCTCATATAAGCTCATTAAAGCTTATATAAGCTTATGTCTGTTTAAGATTGTTCCAGCATTCAGTTTTGCAAGAAAAAAAAATAAAGTCAACGTTAGTCAAACATAATCAAAGTTGGATGGCAAAACAATTTCTGATGTGATTCTGGTTTTAATGTGTTTTGAAGTTGAGTTTTATAATTTTTTGCTCATTCCACTTTAGATCAAATCAGTTTTAATCAAATTTTGTAGTTTAAAGTATTTTCTTTTTAGTTACTAAAAGGGTGTTTGGATTAAGCTGATATTAAGGATTTCTGTTAAGTTGGATTGCTAAAGTTAAGTTTAAGGAGTTTATAAATAGATTTCAAAGGCTTTTCAATCAAGTTTTCATAAGATCAAGGCTGCTTTTGTGTTTTGGATTTCACTATTTTAGTATTTTGATCTGTCTCATATTAGTATTTTCAAGACTGCTATTCTGCTCATCCTTTGGATTTGATGGATTGATTTGTGTTTGCTAGAGTAGTTTACAGTTTTGATTGTCTGTTTTTTCAGTTTATGTATCCATTAGATAAGTTTTACTTGTTCATTGTTGTGTTCAAAAGCTCCTTTTCTGCCATTTAGTCTATCTGCACATCTACTGTTTGAACTGTTTTGGTTAGTATAACTGATAAGACTGTTTCATTAAGGTGCATTTGATCTGATTTGAGGATGGTTGTAGCTTGAATCAGTGATGTGGTTTACATTAGTTTCATTTAAGCTTGGTAACTAGTGTTTGGATCAATGAGTTAAAGTGATCTGAAGGCTTGATTTGTGTTTTATATAAGTCATCTTAGTCTCATTTAGGTTTATTAAGTTCATTTCAGTAATCAAGTTACATCTCCATATGCTTTTAGTCAAATTTTCATTTGAACTGATCTAGTGCTTATCTTGGTTGGAATTAGTAGTTAAATCTTTGCATATAGGCTTAAAATAGGTAGATCTAGCTTGCTGTCATCATAGTTAGTCTTTTTACAACATAATCAGTTCATCATTTGGGTTTAAATTTCATTTTGGTCAACCTTCATAACTGTTTTTAAAAGTCAAAACAATGTCTGAACTAGTTTTCTTCAAATATTGCAGCCTTTGCACAAGGTTCCATACAACTTTTTAGGGTCTCAAATTTGGTCCATTTGTAGTTTGCTGGGTGGTCTTGAAGACCACATATCTGGTTTTAACATTAGCTTATTGGATAAGCAGTTGCAGTAGCTTAAAGTAGGGGCCAGGTCACTGTTTTGCTTAAGTATCAGTTAGCTTAATATCTAGGTAAACTGCTTATTAGGTGTTAGGAGTAGCTGTAATACGTTGCCTTAGAGTAGTTTTAGTATTATCTAGCTTATGTAATCAGTTGGTGCATTTTAGAGCTTATTTGCTTATTTTCATTTGCTTATTCAAAAACGGTTTACATTGCAGCTATAGATTCTTACACATAAGCCTCAGTTTTCATATTTTTCATCAACTTAGAATATAATTTTAGACTTTTCCTGAAATTTTCAGATTTTTCCAGTTTTGTTTAGTATTTTTCACCATTTAAAACAGTTTTTAGTCATTTTTAAATAGCTTAAATTGCAATTAATTCAGAAAAAGTTCCAAAAAATAATTTTTCAATTTTCCCAGTTTAAGAAAAATATAAAAAGCATAAAAAATATTTTTCCTTATTTTTTCCCTTTTATTTGGTATTTTTCACAATTTAAATTAGATTAAAATAGTTTTAAATTAGTAGAAAATAGAAAAATAATCAAAAAAATACAAAATTAGTTTTAAAAAGTCTTTTGAGTTATTTTAGATTTTATAAAAATAGTTTCATATTTTTCCCTTTTATTTTTATAATTTTTAGTATTTTAATTTAGTTTTAATAGTTAAAAATTAGTTTTTAATTCTAATAAAATCCAGAAAAATCCTAAAAAATAGTTTTAATTCATAAATAGTTTTCTAATATCATTTTTATCATAAAAGTAATTTTAGGTAATTTTTAGGATTTAGAATAGACGTAGTTGCATTTTATTCGCGTTTCGTTTTAATCCCGTATTTGCGTTTTAGTGTAGAATTGCGTAGTTTGCCATTATTCTTAGGTTTTCCCCATAGATTTTAGTTCCATATGCTTTCCTTATCCCGTAGTTTAGATAACATCAATTTATCCCTTTCTCTTATTCAAATCCCGATAATCGTGACGTGAGTTGGAAATTCCATTCAACCCTCGTTCGGAACGATCTCGGTGCTCAAACCTAATACGTTTGAGTTACCCATCATACTACACACTTCTCTATTATTATTGGTTTTATTTATTGAAATCAAAAGCTTAAACATTAAAACAAGGATATAAATGTTTTAATAAAACCTATGCTACGAAGATGAATGCATGACATCTTTGTACATATTTGATTTGACATCAAAATTATTACCCTTAATTTAAGTTATATGCCATCCAACGAAATGGAAACACCTAAGATTACCTTTTATTTGCATGAGATCGTGACTTAGATCGTAATCAAAGTGTAAAATGTCCACGTGTCGTGAGAACGGGCATGGACGATTTTGCAGTTTCTTAAATTGGACAAATTAATTGAGTTTTGTAGTGAGAACTGGCAACTCAAGGCATAAGATGGGGATAAAACATGTTTACATGGCAATTGATATTGGCTAAATGTAAATCCCATAAATCTAGGAATTGCAATTTGAAAATTGGCAATTGAGGTTCGACTCGTACCATCTTGAATAATTTCATTACTAGCAGATCAACTGATGTGATGAAGCTATGTCAATTTGGATCCTAGTTTTCAGTGAAAATTAAATGGTTATATGTTTATGAACCATGGGTATTTAATTTTCTTGAAAAGGTTAATTATCGAAAATACTAAAATTGAATTTTGTAATTCTTTTGAATGTATAAATGCAACATTTAACCATAAACGTGGTTTAGTCTTTTATTTGTAAATTAATCCATTCTGCTTTCAAACAAATGTTTGATCGAGTATAATTTATCGAAAAGACAAAACAAAGTCTCTTTTCCATGGAAGAAGAATGAGACTCAATCCTATTACTTTTCATGAATGAGAAAGGTATAATAGGAACATTTGAATTGTCTAAATTCTAATCTAACTCATAGCAATGAATTGCACATCTTATTTTCCATAAAGATTTCATTACCCTCATTTGGTGAATGAATCATTTGTAACAACATGAATGTTGGTTAACTGGAAAGCATGTATATGAGTTACTAAATTATAAGCTAGACTAATTACCGCAAAAATTGGTAAAAGGCAAACTAGCATTTTATCTAGTTGTTTTGCTTTAAAGGTGCTACATACCATTATGGGCATGATAGGCCTGTTAAGGAAGAAATTGCATACCCAATTTTTCAAGTTAATAACATTGATGGATAACCCATCATTCACAGAGTAGAATACACCTTTTAGTACCTTAGTAATGATTACGTATGGTTCCTTAAAGGTGTAGGAAAGTAAAAAGCAAGCAAGTTGTTTTCACTGGTTATGAAACACTTACAATGTTGTCAAATTCAGTGGGAGCATTTGTGTTGCATTACTGAATAAGAAGTTGTTTTAATGATTTCTAATTCAGTGGGAGCTACAAGCCTTATTTGTTGTGTAGTAATTCAAATTATCTCTTGAATATCATGTAGATAATTACTTTCCAATTGTAGGCACTTATGTTTTTTAAGGATTGTCATGTGCGTTTCCTTACAAATATATATAGTCCTATATCTACTAGTTATATCTATGACACAAATCACATTTATCAAATAAACGAACGTGTATCGTGTTGTTTATATGATATATGATGTTGTTCCATGCACAAGTGGGAGAAATCTTTATTGTGTGCAAGGTACAACACATATATTAGTATGATTTAAATGGATTCTCTTGACTGTAAAGTAAGAGAATAACGTTCTAATAGGAAGTATACATTTAAATATGTATGATTGCCCTATTAAGAACATGTGTCAAGATGATAACAAAAACTTCTTTATTTTACATATTTATGTCATTCAATATTTAAAAAACACTTGTTGTTGCAATTTATGTTACGTGAGAACATGAACTAGATTATAGACCAAGGTAAAATATCCACGTGTCGTGAGAACGAGCATGGATGATTTTGCAGTTTCTTAAGTTGAACATTTCATGGAATGACATAATTAAATGAGGTAATCTAATACTACTTTGAATTTAAGTATTCGTTGAATGACTTAAATATATGTAGTAAATATTAAGTTGAAATATTAATTGAAACCTGAGGTGGTGTTCATAATTACTTTAATTATAAATGTTTATGATTTTGTAAAGTCACAAACATGAAGTCTTTTAAAGACTTACAATATAAAGTAAGACGTTAACTTGCTATGTTTTAAGACATATGCATGAAGTCAATGAGTTGATCAATGACTTATAACGTATAGTGGGATTATAACTAATATGTCTTTTCACTTGGTCAAAAATATTTGTGTTATAATACATGCAATTGACTTGGTAATTCTATTGTACCATTAAGTCTTACTTTGTTGGTAAATAGGTAAGCCAAAGAGTAGATGGTTATCTAAAATATTGTTAGATTTTCTTACAATATTAATTCTAAGGAAATACCATAGTTTTATGGTATGTTCTGTTAGAAGAATCAAAATCTGTTGGCATTATTTGATTCAAGATAACTATAGTTTCTTCCAAAAGTTATCAAGGTTAGTAGATTGAGTATAGATTGGATATACTCAATAAGACTCCAACCTAGAAGATTGATAATATACCATTTGTTTATGGAATGTGATGAATCACATTAAGTCTTATAAATGAAGATCTGAATTTGTTAAACTACTTATAGAGTGAGTTGTAACAAACTAATGTCAGGAACTGTCAATGTTTTTTGTAATATCCCAAAAGAAAACAATGTATTGTTGCTTTACTTGCTAAACTATTTAAAGGCAATCTTTAAATTGTTAAAGGCAAGTGGGAGTTTTGTTTAAATCTTGAAAGATTGAATTACAAAATACACAATCTTCTAAAATGCACTAGCAAATATCATGATGAGGCTAAACATTAAAATGATAGACCTTAATATGATGGAATTGTCATTCATAGATCCGTAAGGATATCTCAGATATTTAATATGCTAAGGAATATGAGTTATAGGATCATGGTAAGCCTGTTAATCATAATGATGAATTTACCAAATGTTAAATTGTGGTAAATCAATCATACTATGAATGTAGAGGTGTTGTCCATAAAAATAATCAACTTTAGATACTTGGTTTATATTAATGAAGATGATTTTCTTCAAAGGATGAAAACCCTAGTGGTTTAAATTTTTGTGTAGACATCATATGGACAATATTGTACACATATTTAATGCATGTCTAGTGAAAATAATATTAATCATACTTAAGCAATTAACTATGATTAAATATTCTTTCCTAGATACATTAAATAGAAGTATAAAGATTATAATTGTCATACTTAGTTTCATTGATATGAAATTTTGACAATGAATATCAAAACTCTTTGTTTTGGAATTACTTTTGCGAAGACGATAAGTAATACAAAGTAGTTTTATGAATTCAAATAATCTTTAGATATGTACAAAATGCAAGAATCCATGAATGGATATATGCAAGCATCTAGGAGGTGTTTCTTATGTTTAATATTAAATTCATGTTTGATTTAATAATTAAAATGTCACACCCCCAAATTACCTGTTTTGCAGCGGAATGGAATTCCTGGGGATAGACTGTCATAGCATCACAATCACAGTTATATTGAACGACCTAAAGTGTCGTTTGGAAAATACATCGTTTGATTTAATAAAACAATCAGAGTTTACAAAGTAGGTCCCAAATGTAAATCAACTTGTGCGGAAATAAGTTTGTTACAATTCAAACGATGTTTTTAAGTACGTAAAACCCAAGTGAGACGCGTCGTCATCGCGACTCCATGATGTGTCCAAATGCATGCCATGAAGTGAATGCCTTAGATACCTGAGATAAAAACATGCTAAAAGTGTCAACACAAAGGTTGAGTGAGTTCATAGAGTTTGTTTTGAAATGTAAAGCCTTTCAAAATCGTTTATGCAGCAAAGGCATTGTAAATCCACTCAGTTCCAAGTTCCGCCCATACAAAACTTGCAACCTGTGTGTTCACAACCCATTGCCAGAATGTGATATAGTTTATGTTCAAACATATGATTTCAAATGAATTCACAATAGTACCTAACTCGACGTAGAACAATAGCACTTAATCAATAGGACTAGACTTAATGTATCAGTAGTCAACTGATTTAGAACGTTATACGACGTAGAACCATAGCACATAAGCAATAGCACCTAACTCAATGTATATCAGTAGTCAACTGATTTAGAACGTTATACGACGTAGAACCATAGCACGCAAACAAGGACAATTGACATAGTATAACCTTTGATTTAGAAACAATGGTAATCATGGTAGCATTTAGCCTTAAAAATCTAAAGTACTTATGAAAAATAGTTAAGCATGTATCTCCCCCAAAACAGTACAAAACAATTGAAAGTGGGGCTATGAAAACTCACTTGGATAAACTGGAATAACGGCAAAAGTGAGTACACTGAGGTTTAATGTGATGCATCAACCGGGACCTAATACGAATGATATGATATGTCATGAGTTGCAATGTAATGTCATGCATGCACTTCGTATGTTATTTATACCATTTACGGGTTTTGAAAATATTACTCGTCGACGAAAAATACTCTTTTGACGTCTTGACCCTTCAAAAAATGACTTTACATGTTTTTACGTCAAAATGTCATCCTACAATGGTTTTATAATGATTTTTGGTGAAATTACTACTTTTCGTCGCAAAACAATGTCGTCGGAAAAATCATGAAATTAACAAAAATGGCTCCGGAAAAGTAGTCGTAAAATGGTGTATGTCGATCGTTAGAGAACGAACTCGACGGTTTTGGAAAGTTTGTATCGATATCTAGAAGTTTCAGTTCAGGAGTTTTCGTCCAAAAGGTCTCGATCATAAAGATATCAAGGGCTAAAGATGGTGGTTTTTGCTAATTGTGTGCAGAAAATGAGTTTCGGCCAAGTTTGAACGTCCGTAATTAATTTATTATAACTCAGCTTTACAAACGGCTTTTTGTTTTGAAAAATATGGCCGATGAACTTGATTTTACTAGAAGACATTTCGTTCTAAAAAGTTTCACAACCTTGTTAAAAACTGCCGCAAACATGGTCGTTACAGCTAATGAAATACTTGGATCGTAAAAATAATATAGTTTTTCAGAAAATAATAGTTACGGCAAGTTTATAAAAACGTGCATATCTTTGTTGTTTTAAATCCGTTTTCTACGTATAATACGTCCTTAGCTTCGTATCAAAGTAAACTAATATATTTTTGACAAGTCGAAATAATTTGTGAAGCTTAAGGCTCGTTTTTGACCCGAACAAACTAAAAACTGCATGCTGAATTTTCTGAAAAATGTACGTTTCGTCGTCAAACTTTAAAAATCCATAACTTCTTCGTTATAAGTCCGTTTTTATCCGTTCAAAAGGCCACGGATTCGTTTTAAAGTATATTTTCTAAATATCAAGGCCAAAGTTTCGTACCAACAGTAGGTTTTTCCAGTAATTCGAATTAAGGACAGAACCTAAATATATAGTTATCGAAAATAGTTTTTCTCGGACAAAACCTATTCTAATCCCTTCAAATCAACTCCAAAGCTAATCTAATCCTACCATACACCTTCTTAGGGTGTCATGGGTTCCTAATCACCATCAAGACCAAAGAATACCATGGGAATATTTATAGGATGACCAATATGTGTATATAACTCCATAAATCATGAAATAAATGGTATAAATCACATATCATGCATATAAGCTCCAAAAATGAAAAGAAACATATGAAAATGAAAAGGAAACATGAAAATGATAAAAACAAGCTTACTAGTGAAAGTGATGAGGTGAAAGTAACAAGGATTAAACTTAAATACCCTTGGTTTTTATTTCAAAACCATATAAAGAGTATATACTAGATTGTTTATACACTAGAACTTGAAAATTTTTGATCCCCTTTTTGTTCTTGATACTTGGCCGGATGTGATGAAGCCCCAAAGAGAGAAAAAATGATTTTTAACACTTGGTGAAATGTGAATGAATGAGAAAAATATAATGGAGGTAGACTTTTGTAGAAGTACATTTATTAAAATCAAGCAAACCATGCCATAATAAATGAATACCCTTCCCCCTTGTCGGCCAAGGGGGGGGGGGGAATGAGATATTTTATATATTTTTTTTTAAACATTTACTTGTATATATATTTGTAAGACTTTTGACAAAAGTGTAAGAAATATATAAGTATTAATCATTTGTAAGGTAAATGGTAATTTTTGGTGCAAGTAAGTTTTTATTAGGTCAAAATAGAATGTATTGAGATAATAAAAATTGTAAAAATACTTTCCTTGTGAAAATTGAGTGATAAAATAATTATCGTACAATTTTTAAGAAAAACGACGTAATAATTTAATTTTAACGATTAAAGTACCAAATAAATTTGAAACACTAGGAAAACTAAAATATAGTTTTTATAAACTAAATGTAAGTTTAAAAATACCTCGGGATCATTTTTGAAAGTAACGGATTAAATGTTAAAATAATAACTCACGCGATAAAGTTTATTATATATAAAAATTACGCGTTGAATGTGAAATAAAATGTCATGAATGAACTAATGAGATGTAAATGATGTCAATGAAATGTAGACTAATCTTAGTCCATATGAAATATACGTGATGTTATGATCATGAATTCGCCGCTAAACCTTTAAGGTTACGCGAATTTGAAACAAGTAAACCAAGTTTACTAAAAATGTTGAAATAGTGAGACATGAATGGTGTCGAGAAATGACCTGAAAGTACGGGTTGTCACATTCGCCCATCCAAAAAGGAATTCAGTCCCTGAATTCAATCGTTGATAGTCTATCGGGTTTAGGGTTTGATGTGGCAAACTTTCCCATTTCCGAGCAAAACCCTCAAAAGACTTTTTGGTAACCGATTTTTACTTAATCTCACAACTCATCAAACAAGAACTGTCATGAGATTAGGCTAAATCGGTTTAGGTAACGACTTGTTTCTAGCTCGATCTTTGCAACTCATCAAACAAGAACTGTCACGCGGATCAAACTGGAAACAAGTGGTTTGAAGAAAATCTTTTGAAAATTTGGCTCGATTACGGAATTGCTTACTCATATGAGGCTACTACTCCCTTCATTGCATGATTCTTCCTGAATTAGACATAGGTGATCAGGCTATGTATAATTTAGGAGTAACTATGCAATGCTTGGACTAATCGACTCATATGTTGTTTGGTGTTGAGTCAACTGATGTTAAAATTATGATGAACATTGAGGAGAGAAGACATGGAGAAGTGTCGTTAAAATGATCGATAAAGTAAAAAGAATTAAAATCCTCGTAAATGATAACAAATCGGAAAGAAAATAAGGTACGATAGATGAGAATATTTTACAACGAGTGGTTTATCAAACAGAAATACATCTTAAGTTATAAAGATTCGGATACGATGGAAAACATAACTTAGTACGACATAGAACATAAGGAGAAATAAGACTGTTAGTTTCCGAACTTCTTCAGTCTTCCGCGTCGTTGATACCTTGACGAGCTCCTCCTCCTCCTTCTAACATATATACATTCCCATGAGCACCTTTGACTTGTTGACCTTGGTTTTGAGGACATTGGTTCCGATAGTGTCCTTGTTCCCCACATCCGAAGCACGTAACTATGGTCTTGCCCTTACAGTCCTTAGCAAGGTGTCCTACTTTGTGACAGCTAAAGCATATACCACATGGACCATTATGATGTAGCGTGCATTGGTGGCATCGCGGTAAGTTTCCTGCATAAGCTCTTCCCCTTGTTGGTGTAGCAACATAGACCTTGGCGACTTCTTGTCTTCTATTCTGTTGTTGATGATGGTTAGTGTTACGGTTTTGGTTGTTGTTGTTATAACCTCCTTGGTCGTCTTCCCATTTTCTTTTGTTGTTGTTGATTTGGTTATTGTCATTGTAGTTGTTGTTTTGGTTATTGTGGTAGTTGGTGTGGTTGTTGGGGTCGTTGTTGTTTTGGTTGGTGTTGGTGTACTTGCCTCTCTTCACTACCTGGGCCATGAGCTTTTGAGTCAATCGAATAGCTTCCTCAATCGTTTGCGGGTCAGAAGAAGTCACGTCACCTTGAATAATTTCGGGAAGTCCTTCAATGAAAGCCTCCAGTAGCTTCTCATTATCCGAAACCATAGATGGGCATAACACGGCCAATTCTTGGAACCTTCGAATATAAGTATCAATGTCGTACCCAATAGTTTCCAACTCATAGAATTCGGTCTCCAACTTCTTAATCTCCGTACGCGGACAAAACTTCTTTGTTACCAACCCTTTAAATTGCTCCCAAGTGAGCTTGAAAGCATTCTCCATACCAATCGGTTGAGCATATGAATTCCACCAAGACAATGCTCCATCGAGTAATGTGCTCGTAGCAAATTTGACCTTACTGTCATCCGGACAGTTACATAGCAAGAATACTGACTCCAATTTTTCAAACCATCGAACCATTGCTGTAGCTCCCTCGGTACCTCTAAACTTGGTGGGTTCACCACTTTTGAAATCTTTGTACGAACATTTCTTAACTCCGGATCCTCCGGCATTTCCAGTAGCAGCAGCTAGCCTAGCGGCTTCAGCAGCAGCCGCGGCCTCAGCGGCAGCAGCAGCCACTGTTTCTCTTTCGACTCTTAGAGCATTAGCAATGCTATCATTTACCAACTTTTGAATTGCTGCTTGGGTCATTTCAACGGTAGCTTTCTTCGGTGCCATATCTTCTTCAAAACAAGAGGAAATGTGAGACGTAGCAAAATCCGATGTTAATAATAAGCGCTTCAAAGAAATGTGATAAGAAACGATGAGTTTGAGGTTATTTTTCAAAATGATCGACGGTTTCCTACGAAATGGGTTATGATATGTCGTAAGTGCTTCAATGTATGATGGTTTAGAGACTTAATGTGTGAATAAAGTGTAACTCGACATGTTAGTGGTGAAACAAAGGAGTGAGAGCGACTTCGCCCTATTTAAAAGTTTATTTCGGCATTCGTCGTTATCGATGATGAATCAGCTGATATAAAAATTGTGATAGGGAATGACAAGGAATTCTCCACATTAGAGTATGAAGAAAGAATAATGGAATGGGCATTTAAGGGCATCCATGTGACAATCGTTAAGAAATGAAAGTAAATAACTCGAAAAATGTACGTATAAACCGCATGTACAGTGAACATGCACTTATGATGAAATGATGAGATGCTATGATAATGTAGTTATAGTCTAGGGTCAATGATGCAACCTAGTTCTCTATAACTGAAGCTCTGATGCCAATCTGTCACACCCCCAAATTACCTGTTTTGCAGCGGAATGGAATTCCTGGGGATAGACTGTCATAGCATCACAATCACAGTTATATTGAACGACCTAAAGTGTCGTTTGGAAAATACATCGTTTGATTTAATAAAACAATCAGAGTTTACAAAGTAGGTCCCAAATGTAAATCAACTTGTGCGGAAATAAGTTTGTTACAATTCAAACGATGTTTTTAAGTACGTAAAACCCAAGTGAGACGCGTCGTCATCGCGACTCCATGATGTGTCCAAATGCATGCCATGAAGTGAATGCCTTAGATACCTGAGATAAAAACATGCTAAAAGTGTCAACACAAAGGTTGAGTGAGTTCATAGAGTTTGTTTTGAAATGTAAAGCCTTTCAAAATCGTTTATGCAGCAAAGGCATTGTAAATCCACTCAGTTCCAAGTTCTGCCCATACAAAACTTGCAACCTGTGTGTTCACAACCCATTGCCAGAATGTGATATAGTTTATGTTCAAACATATGATTTCAAATGAATTCACAATAGTACCTAACTCGACGTAGAACAATAGCACTTAATCAATAGGACTAGACTTAATGTATCAGTAGTCAACTGATTTAGAACGTTATACGACGTAGAACCATAGCACATAAGCAATAGCACCTAACTCAATGTATATCAGTAGTCAACTGATTTAGAACGTTATACGACGTAGAACCATAGCACGCAAACAAGGACAATTGACATAGTATAACCTTTGATTTAGAAACAATGGTAATCATGGTAGCATTTAGCCTTAAAAATCTAAAGTACTTATGAAAAATAGTTAAGCATGTATCTCCCCCAAAACAGTACAAAACAATTGAAAGTGGGGCTATGAAAACTCACTTGGATAAACTGGAATAACGGCAAAAGTGAGTACACTGAGGTTTAATGTGATGCGTCAACCGGGACCTAATACGAATGATATGATATGTCATGAGTTGCAATGTAATGTCATGCATGCACTTCGTATGTTATTTATACCATTTACGGGTTTTGAAAATATTACTCGTCGACGAAAAATACTCTTTTGACGTCTTGACCCTTCAAAAAATGACTTTACATGTTTTTACGTCAAAATGTCATCCTACAATGGTTTTATAATGATTTTTGGTGAAATTACTACTTTTCGTCGCAAAACAATGTCGTCGGAAAAATCATGAAATTAACAAAAATGGCTCCGGAAAAGTAGTCGTAAAATGGTGTATGTCGATCGTTAGAGAACGAACTCGACGGTTTTGGAAAGTTTGTATCGATATCTAGAAGTTTCAGTTCAGGAGTTTTCGTCCAAAAGGTCTCGATCATAAAGATATCAAGGGCTAAAGATGGTGGTTTTTGCTAATTGTGTGCAGAAAATGAGTTTCGGCCAAGTTTGAACGTCCGTAATTAATTTATTATAACTCAGCTTTACAAACGGCTTTTTGTTTTGAAAAATATGGCCGATGAACTTGATTTTACTAGAAGACATTTCGTTCTAAAAAGTTTCACAACCTTGTTAAAAACTGCCGCAAACATGGTCGTTACAGCTAATGAAATACTTGGATCGTAAAAATAATATAGTTTTTCAGAAAATAATAGTTACGGCAAGTTTATAAAAACGTGCATATCTTTGTTGTTTTAAATCCGTTTTCTACGTATAATACGTCCTTAGCTTCGTATCAAAGTAAACTAATATATTTTTGACAAGTCGAAATAATTTGTGAAGCTTAAGGCTCGTTTTTGACCCGAACAAACTAAAAACTGCATGCTGAATTTTCTGAAAAATGTACGTTTCGTCGTCAAACTTTAAAAATCCATAACTTCTTCGTTATAAGTCCGTTTTTATCCGTTCAAAAGGCCACGGATTCGTTTTAAAGTATATTTTCTAAATATCAAGGCCAAAGTTTCGTACCAACAGTAGGTTTTTCCAGTAATTCGAATTAAGGACAGAACCTAAATATATAGTTATCGAAAATAGTTTTTCTCGGACAAAACCTATTCTAATCCCTTCAAATCAACTCCAAAGCTAATCTAATCCTACCATACACCTTCTTAGGGTGTCATGGGTTCCTAATCACCATCAAGACCAAAGAATACCATGGGAATATTTATAGGATGACCAATATGTGTATATAACTCCATAAATCATGAAATAAATGGTATAAATCACATATCATGCATATAAGCTCCAAAAATGAAAAGAAACATATGAAAATGAAAAGGAAACATGAAAATGATAAAAACAAGCTTACTAGTGAAAGTGATGAGGTGAAAGTAACAAGGATTAAACTTAAATACCCTTGGTTTTTATTTCAAAACCATATAAAGAGTATATACTAGATTGTTTATACACTAGAACTTGAAAATTTTTGATCCCCTTTTTGTTCTTGATACTTGGCCGGATGTGATGAAGCCCCAAAGAGAGAAAAAATGATTTTTAACACTTGGTGAAATGTGAATGAATGAGAAAAATATAATGGAGGTAGACTTTTGTAGAAGTACATTTATTAAAATCAAGCAAACCATGCCATAATAAATGAATACCCTTCCCCCTTGTCGGCCAAGGGGGGGGGGGGGGAATGAGATATTTTATATATATTTTTTTTAAACATTTACTTGTATATATATTTGTAAGACTTTTGACAAAAGTGTAAGAAATATATAAGTATTAATCATTTGTAAGGTAAATGGTAATTTTTGGTGCAAGTAAGTTTTTATTAGGTCAAAATAGAATGTATTGAGATAATAAAAATTGTAAAAATACTTTCCTTGTGAAAATTGAGTGATAAAATAATTATCGTACAATTTTTAAGAAAAACGACGTAATAATTTAATTTTAACGATTAAAGTACCAAATAAATTTGAAACACTAGGAAAACTAAAATATAGTTTTTATAAACTAAATGTAAGTTTAAAAATACCTCGGGATCATTTTTGAAAGTAACGGATTAAATGTTAAAATAATAACTCACGCGATAAAGTTTATTATATATAAAAATTACGCGTTGAATGTGAAATAAAATGTCATGAATGAACTAATGAGATGTAAATGATGTCAATGAAATGTAGACTAATCTTAGTCCATATGAAATATACGTGATGTTATGATCATGAATTCGCCGCTAAACCTTTAAGGTTACGCGAATTTGAAACAAGTAAACCAAGTTTACTAAAAATGTTGAAATAGTGAGACATGAATGGTGTCGAGAAATGACCTGAAAGTACGGGTTGTCACATAAAATAAGATAGCTCATAAGTATTCATAAAAGCTAGTGGGAGTATTATTTTTAAATCTTATATGTTGTATGGGCAACTACATTCCACCTAAATTAAGTTTTAGTTGAGAATGAAACTTCGTTTGTAAGATTTGGAAAATAAGACATACAACCTTGGATTATATGTTTATTACTATAAACATATGCGGTAAATAAATGAGTCTAATAGAACATGATGGATATATAATGAGATCTTAAAGTTTAACTTGAAGATTCATCATGTATATCATGTTGTAAGATTGTTGTGTCATGCTTGATTACAAGATGGTTTGACAACATTGAAAGTTGTTAGTGTAATAAATATTTTAAAAGGAATATGTTTGGATTTAGAATCACATTCCACAGTCTGGAGATACTCCTAGATTATATGGATGATAATATGACAATTATTTCATAATTGTCATTGCCAACAAACTTGAGTTTTGGTAGACACCAACATTACACTATAACTGTTCGAAGTTTACGGATGTTTAAAGAGCATATTGTTGTACACAATGATGCTAGAATAATTGAGATGACACTCAATTCTAGTCATGGTATCCTTGATGATGACTAGTTATGCTCAACTAAGAGCATAGTTGCATTATACATTAAAGAATAAAGAATACTTTAAAACTTTAAAGTTTTGAAAGATGATTGTCATAAAAGGGTGGTTCAAGTTATCACGCACCTTATGGAATGATATGACAATATCAAGATATGTGTAAACATATACAAGAAATTCACTTATTGAATTCTTGAAATTAGTATTCTCAAAATTCCTATAGATCAAAGTTAATAGAAATTATGCCTTGTCAACAAGTATGATTTTCATGACTTGTGGCAAAATTCATTAACTAGTATTATCATGCATTGATCTATTTAGTATTTGGATAAAGGATGTTAAACAATTATTATTTATAATGAATTAAAGTACGGTATACGTTTAATTTCATTTATAATATTGTGTCCTGTATTTGCATGTTTAAATCCTTGAATAACTTAAATTATTCTAAATAGTCCGTTGTCGATCAATAACATGGGAATGATATTGAATTAAGACAAATATGAGTATTAGTTAAAATATACTTGAAAGTATATTGATGCGTAGCATGACTAATTTCAGATGATATTCAATGAATTGAATATAAGATTTATCCCACCCACATGATGATACTTTATGGATCTTTGTCATTAAGTATATCATGAATATTTATCCTCAGACCTGAGATACCAGAGATATGTCATGGATGTAGTGCATTTTTGTGAAGCAATCTAACGCTATACGTAACTGGTAGTTATAAGGGTTGTTTTCAGAAGTGTTGCGAAATTTATGATTTCTGCTTGTAGTCAAAACGGGATTTGTTTCCTTCAAATTTATTTTGAAGTATAATACTGCTGGGCCCCTCGTAGGGTTGTTAAGATGTTTGCATAGCCATGCCCAAGGTCTTCTGGAATATGTTCAGAATAATTGGTAATCTTATTCAATCACATAAAGCGAGAAACAGAATAGTTAATTAAGAAATGAGTGAGATCCATATTCTTATTAACATGGTATTAGAAACAAAATGATGAATATGATGATGAATCATCGAAACTTGGCTTTTCTCCAGAAAACCATACACGAGTTGTACCGGGGGCATTGGCGTGTTGCTAGACGCTAACCAATGTCATTTCACGTTTTGTAAACATATCCAAGTGGGAGCTGTTGGAAATGTATATATTTACAACAGGTGAATGTCCGGATTCGAACTCGTGACCACGGGATTGCACACATTAGCGAATGAGAATTAAAGTAAATAATTAATGTTTATGTTTACGATTAATTATTGCACATTAAGTCCGGTTAACGATCATTAAGTATTTAACGGAAAAATGACTAACGACCGTTAAATGAAAAGAGAAGGACTAGTAATGGAAAATCTTGAAAGTGAAAAGTTATGGGTTTTCCATTGGGCTTTCCTCATGGCCGGCCAAGGGGGCTTTCCCAAGCCCTAATCCATAACTTGTTCCCAAAGTTTCCCATCAACTATATAAACAAGGTTAGGTTTTAGGGTTTCTCACACTTTGTGCATTGAATTAACCCTATATCTCTTTTCTCCTCTCTCTTGTCCCTATTCGGCCGAACACCCCTTGTAAGGGAGTTTGGTTTCGTTTTTCTTAAACGAGGACTTGTGTTAGATCTAGCAATCGCTTGATTCGTTGGTTAATTCGTGTGTACAAGAACGTGGTAGTAAGACACTATTCTTACACCATATTGGTTTGAGTTGTAGAACGGTAAGGGACAACTCTTCAAACCATTTATTTGTTTTGCTCACAGGATCTGACATTCGCAAGAGGTACGTTACGTATACTTTCAGTTAATTAATTTATTTGTTATGATCTTTAAGTCTTCCGCTGTGTACTCTTGATGTCTACATGTTTTATTTTATGTCATGTATTATAAACTCAACACAAACAATGTGAAGACCACATGAAACAAACACTTTTGTTATTTTGCTATGTACATGAAACATTTTTAGAACAAAGTAGTTGTATCAAGAATGCAAAAACACATCATACAACAAATTTTAATTTAAAAAAGACGATGAAAGTCTCTTTACACTAGGTGTAATAAGGAGACTTCAAGACCGCATCATCACCGCTACTTCAACGTTACCTCAACTTTATCTCTCTACAACCAACTTTACCATCAACTTATTGTAATACAACCAACTTCATCACCAAATTAGTGTAAGAGAAATGATAGGCTCGCTAAAAAAGTTCACAAAAACTTCCCACAAAATGATGTGGCATACCACTTGGCTTTTTTCTCTCTCTCTCTTCTCTTTTTCTTTTTCTAACTATATCTTTATTATTTTGTCCAAAGCTGAAAGCAATATACAAAGCTCCATAGTTATGTTGTCCAAACAATCATATTTTGCCATATTTCCGCTATCAAAACATCCATATTTCTGCTGTAAAAATAGCTGTAAAAACAGCATTTAAAAGCTGTAAAAACAACATACAAAAGCTCCATATACATGTTGTCCAAACAACTGTGTTTTCGCCATATTTACGCTGTCCAAACAACCATATTTCTGTTGTAAAAACAGCAGTTAAAAGCTGTAAAACAACAATTAAAAGCTGTAAAAAACAGCATACAAAAGCTGTAAAAAAAACAGCCATGATCTGCTGTCAAAACGGCCCAAAATCTGCAGTAAAATACCCTAAAATAGCAGTAAAAAGCTGTAAAAACAACATATAAAAGCTCTAAAAAATTAGTCATGCTTCTGATGTCAAAATGGTTAAATTCCTGCTGTAAAAACACCTTAAAAGCAACAATTAAAACACCCTAAAAAATGCATATAAATGCTCTAAAAAACTACATATAAACTTGTGAAAACACACATCCAAACACCATATATAAACTGTTAAAACACCATATAGTTGTTAAACTTTTTTCATAGCAACATTAGATAATAGAAGTACCATGAGTTCATCTCAAAACCAAACAAAAATCATGTCTATGTAAAAAAAAAGTGTTCAGTGGATGTTGAGATGTGATGATTGTTGCATTTGGTGAAAAGTGTGATTAACTAGAATATTATACACCATCTATGGAGATGAGATGTGATGATTGCTGCATTTGGTGAAAAGTATGATTGGCTTGCGAAGGACATTTCTTCTTAGAACATTTCTTCATTGTTTCACTGTTATCGGCTCCACAACCAATATTTATTAGTGTCTTGCAATTTCCACAATCAAAATGAAAAGGTTAGGCGTATTCATTAACTTTTTTACTCAAATAAGTAATATTACTATAATACCTTCCTCTTTTTCTGGTTTCTTTTAATAATTTTCTCATAAATGGGCTTGATTCTACCTGCGGGTTGACATTTTCCTTTAACTCCATTAGGATCACGAATCTTATTATTATCCCTGATAGAAGCACTCGTATGTGGCGTACACACGGGGCTACTAGTGCTAACTTTTCCACTTAAGATTTCACTCTTTAATTCATTAACTCGATCAAGTACAAGAGTACATTTTTCGTCAAGCGCAGATGCCAAGTCCGCCACTTCAGAAAAAGCAGTACACATTTTATCATAACGACGCCCAATATCTGAGACAACCCAATCACTATAATTTACTTTAACCTTAGTATGTCTTCTTTTAACATCTTTTCTCCATCTCCGTAAGATGTATTTATTTGTAGACTGAACCTTCATGAAATAACCTTGAATTGCTTCAACATCACCCTCACCAAACTTTAACCGTTTTACTTTATCAATATAGTTACGACAATCTCTTTCCGTAAATGGTAGATCCTCATATCCCCCACTTTGAACAACAAACGTGTTGAACCTCTTATTCATTCTTACTCCAGCTCTTTGATAGATTTCAAGTTGTCTTTTCACATTTCCATTTACTACCCGATGACACCTATAAAACCTTCCTTTGCTCGGACTAAAAGGATGATTATGTTCAAGACTAACCTTTGAGATATGCCACTTTTTATCAGCACCAACAACTGCACTAACTCTAGCGCCACAATTTGTTTTCGTAATGGGACGAGGGTTGAAAGAATTTTTTGATTTTGATACCGACTTTTGAGCTCGATATCATATTTTGTTTCTTCATCATTTAAAGACTTTTGGGAAGATCTTTTGTACACTCCAAATCCCATTTTCTTTCCATAGATTGCATAAAAATCAGAAAGTTCTTTTATCGTGTCAAAAGTCATGCCAACTTTTGGTTCTTTGACCCCTTCATCATGAGCACACGAGCCTTCATAACATTCTATGTTTTCTTCAATTTGTGTCTCACAGTTGGTTTCTTTTTCCAAATGAAAAGGATAATTTCTGCAGTTAAAAAATAACAAATTATGGTCAAAGGATAATTTCACAGTTAGTTTCTTTTTCCAATTCTAAGTCATAAAATACAAGCCTAATCAAATAAGCTTACAAAAATAAATTTAAACAAACACACCTTATACTGTACGCATAAACACAAAAAACTTTTATTGTATCATTAGATATGTTATAAATTTTTTTTCGTACAAAAATCACCCCAATCACTTAAAATAAGCTATAAAACAAAATCCAACATTAAAATTATAAAAAAACTTACAATAGGAGTATCCTTAATACTAAGATGAGGCAAAGGGTTAGTGGAGCTAACATATACAATCAAAAAATTCGAAAATTATGATAGCAATACAGGACTTACTTGGTTCCTTCCTCATCATATTCCACGTTCTCAATATCGGTTATTTTGGGTGTTTCGGATAAATAATCATCATGTAAAGGAGAAGAAAGGTAAGATGATTCTTTCGATTCATACGATGAAGAAGGCAAAGGAGAAGATCGACTCATCTAGATGTAGGAGATGAGTGGTTGGAGAAGGAGAAGGAGAAAGATAAGAGTTTATGATAATAAGTATTATAATTATTACTCCGTGTTATTATTTCAGATATATCAAAAGATAAATAGAGAAGAGAGAGAAAAAATGCCAAGTGGTATGCCACATCATTTTGTGGGAATTTTTTATGAAATTTTTTTAGTGAGTCTATCATTTCTCTTAGTGTAATAAGATAACAAACTTCACCATCAAAATATATCTTATTTAAACACATACATACACCACCAAAAACACACACACAAAAAAAAACACACACTCACAACTTTGTCTTGGCCAAGACCGAGTCTTGCAAGACTGTTATGGAAGACGCGTCCTACCATGGTCTCCGTAATAAGAACAACACATCAAATTAGTGCCATCAAGGACGAAGACTCTGTATTCACGGGCTCATTATGGACGGTGATAGACATGAAAAAACGTTAGATATACACACGCTTGAGCTCAAATCCATAGTTGTAGAACCTAATCGTGACTTGAGATTTCAAACTCGAGACCGAACGCCAAACCTCACATGTAGCGACTAGCTTTCGGGCTACACTTCGCTCTTCGAACATCTATTTCTTAACACAAACGTCTTTGTGAATTCGGAAAATGAAGGACTTTATGCTTAGTTCTCAAGTTTTTAGAGTGAGGAAAAGTAAAATAATATGATGTAAATATTTTCAGCTTAATTTTGAGATTAAATATTTTATTTTAAAATTAACCAAATTATCATTCTTTTTCAATCATTTTTCTTATTTTTTCCTCTTTAATTGATGGGGGGTTGATACTCACACCATTTTTTCTTATACTTACACAACACTGTACAACACTTTAATGCACACTGTACTAGACAATAATGCAAAATTATGGTGTAGGTATAAAAAAAAATGGGTGCGAGTATCAACACCTTTAATTGATACTCGATAACTCAAGAACATAATTTTTTTTATTTCTCTTTATTTTTTTTATTATTTTTTTAAATGATACTCGAAAACACAATTTCAGTAGAAACATCCAACAAGATTTTGGGTTAAAGTTGTCGGTCGAACTAAACCTCTTGTAAAAAAGCTAATATTAATAAACTAGAAGGACCTAACTTGTAAGATACACAACGCAGTCGCACAGTAAGCACACTGTACCGCGAAACACCGGAACAAAGCCCTCGCTTCATCCACTATCTTCATTACCCTAGGGTTTCACACAATCAATTTACCGGAAAAGAAGAAGAGCGCGTGACCGTCACGCAGCACTCAAACAGTACAAATCCTGCAGCACAAAGTACAACCACACCAAAAATGACAGGTAATCATTATCACTTATTATGCTCCATCACTTATTATTATTTGATGCTATTGTTAACTCTGTGTGTGATTTGAGTATCGGAACACAGAGTACAAGCGTTGATGCATAAAGTACAACCACAAATGTTGTTGATGATTATAATCGGAACATAGAGTACGGATTTTGTAGCGTAATGTACAATTCAGTTGAATTGTGTTGTTGATTAGTAAGTAGAGATTAGTATCGTTTTAATTGCGTGACGTCATCGGCACAAAATTTGGTACAACTACACGTTTATAACGTAAAAAATGACAGGTAGTTATCGCGAATTATTGTTAACTATGCGTGTTGCACTGTTGTGTGAGATTTCGAGTATCGTTTTAATTGCGTGACATAATCGAAGCACGCGGTACACCGTACACATTTGGTACAACTACATGTTTATAACGGCAAAAATGACTTGTAGTTCTTACGAATTGTGTTCTATGAGTTGAATTATGTTGATTAGCCGATGCTATTGTTTTGTTAATAAGTAGGTAGGATTAGCCTCTAAAGTGTTGCTGTTATCGTTGTTAACCGTGTAAATTGTGTGAAATTTTGAGTATAGCTGTAATTGGAACGTACTGTACAAATTCTGTAGCGTAAAGTAAAACACACGTTTATAACAAAGAAAATGACAGGTAGTTATTACCATTTATGTTCTATAGTTATAGGTAGGGTTAGGGTTAGCAATTTGCTGTTAACTGTGTTTTAGAAAATATAAAAATAGTAGAATAAGTTGTATCAGCTGGTTCATTAGAAAGTAGGATTATTGTTTCGTTATTGTTATTGAGTTTCAAGTATGACTGGAGTTGAAGTGAAGTAGAGCGGATTTGATAGTTGTAAGGCTGAATTTCGTGTTATTTGATTAGGTCTATTGCTATCGTGATTACTTATGTACTTACTTTTGAGTATATTATAAATGATAGATATATGTTCGGTGATGAATAGTTGTGAAATGCCATTGCGAAATAAAATCACATTTGGGTAAAATCAGAAGGCGAAAGAAGAGAGTAGCTGTAGCTGATAGGATTACATATGTTTAGGCAAGCTTAAGCATGTAAATGCATATAGCCTATGGATGTGTGCTATTAATACTTGTCCTACGTCAATGCAATTTATATCTGTTCATGGTTTAGCCGTAGCTGAAATGGACTAATTTAAGTGCGACAATGCCATAATCATAAGAATGCTCATATCACCTGCCGCTTTTAAGTTTTAGAACATTTAAAAGTGGTTCACATATATTTTTGTTGGTGAAATAATAACGGAAATGTTCACGACAGACCATGTGCAGGAGCAGGAGATGGAAATCGAAGCCTTAGAAGCTATTCTTATGGACGAGTTTGCAGGTTCATAATCATATTTCTCTAACTAAATTTATTGGAATTCAACATTTAAAGTTCAACAGTAACAACTTTTTTTGCGTTGTATTTGCCAGAAATACACCCCAGTGAAAGTGGATTACCCACTGCAAATCGATGTTTCCAAATTACGTTATCTCCTCAGGTATCCAATTCCATTCCGTTGATTACTTATTCTCCTATTACTCTTAGTATAAAATTTTCCGCTCTTACATAGAACAGCTACGGGTTAGTTGATGCCAGAGGATGGTAGTTACATGTACAATTATTCACAAATAACAATTATATAACCTGAATTAAATCAAAGGCTTGACCTCTATGCAAAAAGCTAGTGCATGTGCAGAAATCTTTCAGAGCAGGGACTAATTCCACCAATCTAGTCAGGATTGTAGTGTTTGTGCTTTCTTGGGTATTTCAGAAAAATAAACAGTGGTCACCATTTACACTTTACTCTTGTTCAAAGTCCATAAATGCGTATATCGATCGGTGTGGCTACTTTGTGATGTCGTAAATGCTTAGTACAATAGATTCTGATGGATCTTCAAATTTTGAAATTTCGGATTTTATTTCGCGTGTCTATTGGGGCAGTCTTGTATCTAAATTCAGCCACTAATCTTATCCATGCTAACTGAAATTGCTTCAAAAAAAGTATACTGTATGTTTTGCTATAGCGGTGTTGACGATGTTTTGTTACCTGTACTAGCACTAAGTGTGTTACTCTGTTTATTGTAGGATGATGAGATGGATGAGGCTACTACTACTCCAGGTATATATCAGACCTCTTCTATAAGATTACCGCTTAAAGATACTTGTATTTTGTTGAAGTGTTAGTTGTTGCTAAACTTTGTTGCAGTTCAGTTGGGGTTGATTTTCTCACACACTGAGAAATATCCAGATGAAATGCCGCTTCTGAATGTTAGAAGGTGGCTGACTTGATCTTTATTAGCTATCTATCTTTAATTTTATTTTAATCCCAAAAGCCCATTTTCTATTCTCTCGTCTCTCCATGGTGGTTGCCACCCCTCTTCATATTTTTTTGCAATTATAACATAATTGTTATTTCTTAACATGGAATAGTTACAGTATATATATATAACTAGAGGTGGCAAGATGACCGGGTTGGTTACCATGTCAAAATGGATGTCAGTTGAAAAAAGTCGTTATAAATAGAAAGTCAAAACTGGCCTGGGTTGATCCACAATCACATGTATGGTCTGCACCTAAATTTTTGTATAAACACTTTATGTGTTTATACAAGTTTTTGAATACAAAGATTTAGGACGTTGTATGCATTTAAAACAAACTTCGAGTGACTTATAAGCTTAAACCCATTCCTCTATTAGCAGAAAATCTTTTGGTTTGACCCAAAAACGATCCATACCTGCTCACTCATAAGTAAATGGGTCAAAATTGCCACCTCTAGCTATTAGTATTACCAACTAACTTCTATGCTCAACTGTCATATCTTTTATATTTTATATGGTAAGTTTAGTCCATGCTGTTTTTTATGATGAACTCTGGAATATTAAACCTGTTATGTATCTGTCTTGTGGTTGTGTCACAGTATAAGAGGAATTCACACTTCGGATCTGAAAGTATTGAAAGAAAAACTTGAACAAGAGGTATAAAGATTGTTACAGTTTTTTCTTTAGGTTGCACATCATTCTCTATGCGCATAATGAGACATTGACTGATTGCTTTTATGATTTCCCATGGACATGGTCCTGTTTTAGCCCAAACCAACTACATTGCAACAAAGTAGACGTTGCATGTTTGACCCATTTACTTATTAACAGGTCTAGTTGGAGGCCGTGCTTTGTATCAATCAGTCCAAAAGGGCTGAACAAAAAAGTGTAGCCAAAAGGCACGTTAATTGGGTTTAAAGCAGCCCAAAATTTGGTTTCAGTGCACACAATCTCATAAATCGTCGTATTCAAATGTTTCGATTATTATTGTTATAGTTTTTTTGGTCAATACATTCTGACCAAGCTGGTTTTAAACCATTCTAGAAAAGAATTGTAACCACCTTAAAACTTGCCAGATGGCCATCCTGCCACCTTTACAACAAAGGCTCTGCTGAGCTGAACATTTCGAAGCCTTAGATTAATTGTCCTTCTTCTTGGTTTGTCACAGTACCTTAAAACTTAGGTCGAGTCCGGCTAAATGGGTAACACATTGATTTATCATAGTACCTGAGAAGAAGATAATAGTTCTTGTTTTAAGTTGTTGGCGTATCTACATTCTGCTTCTCCTAGAACGTAGTTATAGTAGGGGTGGTTCAGGTCAAATAGGTCAAATAAACCATAGCTAAGAGGAGGAACAGGTTGAAAATCTCCCAAAGTCTATTTTATTAGCATACAAACTGTAAATCCTTTTATTGAAAGACTTGGATGGTTATTGTAATAACGTTGTTCATGTTTTTATAATGAAAGCATCTCATTTTATCTATAGTTACAAAATGGGCAAAAAAAAAAAAAAGATTGTCTGCATGTCAACGCGACCTGATCTGTTTGACCTGTGGAATCTTAATCTGTTTTGCTTGAATCCAATTTGACAAATTACCAAACCTGCCTGACTTGCCTATCTACCACCTTTAAATGCAATCTCACTCACACACCCTGTTCTGGAAACAACCATGAACCTGATCTAGCTGTTTGTCACACTTGCAGGCATCGGAGAACCTTGGAATGGCTATGATATACACTCTAGTTAGCTCAGCTAAGGATTGGCTTACTGAGTTATTTGCTCGAGATAATGCCGATGATGATGATGAAGAGGAAGTAGCCAAAAAGGATGAGGTGTGATCTATTTTTTCATGAATTAGATATAGTTTATATAATCTCCTCTAAAGGCAATTTTTTACTGTAACCTGGTTTAGTAAAACCTTGTGACTATCAGGCATAGATTAAAAAAATACGTTTAATGATGGGAAAATATGAAAATATTTTTTGGAAATCAACTCCGTCACTATTTTTAATGATTACTAGTTCTAATGGGCAACAAGGTGTTCACGCTCTTTGGACTGTTTCATATGCTGTTTTAGTAGCACTGGTTGGTCTATTTCCAGTGTCTGAGTGCATTATGGAGAACCTGTCACCATTGATACATTTTTGGACTTCTCATGTAGGTAATTGTGCCTCATGGAGAACCTGTCACCATTGATACATTTTTGGCATGGAGAGACAGATTCGAGGCAGAATTGGCACTTGAAAGAGCCAAGTAAGTTTCACAAGTATTCCTGATACTTTTTTTGCTTGATCTTTTTGGTAGTTTGATCAGTCATATCATAGTATTGGACTATTGTCAGGCTAGCAGTATTTGATTTATGTCATGACATTACAACACTTACAACTTTCCCACTGAAAGTGTAGGTCAAATCCCTTCAATAAGTTATGGTTGAAAAGTGCTTATCTGAAATTGGTCAATCAAAGAAGATAAGCCAAGAGGGGTAAGGGTCAAATGGGTTGAAAGTTGTCCAAAGTCTTGTATTAATGCACACAACATCCCAAAGTCTTTTTATATATATTAAAAAAACATCGTTAAACTATAAGACTCTTTTTCTCTTTAACGCATTAGTTATGCCCAAAAAAAAAAAAAAAAAAAAAAAAAAAAGCAAAGAGGGGAATGAGTGAAATGTGGTGAAAGTTGTCCAAAGTCTATTGTTATTGACTTATTGTACACGACCACCAAAATTTCTTTCATAAACGATTATAATCAATATTGTAATTTTTGTTATTTTTAATCATATTTATTTGTTAAACAAATAAAAGGCGAACAAAATCGACCCGTTTCAGTTGGAACCGACCCCGTTACCATTCTTGTCTACCTCAGTTTCATACACAGATTATATATCAAATTTTTATTTAGCAACTGATGTGTTTGATGTCATATCATAGAGTGATCAAAATCTTTCATTAATTTGGGCTTTCTTCTCGACTTTCAGGTTGATGCCGGAATCAGCACTTGCTTCAACCAAAGAAAAGAAACTAAATGGCAGACAGTGGTTTGAAACCGTGGTACGATATTCTATCTTATTTTCTTTAAGTTTTATACTTCTCTTTTGCGGATACAGAAGCTGTCTTCTCATCTTGTTACTGTTTCTGTGGATGAATGAATGCTATGAAAGTTTAGACTAAAGTTTCTCACTGCTTTTAGTGGCTTCTCACTTTTGATGGTGATAATTTGGAAAAATATGGAGCAGGAGTAGTGAGTAAATGGTTAAAAGTTACTCGTGATTGTAGTACATTTACTATTGACTATAATATAAAGGAAGAAAAAAGGTTTGATTTATTCTTGTGCTTCAGTCACGCTACCATAAAACAAATAATCTGTTACAACATAGAATTTATAGCTATGATTATAGAAGGTTTAAGTACATTTACTATTGACATATTCAAAGAATTGGTGCTTCAGTTTGAACATGTTTAATCTTTGACATGCATTCTTGAGCAGAAAGGTGCAGCAATTGTTGAGGATGCATCTGATGAAGAAGATGAAGACTTCGAATTTGATGACGATGAAGACTTTGAAGGTTCTTATCTTTCTTTTGTCTTCTGCTCCTCACTTTTAGTTTGCTCAATTTTATTTAGACACGTGGAAGATGGGCTGACCAGGTGTCACAGGTCAAAATGGTTAACTTTTGTTCAGGCTGGGTTCGTTTTGGTATTTATTTATTTATTATTATTATTATTATTTTTTAATTTACAAAACGACTCCAATAAGATTCAAAACTACTTCTCTCAGATACACCCAAAATAGTTCATTGACTAAATCTGGACTACTGAATAAGAACACTAGTACTTTATTAAAAAAAAGGGAGATGATTTGTACACTCTCAATAATGATTGGGACACTCAAATTGTTAGTGTTTGGACATTTATACCCTTTCAGGATAAACATAACTAAAAATAATGCGAGGGTATAATTGTCCAAACACTCACAATTTGAGTGTGTCAATCATTTTTGAGAGTGTACAAATCAACTCCCTAAAAAAAACCACCCTTAGATGTATACTTTGGGTAAATCATTTGATGTGATTAAACAGAATCACAGTCAACCATTTATCTGTAAATTGGTCTATGTTTTGACATTTATCTGCTTGGTTGCAGATGATGAGGACGACATGCTTGAGCACTATCTAGCTGAGAAAGACTCATCTACTCACTCGTCATCTGTAGCCAATTAACCAATTGCTACTTTGTGATTTAGAAACAACAGATGTTGGTTGCCATCATCAGAGAAACTGGTCTATTATTCTGATACAAAGTTGCCTGAAATACATATGCCAACTTTTGATGTATGACTCGGGCTGTAATTTTGGTGCGTATGACATTTAAATTAAGATGGTTTTTGTTATGGAGACGCTATTGTTCTTTTTTGTTCTTGTTGGTCTCTTGACTTCGGCTTGGATGGTGAACCTATTATTTATAAACGATAAAAATGTAGTAAAAGTTAATTAAAGTTTACCTTAACTTGTGTGCTTGTCACAAAATAGTTACTGCAAGTGAATGGTAATTGCATTATGTCCCTAATTTTATGTCAATAAAATTAAGCATGTCAATTAGCTATGAAATTAAGCATGTCAATTAGCTCTGTTCTCGAGTTTTGAAATAAAAGAAAAGAAAAGAAGTGATAAAAATGGGCAGAAAAGAAGAGGAAAGATTGAAATTTAACTTTTTATTTGGTGTTCCCGACTAAGAAATAAATGAAAAGAAGAGGAAGAAAAATTATATTTTTATGTTCCCGAGTTAGATAAAAGAAAGGAAAACTAATGATTTTATAGATATAACTTCTGTTTTATATAAAATTATTTTATATGTTAAAGTCATTTAAGTCATTTTTATTAGTTATAAGTTTTCTTATTTATTCTCTCCGATCATCCCACAAAAGATTTTGGAGAGAAAATGAATCAAATTTACTCTATTTTTTTTTCTCTACTCTCTTGAAAAAACTCAAAAACATAAGTTTATTTTATTTTCTTCTTACATTTTTTCGCCTCTTTCAAAAATATAACTCGGGAACGCAGTTTAGCAGCCAAGCTTGCTCCACACATCATTTTCCCAACCTTTCAATACAAAAATGGGAATGGGAATATAACCCGACACCTTCAACACATTTTCAACATCAACGAGTCATATCATATCGAATATATGGTCCAACACTTGAAAGATCCATATCTTATCTTGATCCCTATTTAGTCGGACATAATGCAATTACCATTCACCATTAAACTAGACTTGAAAGACACCAACAAACGGTACTGACACATCTTGCTAGAGGCCATTGAGATGACGCGTTTGATAGCCGGAAAAGCTAAAATATTTACGAGACATTAAGACATGCCTAATTGAATCTAGTCGGATCGTGAACTTGTGTTTTTTTTTAGCTTACCAAGTAACGAATAGAAAGAAATAATTATGCACATACTAAATTAGGACAATGAACAATGGAAAGAACACTCTGACTAGAGTATTACATTGTGTTTGAAACTGATTATTGATTATTTGCGATATCATATCGTTGATTATGAATCATATACACCGAACTGATCAATGCCAACCTCGTGATAAGGGAGAGCTTTACCATGTTTGAGTCTGTGTGCCGATAGGTTCAAATCTCGTGGATTAGTCGGTCAAAATATCGGAAACCATAAACCCCCAAAAAATGTTAACTTGCCAGTTAGAAATTGCTAACATAACTAATTATAACTATGTGATTCTTTAAAGGTCACTTTTACAAGTAGATCTTCATATGATCAAAATTGCCAACACTTCAACAACTGATAAGCTCACTATCAAAACTACAAACATACAAAATTAACTATAATCTATTGAAAACTCGAACCTGGCTCTGGCAATAGATGATCTCTCTCTCGGTTTTCGCTTTGATCATTAGTTTTATGATTTATGCTGAAGAAACTGCTCTCAAAATCTTCCAAAATCGGGTTTTGGATCAAACCATGCATCCTCATTAGATGCATCCACTGTATTCTCACTCAATCCATGCATCAATAGATTTTCAAACTGTCCGCCAGGGGTGGGCCCCATCAAAGAGGCGAAACTTCCACTACTGGAAGTCTCTGGAATTCTAGTAGCAGTAGTTATTACTGGAATTCCAGAGCCTTCTAATTTTGGTTGAGTTGACGGTGGTTCTACCGCCAGCAAATCTGAAGACGAAGAACTTGCACGTTTTCTTGTGTTTGAGGCACGTTTGGAGGTTTTACGAGTCCCTCCACCAACTGGGATATTACGTAGAGTGCCACCTTTAGTCCAATACCGACGACAACTTTTGCAAAAATGACGAGGCTGTGAAAGATTATAATTGTTGTAGTAACAAAATTTCGTGTTACTAGAATCACATCTAGGACACTTCAAATGCTCTTGCTCATGACTCAAACTAGGGTTTGCATGCATGATTGAAGAATACATTGATATATCATCTCGTTGCATTTCGACTAGCTAGCTTGATCAAAGATCATGAACGACGAATAACGAAGAGTTTAAGCAAGCATGATAATATAGCTAATGATCTTCTTAGATCAATAATTCTTCATAGATGTTATCAAACTCAACGTATATCGATCGTTCGTTCGATTGATTGATTATAGATGGTTGGTGAATGATGAGTATGAACGAATTGAATTATGAAGTGTGCGTGAAAATGACGACCACCATTCATAACTATGTATGTGTCAAAAGTGGTCTCTTTCAAGTTGGAATATTTGTTAAGGAATTCTAAAATTAGTCGCATAATTTTCTTTCTTTGAAATTATTAATAATCATAAAAAGAATGTAAACATAAAAAGGCCGGAGGTCCTCTAGAAGCAACCTCTCTATCCTCTCTACCTTCGGGTAGAGGTGAAGCCGTTTACACAATACATCTCACCTCCTTCATACCTCGTGGAAGAGGGGATTGAGTAACGCCAATTTTTATTTTTGTAAAAAGAATGTAAACTTTGCTTTGATGAAAATAAAATTGCAATAACAACAATACCCGATCTCATCTTCTACTGATAAAAATAAATAAATAAATAAAATCAAGTAACATGCATAATATTTTGGTCCAATTTACATTTATTGACTTTCATGTTCGATGAGCATAAGTAATTCATACTCGAACGTTCGATAGCCCTAACAGGATAAGTGAGGAATCACTCATGAACGAAACCAGGACTCAAAATGACCAGATATATTAAAAAGACACGATGTTCTTACTCGATGCATTTAAGTATTAGTTTGTAGTTACAAATAGATTTAGCGGTCAAATGGTAACATCATTTGATGAAGGATCTATTTCTACTCTCAAGATTTTGTACAATTTCAATCTTCAACCTTCAACCTTCGTTGAAGTTTCATGGACCTGCATTGTGTTCACGGCGGAGCCACAAAGTCATCATCAAGGGGGCAACTTTGATAATTTTTAAAAACTACATTACAAATCGGTTCATTAGGGAGCGGGAAGGGGCAAATTACAAAAGTAATCAGATATTATATATTTTGTTTTCGCTAAGGGGCACGTACCCACCCTGCCCTCGTCTTGTCTCCGCCTCTGGTTCCGTCCTTGTATATAGCTTCCCTTGTTACGAGTATAACTCATCATTTTAGCACTAAAACCATAATTTTTGTCACACTTATATTTTTTTTTTAAAGTTTATTTTCTAGAATTGAATTAGTAAAATGGATTACATAAGTGATAAGTGGAGTGGGTGAAATGAATGAAACTTGCTCAAAAAGGGATAAACTTGGAGTCGTTGTCAATGCTAAAAACCCGGGCATGCCCCCAAATTCATGATATTCCTATTCCTATGTCTTAATCATTGTTTATAAAGGTCGGCAACATTTTAATTTTGTAGGTTTTGGAATTGATTCTTATGATTTGATATTTTGAAAATTAGTTTATAGAGTTTAATTAGATGCGTTTACTTTTATGTACGACGGAAGTTTAGACCATCTAAGGCTATGCGCAGAGGGTCGGTCAACACTCGGTTGGTTGCCTCGGTTGAGGTCGGTCCTCCCTTTGTGGAGGTGTCGGTCGTGTTCGGTTGTGGAGGAAAGAGACCCAAACTCGGTTGGCCAAACAACCGAGTATAAACACACACTTTACCTTTTTTTTTTCAAAACTTTACCACTTTTACAACATTATAAATACCAACCTCAAACACATTTTTAAACACACAATTTCAAACACAATTCAAACAACTTCTCTTCAATAATCATCATGTCACAAAGAAAAACTCCCAACTCAAAAACCCGACGATCCCGACTTCCCCAAAATTCCCCGAACTTGAATTTCTCACCGGATCCACCGTTTCAATTAACCGGTTTAACACCACCACAAAATCGGGATGTTCGTTTTCAAGCAGCCGGTTTTAATTATCAAACACGACTACCACAACCCAACCTTAATTAAAACCCATTTTACGTCAATCGTCCATATTTCCCACCGGGTCGTCCGAGTATCAATCAAAACCAAGCACCAAGCGGTTCGCCATATCATCCTAACATGGATTTCTCACAATCTTCCCAACATAATCAATCGTTTTCACCGCTTGATGCTGTTAATCTTGATATGGATTATGAGCATTTTATGGAATTCCCTCCTGCTCAATGCTTCACGTCTCAACAATACCCGACTCAAGATGCTTCGATGGGACAAGGTTCGGGGCACGGTTCATACCACGGTTCTATTCGTGTTGAAGACGATGTCGAAGAGACGTCACCCGTCAAATCAAAGAAGGTTACAAAACGGGCTACAAAGGGGAAGGGCAAGGGCAAGAATGTTGCAACCGCACCCGTCGTACCATGGACAAAAGCGGAAGAAGTCGCGCTTTGTAGAGCTTGGGTACATGTGTCAGAAAATTCGGAAAGAGGGAACTCTATCAACCGGAGTGGGTTTTGGGATGAGGTGATAGCGTACTTTGAAAGTGCAACTGGTTCAACAAGAACCTACGACTCCATAACGACCAAATGGAAGGGTAGGATTCGTTCTAGGGTTGGTTTCTTTTGTGCAATTATTGATAATATCAAGGATAATCACGGAAGCGGTGAGAATGACGAAGACGACTATGAAAAGGCTTGTAACGAATATCGTGTGCTTCACAAGCATGAGTTTACATTGAAGGAGTGTTGGAAAGTTTTGAGAGGGCATTCTGCTTGGAAAACTGTTGAGATGCCTAATTTCACCAAGACTAGTCGGAAGAAATCCAGGACTTCGGAAACCACCTCGGGGTCAACAAAAGGTCCTTTTCATCCCCAAGAGGTGGATGATTCTGAAGAAGAAGAGACTCGAGAATCACGACCAAAAGGTCGTGACGCAGCCAAGAAGAAATCACACGAGGCACCCGCTTCATTTGTTACTAATATGGCCGAGAACTTTTTCAAGATCAAAAAGTCAAATAAGGAAAAAACCAAGAATATGGAAGCGGAATACATAAAGTTGAAGCAGAAAGAGATGGAGCTTGCAGAGGCAAGGGCAAGGCGAGCCGAAGAGTTAAAAAGGGAGAAACTTGAGCTCCAACGTCAGCAGCTTGCAATGGCAGCACAATCAACCCGGACGCAAGATTTAATTTTCTACAACACACCTCTCGACCCAAATATGCCCGCATGACAACTACAAGAACTTGAACAACTTAAGGCCGCAATCAAAGAATGTTACACCTTAGATTATTAAGTTGCAGTTTTTAATAAGTATTGTAACGTCTACGTTTTATTAGTTTAAGTTTTTAATTATTGTTGTAATGTTAAGTATTTTTATTAATGAAGTTTAATTTTGTTTTTAAAAATATTTGAATTAAAAAAAAAAAAAAAAAAAAAAAAAAAAAAAAAAAAAAATCTCAGGTCACCACTGTGGCAACTAGGTCGTCGTCAGGTCGTCGGAGAGAGAAAGCTGATGTGGCGGCGACGAACTAGGTCGCCTCTGTGCATAGCCTAAGAGAGTACAATGTGGTGCCATGGGTATGGTGTTATCTCATAACTTTTTCTTATAACACCAAAATCTATCACTAAAGAAAAAACACATTTAGTGGTGTCATAAATCTACACATAACCCAAAAAAAAAAAAAAAAAAAAAAAAAAGCTTACAACGTGAGCTGATGGTGATGGCGCTACACACAAACATGTGAGGGACGGTATGGTTTTTGGCGCCATGGGTATGGTTGGTGCCATGGCACGAAGCCACCAGCCAACCATACCGGATGCTCTAACCGTGATATGCAAACTATCACATTCTTCATTAGGGGTGAGCAAACGACCCGAACGGACCGGACCGACCGACGGACCGACCGAGACCGGACCGGACCGGACCGACCACATTCGGTCCGGTCCTCTGTCTATGCATTTGGGCTAATTCGGTCCTCGGTCCGGTCGGTCTGGTCCGGTCCGTACCACAAACCGACTATTTTGGCCTTAGTAGACTCCAAACGATCCGGTCCGACCGACGGACCGACCGAGACCGGACCGACCACATTCGGTCTCGGTATCGGTCCTGGTTTTTACCTTAATTCGGTCTTCGGTCTTGTTGGTCCAGTCCGGTCCCGGATCGATGCTCACCCTTATTCTTCATATCTGAAGAATGAAGCATCCAAACTCATCTCCAACCATGCAACAAATTTGATAAAATTTTGAAGGATCGCTCAAATTCCTCTATATTTTGAGGATCATTATTGATCCTTCAATAATAATGTTATTACTTTTTAATATATTTTGATTTCTTCTGGTAGCTAAAAGTTGAAATTCTTTTAGTGTGAATATAAATATGATTTTTAGAGGATGATTATAACCAAAAGATACTCTTTCATCCTTTAAATGATGATTTATGAAGAAAATAGTTTGGACTTTGGAGAACGCCTTAGCAATGAAAGACATAACTAATGCAAGGTTCAAATGTTAAATCTCAAGTCATTAGTTTATTTGAGCGATTGGTGTAATAACGTGAAGAGTGGTGTTATGCCTACATGGCACGCCTTAAACTCAAGTTATTATATCGTGTGTGCGCGTTGAGGTACGCGTTGCCTTGGCAACGCAACGTTAAAGCCGAGTTCAATAAAAAAAAATCGCGTAAACACCCCTTAAACGGTTATGAGCAATTTGAATTCAAAAAAGAAAAAAAACTTTCAAAACACCCCTTTGGTTATTAAACATTTTTTTCTTTTTTTACACAAACGCCCCTTAACGGCTAGTTTCAATTTGAATTCAAAATCTTCTATACCAACGTTTACATATTAGTCTTACACACTTTTCCATACACTATTAATCAAAAAAATTACACAAACACCTCTTATGGCTTGTCGTCTCCCCCATTCCGTCGAAGAAATGCAAGCTTATATTTAAAAACAATGCGATCAAGATGATGCGGCTCGAAAAAAGGCTATTGTCGAGGTTATCAAGCTGTTTGAGCTCACAAAGGCAAAGAAAGAACGTTTGAGACAATGATACGCGAAGTGTAAAGACATTTCGCCAGAAAGACAAGCTGTTATCGATAAATTTTTGAGCAAAGAGGCCAACAAAGATGACACCATTAGTGAAACGTTGTGGAAGTGTATTTCACAGATACAAGACAACATCAGCAACAAAATCCGTTGGAGTTATCAAGAAAACAAGATTGTTGGTTCAGTATCACAACAGCTGAATCAACTTGGGCTAGGTGCATCAACTTCAGCTGATGCACATGGATAGCCTACGCAACAACATTATTAGTTTACGGGTTATGCAGCCGAGGCAGTTGATGAGCATGGCTTAACTGCAAGCCAATATTATGAAATTATGTGTTGCGAACAGGCATTAAGAGAAGTTGAAGCAGAGCAAGCTAGGATTCAACAAGGATATTCTGTAATCTTCATTATAAATGAAGATTCATCCTTTGTCATCTTTAGTCCTTCAAGTTCCATTGTTGTCACATTGTAGCTTATTAGTTTTGCCATTATCAACTCAAAATAGCGGTAGGAGAGACTCAAGAAAGAAGAAGCAGAACAGGCGGCGTTTATTGAGGAATTTAGGTATGTGGAGTCTCCTGAGTATTATTCTGCATATGGGAGCTTTCAGATTAAGTTATGTTTATGTATTTCATATAGTATCGTATTGTATTTCGTTTTTACATTTTATGTAACATTTATTTAATGTTTATGTAACATTTTTATGGTTATTAATAAAGTGATAGGTTGTTTATTAAATAAATTATTAGTTTAGGTGTTAATTTGTAATTTTTTTTTTTAAAAAGTGAGGCCCAAAATATGATGTTATGGTTGAGTTATGATAAGGGATTTTTTTTGTGTTAAAGTTGAAATGTTAAAGCTTATATGACGTTCACGTGACACAATGTTAAATGATAACTTGAGTTACCATTGCAAGTGCTCTTTTGTAGTTTGCGCGATTTACATCATTTATACTAGGGGTAGAAACTGTTAGCTGTAATATTTATTATATTAGTTGTAATATTCTCATTTGTTCATTGGGCTATGGCCTATCCATAGTTTGTTAGGGTTATGTACTTTATATATTGTACGTTTGAGTAATAGAGAATACAGAACACTTTCCCTCACTTACATGGTATCATGAGCAAACCCTAAAACACTCTCTTTTATTTTTTCCGCTGCCTCCTTTTCAACTTTTTTTGGGGTGTCGATTGTTGGCTGTTGTTGCCAGTTGACCATATATATTGGTGTCGATCGTTGGTTTATGGTATAACCAATCGGCTATTTTGTGTTAATAGTTGGGTATATTTGTTTTTTACGGTCTCTGTTTATACTCCATCCTCACAAATCTTGATCCATTCTCCAAACATCACATCATGACTGTCATTACCAACCCTCCACAACCCCTCATTCTCCTCTCCGATAAACTCATGACAATCAATAACCTAAATACCCTCATACCCGTAAAGTTAGACGTGGAAGAGATGAACTACTCATCTTGGGTCTATTTTTTTCTCAACCTTTGTCGCGGTAATTCTCTCTTGGATCATATCGAGACCAAGGATACCACGGGTGCCACCACGAGCAATACTCCTCCTCATGATGAAGAGTGGTTAAAGATAGACACAATAATCCTCTCTTGGATCTTTGTCACCATATCCAAAACCCTACAACAACGCCTTGTCGTTGACAACCCTCAATCGAAAAAAAAAGCATGGGATATACTTGCCGATATTTTTCATGATAATAAACGTACCCGATCGATTGCTTTAAAGGCGGAGTTATGTTCTTTGAAGCTTGGTGATATGAGCATTGATGCATACTTCCGTAAAATTGAAAACATCGCCACCATCTTGTCTAGTCTTGGGTCGAATATAGACAATGATGACGTGGTCACTTTTGCACTTGAAGGCTTGCCCTCATGGTATGATAACATAGCCACCATCATTGCTCATCGGGACCCATTCCCGGATCTAAAAACCGTTAGGTCCATGCTTACTACGGAGGAAATGCGCTTAAAGTACTTTGGCCAAGATGGTTTTGTGGATACTACGTCATCATCTCCTATGGTTCTTTTGGCAAACAACGGTTCCACTAGTAGGCGCTCACCTTCCTCCATGGAGAAGGTATTCAAGCCGTGCTTTAATTTCAACAAGGGGTCGTGTCGCTTTGGGGCTTCATGCAAGTTTCTACACAACGGGGTGCATGGAAGTGGTACTCGCTCTAATATTTCCTCTTCCTCAATCCCCTCCGCTGATATGCAAGCCTTGCAAAACCTACTGTCAAAGTTGGGATGTGGTGGGACTCCAAATGTTGCTCAGACTACTAGTTCTCACGTCCCTGTTGCATTACATACGAGTGCTACACCAACAAATAACTATGCATTAACCCATGGTCCTCCTGGTTTTTCTAGCCCAACTCAGTGGCTGATCGGTTCCAAACAGTCAAGTCTAATCACGCAAGTCTGCCACTTGTGAATGACAGACTGTAACAGACTTAAAACTGCTCAAAAACCAATGCAATGAAGATCTGAGGAGAATAGTGTTTCCCCGGGTCGTTATGTCCCAGCGAGCTATGCAATGGATTATCAAACGTATAGTGATCGGGAGATTTGGACGGAAAAGAGAATTTGGAATTATTATAACTACGGAATAAGCCAACAAATAAAAACGGCTTAAATGCAAATTAAAGAAAGTTAAAAAGATAAAATCTATTAAATAAACGCTATCACTATATTTACAATGATGTTTTTTTGTTTTTATGTTTTTACAAAACTGAAATAAAAATCTACGCGACGTACAAATTAAAAAGTGAAACTAAAGCAATATTAACCCTAAAATTATGAAATTGATATTTTTACAAACCTAATAATAAAAGAAACTTTTTAGAAAAAGAAAATTATTTTTATAACTATTTATCTATTTATTATTAATTAAAAACTATTTTTAACTATTTAATAATTAGCTAAAATACAAGAAAATAGGAAATAAAGCTAGAAAAATAAAATTATGAAATGGAAAAGTCTAAAATATCAAAAGAGAATTTTAAAAACTATTTTTATATTTTTATGATTATTTTTCTATTTTTTATAAATTTTAAACTATTAAAAACTAATTAAATTATTAAAAATTACCAAACAAACTATGAAAAATATGGAAAATTACTTTTTTGGTTTTTTGTATTTATCTTAACTTAATAAAAATGAAAAATTATTTTTTTGAACCTTTTCTTAATTTTTTGTATTAAAGGCTATTTAAAAATGCATAAAAACTAAATAAAATTCAGAAAAATAGCAAATCAACTTGGAAAAATCTGAAAATTTCAGGAAAACTTTAAAATAATATTAGGAATAAAGGAAAAATATAAAAACAAGGTGCTATGTGGAGGAATTAGCAACTGATGTGGGAAGTGCTTAAAAATAAGCACTTTGATAAGCTAAAACTACACCAAAAGGTACCAAACTGATAGGGAAGTTCTAATAAGCTAAAATAACTCAAAAGAAACAAGTCTCAACTGCTTAAGACCTCTGGATTAGCAGTTTACTCAGATTTGATGAAATTATCCAATAAGCTAAAACAGGAAAAGGGTACCTACTTTAAGCTTAACTGCTGGCTTATCTAAAAAGCTACATGGAAAACCAAAAGTTGAGATCTCAAGACCACCTGGCAGAGAGCATTAGTTCAAATTTACAGCTAATAAGGATCTAAGGTGAATAAGTTAAAGAGCAAACAAAATGGCTGCATAACTGAGGCCTAACTGATGCAGCAACACAGATAAATAGGCACCTACTTTGAGCTTATCTATAAGCTTATCAGACAAGCTTAAAGGCAAAACAGATAAAGGGTCTAGAAGAACACCTGGAGAACTACAAATGGACCAAGAATGAACCCTTAACTAACTGAAATGAACCTTGTGCATGGTCTGCACTTTCTGCAAAAACCAGATTTAGAAATGCTTTTTGACTTTCTAAAACAGTTGGAGATTTGACTTTTTTGAGTTTTGAGCTCAATTTGAAGACTGATTATGTGATTTAATGATGAAACTATACTTAAGCAAGCTAAATCACTAGCTTTTACACCTATAGGCTAGATTTCACAAACTAATCCACACAGAACTGACAATGAGAACAGATTACAGGCAAGTTTGACTAAATGAGTTCTAGGTTGCAAGTTTATGACAGCTATGGACTATTTGAAGCTAAATTAGACCTAAGGTACTGATCTTACCCACTAAGCTAGGCTCTAGCATATGTTAAAAACCTGATCCAAACACTATTTATGTAGCCGAAATACAAATTTCCTATTCAACTTACAAATCCAGGCTTATGTTAACTCCCAAACACATTTTGTTACTCAACTGACACCTATATGAATCAAACTTGATAGCAATTCTAGACTAAAACCTATCTGGTCTACTGATGCAACTAATGACAGAAGTTATGCAGTAAATGATATTAATAACAGCAATTAAAATAACAACTAACTACTGACTTTGAACTAAATTATACTAGAACCACTACTAATGAAACTGCACTAACAAGTATTATAAGCTTATATCAGATAAAAAAGAAGAATTGAAACTCACATGTAGTCTATCCACAATGGTCTGAGATTAATCAAACAGTGACATGAGTTCCTATTAACCCAATATCAGTCCTATTCTCTACTCAACTCCACTGCAATTTCAACCCACATTGACTCCATTTTCAGCTCTGCAAAGTACACTTCATCCCACAGTTGACCATTTTGACTGTTTTTGATATTTGAGTGAAGTGGAAAATAAACAAGTTTAGGCCTAAACTAAGCTATTAAGAAGCTTAACAAGAACCAAAGTAGGGTAGCAGAGCTTGGTACACTGCTTATAAAGATATTAACAACACTTTTTTTTTTTGATTTTTGCTATATCTCTCTTTATTTTTTTCTTGAACTCTTTTTTAGACAAAGGATAGAAACAAGTTGAGATTACTGTAAAATAAGCTAAAATGATGCCAGAAACAATAATAAGCTAAAAGTAATAAGGATTAAATGCTTAAATAAAGGTATTGAAACAAAACGGTTTTTACTAAACTTTAAAAATAGAGATTACAAAAGGGTTGCACAAACAGAAATTACTTCAAAACATAAAATTGGAATTCAAATTACAAGAACATTATTGAAAAATAAAAGGTTGCTTAGAAACTTAAAAACTAAAAAAAACTAACTAACTACCCTTCTCTTTTCTTCTCTTCCCTTTTTATACATCCAAGTTCTTTTTCTCACTCCTCTGAATGTATCCCAGCTATGATTGGAGCCATTGGATGGCTAGGATTCATATTAGCCTTTGGATCAAAAATGGCGGGAAAATGGTATATGACCTGTTGGGTGAGATTGAGGGTGTGTTTGTTTCATTAAGATGTTTTGGGTCTGAATCTGACTATCACATCTTACTGGTAAGAGGTGGGTAGAAGGTCTAAATCTGAACGAAATAATGTTGTTTGTTTTTGTATAATTCTCCGAATGATTTTAAGTGCTCGTTTTTGCAATTTGTTTATTAAACCAACGCAATGCGATAATAAATAACTTATGTAAATATGAAAGAAGACTTTTTATCATAGATATAACATAGTTAATAAACAATCAAATATATTGTATAAAGTTTACAAACCGAGTAAGAGGCAGTAAGATAAGTCTCCCACCTCTTACTGAGTAAGATGTTATATGTTTAACTGGGTCTTACTCAAAAGAAAAAAACAAACAAGAAAAACGTCTGCCCACCTCTTACTGGTAAGAGTAAGAGGCCTAGTAAGACTTTTTTTTAAAAAACAAACACACCCTGAGTGTTGGAGAGGGGGGTAATTAATGTTATTTGGAGTTGTGTGGAGGTGGGGGGAGACAGGGAAGAGATAAGGGATGGGAAGAGGTGTGTAGCAGGGGAAAACAGAAGTCAAGTGGGGAGGGTGAAGGTTTGGCGCCAAAGAGGTGTTTGTTTGACCTGTGATTTGACCAGATATTATATCCAGGGGTCCAAAATTGATTATGACAAGGGGGTCAAATGGGTGCAAGGGTCCAAATTGGTATTAAAAGGTTTTAATTACTTAGGGACCTAATGTGTAAATTCTGAAACTTGAGGGGCCTAAGCTGCCAATTCATCAAACTTGTTTCAAGGGACCAAAAGTGACACTCTCATAAAGTACAAGGACCAAAGCTGTCATTTTCACATTTTCCAAGGACTAATTCTGCCAATTTTGAAACTTGAAGGACCATTTTGTAATTTTCTCAAAACTTTTTATATTTTTCACCAAAGGACTTAATTTGACAACTTTTGATTTAAAAAGGACCTTTGGTGACTTTTCTTTTGAAATTTTGACTCAGGGACTATTTTTGACAATTTTTGAAACTTGGGGGACTAAAACTGCAATTTTTGCAAATTTGATATGTTTTTCATCTGATTTTGATATTTTTGCATTTAAAACACATAAAACACTGATTTGTGATATTTTGATCATTTTGATGTGTTTCTGAGTGTTTTCAGATGATTTTGCAGTTTATTTTGTACAAAAATGATGAGTATTTAGACACTCATCAATCCCCCACACTGAGATATTGCTAGTCCCTAGCAATGATTTGAGAAAACATAATGGATTTTAATCTCTTTACCAAAAGCCATTACTTCTGGAGTAGCCAAATGTTTCAGTTCAAGTAAGAACCATGGTACACCGATAACCATGTGATTTTGAGCAAACCACAAGCTTCCAACGGATTTGATTTGTCTTTACCAGAAGCCGTACCCTTCTGGACTAGCCAACTCTTAGATAAATTATCAGTATTATCTTTGGTGAGCTGATTACCAATTATGGATTTTCCACTGCCTTTACCACAAGCCATAATCTTGTGGGCTAGCCAACTCTTCACTTTTTAGGATATGGTGAGTTGAGAACCATACAATTTTGGGCAAATTGCAAGCCATATAAACGGATTTGAGATATCTTTACCAAGAGCCGTTTGCTCCTGGATTAGCCAATCCTTTTGTCTATCAAACATGGCGGACTGATAACCAAATGAGTAAGTGTAAAACACTTACTCCAAAAAAAATTTTGGCCAAAAACGGGGGAATTGGTATAATTATATGATAAAATTCGTGAGAATTCCCCCCCACACTTAGAAATGAATATTGCCCTCAATATTCAAAGTACCGGCGGTTATGCCGAAACAAAGAACGTAAAAGGGAAATACTACGGCCATTATTTAGAAAGAAGATTTTTTTTTTTTTTTTTTTTTTTTTTTTTTTTTTTTTTTTTTTTTGGAAAGGTTTATATACAACATGTGGGGCAACCCCCCCACACTAGGATGGTACACACGGGTGAAAACCCATGTTCAGCTACTGTTTTTGATTACCGAGTCGCTAGCTTGACTCGACCCCGAATTCATTGGTTCATGGGGAAGCAAAGTGGAAGAAACAATCTCCATCGGACTTTCATTCAAAATGTTTGGATAAACATTGAAGTACGTGAAAGTTCCACACCGATGAGATATACATAGAAAGACCCGGCTCACAAATGATAAATGAAAATGCCGGGGTCAAAGATAGTGTCCTCACTCCCGAAGGAGTGAAGAAGAGAGGAAGTCACATCATATGTGAGGAATGGAAGAAAGATGTTGATAACAATCAAGATCCATTCTTCATCCTCAAATGTAGACATATCGGGAGGAAGGGTGAGGGTAGTATCATCAATAAGCAAACTCTTATGATAGAGTACACCTTCCTCCAAGTCAATATCATCCTCAAGATCAAAATAGAAATGATCATATTCCGGAGGAGATATGTCATGAGAGAGTTCACCGGAGAACTCTTCATGAAGAGAATCATTGGAAAAAGCCTCAAGCTCGGGCTTGTCCAATGTAGAGTCACTATCCACAACGGGGATAGGAGATGAAGCTGACTTAGCACAGAATGATTCGATCTTAGAAACGAGGAGATTTATATTGAACAATTGTTCACGAAGTATCTCGTCCTCAATTTCCAGATCATCAGAATCTCTCACTTCCTCTAAGCTAACTAGCTCAGAAGGCAGCTCCTCGACATAATCGATGTCTCCATAGGATAAAGAATCGTCAAACGAAGTACAATCGTTATCAGAATCGGTGAACATCTCGACATGATCATATGGAATGTCAAGAGGAGGAGAAGAATCATCATTAAGAGGCTCATCACACATATTACCGGAGATAACCTCGGACTCACTTGGGGTTGGGACAAGGTTCTCAACACTAGACGATTCCATTTCTGGAATAGTGCTAGGAGGCTCGTCCCCCATTATGAGAGAGTCTTTGGAAGCAATAAAAGGTAGGATAGGTGTGATAGCAATAGACTAAGGGAGTTGAGAAATAAGATCGTTCAATTGAGTAACACTCTCCTCGTCGTAATCATAGTGTTCCTTCATTTGAATACTATCCTCATCATCATCGTCATCATATCTGATTCTTATATTCATCTGCTGAAGCTTACACACCATTCTTTTCATTTGCAGTTTCTTTCGAATGCGTATTTCTTCAGAACTTTGAGGAAGATTACACTCCTCGTAATCATTGAAATGATGTGAAGGCTCGGAAGTCTGATGAGTGATGGAATACTGTGGGGGTTGGAAATTGTCAAAACCGGGAGAATTGGAATTTTGAAAATTTTGATTCATCGGTTGACATTCAAAAGTCGCATGAGGACCCCCGCAATTCTCACAACAGAGATAATTGGGAGAATAACTTTCACCAAAGTTCTGATTGTAACATGGTTCCGGCTCATAGACAAGCGGGACCCGTGGTGGACAATCAAAACCATAATGAGAATCATTACCACAAAACTCGCATGAGTGGGATTCGTATTGGGGGTGTGGAGGTAGGTAGGAAAAATCGGGTGTTTCATTATTTGAAATGGGATCGGGATTACCGACAAACTTGTCTCCGAAAACCACATTGGTACATCGCCGACAATTTCCACCGTTAAATGGACCTCCACACCAGGAACATGTCAAATACCATGACATAAAGAATTAAACGGATAAGAGGATAAGGAATGGAGAATTAAACGGTTTTGAGGTTAAAGAAGAGTAGAATCAAACGGTACGAGGGGGTAAGAGAAATAGAATCAACGAATAAGAGGAAAGAGAAGAATATTTTTGTATTTTTGGATAAGAAAATATAAACATATACAGATGGATGCTATGAACAAAGAGTGAATATCCAAATTACTAATCTGCTAAACGTAAGATAATCAGCACAGCTCCCCGGCAGCGGCGCCAAAAATTTGATCGGTTCCAAACAGTCAAGTCTAATCACGCAAGTCTGCCACTTGTGAATGACAGACTGTAACAGACTTAAAACTGCTCAAAAACCAATGCAATCAAGATTTGAGGAGAATAGTGTTTCCCCGGGTCGTTATGTCCCAGCGAGCTATGCAATGGATTATCAAACGTATAGTGATCGGGAGATTTGGACGGAAAAGAGAATTTGGAATTATTATAACTACGGAATAAGCCAACAAATAAAAACGGCTTAAATGCAAATTAAAGAAAGTTAAAAAGATAAAATCTATTAAATAAACGCTATCACTATATTTACAATGATGTTTTTTTGTTTTTATGTTTTTACAAAACTGAAATAAAAATCTACGCGACGTACAAATTAAAAAGTGAAACTAAAGCAATATTAACCCTAAAATTATGAAATTGATATTTTTACAAACCTAATAATAAAAGAAACTTTTTAGAAAAAGAAAATTATTTTTATAACTATTTATCTATTTATTATTAATTAAAAACTATTTTTAACTATTTAATAATTAGCTAAAATACAAGAAAATAGGAAATAAAGCTAGAAAAATAAAATTATGAAATGGAAAAGTCTAAAATATCAAAAGAGAATTTTAAAAACTATTTTTGTATTTTTATGATTATTTTTCTATTTTTTATAAATTTTAAACTATTAAAAACTAATTAAATTATTAAAAATTACCAAACAAACTATGAAAAATATGGAAAATTACTTTTTTGGTTTTTTGTATTTATCTTAACTTAATAAAAATGAAAAATTATTTTTTTGAACCTTTTCTTAATTTTTTGTATTAAATGCTATTTAAAAATGCATAAAAACTAAATAAAATTCAGAAAAATAGCAAATCAACTTGGAAAAATCTGAAAATTTCAGGAAAACTTTAAAATAATATTAGGAATAAAGGAAAAATATAAAAACAAGGTGCTATGTGGAGGAATTAGCAACTGATGTGGGAAGTGCTTAAAAATAAGCACTTTGATAAGCTAAAACTACACCAAAAGGTACCAAACTGATAGGGAAGTTCTAATAAGCTAAAATAACTCAAAAGAAACAAGTCTCAACTGCTTAAGACCTCTGGATTAGCAGTTTACTCAGATTTGATGAAATTATCCAATAAGCTAAAACAGGAAAAGGGTACCTACTTTAAGCTTAACTGCTGGCTTATCTAAAAAGCTACATGGAAAACCAAAAGTTGAGATCTCAAGACCACCTGGCAGAGAGCATTAGTTCAAATTTACAGCTAATAAGGATCTAAGGTGAATAAGTTAAAGAGCAAACAAAATGGCTGCATAACTGAGGCCTAACTGATGCAGCAACACAGATAAATAGGCACCTACTTTGAGCTTATCTATAAGCTTATCAGACAAGCTTAAAGGCAAAACAGATAAAGGGTCTAGAAGAACACCTGGAGAACTACAAATGGACCAAGAATGAACCCTTAACTAACTGAAATGAACCTTGTGCATGGTCTGCACTTTCTGCAAAAACCAGATTTAGAAATGCTTTTTGACTTTCTAAAACAGTTGGAGATTTGACTTTTTTGAGTTTTGAGCTCAATTTGAAGACTGATTATGTGATTTAATGATGAAACTATACTTAAGCAAGCTAAATCACTAGCTTTTACACCTATAGGCTAGATTTCACAAACTAATCCACACAGAACTGACAATGAGAACAGATTACAGGCAAGTTTGACTAAATGAGTTCTAGGTTGCAAGTTTATGACAGCTATGGACTATTTGAAGCTAAATTAGACCTAAGGTACTGATCTTACCCACTAAGCTAGGCTCTAGCATATGTTAAAAACCTGATCCAAACACTATTTATGTAGCCGAAATACAAATTTCCTATTCAACTTACAAATCCAGGCTTATGTTAACTCCCAAACACATTTTGTTACTCAACTGACACCTATATGAATCAAACTTGATAGCAATTCTAGACTAAAACCTATCTGGTCTACTGATGCAACTAATGACAGAAGTTATGCAGTAAATGATATTAATAACAGCAATTAAAATAACAACTAACTACTGACTTTGAACTAAATTATACTAGAACCACTACTAATGAAACTGCACTAACAAGTATTATAAGCTTATATCAGATAAAAAAGAAGAATTGAAACTCACATGTAGTCTATCCACAATGGTCTGAGATTAATCAAACAGTGACATGAGTTCCTATTAACCCAATATCAGTCCTATTCTCTACTCAACTCCACTGCAATTTCAACCCACATTGACTCCATTTTCAGCTCTGCAAAGTACACTTCATCCCACAGTTGACCATTTTGACTGTTTTTGATATTTGAGTGAAGTGGAAAATAAACAAGTTTAGGCCTAAACTAAGCTATTAAGAAGCTTAACAAGAACCAAAGTAGGGTAGCAGAGCTTGGTACACTGCTTATAAAGATATTAACAACACTTTTTTTTTTGATTTTTGCTATATCTCTCTTTATTTTTTTCTTGAACTCTTTTTTAGACAAAGGATAGAAACAAGTTGAGATTACTGTAAAATAAGCTAAAATGATGCCAGAAACAATAATAAGCTAAAAGTAATAAGGATTAAATGCTTAAATAAAGGTATTGAAACAAAACGGTTTTTACTAAACTTTAAAAATAGAGATTACAAAAGGGTTGCACAAACAGAAATTACTTCAAAACATAAAATTGGAATTCAAATTACAAGAACATTATTGAAAAATAAAAGGTTGCTTAGAAACTTAAAAACTAAAAAAAACTAACTAACTACCCTTCTCTTTTCTTCTCTTCCCTTTTTATACATCCAAGTTCTTTTTCTCACTCCTCTGAATGTATCCCAGCTATGATTGGAGCCATTGGATGGCTAGGATTCATATTAGCCTTTGGATCAAAAATGGCGGGAAAATGGTATATGACCTGTTGGGTGAGATTGAGGGTGTGTTTGTTTCATTAAGATGTTTTGGGTCTGAATCTGACTATCACATCTTACTGGTAAGAGGTGGGTAGAAGGTCTAAATCTGAACGAAATAATGTTGTTTGTTTTTGTATAATTCTCCGAATGATTTTAAGTGCTCGTTTTTGCAATTTGTTTATTAAACCAACGCAATGCGATAATAAATAACTTATGTAAATATGAAAGAAGACTTTTTATCATAGATATAACATAGTTAATAAACAATCAAATATATTGTATAAAGTTTACAAACCGAGTAAGAGGCAGTAAGATAAGTCTCCCACCTCTTACTGAGTAAGATGTTATATGTTTAACTGGGTCTTACTCAAAAGAAAAAAACAAACAAGAAAAACGTCTGCCCACCTCTTACTGGTAAGAGTAAGAGGCCTAGTAAGACTTTTTTTTAAAAAACAAACACACCCTGAGTGTTGGAGAGGGGGGTAATTAATGTTATTTGGAGTTGTGTGGAGGTGGGGGGAGACAGGGAAGAGATAAGGGATGGGAAGAGGTGTGTAGCAGGGGAAAACAGAAGTCAAGTGGGGAGGGTGAAGGTTTGGCGCCAAAGAGGTGTTTGTTTGACCTGTGATTTGACCAGATATTATATCCAGGGGTCCAAAATTGATTATGACAAGGGGGTCAAATGGGTGCAAGGGTCCAAATTGGTATTAAAAGGTTTTAATTACTTAGGGACCTAATGTGTAAATTCTGAAACTTGAGGGGCCTAAGCTGCCAATTCATCAAACTTGTTTCAAGGGACCAAAAGTGACACTCTCATAAAGTACAAGGACCAAAGCTGTCATTTTCACATTTTCCAAGGACTAATTCTGCCAATTTTGAAACTTGAAGGACCATTTTGTAATTTTCTCAAAACTTTTTATATTTTTCACCAAAGGACTTAATTTGACAACTTTTGATTTAAAAAGGACCTTTGGTGACTTTTCTTTTGAAATTTTGACTCAGGGACTATTTTTGACAATTTTTGAAACTTGGGGGACTAAAACTGCAATTTTTGCAAATTTGATATGTTTTTCATCTGATTTTGATATTTTTGCATTTAAAACACATAAAACACTGATTTGTGATATTTTGATCATTTTGATGTGTTTCTGAGTGTTTTCAGATGATTTTGCAGTTTATTTTGTACAAAAATGATGAGTATTTAGACACTCATCAGTGGCCTGTTAACTCCTATGCTCAGACCTCTCTTTTGGGACAGTCCATGAACCCATGTCAGTTTTGCTTGCCCACACATACTCCAGCGACAGGCCATTTTGGACAGCCCAATCCACTACCTGTTGTAGGTTCATACAGTGTGGCAGGTCACCCTATGATGGGTCAGTATGGCGCGACAGGTCCAACACCTATAGCAGGTTCATATAGCGCAATAGGTTCAGCAGCAGGTCAATATTCTGTAACAGGTCAGAACCCGGTTCAAGGCTCCTACCCAGGTCAGATTAGTGCACCAGTTCCACAGCAGGTTCAACAGGGTATTGGGGTTTCACCAGGGGTTACTACGGGTCATGAGACTGTTTTACCACATGCATTTGCCGCTGCGACTATTCAGGAACCTTCTCCCGGTAATTGGAATATGGATACAAGTGCGTCCTCTCACCTAAATGATTTGATTCTTAATCTTAGTGACGTATTTAATTCGAGTATTTATTTTTCTGTTGCAGTTGGTGATGGGCATACTATTCCCGTTACCAACTCTGGCCATAGCATTTTGCCTACACCCTTTCGACCTCTTCACCTAAATAACATTCTCGTTACTCCTAATATTGTCAAAAATTTGATTTCTGTTCGTCAGTTTGTGTGTGACAATTATTGCACTGTTGAGTTTGACCCGTTTGGTTTTTCTGTTAAGGACTTTCAAACACGACGGGTTCTGCTCCGCTGTGATAGCACTGGAGATCTCTACCCTGTCACAAATCCTTCCCCCATTCCTCAAGCATACTTTACCAGTCAGTACACGTGGCATCAACGACTTGGTCATCCAAGAAGTGAAGTGCTACATCGCGTTATTTCTAATAATTCCATTTCGTGTAATAAGGAGAAGTCTCCCGTGCTTTTTCATGCATGTCAGCTTGGCAAACACGTGAAACTTCCATTTGTTAGTTCACCTACTTTAGTAAACTCTAGTTTTGACATTGTTCACTCGAATTTGTGGACTTCCCCAATCCCCGAGTCTGTCTGGTTTCAAATATTATGTTTTATTTTTAGATCACTATTCTCAATTTGTATGGGCTTACCCCTTAGTTCACAAATCAGATGTCTTATCCAAATTTACATTATTTCGCAACTATGTCAAAACACAATTTAAATGTGAGATCAAATCTTTTCAGTGTGACCATGGTGGTGAATTTGACAACCACACGTTCCATAAACTATTTAATGATAATGGGATCCAATTTCGTTTTTCTTGCCCACGCACAAAATGGAAAATCCGAACGAATGATTCGCACCATCAACAACCTTATTCGAACCCTATTATTTCAAGCCCATTTACCACCCAACTATTGGGCAGAAGCTCTCAACATGGCCATTTACCTATTGAACATTTTACCATCACGTGCCATATCTAATGAGGTTCCCTTTGCCCGCCTGTTTGGCACTAAACCAGATTACACTACCTTACGTGTTTTTGGGTGCCTTTGCTATCCTCATGTAGATGCCGATCACAAACTAGGGGCATGAGCCACACCTTCCATATTTTTGGGGCATGCAGCCAACCATCGTGGCTATCGTTGTCTTGACCTTAACACCAATAAAATAATCATTTTTCGCCATGTAACCTTTGATGAAACTGCTTTTCCCTTTGGATCCATGACACCCAACGTGAGCCCCTCATATGATTTCCTGGAAGAATCCCCCAATGTCATCTCCAATATTATAAAACTTACACCCTCAACCACACCCGCTCACATGCCTCATATACCCACCCCTACCTCAACCACCCTGTCTTCTCCGGCAACCCATGAACCTCCCCTTCCCCTAATGTTGCATCACCAGCTATGCCTCACTCCCCTTCAACCAATACCTCTACCATACCTAATATTCCTCTTTCAACTCAAAATATTAGTACCCCAATTGATCAACCATCTGCCCCCGTTTCCGTTTCCCAAAACCCTCCAACAACCTCTAATCCCAACCCAAACCCGATATCTGTTCACCCTATGGTTACACGCTTTCGTGTCGGGACCAACCGTCCCACTCAACGTTTTTCTTATAATGTGTCTTCCGTTTCCCCTTACTAAAATCTTACAACGCTGCGCTTCATGATCAAAACTGGAAAAATGCTATGCATGATGAATACAATGCTCTTATAAAAAACAAAACTTGGATTCTTGTACCGTGTCCCCTGGATACCAATATTGTTCGCTGTATGTGGTTATTTCGTCATAAATATTTGGCGGCTGGAACTCTCAGTCGCTACAAGGCTCGCCTTGTGGCGAATGGTAGCTCTTAGATTCAGGGTGTTGTTGTTGATGAGACCTTTAACCCAGTTGTTAAACTTGGCACTATTCGGACGGTTCTTAGTTTGGATGCTTCTAGACATTGGCCATGTGGAAAACTAGAAGGGGGGGTTAAATAGTTTTGCCGATTTTAAGTTAGTTTCAAAAAACTTTAGATTCGATATTATGTGAAATCGTATGGATGTAGAGAAAGTATAGATCTAATGATAAAGCAAGTAAATAAAGTAAAGCAAGGGATAGAAATGACACAACCTATTTATAGTGGTTCGGCTACAAGGACACCTTCCTTGCCCTACTCCACTCCCCGAGTCACCTACTAGAGAGTTCAAGCACTATGTCAACAAACTCCTTCAACTTGGCGGAGAAGCCTTCACAACGTTGCTTACACCTTTTCCCGGTACAAAGCTAAATACCGAGTCCGTAACACGGTGGACCAAACCAACACGACTATTACACAACAACTATGTAAAATATCAAATACAAGATCTTTGCTACAGAAATCTTGTGGAGGAACAAATCAATCAAGGACCCCTTGCTTTGATGACTTGTAGAATGCTCGTGATCTCTCGTTAGAGAAGGACCTATATGAGAATCACTAAAGAAAGAAAGAAGAACAACTCTTTAGATCAAGTGATCTTTTGTTAGAAGAGAATGAGAGTATATGAGAGAATTAGTAAGAAGAGGGGTGAGTTAGAATGAAGAAATGGCTCTCTATTTATAGGCAGAACTTGTCACTGTTCCCCGGATCCCACTGATCCCTCTCTTAAGGGATCCGTCTAGCGTAAAGCTAGGGATCCGTGGGACGCTCCTCTTTGCCCATGGGTTTTTTGGTTATGGGTCATGGGTCATGGGTTGGTCCATGGGTATTTATTTAGATATAATGTATCTAATGAGTACAATGTATCTAGTCAAGTGGGTATGGGTCAATACCATGGGTTGTGAATTTTACCCATCCTAATAAACTATTACAACAAATGAATTATTACAACAATTTGTATTAAATGGCTATATGTAAATGCTTTACAAAAATAATATGTATCCTTATAATTGGACTTAAGATAACATTATATTTTTTATCAACAAAACACAAAGAGATCGCAAAATATTAATAAACGTTTTTACGGTTTATTTGTATTAACAATCTCCCCATTTTTGTTGATGACAAAACATAGTGTTATGATGAGTAAAACTTAAGAATAGATATATGTTTTGAAAGCTCCTAAGTTTTACCTCTTCTCCCCCTTTTTGTCGAAACAAAAAGTTAACCCATCGAAGAAATAAAAATGTGGAAAAATAGTCCACGTATCGCTTACTCCCCTTTGACGGTAGCTCCCCCTAGTTTGGGGCGTCAAGTGAAGAAAAATAAAAAATCCTACAAAGAAAAGGTTAGTAGTAACATGCATAAGTAATCTTGTGATTGACGAGAATCAAGATTGGGAGCCAAGGTATGTAAACAAGGCCTTGTAATAAAACAACAAAATGTAGTGGTATTTATGCCACATACAAGCATGTAAAAGTAAGAACAAGACGTGTTCTTGAAAATGACTCAAAAGAAAAATACTAAAAATAGAAAATAGTAATAATGATTCCTTCCATGCTTGCATAAGGTTATGGATGGAGGTTTTGATGAGTAATGGTATTGATGCGATCAAGAATGAGGTTGAGTATGAATCGCATTTCTTCCCTAACTTCTATTGCAATTTCCTAGTGGATTGGCAATGTTCACAATGTAAGTGATGTGGGTAATGAGTGCGGAAGTTTTCCGGGTTGTTTTGATTTGTGAGTTGCGGAAGTTGTGGTGAAAAAATAGGAAAATACGGATCAAAGTCCGGAATGTTTGGAAGTGGTGGTGGGAAAGAACCTAGATGTTCTTGTAACTTAATGGGAGCTAAGGGTGATGATATTTCAAGGTCTTTGAAAATTGTGTTTGGAGAAGTGGGAGGTGTCAAAAAGGCTATTTCTTTTTGTTTTGGTTGTTGAGATCTTGTTGGAGTCTTAAGGAGTTCCAAAAGAGTGACTTTAGGTGGTGAGTTTATGGATGATGAAGTTGGTGTACTTGTTGGTGATGAAGGAGGTGCTATAATGGAAGCATCTTGTGGTGAGTTATTTGTTGATAATGAGCCATTCGATGATGGTTTTGCTAAGCAACAAGGCCGGATGCTAATCCGTGCGGAAATCCTAGATTTTGATTGTGGTATTTTGGAAGGTGGGAGGACAAAAGTTTGGATTTCATGAAGAGGATTATTTGTACTAGGTGATTCATCTAAGTTGTAAGATCTTTTGGATGACATGGTGTTGTTTGTTTGTGAAGATGAGATGAATATGCAAGCATTTTGGGAGTCCTATATATAGAAAAACAATGCATTTTAATGAATGCTTGACCCAAAATGTGGATTAAAATCTAATGATTAGAGATGAATTTAAGGCATGTGATCATGAGAACACAAGCATTAAAGAACATACTCCAAAAAAAATGAAAAAATATTGGAGTTTTCATCCAAAGTGAGAAAAATAGAAGATAAAACTAGCTTCTGTCTCATGGATCCCACGGATCCTTCCCTTGAGGGATCCGTCCAACATTAAGGCTGGGATCCGTGGGACTGGTGATTCAGGCAGCACAAAATTTTCCTTTTGGAAACATTTTTGCTTAGTGTGTGCCTATATGCAAACTATTTGGAGTTGCGGTTATCTCGACTCCTAAAAAGAAAAATAAACTAGAAGTGAAAAAGCATACTATTATGTGAGATAACCCTAGTGCTCCAAATTCATTGTTGCTTAAATGAACGTACCCGAAAACACATATTAGTTATGTGTTCTCTTTAGCATTCAAAAGACATGATATGCAATGAAAACGGGTTTTTACTTTGTATTAATAATGAAAAAGCGATTTGTTCTAGACGTGAGAAATTGCTTTTGTGAAATTGATACGGGAAGAGGTATCATTTTTAGAAAACGTTTCAAAAAGAGGTTTCTATGTGCGAATAAAAATCGTTTTATCCTTTGAAAAGAAGATGTGTATGTAATTATATGTTTGCAACTTGTACTTATTTTGAAAGAAAATAAGAAAAATTATGAGTTTATAAGTAAAAAAAAACTTATCTTGGGTTTTGAAAATTCCCGTATTGCTTGTGAGTTGTGCGTGAAATAGAGATCCTAGACTCAGAAAGAAGAAGGTTAGTGTTTACATACCTTGTAGAGTTAAAAAGTAAATTACGACGATTGTTCCATGAGACCAAGACCAAGACGAAGTAGGTTGAATTGTTCCCGCTTCAACGGTTTGGTGAGGACGTCGGCTATGTTGTCTTCGGACGCTACCTTCTCAATAGAGATGTTCCCCTTTTGAACATTGTCTCTTAAGAAGTGATGACGAATCTCTATATGCTTTGTGCGAGAATGTAATACCGGATTCTTGCTTAAATCGATGGCACCTTTGTTGTCACATAGAATGGCTATGTCACTTAGATGAATGTCGTAGTCAACTAACGCTTGTTTCATCCATAGTGCTTGTTGGCATGCTTTGCCGGCGGAGATGTATTCGGCTTCGGTTGTTGATATTGCTAATGCCGTTTGTTTCTTTGAAAACCAAGATGTTAAACAACATCCCATAAAAGTACATACCCCACTTGTACTTTTTCGGTCAACATAATCACCTGCATGGTCAGAATCTGCATATACAATTATTTCTACTCCGGTGTCCTTAGGATACCATAATCCTAATTGTGTTGTACCCTTAATGTATCTAAATATTCTTTTTACAGCTTCTAGGTGTGATGTTTTAGGGTCTTCTTGAAACCTAGCACATAGACAAACACTAAACATGATATCCGGCCTACTAGCCGTAAGGTAGAGAAGACTACCAATCATGCCACGATATTTTGTATTATCGACGGATTCGCCGTCTTCATCTTTTGTGAGTTTGGTGTCGGATGACATTGGTGTCCTAATTGGTTTCGACTCTTCTAGACCGAATTTCTTTAACATCTCTTTTATGTATTTAGATTGATTAAAGAAGATACAATCTTCTACTTGTTTGATTTGTATACCAAGAAAGAAACTAAGTTCTCCCATCATACTCATCTCGAATTCATCATGCATGATTTTAGAGAAATCATCACACATGTCTTGACAAGTGGATCCGAATATAATATCATCTACATATATTTGAACTATGATTATATGTGACTCTCTTTTCTTAGTAAAAAGTGTGTTGTCAACTAACCCCATGGTATAGTTGTGTTTGATTAAGAATGACTTGAGTCTATCATACCAAGCTTTTGGATCTTGTTTAAGACCGTAAAGGGCTTTCTTTAACTTATACACATGTTTAGGTTTTTCAAAATCGATGAAGCCCGGAGGTTGAGCTACATATACTTCTTCATTAATAAAACCATTTAGAAAAGCACTTTTGACATCCATTTGATCAAGCTTTAGATCATTAGCACAAGCATAAGCAAGAAGTATTCTTATAGACTCTAATCTAGCCACGGGGGCATAGGTCTCATCAAAATCTATTTCTTCTTGTTGGTTATACCCTTGGGCAACGAGTCTAGCCTTGTTTCTAGACACTACTCCGTTTGCATCTAACTTGTTTTTATAAACCCATTTGGTTCCTATTATGGTTTGATTACTAGGTGGAGGGAAAAGTGTCCAAACATCATTAGAAACGAATTGATTTAACTCTTCTTGCATAGCCATTACCCAACTTTCATCTTTTATGGTTTCTTGTGTAGTCTTAGGTTCTATGGTTGAAACAAAACAAAATAGGCTACTTTGGTTTTGAACTTGAGACCTTAAGGTTCTTTCGTTTAACTTTATTATGACCTTATCTACGGGGTGATCTTTGGACTCTTTAATATTTATGAGTTCATTATTTGAAGATTCTTCTTCTTCTTCATTAATCTTTTTCTTTATTACAATAGCTTCACTTTCTACAATCTCGTCATCGACAAGAGGTGGAGAGGGTTTGGGTGGACTTTCATCGAATTTTACATTTAATGACTCTTCTACCTTCATTGTTTCTTTATTTAGTATGACGTAAGCTTTACTATTAGGGGAGTAACCTAGAAAGATACCTTCGGTTGATTTAGGATCAAATTTTGTAAGGTAATCTTTAGTGTTAAGAAGAAAACATTTGCTACCAAAGACTCTAAAATGATCTAACGTAGGCTTTTTGCCTCAAAGTAACTCGTATGGAGTTTTACCTAAAATTGGTCTAATTAAGACTCGATTAAGTATGTACGCTGAAGTATCAACGACATTGCACCAAAACTTTTGAGGTATGGATTGCTCATTTAACATGGTGCGACTCATTTCTTGTAGGGTTCTATTCTTTTTTTCAACTACCCCATTCGATTGTGGAGTGCGCGGAGCCGAGAAGTTATGAGTAATACCATTAGCGTCACAAAAAGCTCCAAATTGCACTTCATTATCGAATTCCCTACCATGATCCGTTCTAATAGACACTATAGGACTTCATAGTTGTCTTTGGATTTTCTTACTTAATATTTCAAAATAATTAAACGTTTCCGTTTTGTTCTTTAAGAATTTTGTCCATGTGTACCTAGAGCAATCATCCAGTATGACCAAAGTGTAGTAGTTGCATCCATAACTTTGGATAGCGGATGGACCAAATAAATCCATGTGTAGTAATTCTAGACACTTAGTTGTAGACACCATGTTTTTAGCTTTGTGACTAGAATGAACTTGTTTTCCTACATTACAAGCATCACAAAAGTGATGTTCATATTTTAACTTAGGTAGATCTCTTACTAGATCTTTGGATGATAGCGATTGAAGAAGTCGCATATTGGCATGACCTAATCTTCGATGCCATAAGGTCGAAGTATCATCCATAGAGGTAAGATAAAGTTTGTCTTTAGGTTCATTACCGATTTTAATGGCATAAACTCCATGTTTCCTAATTCCTCTTCCTATGGTTATGCCATTTTTTAATATCTTACTACCGGTTTCGGTAAAAAGTACATTGCACTTTTTATCACATATTTGTCCTATACTTAAGAGGTTAAAGTTTAGGTTTTCTACGTGACACACATCGTTAATGGTTAGAGATTTGTTAGAAATCGTACCTTTACCGATGATTTTACTTTTGCTATTTTCAAACACCACATTTCCTCCATTGAAGGATTCATATATGGAGAATAGATCTTTATTGCCGGTCATGTGCCTCGTGCACCCGCTATCCTTGACCCATTCATCCAGATCTAGGTCGATCTTTAAGCACACCTAAGAAAACAATTAACTCAAAAGTTTGGTCCCCATTTGTTCATGGGTCCATTAGTGTTAAACATTCCATTCATGTTAGACATGTATGGATAAGGTGAATATGCATTCCATGGTGCAAAGTTTTGAAAGGGAAAACCATTTTGCATATTTGGGTTCCATCCCATTTGATGGTTACTTCTCGGGTAAACATTATTAGGTCTCCTAGATGGATTAGATTTCGAAAAAGATGGAGCTTTGTTTCTTGCAAAAATAGGATTATATTTTGGAGGTGGTTGTCTAGTGGTAAAATGAGTTGGTTTCTTCTTATTAACGATAACAAATCAGTTCGAGATGAAGAAGCTATGTTATTACCAATGTTTGCTTCAGCAGACCCACGGATCCCTGGCTGTACACTAGCCGGTTCCCTTTTTGTGGGATCCATGGGATCCGCCACAACAGTGGCTTGTTTTTCTAGTGCCTTAACAAATTGTGTTTCTTTGTTTTCACTAGTTGACGCATCAAGTTGTTGAATACCTAAACCTTTTTGGTTGTTTCCTGTTTTAACACTATCTAATATCATATCTAAAGTATTCGTACTCATTCTAGCAATTTTAGAATCTAGTTGATCAACTAGTGTTTGAAGTTGAACGCAAAGTTCACATTCACCACTTGCTATTTTACACTTTTCTAGACGTTTCAATTTTGCTTTTAATTCTATGACTTCCTTATCTAAACGTTGGTTTTGATTTTTCAAAAGCTTGTTTTTGTTAATTAATTTTAAGCTAATATTACAAAGTTTGTCATATTCATTATGCAATGAGTCATCATCTAGTGATGAGCTACTATAGTATTCGTGACATACCTCGTCATTTACCATGAGACAAATTTCTTCGTCCTCCTCGTCGCTCATTCCCCACGTGCCGCTCACGAATGCCTTTTGATCATCCCGTTTGAGACACTTACTAATAAAGTGGTTTGGGTCCCCACATTTAAAGCAAGCACGATCATCCCTTGGCTTCTCGTCCTCTTTGCTTTTCTGGAATCCTTTATTGTCGTCATACAGTTGTTTGACGTATCTTCCCTTCCTTCTATAGAACTTTTTAAAGTCCCTTACCGCCATAGCATACTCCTCGTCGTCACTATCCGAAGAGGAGTTCTCTTCATCGCTTGAGGCCTTTTTGGCTTTAAGGGCAAGAGATTTGTGTTTCTCTTTCACCTTTGAGGCTTCGGAATCTTTAGCAAGGACAAGCTCGTAGACTTTTAAGCTGCCTATGAGTTCATCAAGGGTGAGGATTGTCAAATCTTTTGACTCTTCGATTGCCGTCACCTTGGATCTCCACTTGGATGGAAGTGCCCTTAGATATCTCCTAACATGGTTACGGCTAGAAAAAGATTCACCAAGTGCTTGTAAAGATGTAATAATAGTATTAAAATTTGCAAATGAATGATCTATAGTTTCCTCGTCCAATATTGAAAATTGTTCATATTGTTGAACAAATAAATCAATTTTATTATTTTTAACTTGTTGATTACCTTGATGAGTTACAACTAAAGAATTCCAAATTTCTTTAGAGGTTTTAAGCATAGAAATTCTTTCGAATTCCTTTTTGGGTAAAGCATTATATAAAACCATTTTGGCTTCACTATTTTTAGAAAGCTTTTTCTTCATTTCATCGTTTAGTTTATCATGAGGTATGTTAACTAAATTTTCTTTATCATCTTTTGAGGTAGCCTCAAAATCACCTTCAACAATAATGTACCAAAGATCAATATCTTTAGACTTCACATACGTTTCGAATCTATTTTTCCAATATATAAAACCATTAGTTTCAAGTAGTGGTGGTCGTTGCATAGATTGCCCTTCCTTGTAATTTTCAGAACCCATAGTGATCGAAAAGTTTTTAAAATACGGTTTACTTTAAAACTGTTATAAACTTAGCGCTCTGATACAAATTGTGGAAAACTAGAAGGGGGGGGGGGGGTTGAATAGTTTTGCCGATTTTAAGTTAGTTTCAAAAAACTTTAGATTCGATATTATGTGAAATCGTATGGATGTATAGAAAGTATAGATCTAATGATAAAGCAAGTAAATAAAGTAAAGCAAGGGATAGAAATGGCACAACCGATTTATAGTGGTTCGGCTACAAGGACACCTTCCTTGCCCTACTCCACTCCCCGAGTCACCTACTCGAGAGTTCAAGCACTATGTCAACAAACTCCTTCAACTTGGCGGAGAAGGCTTCACAACGTTGCTTACACCTTTTTCCGGTACAAAGCTAAATACCGAGTCCGTAACACGGTGGACCAAACCAACACGACTATTACACAACAACTATGTGAAATATCAAATACAAGATCTTTGCTACAGAAATCTTGTGGAGAAACAAATCAATCAAGGACCCCTTGCTTGGATGAATTGTAGAATGCTCGTGATCTCGCCTTAGAGAATGACCTATATGAGAATCACTAAAGAAAGAAAGAAGAACAACTCTCTAGATCAAGTGATCTTTTGTTAGAAGAGAATGAGAGTATATGAGAGAATTAGTAAGAAGAGGGGTGAGTTAGAATGAAGAAATGGCTCTCTATTTATAGGCAAAACTTGCCACTGTTCCCCGGATCCCCCGAATCCCTCCCTTAAGGGATCCGTCTAGCGTAAAGCTAGGGATCCGTGGGACGCTCCTCTTTGCCCATGGGTTTTTTGGTTATGGGTCATGGGTTATGGGTTGGTCCATGGGTATTTCTTTAGATACAATGTATCTAATAAGTACAATGTATCTAGTCAAGTGGGTATGGGTCAATACCATGGGTTATAGATATGATCCATGGGTTGTGAATTTTACCCATCCTAATAAACTATTACAACAAATGAATTATTACAACAATTTGTATTAAATGGCTATATGTAAATGCTTTACAAAAATAATATGTATCCTTATAATTGTACTTAAGATAACATTATATTTGTTATCAACAAAACACAAAGAGATCACAAAATATTAATAAACGTTTTTACGGTTTATTTGTATTAACAGGCCAGTTCATAAGCTTGATGTCAAGAACGCCTTTTTGCATGGTGATTTAGCAGATACTGTTTACATGCATCAGCCTCCTGGCTTTCGGGATTCTACTCATCCTGATTATGTTTATCTGTTACGTAGATCTCTTTATGGGCTCAAGCAGGCTCCTAGAGTATGGTTTCAGCGCTTTGCTACATATGTTTTGCGCACTGGCTTCACACATAGTCGCTGTGACTCATCCTTATTTATATATCGACGGGGGACTGACACTGCTTATTTATTATTGTATGTTGATGATATAGTTCTGACAGCTTCCTCTGACAGCTTGTTACAGTGTATTATAGCTTCTTTACATAAGGAGTTTTCCATGACAGATTTGGGTTCACTCAATTACTTTCTGGGTATTTCCGTTACACGAGAAGCTTCAGGGATGTTCTTGTCTCAGCGCAAGTATGCTACCAAGATACTTGCGCAAGCTCATATGGATGGTTGTAATCATAGTCGGACTCCTGTTGATTCTGAGTCTAAACTAGGTGATGATGGTGATCCAGTATCTGACCCTACCATGTATCGGAGTCTGGCTGGTTCTTTGCAGTATCTCACTTTTACCCGCCCTGATATTTCTTATGCTGTTCAGCAGGTGTGTCTTCATATGCATGTTCCTCGCGAGCCTCATTTCTCTGCTCTTAAGCGGATTTTGCGATAAGTTCGGGGTACTATAGACTATGGGTTACAGTTGTTCTCATCTTCTACGACGTCCTTAGTTGCATATTCATATGCGGATTGGGCAGGTTGCCCTACTACTCGCAGGTCTACTAGTGGCTATTGTGTATTTCTTGGAAATAACTTACTATCATGGTCCTCTAAACGTCAGCCAACGATTTCTCGTTCCAGTGCCGAGGCTGAATATCGGGGTGTTGCTAATGCAGTTGCTGAGACATGTTGGTTACGGAATTTACTCCGTGAGCTGCATAAACCTTTGTCATGTGCTACGGTGGTATATTGCGACAATGTCAGTGCTGTTTATTTGTCCTCAAATCCGGTTCAGCATCAGCGTACGAAGCACATAGAGATTGACATCCATTTTGTTCGGGATCTGGTTTCTACTGGTCATGTTCGAGTTCTTCATGTACCTTCTCGTTATCAGTACGCGGATATATTCACCAAAGGTATACCCTCCGCATTATTTGAAGAATTTCGTTCCAGTCTGAGCGTTCGATGTCCCCCCGCTCAGACTGCGGGGGAGTGTTAGCTGTAATATTTATTATATTAGTTGTAATATTCTCATTTGTTCATTGGGCTATGGCCCATCCATAGTTTGTTAGGGTTATGTACTTTATATATTGTGCGTTTGAGTAATAGAGAATACATAACACTTTCCCTCACTTACAGAAACGAGCCGAGCCGAGCCCGAGCCTGCCAGAGCTCGAGCTCGGCTCGTTTAAGTTTTAAAAAGCTCGAGCTCGAGCTCGGCTCATTTATACGATTTGGAAATGAAAGTTAATGCTTGGCTCGAGCTCGAGCTCGCTTCGTAATATATCATTTTTGAGCTCGTTTAAAAGCTCGAGCTCGGCTCGTATAAAATTTTTTAATACTTAAAATATCATAGTATAGTTTAGGCTCGTTTAGGCTCACGAGCCCAAACGAGCTTTGTATGTAAAGCTCGTGCTCGAGCTCGATTAATAAATGAGCTGCAACCTAAGCTCGAGTTCGTTTAGGCTCGTCTTATTCAAACTTTTTACCGATCCGATCTCAAGCTTTTCACGAACGACTCGGTTCATTCGCACCCCTAATTTATACTCTTTTTCTACCCACCAACATGGAGACCTAGGTTAAGTTACTTTTTTCTAAAAATAAACATCTAATCCTAATGAAAATCCGTATAACTACTCCAAAGTGTATTTTTAGACCTGACTTGCGAAATACTTTATTTAGATGATTATAGCACAAGATTTTTACAACTACTTTTCATGATTTTAATTAGACATGTTGGAGCCATTTGATCGGGTATCATCTCATATCAAATTCCACCAAGATCACTTTTTTATAAAATTGGGCATCAAAGTTCCAGTGCGAAGTCTCGACCAAGTAATTTATCCACCATATACACAAACATGGATGCCAAAGGTATGAAATTATACCATATTCCATTAATAAGTCGGTCAACAAAAAAGATTATACTTTCTTTGGTTAAAGTATTGTGTCATTTCTTTCGATCTTACTTGATAATATCGAAGACAACCCATCACAAATATGTTAATACAAATAATCGCATAAAAACGCTATTTTTATTTAACGATTTCACAGAGACAAAGACTGCACTTTCAGAAAGATGGTGACTGAACCTGCAACTTGGTTAACCACATGGACTATTTTTGCAATTTACTCTATACCTTTTCTAGAGAACCTAAACATGGTTATTTTGCACACTACTAAAAAGACATAAACCAATTAGAGAACCTTTGATTCATTGGAGAAGAACATAAGAAACCAAGGTTACTTTCTTTTCACACATCACTGGTGACACAAAATCATTTCTTATATAAATGTATATTATTTATGATTAATCGTGTATATATGCAATTGGTATCTTTTTCTGGATGCCCGCTAAGTGTTTGTCAAAATGTCTCAACTAAAAAAAACCAAACATTAATGTATTTCATTCAATCTAATGCAGATGTTTATCTATTTAGCTTACAACAGAAACAGTGTTATGATTCGACGTGCGTATCGGCTTCTTGTATTATTGAACCACAATTAGGCTTATCCAAACACCTCCTTATGATCACCTTTTTCAAGTGTTTTAAAGTGTGTTTTGATCACGCCGTGTTTTCAAAATGCATTAACTGTTTTTAAAAAACTAACTTACGCATTTGCCATAAATATATCGTGTATCTGCTGCTATTCTGACTGATATATATTATACAAGTTTGTGTAATACACAAACCTTAAAAATAAATGCACACGGTAGTATTCAAACGGGATGTAATGTCTTATGTCTAGCTTTGCAACTAAAAAGCAACTAGAAAACCGTATGCGTTACGTTTGATTTAGTACCTTAAATCGCATCTCACTTGCTTGTTGTTGATTGTGAATGTGTGAGCTGTCTTGTAATAGCGATTTGAGAATGTTTTTTTATAGTTTAAGTTTATCATGTTAGATGACTTGTTATGGAATGTTTAGGTATCGTGTTATTGTGATTACAGTTCCTTCTCTGTTAGTTATACTAGACGTGATGGAGTGGTTTTGTGACATTATCATTGTTAACCAGCTTTGCTGCATATGTAAACAGTTTTCAGGCTCATATTAGCTGCCCTTTTTTAGTTTTATCAATTTGAAAGTGGTCGACTATTATTGTTGTTGTTGCTAGTGTTACTCCTTGTTTGATGTTTACGTTGCTTTTTGTTTATAGGACATTCCTAGCTCGAAAGACGATTCTTGGTAGGGGCATTATATTCATCTGATTCAGTTCTTGTGTGTTAGTAAGGAAATACTTAGATACCCTTAAACCTCAATACTCGTTGATCAAAATGCACACACATTCTTTCCAAGTGTTAAGATCAATCTCCAAATATACAAAACCTCGAAATTCCATACACTTATTTTTTCGTGATTTTTCCCAATCAACTGCAATACCCAAAAAACAACAACGCGTTCGAGATCATGGGTATGATAACTACATGGAAATCGAGAAAAAAATGCGCAAGGTACTTAAAGTTCAAGAACTCATCCTCTCACAGCCCAACTCCATGGTCTCATCCGCTCGTTTAGACAACCTTTCACGCCGACTTGGCTTTAAACAATTTGAAGCGGGTCGTTTCGTCCTCAAATTCCCACACATATTCGATGTATTCGAACACCCAGTTCAAAGAATCCTTTATTGCAGACTTACACGAAAAGCTCTTCTCCAAATTCAACAGGAAAATGAAGCTCTCGTTGCTCAAATAGACGATGCAGTGACCAGATTAAGGAAGCTCCTGATGCTGTCCAACACGGGATGCCTTGGGCTGGAACATGTTCGGATTGCAAGGAGAGAGTTTGGGTTCCCGGAAGACTTTGAGTATTCAGTGATTCTAAAACACCCACAATTTTTTAGATTATTTGAAGATAAAGAGAGTAAAAGTAAGTACATTGAGATAGTCGAAAGAGACCCAGATCTCGGCATTTGTTCTATAGAGAGAAAAAGGGAACAAGAATATAGAGAAAAAGGCGGCGATGCTGAAAATATCCGGTTTTCATTTATTGTAAATTTCCCGCCAGGGTTTAAGACCGGGAAGTATTACAAGATTGCTGTTTGGAAATGGCAAAGACTCCCATATTGGTCACCGTATGAAGATGTGTCGGGGTATGATATGAGATCACTCGAGGCGCAAAATAGAATGGAGAAAAGGGCGATTGGAATGATTCACGAAATTTTGTCTTTAACTGTTGAGAAAAAGATTAGTTTGGAAAGAATTGCTCATTTTCGAATCACAATGAATTTACCGAAAAAGCTTAAAGATTTTCTTTTACAACACCAGGGTATATTTTATATTTCTACGAGAGGGAATTACGGGAAGCTTCATACAATTTTTCTTAGAGAGGCTTATAATAAAGGCGAGTTGATTGAGCCAAATGAGTTGTATTTGGCTAGAAGGAAATTGGCAAAATTGATCACTTTGAGGAGACCTAATATGGAACATGAGTTGGTTTATCATAGAAGGGGAAACGGGACTAGTCTTTTTGACAATAATGATGCAGACAGTGTTCCACGGAAGTCTTGGAGTCAGGATGATGTCACAGGAAGTGATGGTTCGGATAATGATGTGGAAACTGATGCCGAATCATCTTGTGACACTGATGAAGAAAATGACTGTGATGGAAGTCAAGAGATTGCGGCAAACAAACTTCTTGATTGATGGTTCATTTTGTGAGCCAAAGATTCATGGTCCATCGTATGTGGTTGTTTATGAAGCGAGATCATGAGCATGTTTTGGAAGTCAGGATTGTGCCGCAGGTACCTTTTTTTTCCATTCTGAATTTATGATTGATTACTATTAATAATATTACAAAGATTAAATCACAAACCAAATGCCCCATCTATGACCAAATTGGTCGAATTTGCCATCTTTGCTTAACTGCTTTCCTATTAGCTACCATTAATGTATCTCACTATGGTAAGTGATGTCCAGCTGAGTTGGATTGATGCATCCGGTTATAGTCTCCATGTGTGGGAGGTCAGGAGTTCGACTCCTGCCATTCCCCATGTGGGGGATTTTCCCTAAATTGGCAGCCGGTTCGAATCCCAGTACGATGCCTTGAAGCCCCTTAATGGGAAACTGGATGGTTAGGCCGGGGGTTGTTATTCTCTTCGTGAGATGATTCGAACTCGGGTCGAGAGACTTGGTGCCTTGGTGGCACGCAAGATACTCCACTGCACCAAACTGCCGTTCAAAAAAAAAATGTATCTCACTATGTGTGACTTTGTTAATGAAATATCTACATCATTTCAGGCGGATTCTTCTTGATGTTGCGAGAATGTGGGTCCGTCATTAGCTGGAGTGTTGGTGGATCCTTGTTGATGTTGCGAGAATGTGGGGCCAGTCATTGGCTGGAGTGTTGTTGGCATTATTGTTCCCCTCTGCTTGTTATTTGTCATTGCCTCTCATGAGCATATTAACATAGCGAGGTCCTTTGTAATTAACGAAATCGTACACTAGGAATTCATTCTCTCCAAAGTACCAATAGTTGCATTTTGCTGTACTTTGGCATTAAGTTTTATAGATACTGTAGAAATCATGTATTTTTATATGTAAGTTAATTTGGCTTTTACTGTCAAGCGGTTTTACAACGTAGCCTGGATGAGTTTTTGTAATATAAAGAAATCTCTTGTTTCGGATTTATAATCCAATCAAGCCATTTGGGGCATGATTTTTTACAATCCAACAATGCGACAAAGTTCTAATCTTATCTCTAAGAGTGTCATTCTGAGGAGGTTTTGCATCGAAGCAAGCTCGAGCCCAATATCTCTAAACGTGTAGGTAAATACTCGAAATTTTATAATTTTTGCTTCATATGTATGTCTTTCCGAGGAGCTTCTATTCTGTATCCGTAGAATCACAAAAACCAGTATAATGACTCGATATAAACTTATTTGTTACTCATACTGCTTGGTCATTAACATTCAGTATGTCTAAATTAAAATTTATTTCTGATCGGCCTTAACTAATGACTCTGTGTTTATTAGCATCTCATCGGTTATATGCATGATTGTTTAATTTTCATCTCTTGTGCGATGTTTTCAGGGCCATGAAGATAGACATGCTTACATAAGTTGCAGAATCTAACTTCGACCAATAACGCAAACATTCCTCCCATTCTCAAGGAAACAAAATCTGATTAAGAAGCACAATACCAACTCTAATCCCTTAGCTTTAACTAGGGGTGCAAACAAGCCAAGCTTTTATCAAGCAACTTGAGCTCGAACTTGACTCTATCGACTATCGAGTTGAGCTTTTATCGAGCTCAAGCCCAAGCCCAGTAAACAAGCTCGAAACACATAACGAGCCGAGCTCGAGCTAAATAGCTTGAGCTCGAGCTTCTCTCGAGCTTTCAAGAACATATAAAGTTTTAGTATACATATTTGTAGGAGGACCATTTAAGCCCTAATTCTCCCGAATATTTTGTATAAGTTCTTTTCTCTCAAGTGAGTTCATCGTGTATCTTGAATATATTGATGAGTTTGACTATCAAATTTAATGTTTATATATAAATTCAAGCTTTTCAAGCCGAGCTCAAGCCTGGATGATTAAAGCTCGTCAAGATATCAAGCCAAGCTCAAGCCTTGTCAAGCTTGAGCTCGACTCGACTCGATTACACCTCCAGCTTTAACCATAAAATGATAATAATAATAATAAAATAAATAAAATAAAATATTCCAACCTCCCTCTTTGCAAATAGCTAGAATTAAGTCCGGTTTTTCTACTTCAATCCATCTATAGAGAATAGAAACGTCTCTATTCACTTATCCAGCCACAAAATTTATTTTGTAACTCAGCGGGGGTTCCATTTTTTATCTCTTAATGGGATCCTAAGTCCCATGAGCGGACTTAGGTGTTTCCGGGGGTTCACCGTTCACGGGTACCTGGTGGATGTTTATCGCTTAGTATAAATTTTCATTACAAATTATGATTTTTTCGAAGTGAAACTAGTCTTGAAAATCTGTGTCACATAAATACATGTATGGAAGTTGTACCTTTTAGTTCATTTCATTAAAAATCACGCTTATAAATTTTCATTAGTTAGTCACTAATAAGAAAAAAAAAATATACATGTCTTTTTAATTTGTTTACTAGTTTTAATGAAATTGTACCTTAGTTTATTTTTATTTCTTTTATACTCGGCAAAAGAAAATTGTGCACCCGAATACCCGATGAGTTTATATTTCAAAAATGAACGACAAATAACGAAAGTGATAATTTTCATTAGTTAGTCACTAATTTAAACCTCCAAATTGGGCCATGGATTTGGGCTAGACTGATACATAAAATTGGAAGTTCTGTTAGTTTTGGGCCCAAAACCCATGCCTTAAATATTTACAGAGTTCTAAATAGAGCAAGGTCAAAATAAATTTCACAAAAGGTGTAGATTGGCGGAAACATCCTAACTCCGGATAATTTTTGACCCCACAAGAAATAGCCCCGACACTCTCCTGTCCACCCCACAAGTTCAAAATAAATGATATGTAACCATGTAACGAGATGACCTTTTGTTAGAGCATCATCCTTTGAAATTTCTCGATGACCATTGTTGATCTTCGTTCACGTTGCATATTCATGCACGTCTAAACACGTTTAATCTAACGCTCAACGGCGGACCTATGGGGGTTTCGGGGGGTTCATGAGAATCTGATGGATGTTTATCGGTTAATGTAATAATTCGTTAAAAATCTCGAATTTTAAGAAATGAACCTCGTTCCGAAATTACGTGTCACATAAACGGATATATTGTTTAGTTAGTCTACTAATATTTCAAAATAAATATACGTCTTCTTAACTTGTTTACTAAAAATCAGATCTTTAGTTTATTTTTATTTCTCCTATACTCATAAAACTAATTTGTGCAGATGACTTAGTATTTTGAGTCCGCCTCTCAAGCTTTTATCATTTATAACTTATAAGCGCCTTAAAAGTGAACAAACGTTGCATGCAAGATCATTTAATTATGAAAAATTGAAGTAATTTTTGTTGTGTTCTTAAGTGTTAGCCTGTAAATTAACCATTTTAAATTGTGTACTTTTTTAAAGGCTTGATTCCTAAATCATTATATCGAAATCCTTAATTATATTATAATTATATTGTTGACGGTGACTCCCTTTTATACTTATTTTCAACCGTAGGATCACTTTTATAGTCAATGACAGCCGTTTAAAATGATTAATTATCCATTCCAACAAATGAGGAGTGGTAGTTGCAATTATTCATATCTATCTTTCGGGCAGTTTGTTTTGTTTAACAACATTTGCACATAACTCAAGCATGTTCACAGTAACCTTCTCCACTCATGATTTTCAATACGTTAGAAATGATACAAAAGAAACACTTATTAAAAAAGGAAAAAATGTGATACTTTTCACTCTCATTTTTTGAACTTGGCTAGGTTTGCCAAGAGAAGAGATTTCAATTGTTAAGTAAGACCTCACATTTTCTCTTAACTTCACTGTAAGTTTTGAAATTTTCATCAATTGCATGATTTGGGATATAAAGTTATACTTACCAATCATATCATATACATGATGTTGCGGTATTTACTGTTATGACATAATACATGTATGCAATAACAGTTTTGTTATCGTCTGCAAGTTGTGGAAACTTGGCTTTTAGCCTTTGTATTAACAGTTCGTTGTGAGATTTTGTCGTATGAAAGTCATCTATCACTCCTTTCTATGGGAGACTTACGCAAATGGTACATACATTTGAAATCTCTTATGAATGATATGTTCAAAAGTGGATACACTGAAATGAGGTGCAATACTCTAGCTGCAACCTATTATGAATGATATGTTCAAATGTAAGTCATGAAACAATGTTGTGCATGCAAACTCATATGATATCCATACCACTTGTGCATTTTTGAAAATAAAGTTTATCGTCGAATTATATGTTTATGACATCTCATCAAGTTACCAAAATACTTTACAAGTATTTACGTCGAAACAACATCCTACGATAGTCGTTTAGTGATTTCTCAAGAATTTATAGTTTTTCGTCGCAAAACAATATAATTTGATAATTCATGAAAGTGACTAAATGGCCTCGAAAAGCCTGTCGTAAAATAGTGAATATTGAGTGTTAGGAAACAAACTCAACGGTTTTGGAAAGCTTGTAGCATTATCTCAAAGACTTAGCATTTAACTTTTGATCATAGAAGTCTCGATCATGGAGAAAAACATAGGTAAAGTAGGGTACTTGTACCAAAAATATTGTTTAAGGTTAGTTTTCGGCAAAGTTTGAGTGACCGCATTTTATTCGTTACAACTCCGTTTGACGAACGGTTGAACATTTTGGAAAATAGGCTAGGTGAACTTACTTTTACTAGAATACATCGTTTTCTAAAAAGTATTCTATCAATGTTAAAAACTACTCCCAACATGGTCACTGGCGACAACTAGTTTGGCTATTAGAAAATATATAAGTGTTTATACTTATATAAAATAGTTACGTTAACCTCATTTAAACACGTGTAATTTAGTCGTTAAAAGTCCGTTTTCTATGTTTTATATGTCCTTAGCTTCGTGTTAAAGTATACTAATATATTTTTGACAAATCGACTCATTTAGATAACGCTTTAAACTCATTTTTTACCCTTAAAAATCTGGACAGCATGCTATTTTTCCGGAAATATAGTTTTCGTCGTTAAACTTGAAAATAGCAGAACTTCTTCGTTATAAATCCGTTTTAACCCGTTCAAGCGACCACGTTTTCGTTTTAAAGTATATTTTCTGAATATCTAGCCCAAAATATTTTATCTCCTGTCGAAATTTCCAGATTTCACAAATATGATCAGACCCTATTTTAATGTTGTCGAAAATGATTTCTCTCGCGTAATACTTATTCTAACCACTTCAAATCAACACCAAATCTTTTAGGGCTTAGGGCTTAGGGTTGAGGGGTGAGGGGTGAGGGGTGAGGGCTGAGGGTTGAGGGTTGAGGGTGTAGGGTGTAGGGTGTAGGGTGTAGGGTTAATGATGTAAAATTATTTCTTAAAGTAATCTATATTTTTAAAATGGAATAAAGTTTCTATTCTTTATTACCTTGTGTTGTGATTATTGATTTAGTAGCACCCCATGACCCGAACGCTTCCGCTTTGAAATTTTTGGGGTGTTACATATTGCCCCGGAAATACCAGTTGCTACATGCCGCCACTCAACTTCGGTGCCACCTAAAATTTATGATTAGATAACTAGCAATAGGTTTTTGGACTCACAACATGCATAAGCCGCAACATTACAATAATTATTTTGAAACAAGAATTAAAAATTGAAACTAGGCTATATGAGAGGAACCAATGATGTAATTTTGTGTTGGTAATTTTACAGTAGATTACACATTCTTCCTTGTGGTTTGCGTTGAACGACGAGTTCCGTCCTTTGATAAAAGAAAATGCAATATTCGTCCCGAACTGCCAAACGTTCTGTATTGTTGCTCCATCACTTTAACAGGACACAATAACCTTTGTTAAATCTCACATGGGCCATGCACATGAGGGTAAGATGGTCATTTTAGACTTAACTTTGTCTCATCCATTTAATTCATATCTCTATCATCTCAAGAAACTAAGAATCAGCATCATGTTTAACCATCAAAACCATTTTCACATTCACCAATTTTTTAAAACAAGCAAACAACTTCGTTAAAACCAAAAAAATAAAAATAAAAAATAAATAATAATAATAATAATAATAAAATAAAAATCAAACCCCAACTAAAAGCGCTGCTAAGAACAACACATATTACAACCGCAACTAACAAATTATATTAAAACCCACAGACACAAGTGAAACCCAACATCTTCCATTTTCACTAAAAACCCATACACACCAACATTCCATCTTTTATTCACCTTTTGATTCTCATTTTTTCTTTCACTCGACTCATAAAAAAAATTCAAATATGTTAGTAAGTAGTTTCGTAAAGAAAGTTTATTCTAGGGGTGAGCAATCCCGACCGACACCCGACTCCTGTCCCGATCCCGACACCCGACTCTCTTCCCGATACCGATCCGACTGTAATCGGGTCGGTAGTCGGTTTGCGTTTTCCTGGTAATCGGGATTCGGGACGGGTCGGGAGTCGGACGGTCCCGAGAAAACGCAGCCAAAATCAAGATTCGGGACGATTCGGGACCATTATCAGGATTCAGGACGAGTCGGGATTATTGTCGGGTCGGGAGTCGGTTTGGGTTTTTCCCCATTGTCGGTACCGGGATTAGTCGGGACGGGTCGGGATTCGTCCCGATGCTCACCCCTAGTTTATTTAGATAAAGATTAAAACTTGCTACATGTTGGTTTGACATTTTCTAACTAATTAAATAATCATTTAGTTTGAAAAATATTGAAATAGCATGTTTTATGTCTAGAATGTTTATACATATCAAAATATAAATAAAAACACACGATAGTCAGCGGTGGGGGTGGGTGGAAACGTGGCGGCATGTGGTGGAGTGTGTGAGTTTATTGATTTAAAAAGAGAAAAATACCCTCATGTGTGTCGCTAGTGAAAAGGAGGGACCAACGAGACATTGAGGTTTCACATTTAGGGACGGATGGTGCAATTTGTTTGGTCAAAGGACGAAACTACTAGGTTAACGCAAACCACAAGGACGTTCATTTTATTTGTTTGAGAATTGATTTTGGCAATTTGATGAACCAGCAGGGACCGGTAATTGTAATTTACTTTTAATTGATGATAGGTTCAAATTACCTTGTCTTACGTTTGATAATTTTCAGCTACTGAAACTGAAGACGCTGTCTATAAGCTTCTTCTAGCCAAGGCAGACCCACGTACGGTCATCAAGATCATCAACCCTGCAACTGGTCGTAACATACTCATCATTTAAATATCTTCTCTAATCAACTCATTATTAATAATGCTTGCCTACTTATATTAGGTAAAGCAGATGACGTGTTTAAGGCATCTATGATGAAACGCTACTGTCAGGATGGTAACCCACTCTCAACTCTTCTTATATTTATAGTGGTTAATTGGAATTAGATTACTCATTACTCAACTTATGTATCAATTTATTTATGTGTAAATAAGTTAATATTACCTTCAGCTTACTCTATCAGTCTATCTGTTTGGGATTACAGAACAATGAAATGTTTGTTTAGCCATGACCACTTGGACGATGCATACACCCATTCGCATTTCTATTTGGATTATTATTAAATGTTGGTTAAGTACGGCCTAGTGGAACTGTGGCTGCAAATTCGTCACCCCCAACCACTCTTAACATTTATTAAATCCATTCTTATAGTAGGCTGGGCTTAACATTTTTAAGTTTGTTCAAGATATCTAATAACTTAAAGATGTCTGAAATGTTGGTCAAATAGTTTCAGTCATAAAACTGAAACTTGACTTTTCTTTTTGTAAATGGTATGAGTCTGCATTGGTAGTGCATCTATGATAAGTGCCAGGATCTAGGCGAGAGTGGCAACTTCTCGTAACACTTACATTCACTCAACTGGATTACTCCATTATGATCAATACATAGAATGTCTATATATCTAATTAAGATTATTTTGAACTTTGACTTTGCTAAATTACTCTCTCTCTCTCCCCCCCCCCCCCTCTCCCTCCCTCCCTCTCCCTCCCTCTAATATAGTCTTTTGGTTAAATATATTACTTACCTCAAATCAAATTATTCATATGTAAATAAGTTAATATTACATTTGGCTTATTGTTTAGGTATTGCAGATGAAGTGCTTGGAGGAGGGTCTTTGCTCAAGCGCCCCCGCGAGGATTTAGGCGAGTCAAGTAACACAGTGACTGCAGTTTCTGGTAACAATTACATCCACTTAACTCACATAGATCTGATTAAATTTTTTTCACCATTAATCAATCAACTGGAACTATATCTGATTAAGTTTTTCAGCTTAGACTTTGGATGTTGTAAATGTTATAACATATATATATTTTTTAAATATAGAGTTGTTTGGTTAAATATATTACTTAGTTCAAATCAAACTATTCATATGTAAATAAGTTGATAATACTATTTTAGGTATTTCAATTGAAGTGCTTGGACGATCTTTGCTCAAGCGCACCCGCAACGATCTGGGCGAGTCAAGTAAAACCGTGTTTACAGCTTCTGGTAAGAATTACACCCACTTAACTCTTAAAGTTGTTTTGTTAAACATTTTTTTTTTTTTTTTTGGGTGAAAAAGTGAAGTTTTATATACATAAACCATTGAGTAAATTGCATAAATCGTCCTTAAGGTTTGGTCAAATTGCAGGTTTCATCCTAAATAGCTTAAAAGTGCAGAAATCGTCCCTTTTTGAAACCTTTTTGCAAAATTTGGTCCTTTTTGAAACTTTTTTTGGTCCCTAATGTTTGGTCAAATTGCAGGTTTCGTCCTAAATAGGGACCGAAATTTGCAAAAAGGTTTCAAAAAGGGACGATATCTGCACTTCTAAACTGTTTAGGACGAAACCTACAATTTGACCAAACTTTAAGGACGATTTATGCAATTTACTCTAAACCATTTTTGGTAAAAAGAACCACCGAAACACATAACTACAAATTCTTCTATACCATACACGAGATACCACAGAAATGAATAAACCAAACAATTATAAAGGTCCATTCCTATATCTGATTATCTGAACTTAACCACCACTAGCAAAACCATATTCCATTCCAACTGAGGTAGCCCATCTTTCATATGTGAGATGTTACTTTTAGCTTAATCGGCACTGGTTATCGATATTGCAGACGAAGTGCTTGGAGGATCTGTGCTTACTCGCCACTGCAAGGATCTAGGTGAGTCAAATGAAACCGTGGTTGCAGAATCAGCATCGGCAACACCCACTACTAATACTGGTGGTTCTGCATCTGGTGACAACTAAATCCAGTCTCATAGTAGTTGGATTTTTCATGTTTAATGATTACTTAAGCTTAATTAACATATTGTGTGTATTATATTTGGCCAAGTGCGATCTTAGCATGTTATTCATCTGTTCGAAATTATCTTGTTTTGGTACATGGTATGGACTGTATGTATGCATGGTTATAAAAATCTCATCTCATCTTGAGCTTGAAATGTATGCATGGACTGTATGCATACTCTAGCTGCAAAAGAAACACGTATTAAAAAAGGAAAAAATGTGATACTTTTCACTCTCATTTTTTGAACTTGGCTAGGTTTGCCAAGAGAAGAGATTTCAATTGTTAAGTAAGACCTCACATTTTCTCTTAACCTCACTGTAAGTTTTGAAATTTTCATCAATTGCATGATTTGGGATATAAAGTTATACTTACCAATCATATCATATACATGATGTTGCGGTATTTACTGTTATGACATAATACATGTATGCAATAACAGTTTTGTTATCGTCTGCAAGTTGTGGAAACTTGGCTTTTAGCCTTTGTATTAACAGTTCGTTGTGAGATTTTGTCGTATGAAAGTCATCTATCACTCCTTTCTATGGGAGACTTACGCAAATGGTGTGTTCGTGTTCAAAGTCATCATATCGTCAGGTTGAAGATTACAAGGAAGTCAAGCTAAGGCTCATCAAACCAATCTCGAAACCATCGTCTTCGTTAAATAACTTGACAATCTTCATATGGGCTAACTTATGGAGCGAACAATTACGTTTGAAGTATGGGTCTTTTTTCAAGCTACAGACTCGATTTTAGTAGCACATATTTTTGTGTCAAGTTGCTAAGTATAAGGTCAAGTAAAGTTGTATTGAAGAAATATTTGTTCCATTACTAAATATACTATTCTTGCAGTTTAGTCGAAATGGGTCATATTAGTGCAAACATAATTGTATCTAATTCTTTAAAGTTATAAGATAGTGTATCGCTGAGTTACATTAGCATATACTTAATGCAGTTTTTGAACATATGTATCTATCATTGAATCGTTGTACCCGGGCAACGCCACGGGTATTGTACTAGTTAACATTGTCATGAAAGAATTAATAAATAAAACAATTTCATAACTATATTAAAGGATTTGATTAAATTCAACAATTGTTAAATCATTACAACAAATAGTCAAATTCTACACATTTTCAGCTAAAAAATATACGCTTTTAAATGTATAAAATATCAAAGTCCACACTTCCATAGTGTATGGACAAATATTGCGAGAATAATATCTTAGAGGAATTTACATTTGATTACTTTTATTTTATCTAAGGATAATTCTCACCATCCATCTAGTTTAATCTAATTGTAAGGATTAACCTAAGATTTATTAGATAAAACTGAGTCCATATTTTTTTCTTGTCTTTTTGTCTTTCTTTTTTATTTATATTTTCTTTTGGTCTTTTTCTTTTAATTCACGTTTCTTTTTAAACACACGTATTTTTTTATTTTTTTTTAGTTCAGTTTTTTTCTTTTTTATTATTTTTTTAATTCATGTTATTCACGTTTTTTTATAATTCGCGTTTTTTTCTTCGCTTTCATACGTTTTCGTCCGTTTTCATACGTTTTCGCCCATTTTCTTATATTTCCTTCATTATTCATACGTTTTCGTCCATTTTCGTCTGTTTTCGTCCGTTTTCATACTTGTATTTACGCTTTCATACGTTTTCGTCCGTTTTCATACATATTCATCAAATTTCTTACGTTTTCGTCCGTTTTCATACATTTTCGCCCGTTTTTTTACGTTTTCGTTCATTATTCATACGTTTTCGTCCATTTTCGTCAGTTTTCATACTTGTTTTTACGCTTTCATACGCTTTCGTCTGTTTTCATACATATTCGTCCATTTTCTTACGTTTTCGTGCGTTTTCATAAGTTTTCGTCCGTTTTTAAATGTTTTTAGACGTTTTCATACGTTTCTGAATATCACAAGTGATATTCTGTTATATTCAGATGATCACAAGTGATATTTTGTGATATTCAGAATATAACTTGTGATATTCTAAATATCACAAGTGATTTTCAACTAATCTTTTGTAACATGAAAATCACAATTGATATTCAGAATATCACAAAGTGATATCTAGAAAATCACAAGTGATATTCAGAATATCACAAATATATAATTTGAATAGCAGCTACATAGTTTGGGGATATTTGTTTAACCTTATTTTATTTGCTTGTGAGCTTATGTGATTTCGGTTTATGTTTCACAAGCTTAATTTGCTTATTTTGAAACTTATAAAAATATGTAAGTTTACATTTACCACGTATAAAGAGAAAATGATCAAATTTTGGTTTAGAGTTCATACATATTCGTCTGTTTTCGTCCGTTTTCATACATTTTCGTCCGTTTTAAATATTTTCGGCCGTTTTTATATGTTTGTGAATATCACAAGTGATATTCTGAGTATGACAAATGATATTCTGTGATATTCACATGATCACAAGTGATATTCTATGATATTTTGTGATATTCAGAAAATCAATTGTGATATTCTATTCAGAATATCACAAGTGATTTTCAACTAATGTTTTGTAAACTAAAAATCATAATTGATATTCAGAATACCACAAAGTGATATCCAGAAAATCACAAGTGATATTTTGTGATATTCAGAATATCACAAAGTGATATTCAAAAAATCACAAGTGATATTCTGAATATCACAGAAAATCACTTGTGATAGTCAGAAACGTATGAAAACGAACGAAAATGGACGAATACATATGAAACGGATGAAAGCGTAAAAACACGTTTAAAAATGGATGAAAACGTATGAAAAATGAACGAAAACGAAAGAAAACTGATGAAAACGGACTAAAACGTATGAAAACGAACGAATACGGACGATAACATATGAAAACGGACGAAAACATATGAAAACGGGCGAAAACGTATGAAAACGGACGAAAACGTATGAAAGCGAAGAAACAAACGCTAATTAAAGAAGAAAAAAAAACGTGAATTTAAAAAAAAAAAAGACGAAAAAAGTGAATAAAAAAGAAAGACAAAAAATATGGACTTAGGTTTACCTTTAAATCTTAGGTTAATCCCCACCATTAGATCTTAAGTTAATCCTCACCATTAGATCAAACTAGATGGATGGTAGGGATTTGTCCTTTAGTAAGTATGAATTTATGGGTAAGCAAAATAAAGTGACTCTAATATCTTAATATTTGCAGATGTGGTCAAAATAGTTAAATGCTCGAAGTGTGGGAAAAAAAATCAAAAGTACACATGTATAAGTGTGTAAGAATAATATAAATATATCCACACCCACAAGCGTATAGAAATTTTATTGCAAAACAAATCACCTAAAATACTCTCCATATCTACAAGCGTGTAGAAATCATATGGTCCACTCTCTATTTGTCTTTTACCTTTTTTCATAAACAATTTTTACATGCTTGGAAGTGTGATGACTTTTACTCTTTTAGATAGTGTGATTGTTTGTTACTACACATTAATAAGTGTATAAGTTTTTCACCCGTCGATAACCATGGATAAAATCATGTTTTTACACGTTTGTAATGATTGTTTATTTTTAACATGTCTTATAATATGTAACTGTATAAATAAAAGTACATGTCCCTATAAGGCGCATAAAAATAACCATATACAACTTTACTTTTTTTTAGTGCATGTAAATAGAAGTAAATTGCACAAAACTATATTTTGTATGCCTTTTTGTAATAAAACATGCATACCATTACAAACAAATGTTAATTAATTACCTTTTGTTATGTATAGTCTGTGATGCATTTTCATTTCACCACATATATGCTATAAATAAGTATACCAAAAAAATATGCTTTTAATAATAAATCAAGATTTGATCTAATCTTTTACTCCATGATGCTACGTTATGTTTCTGACCTTAATACACTGCTAGCCTTTTAAGAAACATATATATTTGTACAATAAATGATGAACCAACAATAAATGGTAATAAAGGTAACTCTAGCTCTAAAATAGTAGTATTACAATAATAGTAAAAACAGAATCATATATTTCCATAGCAATACTTGATCTATTCATTGAAAATATTACTTTTGTTTTAATGAAAGATATATTTCTTGTAATAACCAACTAGAAATGAAGTATAAAAATACATTAGTATCACTTGTTAGTATATGTTAAGTGTCCAAAAAGAGGCATGAAGTCACATTTTATGTTCCCTTTGCTTCTTGTTTTGATTTGTCATTTTTGTGTGTGTGACTCGAGTTGCATAAACTATGGCGAAGCGTTATGGAAATCTATAATGTTTTTCGAAGGTCAGCGGTCTGGTTTCTTACCAAAAGATCAGAGAATGAGTTGGAGAGGTGACTCGGGGCTAAACGATGGTGTGATGGGAGGTTATTATGATGCTGGAGATAATGTGAAGTATAATTTTCCTATGGCGTTTAGTACTACAATGCTGGCTTGGGGTGTGGTTGAATTTGGTGACATGATGCCGCCTGAGGAGTTGAGGAATACTTTGGTGGCGATTAGATGGTCCACTGACTATTTCATCCAGTGTGTCCGGCATAGAGGAAGGATTGTTGTACAGGTACTACGCTTGCTTACTCGGGTGTCATTTTGGTTTTGTTTTTGTTACATATCAACAATTTTTTTAAAAAAAAAAAAAAAAAAAAAAAAAAAGTGCTAATCTAAAATCTTTTTTTGTAGATTGGTGATCCAGAAATAGACCATAACTGCTGGGAAAGGCCAGAGGATATGGACACAGATCGGACAGTATACACAGTGTATGAACCAAACGCTGCCTCAGATGTGGCTGGTGAGATGGCAGCAGCTCTAGCCGCTTCATCCATTGCATTTAGGCCTTCTGATCCCATATACGCAGACAAACTCTTAGGTACAGCCACAAGAGTGTTTGATTATGCGGATACTTATAGGGGGGCTTACAGTGATAACGCAGACATTAGGCCTGGTGTTTGTCCATATTACTGTGATTTTGACGGATATCAGGCAAGCATATCTATACATGTATGTGTATATATCTTGTGTAGTTAGTGCTCGATTCTAAGTTAAAATATATGTATTTTGGCAGGATGAATTGTTATGGGGAGCAGCATGGTTACGAAAAGCATGGAAATTAAGAAGAAAATCACGTAGTGATAGCTATTTGGATTATTTACAACAACACGGGAAAACATTTGGTGCTGATGATAATATATATGAGTTCGGTTGGGACGATAAGCATGCTGGCCTCAATGTTCTTGTTTCCCAGGTATAGTAAACCAAATAGTACCTTCTTTTTTTTTTTTTTTTTTTTTTTTTTTTTTTTTTTTTTTTTTTTTTTTTTTTTTTGGGTATTAACGAAACTTATACGTTTTTTTTGTTGAAATCACGGTAACTATCTCTGATTCTGGTTTTCAGGAAGTTTTGGAAGCAAATTTGTATGATTTTGAATCTTACAAAGTCAACGCGGATAGCTTCATATGCACATTAGTACCAAATTCGTCTTACCCTCACATTAAGTACTCTCCCGGAGGCCTAATTTATCGTCCTGGTGGATGCAACTTACAACATACTACTTCACTCACATTCCTCATGTTAGTTTACGCCAAGTACCTAGAACAGTCTTCAAAATCAGTAAACTGTGGCAGTGTAAGTGTGGACCCCACTTACATTCGCCAAATGGCTAAACGTCAAGTTGATTACGTCTTAGGGGATAACCCTAAAGGAATGTCATATATGGTAGGGTACAGCAACAAGTATCCACAAAGGATTCATCATCGAGGCTCAACCAACCCGTCCATTAAGCACCATTCTAGTCCTATCAAGTGTAAAGAAGGGACCTTTTATTTTGAATCGCCAGACCCCAATCCGAATCTTTTGGTTGGAGCCCTGGTTGGCGGCCCTGGAGAGGACGATGAGTTTGCAGATGATCGAAATGAATCTGAAAAATCTGAACCTACAACGTACACTAACGCACCATTTGTTGGTGTGTTAGCATACTTTGCCGCTAATCCTCAGACTATTTAAGCATATGCAATATAGGGATTGATAGGTAAATGTTTTTACTTGTTTTAAAGTCTCGCATCTTATTTTATGACAAGAGCGACGAGACATCTTTGCATCAGTTTTTTAGTGCAATATATGGTTTCTAGTTTACAGTTTATGCATAACTTGTACTCACTAATATTGTCAGTTGAGATGATCATATAATGAAACTTGAGCTATTATTGAGTAACAACAATATGATGTTATGAAATTAGCAAATGCTATGAGAGTTATGATAAACATGACAGATATCGATACGACTCAAGTGGTAATAAACATCTTGTGAAATAACATGTTTACTACATAAGTAGCTTATGTTTGTAAATAATGTCTTCAACTCTTCAAGAACCAACTTCATTGACAACTGAACAGAAATCGTCAAGCATTCTTGTTTCACGAGCTTGCAAAACTCAAAGGAGCTCTCTCACCAAGTAACAAACCTGTATAACCTGGTACATAAATGATAGTAATTGGAAGAAGCGCGCAAAAGCTGCATGTTAATTTAAGAAGCCGGAAATAACAAAAGATCACACATTCACTATAGAAAAATCTTTCAAACACTCAAAATTTGTGTAGGCAGTTTTGGCGGGAAAAGTTGGTAATTTAGTGCGAGGGAAAATCAAAAGGCATAAGAGTGTTCACTTCGCGCCTTTTAACTCGTGCAAATCTGGTTAAAACGGTTAATGACACTAGTATCATCAAACATAACGGCCTCCTGAATAAAATGATAAATGACACTAAACACGATTTAACGGATCATTTACATTTAATATGGTTGGAACTCAGTAATGTGTAGTTCTGATATAATTTTTGTTAATGAATTATAATTTTAGTTTCTGTTTATGGCATCTTATTTCTTATCGGATAAAACTCACAATTACAACTTACTATGTGGAAATCTAAAAAACAATTCACATTTCTGCTAGTTCCCTTTGTTTCTAGTTTGGATTCTTCATTTCTGTGTTTGTAATTTGAGTTACATACACTACGGCGAAGCATCATAGAAACCAATAATCGTTTCTTTCTTCACCTTCATAACGCATTTCCTATTGTGTTTGTGCAGTAACTGCAAACATTAAGTAACCGATGAAGGTTTTACCATTTTTCATGCATGTAATTAAACAACTTTCCACTTATAATAGGAAGACATTCTTCGGCCAAACGGGTCATAACCTCCAATGCTCCATATCTTAGACTTTAGTGTGCTTTTGTATAAAGAGAGTTATCTTTTGGTTTTCTAATTTTCCCAGACGACTAGAAAATTTCTTTCGGTAGCACACTGGGAAACATGTAGTAATTCACAAAGGATCAGCATTGAAGTAAGCCAAATCAATGAAGACACTCAAGTATCTAAACATGCTCCATGTGCTACAATACTCACCGTCGTTGAATATCTCAGCATAACACAAAATTGAGAAGACAATTTATCATCGGTAATGAAAAGTACATAACCATTTAGGAAAAGATACTTGTGACCCATTTCACGGTCCCAAAGCATACGAGCAAATGAAAATTCGCATAAAATACAGAACACTTCTGTCAAATAAACCAAGTCCATTATATCATAAATTTCAACTGATCAGGTGTCGAAATTCAAGTTCAAAGTATGTACTACAACATATTGTATTAAGTTTTACCAAAACAGTTGGTTGTTTAAACAAACTTATGAGCAATGACAACATGCCGGAAAAAACTATCATCCTTAGGAGTATTTACTTTTACAGCTTAAAAAACAGAAAAAACACTTTCAACAATAAAGAATCTAACAGTAACAAACTAAAACAATAGTCTAAAGAATTTTTAAAAATAAAAAATTTAATGGTATCGGAAAAGTAATGTAAACTTGATGGCCTGCAAAAGTTAGCAGCAAAGCTCCTTTCCAACTACAACTACACCTAAAATTCTGACGACATCCATAAGTTTATGAAGATCCCAATCCAGTATTTTCTCACTTCAACCCAACGGAAACATAAAATAAGAACAGTCCTTCATGGGTCAAAAAATTTAAATAAAACGAATCGAGGGTGGAGCGGAAAAATGGTAGAAAAATAAAAACTTGTTTTCTTTGGGTATTTTGGTTGTCACCTTTGGTGGGATCTTTCGAGTGAAGGCAGAAGAATTTGTTAAAGGGTGTGGAGTGTTTGTTTTCATGCGTAATACATGTACAAGCTGTTTGCAGCAGCACAAGCGATTGAATTCTCGGTAGGATGCCATGCGAGATGCAGCAACTTTGTCGTGAAATCAAATGAATTGCCATTTGCATCAACACTGGTGCTATCTCCTCCTGTTGGTGGATTAAAAAACATAATTTAGATTACTCAGCTAGTACAGAAAATAACTAGAGGTTAACCTATTTGGTAGGTTGGGTCGTTGTGTAAAAGGTCTTGACAGTTCATTTCTCATACGGCTCCAATTGGACAGGAAGGGTTGGGTTGACCAACGAATACATTTTACTCAAGAGTCATTGTACTTTTAAAAAATGTTCATTTGAGTCACTATACAATTTTTTTGTTTATTAAGATCATTGTTCTAATTGTTTTATTCAAGGAGACCACTATATTACTCAAAAAAAATTATTTTGGTCACTGCAGTACTTTTATATTTATACAAGTCATTAAACTTGCCAAAACACGTTACTTAGATTATCAAATTTGTTAATCAAAATATGTTTTAAAAGTGTAATGTTTGAAATTACAAAATATATATTAAGATTACTGATGGATGATAAGTATTTGAACATAATGCATATTGTTATATGAGTGATGAGTGACATGTTTAATTTTGATAAATTAAGTATAAGTTAAACGTCATACCAGTGGAAATAAAAGGCGAAAAGCAAACAGTCGCATTTGAACGACATAAAAAATGTATACTTATAAATGCAAAATCTAATGACCTGTTTAGCTTGAAAACAATTTGGATCCATATGCACAGATACAATGTTGAAATATGTGTCCATTGTAATTAATGATAATACATAATTTAAATGAAATACAATTAACATCGAAAAACAAGCATAAAAATAAATACATACATGCAAAAAAATATGAAAAACACTTTTGAATAGTACACTTTAACAATTTTGATTACTTGAATAACAGTCTGAAAAGTTTATCGACTTAAATAAGCATAAAAATATACGGTGACTTAAATGAATATTGTTAGTAGTATAATGACTTAAAAGTATAAAAACTTTAGTATAGTGACCTTAATAAATAAAAAAGTTGTACAATGACCTAATTGAACATTTTTAAAAAGTACAATGACCTTCGAGTGCAATAACCCAAAAATGAAATGCATTAACTATGACTTAAAAAGAGTAATACAATCGAATCCTGAATATGCAAATATAAAGATTTAGAAGGATGTATGCATTAAGGATATTTACTTTGGATGATTTTCGACCTGTTTTGAGCCGTTTCCCTTGTGGCTAAATAATTTGATTTGACCCATTTGAGATAACTCAAATTCACTCATTTATAGGCAAATCTGGTGAAATTGCTGCCTCTACAAATCTTCCTATATCACGTGGGACTTTCAATCAACGTCATTGAGAACTACATAATAGTTTCGTCCCATAATACTCTTTTACTTGCATTATTATTTTTGAAATTTTTAGATATGTTAACTAGTAATAAAAAAAAAAAAAAAAAAAAAAAAAAAAAAAAAAAAAAAAAAAAAAAAAATTGTGCTCAGGCATATGATTTGGGAAAGAGGGAGCATTAATGATTGGAGGTGGCAAGATAAATTGGTTGGGCAGGTTGATTATATGGGACGGGTTGAAACGAGTCAATTTGATTGTATTGATATCAAAAACAACGCAAATCAGCTCATTAATAAGTAAATTGCAAATGGGTCCAATTTGCCATGTCTACAAAATTTCTAGTTATTGGGAAGTTTCAGTCCACAGTTTGTTATACACAAATACACTAAAAAAGTAGTAGCACTAATTATGGTATCAAGGTATTTTTAGATAGGGGAAATAATCCCTGCAGCTAACTGCCGGGAACTTGTCTGCTGCAAGGTATACAAGGGGGATCAATTGTGAAAATTGTAAAACTTGAGGGTTGTACGTGAAAAATGTTAAAATCCACTTTTCAAAGAAAAGCAGGTAACAACCTGCTGCAAACAGCAGCACTGTTATTCCCTTTTAGATATGTACTAGTAAGAGATAATGCATGTGTAACGGATGAAATCAGAGAAGTGGGCTGACCTCGTCTAACTGCACGGGTTATGCTGCTTAGGGATCTGGAAGGCCTTGAGGGGGTTTGCACTTGCCTCCTACAAGGTATTTAAATTGTTAGTTATCCAAATTACAGTTTAAAGTAACACTCATCTCCCGAAAAAAGATGGAATTACACTGTTAAAGAGACCTCATTGGGTTCTTGCTATTCAGAGTTTTGAAATGTTTATCTTTTAAAAGTTTGAAAATGAAATATTTTTTGATATAATATCGAATATGATTCATTATAATTCAATATATTGTTAGATACCTCATCGGATTCTTGCTAGCTTCAAGGGTAGTTGCTTCAGTACTTCCCGATTGGCAGCCAAACACACGGAATAAGTTACTGAAATCATATTGATTTAACAAGTGAGTGAACATCCAAAGGAATATAAAATTTATAATAAAAAATTGATATGAACTTTACCTGTAAGAACCAGTTGCAACACGCTGGCTATCACCACTTAAACAGCACTCAAATTTATCGAAAATAGAATCATTTTCATATAAATCACACAACTGAATAACCAGTAGTACATCATCAGCAATCTCGTAATGCTTAAGAAAAACTAGCAGCAAAAAAGTTTATCAAAAACTAATAATGTATACCTTAGGTCTTAAATATTCATGCACTTGAAACGTGGAGACTGGACCAGAGTCCATGTTGATGTCCCATAACTGCACACCACGACTTGGGTTTCAGTAAATAATAAATACTCATATGAGGGCCAAAATTAGACATAAGCTACTTAAAGCACCAGGTGCGAAGAAACCATAGATCTTGGGAACTTGAAAGGTTTTCACATTAAAAATCATCTAAGAGTAGATGATGGAGCATACGAGAAGAAACATTACAAACCTTAAGGGTCATATAATCACGACTTAGTAGATATCTTCCTTCTCTTCCAAACTTAATATCTGAAATAGACGCTATTATCTCAGTGAAGAATGATCTTGAACCAGGTGCTTCGGGTTCCTCAAACCTATATAAGAAAACATTATTGCTTTTTTCTGCTATTTAGCATTGTTCTTACATTATAAAAGCCAGAAAAAAAAATATATATATATATAATTTTCTTATAAAACAAAACCAGATGTCCCAAGGTCTGCCTTTTAGTTTTGCGAAATATGTACAGTTGCAAACAGAAAAGTATGGAGTTTGCATTGTTGATCCATTTATCTATTAACGAATGTATTTGGGTCATGTTTAATTTCTAAAAGATGGCAAACATAGCTTAAAAAAGAACACGTCAAAGTTTGAAAGTCATCCAAAGTGTATCTTTAATGCATACAACCTCCTGCCTTGTTATTCAAAGTATTTGCATGACTAAAAAAACAATATAACTTTTGCAATCATATATTATCGCCTTAACCGACCCAACCTATTTCGACCCTGAATCTAAAAATTACACAACCCGCTTGATCCACCCATTTTGCCATCTCTAAGATGGAATAAACTGGAATTAAAACTAGAGGGTGCCCAATACCCAAAAAAAAAAAAAAAAAAAAAAAAACTTACAATTTAGAATGCTTATCACACAGTGCAGACTGACGCAAGTCAATAAGGCGAATAGATCCTTTCGAACTACTATATGCTAGTGTATGACAATGTGTTGGATGAAACTCAGCTGATGTAATCACCTCTGCAACAAAGTAGCGTCAAAGTCAGCGCTCACAGAACATGAAAATGCTAAGAGATTGAAGAACAATGTCGCACGCACACATAACAAAATCTTAAATGGTTGTAAACATTAGCAATATTTAACAAGGGGAATGTCGCAACTAGAAAATCTGATGAAAGTTCAAATTTGTGATTCAATTTTTGTAAACGGGTTGACTTTAAATTACGGTGTCGAACTTTGAGATATTTTGCTTGCTGTTTATGAGCTTGGGGTTTCATTTCAGCAATAGTGTTCCTTAAAGTTATGAGTAGTCTGGATTTGGACCCAAATTGTGCGCTTGTAACCTTTTTGGAAATACGGTGTGCATTTTCAAACTTTAATGAAAAGCATCCCCAAATAAAAGATATTACCAGAATGCAAAATCAATCACTACTAAATACTTACCAGTGAGGTCTTCCATGTTCGTAGGCTTCACATCCACAATGTTGAAACTCTGATTACTGATTTCCAAATTCCAAAGGTTTATCCGAAGATCGTCAGCTGAGATAAATGTTTCACCATCACTAAATCATCGAAAAAAGGAAGGTGGTCAGAAGATGTTCAGGAAAACAATCTCATACAAAATTAAACAAGAGTCGAGTCTTGGGGAGTAAACATGTGTCCAAGTTGCTGATAAACACTTGAAAACAGTAAATATTTATACCTGTTATTTGAAATAGAATTAATATGATAGTCATGTGCATGAGCATACACTCTTCTACATCTTGCAACAAGGTTGGTCTCGTTGCTAGTTACCTGCAACAATACCCTTGGTGTTACACTCTAGAAAAAGCAAATAACAAGAGCTAAGAATACAAATACACTAGGCGCCAACACATATGTTTTTAGAACTTCTCAAAAACGGGATGGGTTGCCTCAGAAAGACTAAGGGGTCATATTTTATGTTTTGTTAGAATATGGTTTAAAGCTACAAATTTACAATAACCTAACCTTTTTTCAAAACGATTTAAAATGTTCTATTGAATACATTTTGGATGACTTGACCCGCTAGACCTATTTGACATGTTTCCTTTTTTGTTGAATCTTTTAGCTTTACCCATTTCACCCGTTAAATATAAAACATAAACCATATTGACCAATGTGTACATAAATCGGAAACAAATAAGGCATAAGTACAACTACCACAGGTAAACGAAGTGATGGGATGCCCCCTGGAGGAAATAACAAGTCATTGCTCAAACTAGTGTATCCATTTGTAAGATGTGGCTTAGGGGAGGAGGTAACACTTGGAGTAGCGACAATTCCATTTCCAGTCGCTTTAGAAGGTTCCATGCTCATTTCTGCAACTTTTTTTATCTTCTTCTCTTGGACCTGTGTAAATAGAAATAAGTTTTAGAAGTTCAATAATACAAACAAGCTGGTCCACATAGAACTTTAATTGCCTGGAAATAAAGTGTATGAGAAGAAAGACTAAAAAAGACATAGCTAGATATGTGTCAGCCACAAATCAACTGAATATTCCCAAGTCAAGTATGTTTACTGAGAACAAAACTTTCTTAAGCTGAATTCTCAAATGTAAATGTGCAGGCATGTTTTTTTTCTGAAGATTCGGGGATTATAAGCAGGAGACATATAAACATAGAAGACGGTTTTGATTTAATGATATACCACCAGATAACACAAACAAACATTTTCACCTAATTTAAAAGATGACTATCATTAAAAACTATCAATAGTTCAATAGTACAGACAAAGCTGCTGGCAAAAAAGAAGCTAATGCAGACTAACAGTACATAACATGAAACGAGCTTAGAGAAAACATAAATTTAAGCTTAGATTCACACTGTCATTCAATTACACTCATGCTAAGTTGCTAAGTTCCGCATAAACAATTTTTTATAGCTGCGATTTGAATCAAAGGCCCAAAATGAAACCCTCTGTTATCATAGACACTAACATAGCGAAAGTAAAGAGAATCTGAATATAATCGATTCTAAGCCACATTGATTACAAAACAGCTATATGTAACTTTACAGACACTAATAGGCTATCAAACAAAGCTATTATCAAACAAACCTATTAAAAAGGCACATAACTTATAACTTATAGAATAATAAACAAATGGGTCACTGTAAAAGTTGCAGAGCAGATTTAATGATTTATACAAATCTACTTACAAAGAATGCAAGTAAGATGAGAGTTACGGTTGCTACCTTCCAATACTTAATGGTTTTATCATTCGTAGACAGAAGAAAGAGGGCACCATTTGCTGTTTGGCACCATCTAATTTTGTTGATTTTCTCCTCGATCTCCAAACTCTTTAAATAATCAAACTATAACCAAAAAATGATAACAAATAATTAGAACCATAGAAGATAGTTGGGGTAGACAAATATAAATAACAATAACAATAACATAACAATAATAATAATAATGAAACGAGCAATTCAACGGAAAAGTAAGAAAAGAAACCTCAGGTTCATGACTCTGGAACTCTGTTTTGTAGCGGAACTCTGGATGCCTATTAATCGCGTAATCAGTCTTCTCTAACTCCCTTCTATTTCCACCATGCTACACAGACGAATATTGTAGTGTAAGCAACAAGATAAACTAAGACACCAAAAGAATAAATCTCAAGAAAGCATAGCCAGTTATCAAAACTGAAATAATCTACCTCCTTGTTATCAGTCCTCTCAAATAATACTACCCTGCCCCCACGGTCACCGGTGGCAAGATGGTCACCACTTTTATCAAACTCAATCGCCGAGATGATATCAACTGCAAAAGTTTACAAATTCATCACTGAACTATGAAACAATGTAAAACAAGTGTATACAAAGGTTATCTAAGTAGCCTTTGGAAAAGAAGTATCCTGATACTACTAATATCCAAGAGATGTAGAAAGACTTGCATGTGTCATTCAAATTAGTCATAACCAATCATATTGGTCATGAAAATTTCTATAGAAGTAGATATCCAGTAATTGTATAATAGAAACAAAAAAAGTTTATGGCAGTTAAATGATTTCATATCTTAGCATTTAAAACACTGTTAACATACACAAAAATCATCAATAAGGAAAACAATCGAAAGGCTCTATTGTAGCATTTATAACATTTCCATAACTATCAAAGCCCACGAAAGTAACATCATGCAGCTGAGAGCCTGAGACCTTATTCCTCTATCTTAAAACCCAAAAGAAACTAAGATTGATGCACCTAACCATCCAAAAAGATATACATCAATGGATATCTACGAGTGCACAATGAACAGAACTAAAGGCACTGTGATAACACTGCCACGTTGACAGAACCTATGAAATTGTGCCTATATGATTTAATTTCCTCTACAGCACAATATAGTTTTGGATCTTAAAGTGAGCATCATGGTTTTGTTATATCAAAATAGGATAAGAACAGTGGCCAAGGCTCTGGATAATCTAAATAACGAAATCAAATCTAATTTTCATTGAGAGTCACCTTCGGAACTTTCCTTGTAACAAACAACATGTCAAACAGCAATTATGATAAAAGGATGTATCTGGGAGTCAATTTCTTGCTTGTTAAGGGTGCCAAACACGTTTCAGGTCATTGACTATGTATAAAACTATATAAAATCCCAAATAAGCCCACGTGAAGAGTATGTTACATAATGCAGTATATAAGCCATTAACCAGGCATCTAACTGGATAAAAAGTTTCTGACTTTTACTATATAATGAGAATATAAATCTTTATTTGAAATAAGCTCTTAGAACACGTGACACTCAAGTTCCTACTCCTGACACACCTATGTCACGGGACAAGTCAAACATGAAATAATGATAGTAGAAAAACACTGTTGACCGACCTAACGTTAGCATGATCAGTCAGAAAGGTAATATAATGAATACAACCACCTATTAAAGTCGTTCCATCATTTCAAATATCTTCCCTTTCCAAACATGTAACTGGCAGCTATAGCCTCGTATACCTACACGACTACACCTACCTAATTATGCACATACAAGGTAAACTACGGATATGCAATCAAAAACTTAACTAACACTATTAATCAACCGCACGAGCGCAAATCAATCATTTCCACTTCTAAGTATCACTTATGTCAGGAGACAAGTCCTATCCAAACCACAAAATGATGATAGTACAAAAACACTGTTGACCAAGCTGACGTTGTCATGATCAGTCAGAAAGGTAATATAATCAATACAAACACTTACAAAAGCGTATAGCAAGTAACCTAAATGGTAACTGGCAGCTAGTATTGGATACTCTCCATTTACCATCAGCCACGTGCATTGTCGTCTACCTCATACATATAAACTACTCAATTCCTATGGCTGGAGCTTTTTGGAGCGTTTAGCGTTAATATAATGCTTGTTAGACATATATCATTTAGCTTCTAGATTTTGTTTAAACACTCCTATTTGTAACGCTAACAAAACAAGTGCTTAGCTTTTACGTCATTATACACTTTATAAATACAGCTACAACTATGTTACAAAACGCTTTCACAAAACAAACACCTATTCTGCTAAAGCACTGCTAGTTTTGCCAAACATACCGAATGTATATCTACACCACTTAACAACAAAAGGTAGTCGATACGTGAGGGTAAAGAGACTCCTTCCAGAAAGATTTCTAGCTTAAGGGGGTGTTTGTTTAAGCTTATATGTGGGTTTATGAGCTTATTTGATTTCGGCTTATATTTCATAAGCCCCAATTTTCCAGCTTATTTTGAGACTTATGGGCTTGTATAAGTTTATCATGTCATGATAAACTTACATATAAGTCTCAAAATAAGCCGGAAAATTAGGGCCATGAAATATAAGCCGAAATCAAATAAGCTCATAAGCCCGCATATAAGCTTAAACAAACACCCCCTAAGTAACCACACACTATTAAATCCCAACACCAACTCCTACACATACGCAATCAAACCGCACGAGTACAAATCAATCAAACACTTAATCAACCGCACGAGCGCAACTCAATCATTTCCATTTCTAACTAGCAAAATCTCACATAACAGCGATCCGATAACAATTATCTAATCCAAACCCTAACTACACATCCAAACACATAAATTCACATATTTATACCTTCCTGAACTTCTTCGCCCGCTGTTCGCTCTCCGAACACCTGCGAAAACTTCCACTCCAGCGGCGCCACCTCTCCGCCGTTCATTTCATTCATTTCGCCTACTTTTCGCCTTATCGAATCGCTTATTAATAACTAAAACTAATAAATTTATAAAAACCTAATTATTATATATCAAATCATAATCATAACAGATTCATTCAATTGTACACGTCATCACATGGATTCATGACGTCATCAAATCAGATCATCAGATCACACACACACACAGAAACACACACAGTTAAGCTTTCTTTCTGTATCAATAATACAATTTTTTTTGGGATCAATTTTTATGTCTGTGATGTAAGGCTAAAGTGACGGTCACGGGTTGGGTAATATGTGATGGGAACCGATGGTTGGGACACGTGGAGGGTGGGGAGTGGGCTGTGAGGGAGGTGAGGTGACGGGAGGTGAGATTGGGTTTTTTTAAGTGTTGGTGGTGAATGACTGTGTACTGTATGGGACTTATGGTTTGTTTATTGGGTTACAAGAGTAGATTGCAAAATTAGTCCTTGTAATTTAGCTAAACGAGTCTATGCACCCGCGCGTTACGGCGGGTTTTTTGCATTTAATTTTTTATGCTATATGAGTTTTGTTATATGTGTGGTGTCTAACTTGTGTGCAAAAATCTTTATGTAAATGTGGGTATATTCATTTCCTATAACACATTTCTATGATGATAGTTGGTTCGGAATATGAACGTTGACCTTAAGTTTGTTTAACGGGTGTGTTTTAAAGTTTTATTTTTTTTTAAGAAAAATTTAACGAATAAAGTTTAGGATTGAGTTTAAAAAGTGTCATATCGTTAGGAGGTACATTTAACCATTTTTACAACGGGGTGTGTAAATTATGTGCGATAATCTTTATGTAAATGTCGCATATTTCGTGTGCGATAATCTGTATGTACATGTCGCATATTTCGGGGGTACTTATCACCTCTTTTTTTCCAACTTTGTGAAAAATATAAAAAGTTAAGGGACTGGTTTTAAAAGTTTGTGAAAATATGAAAAGGTAAGAAATGGTTTTACAAAGAGTTGGTAAGTTGAGGGGTATTTTCTGCCCTTTTTTCAAATTTTTCGAAACTGCGAAACGACGTCGTTTAAGGATTGTCGTTTTACCTTATGTGTTGGCAGCTTAATTGTCGTTTTGGCCATTTTTTTCGCCGGCAAATACGGCGTCGTTTTCGACGTGGTTTAATAATATTTATAATTACGGGTTCGGTCTTTATTTAAAAAAAAAACGCTCATCGTCTCTGTGAGAAACTTACAAGTGCACAGTTGGTCCTTGGCTAAAGCTAAATTAGTAGACTACCCTCTTTGTATTTCTTTTTTATTTTGGTCCTGTGAGGGTAATTTAGTCATTTAATTTTGGTCAGGGATCAAGAGTGCACTTGTAAGTTTTCAAAAAAATGACGAGTGCACTTTCGAAATGATAGAGACTGAACCTGTAATTTGATCAAACCATAAGGACAATTTTTGCAATTTAATCTTTTAGTAAAGAAAAAATAAGTAAGGATTTTGCATTAAACAAAAATAAGGTGTGTGGTTTTTTAAAAGGTTTATAAACAGAGAAATATTAATCTCGTGTATCCTTTTAAAAATAAAATTGCATGTTTGTGGTAGATTTAAAAGAATTTACTATGTAAGATCATTGACTTGGGCTTATGATTTAGCGATGGTATATAGATTTGGTTATGAAAACGATATCGAACAGTCGTGGTTCTTTACTTGATACGAGTTTATGATTTAGCGATGGTCTATTAATTTAGCTTGTTTAAGCTTTAATAATTCATCCATACATTTGCTTAATTCTAAGGCAGGATTTATGTATTTAAAAAATCAGTTTTGCCTTTATTCTTCTACAAACTTCAAATCAACATTAATATAATCAAGATATGCTTTTCAGTCAGTATTATCGTCTACAGATAAAAAAAAAAAAAAAAAAAAAAAAAAAAAAAAAGGTACCTTTCTCATGATGATATCAACCCACTGGTCATTTCTTGCATGTTATTTACCCACAACCAAATTCTCATCATCAGCAAGAGCCATCGATACTTTGAGCTCAACATTCTCGTCATCATCATAAGAGACTTTCTCTTCTTCCCAATCATATGTTTCAGCAACTAAATTTTTGTTTTTGGATTGTGATGATTGAGAGGGTTGCGATTTTGAGGTACTTGTTTCTAAAAGTGCCAACTTGGCTTTTGCCTTTCTATAATTAGTCATATAATTTTTCTGAACTCTTGATTCAGTTTGATCATTTTGATTAGAGGTAATGAGTTTGGGTTGAAATTTTGTGTTTTGAAATGAGGGTGTGGATGTTTTTGAAAAACTGTCTTTGGCAAAGTGACCAAACTTTTCACATTATATTTTTATAAGTCCTTTAAAGTTGGCCAATAGTGCCCTTTCATGGACTTCCTTGGTCATGGCATCCATGTACTTTTGTGAAACGCAGTAACTTGCACTAATTTTTTCTTCTTTTTATAACGAACGTGACCCGAAGTAACGTTGCGTTACTTCTCAAATACAATTTTAAAATTCTAATAAGATTCATACTCTAGAACAACTGTTATGTTAAAGTATATTCAAAGAGCTTTCCAACGATATGTGGCACGACTTCTAACGAACCACGAATTATTTTGTACAAAATTCGAAAGTTGACAGAGTACCGGAAACTAGTCACAACCGCGACTGAAAGCCTCAGAAACCTCCACAAAGTGATCCTAGCAGCGGATAAGAACCACAACCGCGACTGGGGGCTTCAGAACTGCACAACACTTTATTTTTGACCTATTTTCTTATGGAAAACAAAAGTGTACTTATCGTGATGACATCAAATTGCACATAACTACTACATAAACATTAATAAACATATTTGGAGTTGTACAAACTTTAAGCATAAGTGGAAAAGTGTTTTTGGAGTTGTGCCAAACGCTCATTTAAAACTACTAAACATGACTATGGCACAAAACTTGATACACAAACCAACCAAGCTTGTTTAATAAACATATACACATAATCTATAATTTGAATCGGGGCATTTCAAAAAGATAACATGAGGTGGTGATGAGAAGCTCATTACCTAACCCGCGAGGTATACCATTTTGATCCATTACGCCCCACTTAACACATAGCTTGGTTTCATCTAATAAACCTGCAAAAACATGAAACTGAGAACGGTAAGTCCTTGTGACTTAGTGAGTGAACTAAACTATTCTAAAATAATACTTACAATTCTGAACATGAACATATTAATATATAGAGTAAACTACAAAAATTGTCCCTCATCATAGTCCAAAATGCATTTTTAGCCACTCCAAAGATAAAACTGCAAATTATGCCATTACTATGAATGTTTGCATGCAACTTGTGTCCCTCGGTCTAACGATCATTAAAAAATCCGTTAGTTACTGTTCCAAGTCGGGGGTATTTTCGTCATTTCATTGTTGAGGGAAATAATTTGCAACCAAACTTTAAGGTTGTATATTAACTTTAACACATACAAGAATCTCAAACGAAAGATCGACTTAGTTGTTACGCCCCAAAACCATACAATAGAAGTTTTTGAAATGACTTGAATTAGAGTTGACTTATATATTGACATTTTTATCAACAAACAAGAACTTAATCTTTAAAACCAAAAATAACATTCATTATCTATTTTTACATGAGACTTAAATCAATAAACGAAAGAACCAGGAGAAGTTTTCTGTTTTGGATCAAAGACACTTAAGACTTTTTTACTGATGGGTGGACGCCGTCGCTCACATTACGCGACGTCGTCACCCTTTAAAAAGGTGCCACTTTATGGGTAAAATTTAACACCCGACGGCTCAGAAGTTTTATAACCCGACGGGGTCAGAACTTCTTCAGAAGTTGTCACCTTATAACTGTGACGCCGTCGGAATGCAACCTTCACAAGATGCCTCAGAGAAATTTACAACCAGACGGGGTCACAATATTAGTGACGTCGTCGGAGACAAGACCTGCACTTTTCAGTGCAGAAATTCTGCACAACACCAAAACCTTACATTCAAAACTTTCATACACATGGCTAAAAGGTTTCCAAAAGATCCACCATAGCATACAAGGTTTTATCATTCAACCTTTTGACCCATAACTACCCAAAACGGATCAAAGGACCTTGCGCCAAACATCGTTTTACCACTAATTGACCCTTTACCAACAAGAGTTTAAAATTTAACATTGAGACCCATTTAAGCTACATACTAAAGACATAACCATAAGACCAAAAGTAAAAATGACCATATTACCCGAAAATATACCAAGACAAGACTTGACTCCTCGGGGCTTCCAACTTTCAACACCTTTGGTCCAAAAGACTTCGATCTTCAATTAAGACTTCCAAAACTATACACTTAGATGTAATCCATCTTACACCTTATTCTTACCCTTGTCTTCCATGCCGGAACCTACAAAACATCATCAACTATAACATAAGCGAATTGCTTAGTAAGTAAGTGGGTCATATGTTTAATGTAACTTTAACTAAACAATAATTTGGAGCATCTATAACATAAAACATACCTTAATTGCACAATTAGACTACTTTAACAAATAAAAGCTATGGATCCAAAAGCTACTATAACAAGCTCCAACAAAACTATAACATACAATCAATCATTCACAATTACGCATAAAACACAAAACCCACTATACTTACCTCAATCCCACAATAGGTTTTCTATTGAGATTAAGTCACAAGCTCCGTTAAGCTTCTTATACAAAATTAGTCTTAATTAGTGACTATCAACTTAGAAATTTCATGAATTAGTAACTTTCTAATACTATCTTCAATCCTAATAACCAAAAACCTCATCATAAATTTAAGGGATATACTTACTTGATTAGGGGAATTGGAATTAAGAGCTTATTGGCCCTATTGATCACCACTTCAAGAACTAACTGAGCTTAATTGATAGATTATTGATTTCTTCTTCTCCCTCATTTTTATCACGTCATAAACCCACACTTCTCCAAAAATTTCTAGATTTTTCTTCCAACATCCTACTTATCCTTTTCTATTGGTTTTAACTTTTCCCTATTGGCAATTCTAGTCCCTTGAGTTTCTAGTTTCATATTTGGGCCACATATGTTTCTAGCATAATACATATACATATAACTATAACTTATAGTTGATATTTGTTACTTCGTTATAAAAATAAAGTACTAGCGTCTACATATATATATATATATATATATATATATATATATATATATATATATATATATATAATAATAATAATAATAATAATAATAATAATAATAATACCTTGTCGGGATACAGGTGTAACATAGTGAAGCTTTATGAAACATACTTGTTCTCCAAAAGCTTGTAAGCATCATTTATTTATTATTTATTGATACCGAACATTATTTATCCTTGTTTAAGTTTATCATATCTTTATATTTGCGACAAATATAATGATATGAATACTGAAAAGTTGCGTAAGGTGGTTATAGACATTGAAGCTGCAGAGATTGGTTATGTGGAAATCAAACGTATTGAGTTCTTAGGGAGTCGCAAAAGCTTTGAAATGTGATAAGGTTTTAAAAGGTACCTTTTTGAGGGGTCGTTTAAGCCCTTATTTGATCACTTTTGTATCCGTTATTGCTTAATATCGTTCCTTTTCACTTTTTATGTCTCTTGAAGGCAAAATGCTGGAATGACACTTATTTGGACGAAAAGGCGCGATTATACGAAGAAAATGGCCAAAGTCAGAATCGAGACACTCAAAGCTGCTGAAAATATAAGGTGACGGCGTCAGGTGTTAATTGTGACGCCGTCGGAGGATCTTTGTGACGGGACAAAAGCCAAAACCCCCATTTTCAAGTGACGACGTCAAGTTATAAAAGAGTAGGCCATCGCAACTCAGACGGCCTAGATGTAATCCAAACGGCGTCAGAAGCTGAAGAGGACGGCGTCACAAGCATAAGGTGACGCCGTCGCAAGTCTAACGTGGCCATGACGAAACCCTAATGACGGCGACACGACGGCGTCACAAAACATAAAGTGACGCCGTCGCATGTGTAATATTATATATAGAATCCGAATTTTTCAGTATTAGGTGTGTAGTCTTTTGGAGTAAAAACCTAAACCGAACCAAGGCTGTCTTGTACAGTATTTTAGGGTTCCAAACCCTATCTTACATGAAGATAAGTGTTTTACTTCATTAATACAATTATGTCTTTGATTATTTGTGTGTATGCTTGCATGTTTTCCATGTCCGGCTAATTTACTTGTGTGTTTGCTTAGGGAATATGAAACTTAATTATTGAATATTGATTGGTTGTTTCTTATCTTAGTTGGTTAATGATCTAGTAATGCGATAGGTCATTCGTTGTGTACTTAATGCTTGATTAAATCTTTGTGAACCTTAGAATATGACTCCTTGAGTAGTTGTAAGCTAAACCATCCAAAGAGTGCCTTAGAGTAAGAGTTTATTATCCCTAGTGGGTTTTGTAGACGAGACCCTTTGGTAAGTTCAAAGAGTTAGGGAGAAAAGCATACCTTACAACCTTAGACACACAACGCAACTAGGAATAAGGACGTGACAATTCAACCACCAATAGGAGATAATTAAGGAGTAGTAAAACCTAAGTAAACACATCTTTAAACTATCATACGAGCACACATTAATTAGATATAGACTACATACACCTTAGATTAGATAATTAGATAAGTAGAGTAATCGGTAGAAATACCAACCCCCAAATCCAAACCCCAAATCCAAACCCCGAGATTTGTACCTTTCCATTTCATAAAATATAAAAATACAAAAATAATCATCCCTCACCTTTAGACTTAAATCGACATACACTTTAGCCTAACGACACTATTCCCCTAGAGAACGATATCAATACTCGTGGCTTACCCTAATACTACACTACAACGATTAGGTTCACTGCCTAGGGTGTTGAAAAACTTGCTCGACGAAAAGGAAGTTCCTTTGACCCCGAACGACGCGTGTAGCGTTATCAAGTTTTTGGCGCCGCTGCCGGGGAATAGTTATTGTTTAGGCTTGATTTATATCTTGTTTAGGTCTACTCACAAGATTCCTATCAAATGAGATTTTTTTTTCTTTTTATTAGCTTCCTTGTAGTCTATCCCCTTTCTTCGTGTTTGTGTTCGTAAAACCCTTTTCATTTGTCGCTATGGCAAGTGGAGTTGCATTTGAATCATTAACAAATGAGGATCAATTGAGTTTAGCAGCTTGGTGTTCTAATGAATCTGTGAGTGATCTTAGAGATATCCAAAAGGAGACGGGTGTAAGGTTGGATGGATTTGATAAATTTTGTGCTTGTGTGGCTTCTATTCAACGATCATTGTTAGAATCAACTCCTTTTAGTGAAACCCTCTGGAAAAATTTTAAGAAAAGCGTCCTAAGTATAAACCATCAGTTGTTACAACTTGATGAAATGGATAAGGAGGATTTATCCAACCTTAGGCATCATGATCAAAAAGACCTAGTTTTTAAGAACATGGAACCTAAACCCGAACAAGATTGTGAGATGGTTATAGTTGAAATACCTAGTTGCACGTGTGGGATAGATTTCAAACATTTAGGAGATCTATATATAATGGAGAAAAAGGTGGAAACTCCAAGCCCACAAGCCCTACCATCACTTGAGGAACACACATCACCTATAACTTTCCGGAAGAAGTCGAAGAGACTATAGGAGCCCCGATTGATAGAGAACCTTTGGACCAAACACCACTAGAGAATGTAGGTTTAGATGCTTGTTGTCTTGACCTCTCTCTTAGTCCTAGGGAAGTTCCTAATTTTGATGAACCGGAGCCTCAACCAAAAACCTTACCCAATGTTCCGTCTTTAGATGTGAATCTTGGAATTGAATTAGGCCCCAATCCACCCATCAAAATAAATAGTCCAGGTAGTTGCTTGATAAAGGTGGTAGATTCTAGGCCATGTAGAGTGGAAGCTAATATAGGAGTAACCCATGACCTTACACACTTATATCACCCATTCATGGTTGATAACAAGAAACACTATGGGTTTAAACCGGGTTTATTAGGTCAAGATGGATCCTTAACTAAGAATCTTTTGAAGTTAATAGAAGATGATCCATTTTTAGGAGGGAGATTTGATTCACCCGCTAGACCAATAGACTTAGGTAAGGTTATAATGAATGGAGCACACTCCTTTGAGCATATAAATCACCCATCACCCTCTCCTCACGTAGCAAATTTCCACCCTAAGGGTGTGTATTGCTACTATCACCCGCACTTAAACTTAAGTGTAGGAAAAACTTCCCCTTTATTTGTTAAATAAGGGTAGAGTCAGGCTCGTGACTCGAACAAAAACAAGCACTTCTTGGGAGGCAACCCATGTGTTTTTCTTTTTCCTTTTTATTTGTGTGTCGTATATCTTTTATTGATTATTAATTCTCATGTTTAAATTTGTAAAAATGCTTTATTTTGTCTTTAACCTCGTCTTAATTACATATAAAGGTATTTTACATAAGGGATAAGTGTAGGGAGGATTACACACGTTTTCAAAAGAAACGTAAACATGAGAATTACAATTATTTAAAAGATATACATGTGTGTTTGTTCGAGTCAAATGCTTGTATCGAGTCATAATGGATGTTTTGCAGGAAATTTTTCCAGATTTTAAAGATAAAAATTTTTTTCAGAAAATCGCAGACCAGTTTTTGTCAGGATAACCTGACGGCGTCAGGATCGCAACCTGACGGCGTCAGGAAGGAGCAGAAATAACTGATTACTTTTTCTCGTTTTCTGTGCTACTTATAAATTTTTTGGAATTTTCCAGGTCTTAATTTTCTAGAAAATCTGCAAACATCCATTCCACAAGCATTATATCTTATTTAAGTCTGGAATTACATCTTGTTGTGATTTTTCTTTGTTCGGTTTGATGCGTTGGGTTGTTTGTTTTCTTCAAGTGTGCAGGTTTTATTTATCAAAAAGAAGATACAAAAGATTGGAAGGAGCTTTTCACGCACACAATTCTTCTTGGAAAGGATTTAACCACTACTTCACACGGATCCTACCGAGCTAATCAGGGGAGTATTAGTTTCTTTCTTTTTTAATTACCTTCCAATTATCATAACTTTGATACTTTCAGGGAACATTGGGGACAATGTTCAGTTTAAGTGTAGGGAGGGAAAATAAAACGGGAACTTTGAAACTATGCTTATCCTTGATTATTTGCTTTGTCCAATTGCACTTTTGTAATAAACCATGAGAAAATGTCGGTTAGGGTAATTTTAGCACCAAATTTAAAATTTTTTATGACATATAGGAGTGGGCCATTAGTCTTAACAAAAGCGTCTCACGGATAGGAAGTTACATGACTAGCACAAAAACCTTTACCACCTAAATTCCACCCAAAATGTGAGGATCGCCCTTAGATTAGTAGGAATTAAAAGCATTCATCTTTAATGCTTAGAGTGTGAACTGGTAGTATATTAGATTCTAGAACTTGTTTTGTGATGCATTCCGAGATCGCAAGTAAGACTACACTTGTATAGTTAGGAATAACTAAATGATAAGAGGCATTAGGATAACCCTTGTTTGATACCCGTAATATAATTACTTCTTCCACATCGGTTGAGTAATTCCCCCACACCCTTTGCGTTGTACTCATCTTTAGTACACGATACCCCTAGTTAACCCCTCAGAGCCTATCCTTTTCGCGGTTCTCGTGATGTTTCGGCTTTTCCGGAATATCAATGAAGAGCATTGTTTATACCCCACCCCCAAATGTACACCCAAATCGCCTTAGCCTACCTTGTATGCACTCACTTTTAGTGCATTATTGTTATCATCTTAAACCCTTAGTTCAATTATCTAGTTGCTTGCATGAGTTGCTAAGTCGAGTCATATCCTTTGTATACAGTTTTGGGACGATTGGGATTCATGGGAAAAGTTAAAGTTTATGAAATGACGGGAAAGGAACGTTAAATTCAAATTCCCTTTGTTTGCGTAATAATGTACCCCAAGTGTTTTGATCTTTTCAATTCGGGTCAAATTAGTGTTAGAGTAATAAAAACTCAAGTGTAGGGATGTGCCTATAAATCCCTATCATTTTGATGTTACCGTAGAGGATGGTAGAGTAAAAGTGTATAAAAAAAAAATCGAAAAAAAATATAGAAAAAGAGAAAAGAAGAAAAAATAGTGTTTGAAAAAAAAAAAAAAAAAAAACATACGGGATACCATCCTACATCTATCCTTTAATTTTATGTTTGTTTATTTCAGTTAGCTAGAGTTTAGAGTGTCGAGTCTTGGCTTAGCAACGCCATTCTTCATATGCTTGTAACATAAGAGATTTTTGACCTACCACCACTATATAGCCTATCCCACCAAACCCTTTGTTTCCCTACCGTAAGCATAACATTACAACCCTTTAAAGACCTCTTTGATAGTCTTTCCTAGGTGCTTACGCCAAAGCGACGGAGGTTTGATCTATTCTCAAGCCTATGGTAATCTATGTACTAGGACCGGTTAATGAGTGTTTATCTTCCATTTCCAATTTGTTATATTTCATATACACCCGAGAGAGATGTGAGTATCCAAACACCCTATGTGAGGTGCTAGTATGTAATTTCCGTGCTTGTTATGACTTTTGCGGGGCTTATATGTGTTGTGGACTGTTTTAAACTAATGCTTCATGATCTCTAACTTATAAATTAATTGGCTAAAAGCACATTTGCTTGAGGACAAGCAAATACCAAGTGTAGGGATGTTTGATAAGGTTTTAAAAGGTACCTTTTTGAGGGGTCGTTTAAGCCCTTATTTGATCACTTTTGTATCCATTATTGCTTAATATCGTTCCTTTTCACTTTTTAGGTCTCTTAAAGGCAAAATGTTGGAATGGCACTTATTTGGACGAAAAGGCGCGATTATACGAAGAAAATGGCCAAAGTCAGAATCGAGACACTCAAAGCTGCTGAAAATATAAGGTGACGGCATCAGGTGTTAATTGTGACGCCGTCGGAGGATCTTTGTGACGGGACAAAAGCCAAAACTCCCATTTTCAAGTGACGACGTCAAGTTATATAAGAGTATGCCGTCGCAACTCAGACGGCCTAGATGTAATCCAGACGGCGTCAGAAGCTGAAGAGGACGGCGTCACAAGCATAAGGTGACGCCGTCGCAAGTCTAACGTGGCCATGACGAAACCCTAATGACGGCGACACGACGGCGTCACAAAACATAAAGTGACGCCGTTGCATGTGTAATATTATATATAGAATCCGAATTTTTCAGTATTAGGTGTGTAGTCTTTTGGAGTAAAAACCTAAACCGAACCAAGGCTGTCTTGTACAATATTTTAGGGTTCCAAACCCTATCTTACACGAAGATAAGTGTTTTACTTCATTAATACAATTATGTCTTTGATTATTTGTGTGTATGCTTGCATGTTTTCCATGTCCGGCTAATTTACTTGTGTGTTTGCTTAGGGAATATGAAACTTAATTATTGAATATTGATTGGTTGTTTCTTATCTTAGTTGGTTAATGATCTAGTAATGCGATAGGTCATTCGTTGTGTACTTAATGCTTGATTAAATCTTTGTGAACCTTAGAATATGACTCCTTGAGTAGTTGTAAGCTAAACCATCCAAAGAGTGCCTTAGAGTAAGAGTTTATTATCCCTAGTGGGTTTTGTAGACGAGACCCTTTGGTAAGTTCAAAGAGTTAGGGAGAAAAGCATACCTTACAACCTTAGACACACAACGCAACTAGGAATAAGGACGTGACAATTCAACCACCAATAGGAGATAATTAAGGAGTAGTAAAACCTAAGTAAACACATCTTTAAACTATCATACGAGCACACATTAATTAGACATAGACTACATACACCTTAGATTAGATAATTAGATAAGTAGAGTAATCTGTAGAAATACCAACCCCCAAATCCAAACCCCGAGATTTGTACCTTTCCATTTCATAAAATATAAAAATACAAAAATAATCATCCCTCACCTTTAGACTTAAATCGACATACACTTCAGCCTAACGACACTATTCCCCTAGAGAACGATATCAATACCCATGGCTTACCCTAATATTACACTACAACGATTAGGTTCACTGCCTAGGGTGTTGAAAAACTTGCTCGACGAAAAGGAAGTTCCTTTGACCCCGAACGACGCGTGTAGCGTTATCAAAATGCTCAAACGTGTTCTTGGTGAAAACAACAGTAATGTTTATGAGTTGTTAACAAGACCATACAAGACCATTGTAATTTCTTTTTTGTTTAGTTAAGTGGTTTTAGCCTTTTGAAACTTAGTGTAATTAACTTGTACATATTTATGAATTGTTTTTTCTTGAATGAAATCTTCTGTTTGATTCATCAAGGAAGAAAAATTGTGATGAAACATTCCACTTGCTGTCAAATTGTCATAGGAGTGAGGTTGAATGTTCCTTGGCAAATCAATATTTGTCCAGATGTGCAACATTAGGTAAATCATAAATGTATGTTAAAGACTACTCTTTGTGGTTTATACTTGGTGTGTGATTTTCAGTGTTTGAAAATAAACACTTTTTTCAAAACCAGATTTTACATGCTAGCAAATTAACAAAACAAACTAAATACTTAGCACAACTACAAAGTACAAGTGAACACTTCTGACAAAAAAATTTACCACTAGTCATTATCAATAAGATTTGTACAGGAGGATGAACAAAAGTAACTCTTATATTGATATTTATAGAGTTTTACAAAAGAGTATGTCACTATAAAATCCTGATTCATGCGTGCCACTTTTCTCAAGAACCCCTTTAATCCTCAAAACCTCAACAACTACATCATCTTCTTCATTTACACGACTCACATTGATCAACTCACATGTGTATAGATCCTCAGCTAGTTTGTCTTATTTTTCTCGAAACTCGTTTGGATGGTCGATAATAGCAACCTTAGATCAAATTCTTGATAATCTCAAATACGTCCTTGTTAGTATTCTTCAAGTAGTTTATCCAGTCGCCCATAATTGTTATGTTTTTAAATATTCAACAAGTTAAACATTATTACTAAAAGAAAAGTTCGATTGAAACATGCGATTAAAGGATTTTTTTTTTATTATTATTTTTTTTTTGGGTAAAGGGGATTACCCCGGCAAAATATGTTAGTGAAAATATTACGATACTTAAACTAAACAGTTTCTTCGGTTTTAATAATGACAAACATGTAACTTGTAATGCATAACGTAAAATGTACAAGTTACTTGTAAACACAAATCATCGATGCATACCTACATCAACATCTCTTGACGTCTCAAGTATGCTTCAACAGAGTCGTAGATTTCCATCCCGACGTAAATCACTCAAGGTACAAACAAACAAATTTAAAACTTGACAGATGATCAAAGAAATAAATTTTTTGTTCTAAACTTCATATTTTTATTAAGAGTAAATTACACCGTTCGTCCCTGTGGTTTGCTCCAAATCACTATCGTAGTCCCTGATCTTTTTTTTTTTTGCTTTTTTGATCCTTATGGTTTACATATTGCACGCTGTCAGTCCTTATCGCTAACTGTCGTTATCTTCCCTGTTAGCTCAGTGGCAACATTAGTCCATTAACCAAACGATCGTTTGCAACGTTAGTTATTTATACTAACGACCATTAATTAACTCAAATTTTGGTTTTCTTAAAAAAAAATATTTTTTACGCGGTTTTTATCGTTTTCGCCCGTTTTCTTACGTTTTCACCCGTTTTCATGCGTTTTCTTACGTTTTCGTAAGATTTTATACGTTTTCATCCGTCTTTATACGTTTTCGTCTATTTTTCCTATGCTTTTATTCGTTTTTATACGTTCTCTTACTTTGTCATACGGTTTTGTCTGTTTTTACACGTTTTCCTCTGTTTTTTACGCTTTTTTCCGTTTTTCTTACGTTTCATACGTTTTCATCTGTTTATACGTTTTCGCTCGTTTTCTTACATTTTCACCCGTTTTATTATGTTTTGTCCGTTTTTATATGTTTTTGTCCGTTTATATACATTTTCATCTGTTTTTATACATTTTTCTTGGGTTTTCATACATTCTTATCCATTTTTATCCGTGTTCATACATTTTTATCCGTTTATGGGTTATTGTTCAAGTGTGCGGCTAAATCCTTCAACAGTACGCAGTCAAATGCATTTTCATCTGTTTTTATACACCTTCATCCATAAGAAAACAAGAGAAAACATATAAAACGTATGAAAACAGATAAATGTATAAAAACGCAAGAAAAATGCATAAAAACATACGAAAAAGTATATAAGTGGATGAAAACGGGTGAAAACATAAAAAACGAGCAAAAATGTATAAAAATCGATGAAAACGTATAAAAACATATGAAAATAGATAGAAACGTATAAAAGCGAATGAAAACGTATAAAAGCGAATGAAAACGTATAAAAATAGATGAAAACAGATAAAAACGTATAAAAACAAATAAAACGCAAGAAAAATGTTAAAAACGGACGAAAATGTATATAAACGGATGAAAACGTATAAAAATGAATGAAAACGCATAAAAATGGGTGAAAACATAAGAAAAAGAGTGAAAATGTATAAAAGCATATGAAAACGTATAAAAACGAATGAAAACGTAAGAAAAACGGACAAAAGCGTAAACAACGGAAGAAAACGTATAAAACAGACAAAAACGTATAAAAACAGAAAAAGTTGTATTACTACGTATAAAAACGTAGGAAAAATATACGAAAACGTATAAAGACGGACAAAAACGTATAAAATCGGATGCAAACGTAAGAAAACGCATGAAAACGTAAGAAAACGGGCGAAAACGATAAAAACCGCGTAGAAAAGATTTTTTTTAAGAAAACCAAAATTTGAGTTCATTAACGGTCGTTAGTATAAAGGACTAACGTTGCAAACGATTGTTTGGTTAATGGACTAACGTTGCCACTGAGCTAACGGAGAAGATAACGACAGTTAGCGATAAGGACTCACAGCGTGCAATATGTAAACCATAAGGAGCAAAAAAAAAAAAATCAGGGACTACGGTAGTGATTTAGAGCAAACCACAAGGACGAACGGTGTATTTACTATTTTATTAATGTGACAAAACATTTTTTTTTAAAATACATTTTACAAATTATTTTTGAATTAAAAAGAAATGTCTTATTTTAAAAAATTAGTTTAAAAAATCCCAACAACTATTTCCCCCCCAAATCAGCTTCAAACTTCCCCAAATAAACTTTCACCACTAAAAACAAAAATATGAGCGTTTTTGTCTGGCACGGTACCATAGTACCACTAAATTTAGTGGTACCGTGATGTGTTTAGTAGTATTGTCCCTCTGTAACGGCTAGTTTTTTCTTTGCCTATAAATAGTGGACCATTTTACACTTCCAACTTTATTTTTCCAGCTAGTTTTCTTTGGTCTAATCCTCTCTTATTTAGATCACTTTCTTCGATCATTTAGTGAGTTTTAGTTTGTTTTAGAGTGATCCAATCATCCATTCAAGTGATCACCTTCATTCTTCCACTAGTGCAAGAGAAGAACACACAGTATCAAGAAGATATAAAGTGTTGTAGTGTTAGTGTAGTGCACTCGTAACATTCGTTACATACTTGTTGTATCTAGTTATACATCAAGTTGTCTATCATCTTGTTTAGTTAGTTTTTGTAGATCATTGTGATCTTGTGGAGGTCAAGGAGACCTTGTGTAGCTTGTGTTGATATTGTGTAGATCGAGTAGATCGTGTTGATCGGGTAGACTGTGTTGATCGGGTAGATCGTGTAGATCGAGTAGATCGTATATGAGATTGGTACTAGCTTGATTAGTACTCGACATTTAGCTTAGTGTAGGAAAATAACGTAAGCGACGTTATATGGTTTTCTCCGCCGAGAAGGGAGCATGTTGATTAGTGAAGTAACACTCGAGTTAGGTACTCGAGGAGTAGAGTAGGGCGAAGAGGAGCTTCGTGACCGAACCATTATAAATCTTCGTGTCCGGTTTGCATTTTCCTTACTTGTCCCTTTACTTTTTATCTTTGCATTTACCGTTTTATATTTGCATTATTTTTATGTTTGTGTAGCTTATTACTTATATTGTGTGGTATTTGATAAGGTTTTAAAAGGTACCATTTTGAGGGGTCGTTTAAGTCCTTATTTGATCACTTTTGTATCCGTTATTGCTTAATATCGTTCCTTTTCACTTTTTAGGTCTCGTGAAGGCAAAATGCTGGAATGGCACTTATTTGGACGAAAAGGCGCGAATATATGAAGAAAATGGCCAAAGTCGAAATCAGACACTCACAGTTGCTGAAAGTATAAGGCGACGGCGTCAGGTTGCTATTTGCGACGCCGTCGGAGAATTATTGTGACGGGTCAGAACTTAAAACTCGTGTTTTCAAGAGACGGCGTCTAGTTGTGAAAGAGTAGGCCGTCACTACTCAGACGGCCTAGATGCGATCCAGACGACGTCAGAAGCTGAAGAGGACGGCGTCACGGACATAAGGTGACGCCGTCGCAAGGTTAACGTGGCCAAGACGAAACCCTAATGGCGGCGACACGACGGCGTCACTAAACATAAGGTGACGCCGTCGCAATTGTAATCTTATATATAGAATCCGAATTTTTCAGTCTTTGTGTGGAGAGTCTTTGGAGTAAAAACCTAAAACCGAACCTAAGGTGTCTTGTACAGTATTTTAGGGTTTTTAACCCTATCTTACACCAAGATAAGTCTTTGCTTCATTAATTCAATTATGTCTTTGATTATTTGTGTGTATGCTTGCATGTTCTCCATGTCCGGCTAATTTATTTGTGTGTTTGCTTAGGAAGTATGAAACTTAATTATTGAATATTGATTGGTTGTTTCTTATCTTAGTTGATTAATGATCTAGTAATGCGATAGGTCATTCGTTGTGTACTTAATGCTTAATTCATCTTTGTGAACCTTAGAGTATGATTACCTGAGTGATTGTAGGCTAAAACATCCGAAGAGTGCCTTAGAGTAGGAGTCTATAATCTCTAAGTGGATTTGTAGACAAGACCCTTTGGTAAGTTTAAAGAGTTAGGGAGAAACGCATACCCTACAACTTTAGAATCACAACGCAACTAGGAATAAGACGTGACACTCAACCATCAATAGGAGATAATTAAGGAGTAATACAAACTAAGTAAACACATCTTTAAACTATCATACGAGCACACATTAATTAGACATAGACTCCCACAACCTTAGTTTAGATAATTAGATAATAGTAGAGTAATCGGTAGAAATACCAACCCCCCAAATCCAATACCCGAGATTCGTACCTTTCCATTTTTCATAAAATATAAAAAGATAAAAAATAATCTTCCTCAACCTTAACCTTAGCGTAGTAACTCCCTACTAGCATTCCTATTCCCCTAGAGAACGATATCAATACCCGTGGCTTACCCTAATTACTACACTACAACGATTAGGTTCACTGCCTAGGGTGTTATAAAACTTGCTCGAAGAAAAGGAAGTTTCCTTGACCCCGAACGACGCGTGTAGCGTTATCAAGTTTTTGGCGCCGCTGCCGGGGAATAGAATAGCTAGTTAGTAGTCCACCTCGTTTAGGTTTCTTTGCTTGATTCCTATCAAGTACACTTTTTTTTCTCATTTTTTAGATTTCTCTTAGTCTATCCCCCTTCTTCGTAACCTTTGTTAGTAATTTCATCACTTTTCATCATGGAAGGTGATAACCCACCACCAAATGACCCGCCAAGAGCCCGTACTCTTGGTGAATACTCAAGACCAAGCCACTTAGGCTATAGGAACACCATTGAGCTTCCCGACCAAGCCCAAACTACGGCCCTGCGATCCGACACCATCCGGTTGGTGCAAAACGGATGTGCATTCCATGGACTTCGTTCCGAAGATCCAAATCAGCATCTGAGGGATTTCCTCAAAATCGTCGATTCCATCGACCTTGATGCTACTACTCGGGAGACCACGCGCCTGCGTCTCTTCCAATTCTCTCTACGGGACCAAGCTAGTAATTGGCTTGAGCGACTTCCCGCTGGCTCCATCTCAAGTTGGGATGATCTTACTTCTCGCTTCCTTGCTCAATTTTTCCCACCGGGGAGAACCACTAAGCTTAGGAATGACATCTTGATGTTCCAACAACGTCAAGGTGAATCTCTCTACGAAGCATGGACCCGATTCAAGGACTTACTTCATAGAGTCCCTCATCACGGCATTGATCTTTGGCTCCAAGTCCAAATCTTTTATGATCATGTCAACTTCCCCACTAAGCGATCCATTGACCAAGCGGCCGGTGGAAAACTTAGTGATCTCACAGCAGAAGAATCATGGGAAATAATAGAGGACCTCGCCCTCTATGACAACGAAAGTTGGGATGACCCCCGTGAGCTGCCCAAAACCGTCAAGGCAATCTCCTTGCCTCCTCCCGACCGTAGGATGATCGAACTTGAAGATCAGGTTAAATTCCTCATGAGTTCCTACGAAAATCCTAAGTCTTCACACCATGTGAACAAAGCTTCCTCTTCATGTGAGCCGTTTTGTGATCCTCATAACACGCACAATAGCACCCGATCCCCCGAACACGCTTCTGTTGACTACGCATCCTCGCGTATTAATGGAACGGGAGGAAGATTCCCTACAACACCCGGACCTAGGAATTTCAATGAAACCCGTGAAGCATGGAAAAACAAGCCCGACTTTTATTGGGGACAAACCAAAGAATTCACTTCTAATGATTTCTCATGGCCCCCACCTAACGGTCCTAACCAACAAAACATCGAAGGGATGTTGCAAAACCTAGTTGCATCCCAAGAAACCCAAATAGCTAAGCTCTCGGACCGCTTTAATAATCAACAAGCCGAGATGGATAGGAAAATAGACAACCTTTTGAAAGCCATAGCTAATAGTGATAAGAAGGTTAGTGCTATCTCAACCCCCGAGCCCTCAGGCATAGAAATTAAGGATCCAAGCAAGCTAAAGTATGTCCAATTCGTTAATACCATCGCCTTAGTTGAACCTGACGAAACAAATGACGAAGAGGACTATACACTTGTGGATGAGGAAATACCCGAGGAAGTAGATGAAGTAGACATTGACTATTTCAACAAATTTCCTACGGAAGAAGAACTATCTCGCCACCCTCACTTAGTGCGTGACCTCCGTCACATGTATGTTAGGAAAAGTCCTCGAATTAAGTTTGGGAACCCTTGGAATCTTAACATACCATGTGTCATAGGACACCTTTTTGTGGCAAAGGCTTACATTGATCGCAAGTCCCCAATCAACATCATGACTAGCACCTACTACAATTGGATATTGAAGAAGCCTATTCCAACTAGGCAAGACCCCAATGATCCTAATGTTAGTTGCAATTTTCTTGGTAGAGTTAAGGGATTGCCCGTTTATGTAGGTAGTTTCACGTTTCCTACGGACTTCATAATTGTGGATGATATTAGCACGGCCATAGACCCTAGCTTGTCCCATGTTATTCTAGGAAAACCTTTCATAGAAAGCACCGGGATGACCTATGACCCCTCATTAGGAGTAGTGCGGTTCAAGAATAAGACCGATGACATAGCTTACCAAATGCCGTTTAAGATTGAGAAATTTTCATCACTCTCTAATGATGAAAAGGAACTTAAACTATCGGTCTATTATAGGAATGATGAGGATAGGGAGAAAGGTGTTGATTATGTTATGGCTAAGATTTTCGGATTCTACAAGGATTGTTTGAGCCTAGGACCGGAATACAGGACCGAATGGGGAGAGGATGAACTCTTAGAGAAGCGCATTTTAGGGCACTTCTACAACATGGAATCCCCCATTAAAGGCCGTCAAGAGAACGGTGGTGAGAAAACGTAGGAGCACGACTATGAGTCTAGCTACAAGACTCTTAAATAAAGAAAAGCGCTTCGTGGGAGGCAACCCATGCTTAATTGTTTGCTTGTTAGTGTCATATATCTTTTATTAATTGTTTATCCTCATGTTTAAATTTGTAAAAATGCTTTATTTTGTTTTTAACTTCGTCTTAATTACATATAAAGGTATTTTACATAAGGGATAAGTGTAGGGAGGATTACACACGTTTTCAAAAGAAACGTAAACATGAGAATAACAATTAATTAAAAGATATATATGTTTGTTTGTTTGAGTCAAATGCTTGTATCGAGTCATAATGAATGTTTTGCAGAAATTTTTCCAGATTCTAAAGATATAAATTTTCCAGAAATTTTTTCCAGAAAATCGCAGACCAGTTTTTGTCAAGATAACCTGACGGCGTCAGGATTGCAACCTGACGGCGTCAGGAAGGAGTAAAAACATCATATTACTTTTTCTCGTTTTCTGAGCTACTTATAAATTTTTGGAATTTTCCAGGTCTTGATTTTCTTAGAAATTCTGTAAACATCCATTCCACAAGCATTATATCCTAGTTTAAATCGAGTCTTATATATATTATTACCGCCGATTTTACGCGAAGGTTTTGTTTGTTTTCTTCAAGTGTGCAGGTTTAGTTTGTCAAGAAGAAGTTACATAAGATTGGAAGGAGCTTTTCACGCAATAATTCTTCTTGAAAAGAATTTAACCACCACTTTACACGGATCCTACCGAGCTAATCAGGGGAGTATTAGTTTCTTTCGTTTTTAATTACCTTCTTTTATCATAACTTTGATACTTTCGGGGAACATTGGGGACAATGTTCAGTTTAAGTGTAGGGAGGGAAAATAAAACGGGAACTTTGAAACTATGCTTATCCTTGACTATTTGCTTTGTCCAATTGTGATTGTGTAATAAACCATGAGAAATGTCGGTTAGGGTAATTTTGGCACCAAAATTTAAAATTTTTCATGACATATAAGAGTGGGCCATTAGTCTTAACAAAAGCGTCTCATGGATAGGTAGTTGCATGACTAGCACAAAAACCCTTTACCACCCAAATTCCACCCAAAATGTGAGGATCGCCCTTAGATTAGTAGGAATTAAAGCATTCATCTTTAATGCTTAGAGTGTGAACCGGTAGTATAATAGATTCTAGAACTTGTTTTGTGATGCATTCCGAGATCGCAAGTGAGACTACACTTGTGTAGTTAGGAATAACTAAATGATAAGAGGCATTAGGATAACCCTTGTTTGATACCTGTAATATAATTACTTCTTCCACATCGGTTGAGTAATTCCCCCACACCCTTTGCGTTGTACTCATATTTAGTACACGATACCCCTAGTTAACCCCTCAGAGCCTATCCTTTTCGCGGTTCTCGTGATGTTTCGGTTTTTCCGGAATATCAATGAAGAGCATTGTTTACACCCCACCCCCAAATATACACCCAAATCGCCTTAGCCTACCCCTTATGCACTCACTTTTAGTGCAATTATTTGTTATCACCCCAAACCCCTAGTTCAATTATCTAGTTGCTTGCATAAGTTGCTAAGTCGAGTCATATCCTTTGTATACAGTTTTGGGATGATTGGGATTCATGGGAAAAGTTAAAGTTTATGAAATGACGGGAAGGGAACGTTAAATTCAAATTACCTTTGTTTACGTAATAATGTACCCCAAGTGTTTTGATCTTTTCAAATCGGGTCAAATTAGTGTTAGAGTAATAAAAACTCAAGTGTAGGGATATGCTTATAAATCCCTAGTATTTTGATGTTATCGTAGAGGATGGTAGAGTAAAAGTGTATGAAAAAAAAAAAAAAAAAAAAAAAAATCGAAAAAAAATAGAAAAGAAAAAAAAATAGAGTGATTAAAAAAAAATAATAAAAAAATAAAAAATACGGGCTACCATCCTACATCTATCTTATTATTTATGTTTGTTTATTTCAGTTATCTAGAGTTTTGAGTGTCGAGTCTTGGCTTAGCAACGCCATTCTTCATATGCAGTTAACATAAAGATTTTTGACTTACCACCACTATATAGCCTATCCCACCAAACCCTTATTTCCCTACCGTAAGCCTAACGTTACAACCCTTTAAAAGACCTCTTTGATAGTCTTTCCTAGGTGCTTACGCCAAAGCGATGGAGGTTTGATCTATTCTCAACCCTATGGTAATCTATGTACTAGGACCGGTTAATGAGTGTTTATCTTCCATTTCCTATATTGTTATATTTCATTTATACACCTGAGAGAGATGTGAGTATCCAAACACCCCATGTGAGGTGCTAGTATGTAATTTCCGTGCTTGTTATGACTTTTGCGGGGCTTATATGTGTTGTGGACCGTTTTGAATTAATGCTGAATGACCCCTAACTTATAAATTAATTGGCTAAAAGCACATTTGCTTGAGGACAAGCAAATAACAAGTGTAGGGATATTTGATAAGGTTTTAAAAGGTACCATTTTGAGGGGTCGTTTAAGTCCTTATTTGATCACTTTTGTATCCGTTATTGCTTAATATCGTTCCTTTTCACTTTTTAGGTCTCGTGAAGGCAAAATGCTGGAATGGCACTTATTTGGACGAAAAGGCGCGAATATATGAAGAAAATGGCCAAAGTCGAAATCAGACACTCACAGTTGCTGAAAGTATAAGGCGACGGCGTCAGGTTGCTATTTGCGACGCCGTCGGAGAATTATTGTGACGGGTCAGAACTTAAAACTCGTGTTTTCAAGAGACGGTGTCTAGTTGTGAAAGAGTAGGCCGTCACTACTCAGACGGCCTAGATGCGATCCAGACGACGTCAGAAGCTGAAGAGGACGGCGTCACGGACATAAGGTGACGCCGTCGCAAGGTTAACGTGGCCAAGACGAAACCCTAATGGCGGCGACACGACGGCGTCACTAAACATAAGGTGACGCCGTCGTAATTGTAATCTTATATATAGAATCCGAATTTTTCAGTCTTTGTGTGGAGAGTCTTTGGAGTAAAAACCTAAAACCGAACCTAAGGTGTCTTGTACAGTATTTTAGGGTTTTTAACCCTATCTTACACCAAGATAAGTCTTTGCTTCATTAATTCAATTATGTCTTTGATTATTTGTGTGTATGCTTGCATGTTCTCCATGTCCGGCTAATTTATTTGTGTGTTTGCTTAGGAAGTATGAAACTTAATTATTGAATATTGATTGGTTGTTTCTTATCTTAGTTGATTAATGATCTAGTAATGCGATAGGTCATTCGTTGTGTACTTAATGCTTAATTCATCTTTGTGAACCTTAGAGTATGATTACCTGAGTGATTGTAGGCTAAAACATCCGAAGAGTGCCTTAGAGTAGGAGTCTATAATCTCTAAGTGGATTTGTAGACAAGACCCTTTGGTAAGTTTAAAGAGTTAGGGAGAAACGCATACCCTACAACTTTAGAATCACAACGCAACTAGGAATAAGACGTGACACTCAACCATCAATAGGAGATAATTAAGGAGTAATACAAACTAAGTAAACACATCTTTAAACTATCATACGAGCACACATTAATTAGACATAGACTCCCACAACCTTAGTTTAGATAATTAGATAATAGTAGAGTAATCGGTAGAAATACCAACCCCCCAAATCCAATACCCGAGATTCGTACCTTTCCATTTTTCATAAAATATAAAAAGATAAAAAATAATCTTCCTCAACCTTAACCTTAGCGTAGTAACTCCCTACTAGCATTCCTATTCCCCTAGAGAACGATATCAATACCCGTGGCTTACCCTAATTACTACACTACAACGATTAGGTTCACTGCCTAGGGTGTTATAAAACTTGCTCGAAGAAAAGGAAGTTTCCTTGACCCCGAACGACGCGTGTAGCGTTATCAAGTTTTTGGCGCCGCTGCCGGGGAATAGAATAGCTAGTTAGTAGTCCACCTCGTTTAGGTTTCTTTGCTTGATTCCTATCAAGTACACTTTTTTTTCTCATTTTTTAGATTTCTCTTAGTCTATCCCCCTTCTTCGTAACCTTTGTTAGTAATTTCATCACTTTTCATCATGGAAGGTGATAACCCACCACCAAATGACCCGCCAAGAGCCCGTACTCTTGGTGAATACTCAAGACCAAGCCACTTAGGCTATAGGAACACCATTGAGCTTCCCGACCAAGCCCAAACTACGGCCCTGCGATCCGACACCATCCGGTTGGTGCAAAACGGATGTGCATTCCATGGACTTCGTTCCGAAGATCCAAATCAGCATCTGAGGGATTTCCTCAAAATCGTCGATTCCATCGACCTTGATGCTACTACTCGGGAGACCACGCGCCTGCGTCTCTTCCAATTCTCTCTACGGGACCAAGCTAGTAATTGGCTTGAGCGACTTCCCGCTGGCTCCATCTCAAGTTGGGATGATCTTACTTCTCGCTTCCTTGCTCAATTTTTCCCACCGGGGAGAACCACTAAGCTTAGGAATGACATCTTGATGTTCCAACAACGTCAAGGTGAATCTCTCTACGAAGCATGGACCCGATTCAAGGACTTACTTCATAGAGTCCCTCATCACGGCATTGATCTTTGGCTCCAAGTCCAAATCTTTTATGATCATGTCAACTTCCCCACTAAGCGATCCATTGACCAAGCGGCCGGTGGAAAACTTAGTGATCTCACAGCAGAAGAATCATGGGAAATAATAGAGGACCTCGCCCTCTATGACAACGAAAGTTGGGATGACCCCCGTGAGCTGCCCAAAACCGTCAAGGCAATCTCCTTGCCTCCTCCCGACCGTAGGATGATCGAACTTGAAGATCAGGTTAAATTCCTCATGAGTTCCTACGAAAATCCTAAGTCTTCACACCATGTGAACAAAGCTTCCTCTTCATGTGAGCCGTTTTGTGATCCTCATAACACGCACAATAGCACCCGATCCCCCGAACACGCTTCTGTTGACTACGCATCCTCGCGTATTAATGGAACGGGAGGAAGATTCCCTACAACACCCGGACCTAGGAATTTCAATGAAACCCGTGAAGCATGGAAAAACAAGCCCGACTTTTATTGGGGACAAACCAAAGAATTCACTTCTAATGATTTCTCATGGCCCCCACCTAACGGTCCTAACCAACAAAACATCGAAGGGATGTTGCAAAACCTAGTTGCATCCCAAGAAACCCAAATAGCTAAGCTCTCGGACCGCTTTAATAATCAACAAGCCGAGATGGATAGGAAAATAGACAACCTTTTGAAAGCCATAGCTAATAGTGATAAGAAGGTTAGTGCTATCTCAACCCCCGAGCCCTCAGGCATAGAAATTAAGGATCCAAGCAAGCTAAAGTATGTCCAATTCGTTAATACCATCGCCTTAGTTGAACCTGACGAAACAAATGACGAAGAGGACTATACACTTGTGGATGAGGAAATACCCGAGGAAGTAGATGAAGTAGACATTGACTATTTCAACAAATTTCCTACGGAAGAAGAACTATCTCGCCACCCTCACTTAGTGCGTGACCTCCGTCACATGTATGTTAGGAAAAGTCCTCGAATTAAGTTTGGGAACCCTTGGAATCTTAACATACCATGTGTCATAGGACACCTTTTTGTGGCAAAGGCTTACATTGATCGCAAGTCCCCAATCAACATCATGACTAGCACCTACTACAATTGGATATTGAAGAAGCCTATTCCAACTAGGCAAGACCCCAATGATCCTAATGTTAGTTGCAATTTTCTTGGTAGAGTTAAGGGATTGCCCGTTTATGTAGGTAGTTTCACGTTTCCTACGGACTTCATAATTGTGGATGATATTAGCACGGCCATAGACCCTAGCTTGTCCCATGTTATTCTAGGAAAACCTTTCATAGAAAGCACCGGGATGACCTATGACCCCTCATTAGGAGTAGTGCGGTTCAAGAATAAGACCGATGACATAGCTTACCAAATGCCGTTTAAGATTGAGAAATTTTCATCACTCTCTAATGATGAAAAGGAACTTAAACTATCGGTCTATTATAGGAATGATGAGGATAGGGAGAAAGGTGTTGATTATGTTATGGCTAAGATTTTCGGATTCTACAAGGATTGTTTGAGCCTAGGACCGGAATACAGGACCGAATGGGGAGAGGATGAACTCTTAGAGAAGCGCATTTTAGGGCACTTCTACAACATGGAATCCCCCATTAAAGGCCGTCAAGAGAACGGTGGTGAGAAAACGTAGGAGCACGACTATGAGTCTAGCTACAAGACTCTTAAATAAAGAAAAGCGCTTCGTGGGAGGCAACCCATGCTTAATTGTTTGCTTGTTAGTGTCATATATCTTTTATTAATTGTTTATCCTCATGTTTAAATTTGTAAAAATGCTTTATTTTGTTTTTAACTTCGTCTTAATTACATATAAAGGTATTTTACATAAGGGATAAGTGTAGGGAGGATTACACACGTTTTCAAAAGAAACGTAAACATGAGAATAACAATTAATTAAAAGATATATATGTTTGTTTGTTTGAGTCAAATGCTTGTATCGAGTCATAATGAATGTTTTGCAGAAATTTTTCCAGATTCTAAAGATATAAATTTTCCAGAAATTTTTTCCAGAAAATCGCAGACCAGTTTTTGTCAAGATAACCTGACGGCGTCAGGATTGCAACCTGACGGCGTCAGGAAGGAGTAAAAACATCATATTACTTTTTCTCGTTTTCTGAGCTACTTATAAATTTTTGGAATTTTCCAGGTCTTGATTTTCTTAGAAATTCTGTAAACATCCATTCCACAAGCATTATATCCTAGTTTAAATCGAGTCTTATATATATTATTACCGCCGATTTTACGCGAAGGTTTTGTTTGTTTTCTTCAAGTGTGCAGGTTTAGTTTGTCAAGAAGAAGTTACATAAGATTGGAAGGAGCTTTTCACGCAATAATTCTTCTTGAAAAGAATTTAACCACCACTTTACACGGATCCTACCGAGCTAATCAGGGGAGTATTAGTTTCTTTCGTTTTTAATTACCTTCTTTTATCATAACTTTGATACTTTCGGGGAACATTGGGGACAATGTTCAGTTTAAGTGTAGGGAGGGAAAATAAAACGGGAACTTTGAAACTATGCTTATCCTTGACTATTTGCTTTGTCCAATTGTGATTGTGTAATAAACCATGAGAAATGTCGGTTAGGGTAATTTTGGCACCAAAATTTAAAATTTTTCATGACATATAAGAGTGGGCCATTAGTCTTAACAAAAGCGTCTCATGGATAGGTAGTTGCATGACTAGCACAAAAACCCTTTACCACCCAAATTCCACCCAAAATGTGAGGATCGCCCTTAGATTAGTAGGAATTAAAGCATTCATCTTTAATGCTTAGAGTGTGAACCGGTAGTATAATAGATTCTAGAACTTGTTTTGTGATGCATTCCGAGATCGCAAGTGAGACTACACTTGTGTAGTTAGGAATAACTAAATGATAAGAGGCATTAGGATAACCCTTGTTTGATACCTGTAATATAATTACTTCTTCCACATCGGTTGAGTAATTCCCCCACACCCTTTGCGTTGTACTCATATTTAGTACACGATACCCCTAGTTAACCCCTCAGAGCCTATCCTTTTCGCGGTTCTCGTGATGTTTCGGTTTTTCCGGAATATCAATGAAGAGCATTGTTTACACCCCACCCCCAAATATACACCCAAATCGCCTTAGCCTACCCCTTATGCACTCACTTTTAGTGCAATTATTTGTTATCACCCCAAACCCCTAGTTCAATTATCTAGTTGCTTGCATAAGTTGCTAAGTCGAGTCATATCCTTTGTATACAGTTTTGGGATGATTGGGATTCATGGGAAAAGTTAAAGTTTATGAAATGACGGGAAGGGAACGTTAAATTCAAATTACCTTTGTTTACGTAATAATGTACCCCAAGTGTTTTGATCTTTTCAAATCGGGTCAAATTAGTGTTAGAGTAATAAAAACTCAAGTGTAGGGATATGCTTATAAATCCCTAGTATTTTGATGTTATCGTAGAGGATGGTAGAGTAAAAGTGTATGAAAAAAAAAAAAAAAAAAAAAAAAATCGAAAAAAAATAGAAAAGAAAAAAAAATAGAGTGATTAAAAAAAAATAATAAAAAAATAAAAAATACGGGCTACCATCCTACATCTATCTTATTATTTATGTTTGTTTATTTCAGTTATCTAGAGTTTTGAGTGTCGAGTCTTGGCTTAGCAACGCCATTCTTCATATGCAGTTAACATAAAGATTTTTGACTTACCACCACTATATAGCCTATCCCACCAAACCCTTATTTCCCTACCGTAAGCCTAACGTTACAACCCTTTAAAAGACCTCTTTGATAGTCTTTCCTAGGTGCTTACGCCAAAGCGATGGAGGTTTGATCTATTCTCAACCCTATGGTAATCTATGTACTAGGACCGGTTAATGAGTGTTTATCTTCCATTTCCTATATTGTTATATTTCATTTATACACCTGAGAGAGATGTGAGTATCCAAACACCCCATGTGAGGTGCTAGTATGTAATTTCCGTGCTTGTTATGACTTTTGCGGGGCTTATATGTGTTGTGGACCGTTTTGAATTAATGCTGAATGACCCCTAACTTATAAATTAATTGGCTAAAAGCACATTTGCTTGAGGACAAGCAAATAACAAGTGTAGGGATATTTGATAAGGTTTTAAAAGGTACCATTTTGAGGGGTCGTTTAAGTCCTTATTTGATCACTTTTGTATCCGTTATTGCTTAATATCGTTCCTTTTCACTTTTTAGGTCTCGTGAAGGCAAAATGCTGGAATGGCACTTATTTGGACGAAAAGGCGCGAATATATGAAGAAAATGGCCAAAGTCGAAATCAGACACTCACAGTTGCTGAAAGTATAAGGCGACGGCGTCAGGTTGCTATTTGCGACGCCGTCGGAGAATTATTGTGACGGGTCAGAACTTAAAACTCGTGTTTTCAAGAGACGGTGTCTAGTTGTGAAAGAGTAGGCCGTCACTACTCAGACGGCCTAGATGCGATCCAGACGACGTCAGAAGCTGAAGAGGACGGCGTCACGGACATAAGGTGACGCCGTCGCAAGGTTAACGTGGCCAAGACGAAACCCTAATGGCGGCGACACGACGGCGTCACTAAACATAAGGTGACGCCGTCGTAATTGTAATCTTATATATAGAATCCGAATTTTTCAGTCTTTGTGTGGAGAGTCTTTGGAGTAAAAACCTAAAACCGAACCTAAGGTGTCTTGTACAGTATTTTAGGGTTTTTAACCCTATCTTACACCAAGATAAGTCTTTGCTTCATTAATTCAATTATGTCTTTGATTATTTGTGTGTATGCTTGCATGTTCTCCATGTCCGGCTAATTTATTTGTGTGTTTGCTTAGGAAGTATGAAACTTAATTATTGAATATTGATTGGTTGTTTCTTATCTTAGTTGATTAATGATCTAGTAATGCGATAGGTCATTCGTTGTGTACTTAATGCTTAATTCATCTTTGTGAACCTTAGAGTATGATTACCTGAGTGATTGTAGGCTAAAACATCCGAAGAGTGCCTTAGAGTAGGAGTCTATAATCTCTAAGTGGATTTGTAGACAAGACCCTTTGGTAAGTTTAAAGAGTTAGGGAGAAACGCATACCCTACAACTTTAGAATCACAACGCAACTAGGAATAAGACGTGACACTCAACCATCAATAGGAGATAATTAAGGAGTAATACAAACTAAGTAAACACATCTTTAAACTATCATACGAGCACACATTAATTAGACATAGACTCCCACAACCTTAGTTTAGATAATTAGATAATAGTAGAGTAATCGGTAGAAATACCAACCCCCCAAATCCAATACCCGAGATTCGTACCTTTCCATTTTTCATAAAATATAAAAAGATAAAAAATAATCTTCCTCAACCTTAACCTTAGCGTAGTAACTCCCTACTAGCATTCCTATTCCCCTAGAGAACGATATCAATACCCGTGGCTTACCCTAATTACTACACTACAACGATTAGGTTCACTGCCTAGGGTGTTATAAAACTTGCTCGAAGAAAAGGAAGTTTCCTTGACCCCGAACGACGCGTGTAGCGTTATCAGTATTTATGTGTGTTTATGTTTGTGTTATGGTAATATGCTTCAGTTATAGAATTCCACTATCACTAGTTATCACATGACTTTTTGTTGACACTTTTCATATTACGTCAAACTTGATTGGTCATTTGATACAAATGTTTTAAGTTTTAAATGGAAACGTGTTCACTCCCTCTACGATTTTCACAAAATATATTAATCTTAATAAATAGTTAAGTACAATGGAATGTGGCTGAATACTACATTAACCTCAAGCAAAAACTTGAACAACCACTAACACATTTGTGACATGCCACAAATTAGAAATAATCTAGCTAACTACACTAACTAGAACACCAATAGGAAAAAAACCACTTCAAAGAACAAGTATCACCCACACCAACCCACATACGTAACTAGGAACAAGAATTACCGGTTAACTAGGAACACATTTGGGCGAGTATACCCTTATTGTGTATAGTTAGGGATTGGTAAGTCAAGGTCATCCCAAGAGATTTGAGTGTTTTCGAGATGAAGAACCTAGTGTAACAAATATGTGCACAAAGTATATTGGTTGTCACGGTCCAAAATACTATAAAACGGCTAATAAAGCAAAGCATATAAGTAGCAAATAACACAAAGATGGTAATGATGAAAATTCAATAATATAAAAGACAACACTTGTTTGGATTAGTTTGTATTAGTTTAGGATATTCGGATTGCTCAATATGAGAATGGTTTTGGCATATCGATTACAAGTATTAGAATATGATGGTGACAAATTCCAATATATGATTTTAAAGCATATAACCCTCGCGAATGATCATAAGACAATGAAATCAAGCATAAAGCACAATCAACCAATTCAAGACTAAATTTATATGACAAGTTTGATTCGTGGTAGTTTCAAAAACTTATCAACAATTACATACAAGTTTCTTGTTTAAATCAAATTACTAAGGAAATGGTCAATACAATAGGTAATCATTCATAGACAAATGACTACAACCAATTAAATGATAATCACTCTTTTGACCTATTAAACTATCACCAATTGATCAAATTTGATAAACAATGTCACGTGAAACTTAAGCACAATCGGATCACAAACTAGCTTGAAATTGATCAACCAAATAATGAAAATAAAGCAATCCTCATATAACAAACATCATCCAAACAAGTGTAGAATAGACTACTCCATATTGTATTCAACAAAATCAAAAGTCTCAACAAACATGGTAGTCATATTCATCTTGAAATATAAAAGTAAATTACCAATAGTAGAATTACAAAAGGTAATGGTAAGGATTTAGAGCAATCCTTGGGCCTCCAATCAACTACAAGCTTCTAACGAACCATAAAATTATGTCCAAGCACTTCTTCAATTGTGGTTGAGTGATCTTCTGAAATTGGCAGAATATTTGAGGTCTTTTGGGAGTGAGAGATGGTAGAAATCAGACCTTATGGTGTACGGGTGAGTTTTCATACATTGAAAACCAAACAAAGTAGTCTTATTTATAGATGATGACACCCTTAGCCTCCAAGCAAGTTTCTTGGGCACAAAGTGTCATAAAGTGGCTGGAATATTAGTTATGGAGGAGACTTCATTGGACTTGGGGGTTTATGCCACTTAAAAATACACTTAAATGCAACTTTTCAACTCAGCACGTCCCCAGCCGCGCGATTGGGATCTCAAATAACTTCCATGTTTTCCTCGTTTCCTGTCACATGAGCTTCCATGAACCTAAAATAGCAAATATACTTCATTAAGTATTGTAAGTTCAAAAAAGTAACCAAAATATACACATAAAATCCACGATAACTCTCCTAAAAACATGTACAAATTGAACGTTATCACACACCCAACAATATGGAGGATAAATTATGTCGTTCAAAGCACTAGAAACTTATTAAATAAATGTAAACACTAAACAATAATAAAATTGTTCATGTTTTTGCCTTAGAAAACCACGAATTCAATATATACTCAATAAGGTCGGTTAAATCACAGCCACAAACAATTGATACTTATTATAATCGGTTGGGCCCTAGATCAAATAATAGAAAATTATTAAGAATAGTAATAACCAATCACGAACAAACACTAAGGGAGAACACTGATCGGATTAATAGCAGCTTAGGTTTAAAAAATTTCTCCTTTGTCGCCACTTGATAGAGAAAAAATCTAGGGACGTGGCTTAATTGTTTACTTTTGTGATTCTTAGTTTGTTTGGAGCAAAAATGGGAAAGAAGCAAAAAAAACAACATTATTTGGAGCTAAAATGGAGAAAATAAAGAAGTATGTTGTTTAGAATACCAATACGGCGTATCAATGCCAATTAGATATGTCATATCTATTTACATAGAAGATTTTCGAAGACCTTGCCTAACTTTGAAGAATACAACGTATCCATCTCTGGGTATACGTCGTATATTAAACTTGGTCAACACTAAAGAGTACACGTCATCTAAAGAATATGTCTTATCCATTCATGGAGATACGACGTATAGAAGACTTAGCCTAAGAAGATCCCATGACGATGAGAATATTCCCAACACGGCGTATCCATTCGCATTAATACGTCATATCCAATGGTGGCTACTTATTATTCTAGAATATTTTAAGAGTGGAGCTCACACATAATATCTCCACTACGCCGTATCGAGGACCCAAATAACGACGTATAGGCCCAATTTCAGAAAACTATAAATAGATGGCTCATTTACAAATTCAAACATCATCCACCAGTCACCACACCAGTCCCAGTTGAGTTCCAGATCCAAGAAAGGGCCGCAATCACCACATTTCACCAGGAGGACATCTCGTATTTTATTTATTTTGTTTAGTCATTCAGTTAGCGTATCATTTTCATCATGAATTCTATTCGTGTATCTTTGATTACTACATTGTATTATGCTACTGAGATCATGGGCTAACACCCTTTGGTTTTAGCTAAGTTTATGACTATTATGTTATTTTGATTCATTTACATTAATTATTTGCATTTTCGTTGGATATTTTATATGTATATCGTGCTCGATTCGTTTGTTTGCTTGCTTGAAGTATGTTGGCTATTGTCTAGATCAGAGGTTATAGATGCATTTTTGTGATTTATGATCCATATCATAATGGTAGATGTTAGTGGCAACGGATAACTAGATTCACGAAGCGTTACTATTATGACTACTAACCGACCGTATCCCTAGGTTAGTCAATATATGATTAAGGCAAGTAAGTTAGCTCGGGAACTCTTATAGATGACCATTCATGAGAGTTTAGGTGGTCTCATTTCTATGTGACTGCTAAGATAGATTATAGTTAATAGTTAAAAGACTTTATGCGTACTTGATGCTTATTTACACTTTGACCATCGGGTTACGGGCAGATATGCATAGGACTAAGTTACTGTGAACATATGGCTTAGTCTACCATAGATAGGAAATATATTCACAAGGCCGAATCCATGCTCCTCGAGTCTCAGTCTATTTCCTGATGAAATGCCCATAAGTTTTTATTTTTTTTACTGAATACGCCGTATCGACCTGCAATATGCAAAACTACAAAAACTGAATTATAAACTAAACCCATTTCTGGTAACATGTAAATTATGAATTATATTTCATAATTGAAACAAATAATAATTGTACATGAGTTTCGTAAGCGAAAGTGTAAGTTTCTACATAAAATGGGCTTATTCCAAGCGCCCCTTTAAATCTTGTAGCTATAAACATACATATAATTGACAACACAACTTGTTACAAAAATCTATTGCTTGGGGGGGGGGGGCGGCATTCAAACTGATAACACATGATGGGAATGTGAAGCTCGTTACCTAACCCATGAGCTGTACCATTTTGACCAATTACGCTCCATTTAATACATAACTTGGTCTCATCTTAGAAACCTGCAAAACATGAACTGATAACGGTTAGTCCTTGTGACTTAGTGAGTACAAAGAGCTAATATGAAATAATAACTTAACACTAGAATATTTAATTTTTCTATCATGAATCATGAAATCAAGACTTGTAATTACTTCATAAGTTTAATGGGGAATATCTTAAGAGAGCTTATAACATCTTGTGGTAGCCTAAAAACACCAAGAATCACCTCGAAATCATCTTAAATATGATTACTTCATCCTTTGGTTTTCTAGCTTCTTCCCTCCAAGAACAGACACATAACACGTGTGTTTATGATGTGATATATGGACTAAATGAGGTTATAATGCCATAAGGTCCATTTAGTAATTTTGGCATAAAAGTATACTTTGCACCGTTAGTCCATGCCTTTAAATATTTTGCATCGTTAGTCCTTTTTCGTTAACTATTTGCACTGAAAGTCCTTATGTCTTATAAAAACTTATGGAAATGATTTTCTAATATTCTAATAACAGTATAAAGGTCTTTTACTAAAACATATAAAAATTGGGGTGTTATACCTGACTCACCAACGGAAGTAGCAATTTAAATATTGCACTTGTAGACGAATCGCTATGACTTGATATGATGAATTTGGCTAGCACGTTCTTCTATCATTCGACCACAACCTTGCCTTTTATATCATTTTATTTGCATTTCTAGTTAATTAATTAGTTTAATAATTAAAATTGTGTCAATCTCTCCGATAGAACCCCCTATTTCCTTAGTTAGTATCGTAACTAGAATACATCTAGATTTAGCTTTAGTTCACTTAATCCTTGCGAACGACCCGTACTTACCAATCACTAGCTATAATTGATCGGGTACACTGCCCGTAAGTGTTAGTCTATAGGTTAGTTTGGCTATTACAAATTCAAAACCTGATAGAAATCGTATATCAAGATTTAACACATCAATCCTCATAAACATATCTTTTATATAAGTCAGCTAAGTCAAGTTTCTTTGACATTGTTATAATTATTTAACCTTGATTAAAGGTAAGCCATTTTGTGGGAGACTCTTTACAAAACTTATTCATTGTTTAAGAGGGTGACACCATCATTTGTAAGCTCATTAGTTAGGGTTTTGTATCTTGTATAGGTCTGATAAAGACTTTCACCATATTTTGCTTTGAAAGTATTATATTCAAGTTTTAGGTCAATGACCCTATTTTCCTTGATATCATAGGGACCTTTAAAGTTTACTTGGTAGTAGGACAACCAATAACTAATTCCATTATATCATCTGGTAGACATGATATAATCATACTTTTAAGTCTTTAGTACTGATTGACCACTCTCCCCTCGTCATTTGACCATTAGGGCTCAGGTTTGTCTAGGCCATCAGTGGTTTTGGGCTTGTATAGTCTCTCATCTAAACACTTGATTAGGGTTCCATGCCAACACGATAACACATCATTCTTTTATTCTATTTAGTAAACTTTACAGCTTCTAGTTAGTAATGGTAGATGATAAACTACCTCCTTTTGGGTCTACAAGCTCGGTTACATCATTAGACATGTTAGGATCTTGATTTTAAAAACTTTTTGAACCATTTATAAAATAGTTTTACAAATCAAACCACTCTGATATCGCTTGTTGTTCCCTTTATGTTGATTGCAAAATATAAACTAAGTTTGTCTAATAAACTCATGTCATAATAATGTAAGTTTAACTTCAACAAGATATATAAACGTATAAGTAAAGCACACAGATATTTTTTGAATGTTTACATTCTTATTAGAAGTATAAAATAAATTTACACTAGATTGTTTGCGGAATAACAATCTAGGTTGAATGACAATGTATGGTAATCTCCTCTCTAAACTTAAACAAAAACCTAAGCAATTGTTTAAGTAAGAACTATGTTATACAACTGAATTCCACTTTCTATTTAGGGACTTAATTCTACTTAGAGGAGTAAATGAACTCTTGAAACTGTTATAACTTTTAATACAAAAGATAACATTTACTCCTTTACAACAGTCTTATTTATAGGCGAGTATCATATGGAAACCATTTGGTGAAAGGTACATGTCAAGTATTTACAGGTGTAGTACAATCCTTCTATTCCTAGGACTTGTCCAACCCATACTTTTGGGAACAGTGTTGACAACTGTTTGTACCTTTATACCAACTATAGTACTTTCTTGGCTTTTTTATAAGTGTTTTATACTTATCTTCCCAAGAAAGTTCACGCCTATTATTTAGTGACATAGATACTTTTTCAAAAGCATCTAAGTCCTTGAATGTCATCAGTGTTCGAGGAGATCTTCAGAGAGTCAGTGAGTTATTATCATTAATCACTTGACACAACCTGAGTTCTGCCTCAGGTTGTGTCGAGTCTTTTCTTAGTCTTTAAAGAATTTCTTAAAGATGACTCATTGAATACTTCTTTCTATATTTAGGAACCAACTTACACTTAGGGTATTTTAATTTAAATCCTAGTCGAAGATCATTGGGCACTGAATTGGCCCCACAAAACGTATCTCTAAAACAACCTTATAGCCAACCATTACTAAAATACCAACCACTACTGAAGCACCATCAGTATCATATACACCTCCACAAACCACTACCACTACTAAAATACCACCAACCACAATCCTCGAGGCTACAATGACCGTTAATCAACCCCTTACCATGACTACCCATTCATCGCCTGAAGTTGCGACAATTTCTCCTCCAAATGTTCGACACCCACATGTATTCGTAAGTCCACTAAAAAAGATGATTTTGTCTATTCTTGTTATTCTAGTTCGGTTTCTTCTTTTGTTGCTTTTGTACATAGTATTCATGAGCCTGTGTCCTATACAACATGTGTTTGTGATCCACTTTGGCAGGGCGCTCTGGCTGAGGAACTTACTACATTGCATCAGACTCACGCGTGGTGTAACAACGCGCATTTTTCGAGAAATTACTATTCACTTTTACTATTCACTTTCACTATTCATCCCGTAAAATTTTTATTTTATATTCTCGTGAGATAAATTATTTTAGTAATATCCTGAGAGTTCGACAATCGTTAGATCATTTTCACAAAAGTTATTAAGAAAACATCGTTTTAAAGTTTCATTTTGGTCGGAACACCATTTCAACACCCCGCACATATCGAAAACCAACTCTGACAATTTTCCTCTCATCAGATGAATTTTTAGATCACTCATGATTAATTTGAGAATTTTTAAGATTTATTTTTATGTTAACAAATAAACCCTGCGTTGTACGAAACTAAACTTACGTTTTAAACAATTCTACTTACATTCAGACTTAACTATTCCTGCACTGTGTTTCTAATATGTTTTTGACACTTTTACATTTTTTGGAAAATTCAAAAATATTTCCCTCCTCCTTTGACCATAAAGGAATTAACCTTGTACGTTCTACACTTTTGCTTAAATCGCGTAACTTTTAAACTTCACAAATAACTGTTAAGTTATCCCGCGTATGACGAAAACCACATTTTGACATCTCATATCACTTTTAGACTAATTTTAGTCTACTAAAAATAAATTCACGGTCGTTTCCCTGAAATTTCGTTCTTTTCCGATAAACTGCGAATTACGCGTTTTTGACCCGTATTTCCAGCTTTAAGCAGCGTTTTTGCACCCAATGAGACTTATCAGTCATTTTATATTTTTAGATGGACTATAATTATGAGTCTCATCATTCCTGTAATTTTTGTATTTTTACGATACCCGGTTTTACGTTTTATGGCTTAACGACTTACGGTTGGCATTTAACAGAACCAAAACTTACTCTAAACTCAAGATAAGATCAAGACTTATCATCTAAGCCTTGTCACCAATTGTGACAGCCTCTAGGGGGGGAGTCATCATTTTGGTGGCATAATCTTAACCATAGTTCATTTAGATCATTACAAGTGTCCTAACTTAACCATGGTTAATATTTAACCCAATATATGGTTAACCAAACTTACCCTCCTATAAATAGCAAGTGAAATTCATCCTAAAGACCTTCACAAGCTGTTTTGGGTCGTTCATATCTTAAATCCACCATATCTTCCATCATTTGATCTTTAAACTCCAAGTTTATGCAAAGAAGTTCCAAAGATCAAGCTACTTCATCAAATCTCTAGCAAGTTTAAGTGATCTTCTTGAGTTTAAATCCACTAAAGTCACTTAGTACTTCATCACCAACTCTTCAAGTTTGCAAGGGTGCCAAGGTGTGGAAAGCTAGCTCAATCCAAAGTCTTAAGCGATCAATCAAAGTCCTATCCTTACTAAGTTGCTCCTTTCTTAAGTGAAAGCCAAAAGTTGTAAGCAACTTATCACCACCATCATCTCATCTTTATTATTCATAATCTTAACCATTTCATGCTATATATATATTTACTATGTTGATTCATGATGTACATATACTCAATCACATGTTTTAATTTACATATTGTCATAAAAGTAACAAACTAGTAAACTAGTCATATTCTACACATTTGAGACCATTAAAATCAGTAACCTATGGACTTTCTAACTTACATACTATGGTAGACAAGATAAAAAGATAAACATAGCAACTTGAATCACCCGAAACGGACAAACGAGTCAAAAGTTATAGGCAAAAGAAGTTAGCGAAACCTAAACGCCAAAACTGCCATATTGAAACTGTTTTGGTTCTGCCGTTTTAAAAGTGGTACTTCTGGTCCGAATCATCAAAAAGTTAAAACACAAAAGTTGTCCGGAACGACGTTTTCCTTCAACATTTGAAGAAGCTCAGACCTTGAAAACGCTTAAATAGGCTATTATCTTTCTAAAACTGAAACTGCCCTATATATAGTTTCACGACTATACTTTTGTCACAACTAAAAGCAAAACCAAGTTATTTTCATAGCTAGTTACATATTAACTTAACAAAACTTCCTTTAATCTTTGAAATAGTTTTTTCACAAGTAACAAAAAATGACCATTTTACCTTTTCCGACGATTTTTACCAAAACTTCATTCTTGAACATGTTAATAAGTTGTAATCACTAGTAAACAATGAGAACTTGTAAAAATTAGATATTTACTAAAAACATGATAAACTTTATGATATAACAATCTTCACTCAAAACCTATGTTGTATCTACTAAGTGCTACAATAGTAGGGAGCTTCATGTGAGGGGTTTCATTTGAGTAAAACGTATCGACAAGTTGCTGGATTTACGATTTAAAGTGTCCTAACTCCTCGAACGTTTACTACATGACCTCTGAATTGTGATGGCCCGAACGGTAGTACGATATATATAAACTAAACACGTTTTCACAACTAGACCATTTCTATAAATGACATACACAAAAACCATGTACTACATCATGATCAACATAGAGACGTATATAGTTTGTTATTTCTTTAGCATCATTATTTCAAACCTAAGTCGGAACATCCTATTCTAGGTTACTCGTAGAAGTTCTCACGGCATATCCATCATTCTCATTATACATTTGATATCATTTACTCTGAGGTGAGTTCATAGCCCCACTTTCTATTACTTAATTGTTTTACAAACCCTTGGGGGAGATACATGCTTTATTTTAAACCGAACACATTGCTTTCAAACTGTATACTTATCTGATTATTTTACTTGCACTAAGTTACCACAATTGCCAAAATTAAGTCCCTAATCATGAATCATTAATCACGAGTGAAGTGAGCGCGAATATTGTGGATAGATCTATCGGGATTGACAAATCCCGTTTGTTTGACCAGGTCCGGTAAACAAACGCACTATATTTGAATACATTAGGTAAAAATGACAATTTTACCTGTTAAGGGCACATATCAACAGTTTCTCCAATTAAATTTGGAACACATTAACGCCTTGATTGCATGATGCTTAGTGAAATAATATCTGTTTTGTTTTCAACATTATGGGTGTATAACAACGTAACCCACACAAACATTATGTGTTCAACTGATTTCCAAAACTCTATGAATTTCACTCAACCTTTGTGTTGACAGTTTTAAGCATGTATTTCAGGTCCATATTGTACGAGGCTGGCACGGAGGAGCACGGATATTCAAGAAGGCTATAAATTTTATTATCATTCGAAAACCCATTTAATGTAATTTGTAAACCGTGAAACTACTGGGACCTCATTTTTGTAAACTCTGATATTTATATAAATCGAATGATAATCTTTTAAAACGACTCCATTAGAGTTCGTTTTCTATTGTTATGACTGTTGTGCCATGAAGTAACACCCAGTTTGAATTTCGCTGCGTATTACAAAATTGGGGGTGTTACAGATTGGTATCAGAGCCACAGTTATAGAGAAACGGGTCTAATTGAGACTTAAACTATAACTACTTTTACAACCAAAAATATTTTATAGCCTTCCGTTCTCCGTGCCTTCCATCCTCTTGACGATTATGTGACTTTTAGGCATTTTAAGCTATACAAACATACTAGTATATTGATATATACACTTGACATAATTTCAATCATAAACAAAGTACTCAACATATCTGCGTATACCTATTCTAAGGCATTATGGCACAATCATATTTTCCCAATCTCCCAATCATGCATCTACTCATGCATTTTAGGATTACGAAACTTCCTCCAAGACATTGTAACTGACTACAATGGTCTTTCCTACTTCCTAGACATTGTGAGATACAATGGTCTCATTCATTTTTCAAGACACTGTGAGATACAGTGGTCTCTATTACATTCTCAGACACTGTAAATCCTACAGTGGTCTCATTTATTTCTCAAGACATTGTGGGTTACACAATGGTCTCTCCATCATTTCTCAAGACATTGTGAGTTACACAATGGTCTCTCCATCATTTCTCAAGACATTGTGAGTTACACAATGATCTCTCTATCATTTCTTAAGACATTGTGAGTTACACAATGGTCTCTGATGAGTGTCTAAATACTCATCATTTTTGTACTGTTTAGAATGCCAAAAACATCTGAAAACACTCAGAAATGCATCAAAATGATGAAAATATCACAAATAAGTGTTTTATGTGTTTTAAATGCAAAAATACCAAAATCAGATGAAAAACGTATCAAGTTTGCATAATTGGCAGTTTTAGTCCCCCAAGTTACAAAAGTTGTCAAATCTAGTCCCTGGTAATTCAAAAACTTGTAAAATGTCATTTAAGGTCCATGGAATTCAAAAGTTGTCAAAATAAACCCTTTAAAGTTTAAAATTTACAAAATGACAACTTTAGTCCTTAAACTTTGAAAAATGTCAAAAATAGTCCTTGGTTAATTTAAAAAGTGAAAATTATCAAATTTTAACCTTGTACTATTCATAAATGACAAAATTGGTCCTTATAGTAAACTTTTGGAAAATTACAAGTTTGGTCCCTAGAGTTACAAAATTGGCATTTTTAGTCCCTGGACTTATATAAATGAAATTTTATGCAATATTGGCCCTTGTACTATTCAAATGTTACAAGTTTAACCCTTGTGATAACTTTGGGAAAGTTGCATTTTCAGTCCTTCAGTTTGCAAAATTACACATTTGGTCCTTGGGCTTGTATTACTACTAAACCAAACGGACCATATTTGTTATTATCTAAACCCCAAAACACAATCCAAATCCTTAACCCAGCTGTGGCCCAATCCTTCACCAAGCCCAATCCAACCCAGCGTTACTAATAACCGGTCAAATAAGTCAAACACCCAAAAACCCGCGCGCACTGTTCATCCCCTACCTCCCACACCTGTTACCAATCCATGGCTTCCACCTCGCCTGTTTTTACCACCTTTACAGCTTACCCACTTCACACCTTGTCCCCCTCCACCTCTACATACAACCAAACTGCATTAATTGCAGAAACCTGCTATTACCACTTTTTTCCCGCCAAAAATACCACATGTGTGGTTTAGATGATTTCAAGTGATCCAAGGGCTGCAATCAAGTGGGAAAGTCTCATATGTCGACAAGGAACATAATAAATCCATATAAAGAAGAAATGAAGCAGAGATGAAGAACTAAGTAGTGTAATTTTTATTTTATCATGTCGTTTTAAATATTTTAAATTTTCCAGTGTTTATTTAAGCTTTCAAGCTTTGTATTAAGTAATTGCAGTGTGTTATAAATCTATTTCAATAAGCAATTGCAAGTTTCTTGATTGATTTCAGTTTATGCATTTTTAATTTAAAAAAAATCTCATCAAGGTCGAATGTTGTTTGTAATTGTCATCTTGGACTCAAAAGCTCTTTTACCATTCCAATAAGCTCAGATAAGCTTGTTATAGCTTTTCACAAGCTTGCAATATACTCTAGTGTTCTAAAATTAGAAAAGCCAAAATTGGTCAACGAAAGTCAACTGTGATCATCTTTGGTTCAGAAATGGATTTGGGTTGATCTTGATACTGGAGTGGGTTGATTTTGATTAGTATAGTGGTAGATGGATTATGTTTTAAGCTTCTCATGAGCTGGATCATTTGTAAGTTCTAATTTTCTTTTTATTTTACTGTTTGGATTTACCTAGTTAATTGGGATAGAGGCTAGTAGTGTTGTTGTTTGTTGTTGGTCTAAGTCTCCATAGGATCCAGTTACTCAATCAAATAATAAAATGCAGTCCTTGTTTTAGTAAAAAGTCAAAATAGATTTTGATCATAGCTTGTCTATTATCTGTTTGATTTTTAAGTTCAATAATCATGCAAACTAGTTTAAAAGTTGTTTAACTAGCTTAAATCAGTCTTATTACATCTTAATACAACATATTCAATCAATAGAATCAATACCAAGTTCATAATAGTCAACTTATTTGATTTTCCTAAAAAGTCAAATTGTACTAGTAGCCGTTTTTGAATAAAATGTATAATTTTATATAGGATTCATTATTAAGTTTTAGTTTAAATCCTTTTGGGATAGTAATATTTAGCTGCAAAAACTAAATTATAAAAATACTAGCTTTCATAAAATTAGCTTATAAATAGCTTATTACTTAGCTTTTTTCTGACCCCTTAACTGAAAACCTCCCCTGTGCAACAGTGAGCAGCTAATCTCATAAGCTTTCACAGAGCTTACTAATTAGCTTTAGCTTGTGCAAATTAGATTTTTGAGTAGCCGACCTAGCTGTGTCTATAATCTAGTGCTTAATTTCACATTTCTAGCTTATTTAATAGCTCTACTATTAGCTTATTCTCTTGTCCATTTAATCTAGTACAATAACCATGCAGTGTTTGTTAACTTTTTCACAAGCTCCTTATAAGCTCATCAGTGGATATCACAATGAGAATATTAGCTTTCTAGATAGCTCAGTTGGTTAACTTGTTGATTCCAGTGCTTATTTGCATTCCCTAGCTTATTACAGTGCTTAATAAGTAGCTTAAAATTACCTAGAATCCCAAACAGTACCCTGTTCATTCAGATAAGCTTATGCTTATTTTGGCTTATTCAGAGCTAATTTCTTAGTTGAATTGCTTTCTCAGTAGTCATAATAGCTTATTACAAGTTCTTCTGCTTATTTCCAGTTTCCTTGTACTTATTTTCTAGCATTTTAACCATTTTAGCTCATCCTTGTGCTTATTCTTAAAAGCTCACTGTTACAAAACCTTAGGCTTATTCAGTGCTTATTAGTAGATTTTAGAAAAAGTTGTAGTTACAAAATTTGCTTAATATCATGTGCTTAACAAGTTTGTAAAATAAAAATCGAAAAAAAAAATGTTTAGTAAAAAGGGGGGAGGCAGGCTCGAACCTGAGACCTCCCGCCTTTATGAGAGTGATAGTGTTGTACCTGGATAGACTGCGCCCTTGGGTCTTTCTTGTCATGGTTTGCAACATTAAATACTTAACCTTTCTTGTTCCAATTAGCTTATACGTGTAAAGTAGCTTATTTACAGCTTATTTAAATAAGCTTTTTCAACATTTGTATTTTTTCTAGCTTTGTAATAGTATTAAGTATTTTACAAAAAAGTTTCAGATTTTTCTCATTAGTTTTAGTATTTTTAAACATTTAATTAGTGTAAAATTTTATTTAATTCATAATAAAAAATATAAAAGTCTAAAAAATATAAATCTTTTTTCTAAAATTTTATTTTATCATATAGTACATAATAAAATTGTTTTTACACTTGTAGGACTTTTATTTCATAAATTTTACGTTTTTGCTTGCGCACCAGCGTAATTTTTATAAATAACGTACGTTTTCATTTTAGGCCACGTTTTTAGATAATTTAAGTTTACGTTTTAAATAAAATAGTTTGTTTAAGTTATTTTATTTTATAAAATCACAAAAACATCATTGTAAAAATAGTGATAGCGTTTATTTAATATATTTTAACTTTTTAATTTTCTTAATTTGCATTTAAGTCGCTGTAATTTATAAATCTTTTCTTTAGGTAATTATCCATTCAAAACCTTACTGATCACTATCCTTAGTGATCATTCTATCATCTGATCAAGTGTTTATACACCAATTCATCCTCCGTGGGACTTAACGACCCAGGAATCCCCTATATTCCTCTGATCTAAATTGCATTTGGTGTTTGAGCTGTTTTGAGTTTCTTACGGTTAGCCATTCACAAGTGGCTGGCTTGTGTGAGATAACTTGACGGTTTTGCACCAATCAGTCTCTCCATCATTTCTCAAGACATTGTGAGTTACACAATGGTCTCTCCATCATTTCTCAAGACATTGTGAGTTACACAATGATCTCTCTATCATTTCTCAAGACATTGTGGGTTACACAATGATCTCTCCATCATTTCTTAGACATTGTGAGTTGCACAATGGTCTCAACTACTCCTCAGACATTGTAAGTTATACAAAGTCTCTAAAAATTATCTTATAAACATTATATGATATTGTTTTACATGAAACACAATCTATCAATTTCCCTAATGGAAATACAAGAAATGGGATTTCTAAAAGATAAACTAATTCATCATCTACAAAAGCTGAAGTTCAGTAATTTTCTCTACATTCATCAAAATTCTCTTCTGAAACCTTTATTGTTAAAGGTTCGTGATTCTAGCCAAGTATGGACTATTTTAGAATTACTTAAAACTTCCTTTCCACACGTATCTACCTATACTATCTTCTATGCAATGGAATGTGAAAACATAGGTTACAAGTCTTTTATGGCCAGGACTTGCAACTGGATGGTTTGATATCGCCTTTGCTTAGTGGACAATTTCTCAAAAGCTATGGACATATCACAAGTGTACCTAATTTAGGTATTTGGAAAATTTATCGAACCTCGGCTAAATATAGTCTAGTCAGCTATGTTTAACCTAGGGATAGTGGAACATAGTCTGACTAACTATGTTCGACTTAAAATTTTCAAATATTGGGAATAGTTATACAAGTGTTATATTCAGGTTGATTTCCTACTCGATAAACCACCAGATTTCATTAAAAAGATCTAGAGACACGATAGTGTCTTACCACTCAGCAAAATCTTAACATTATTTATACTACCTAATTTCATTCTTGAAATTTTCATACATGAGACAATCCGAACTACTATCATGGGATAGTCATCAAATCTTCTCGTCATTTCTTAGAAATACTAGCCTGTTTAGGTTTCAAGGATATCATTCCGCCATATTCCTTTAAAATTCACTTTTGATTTTAAAACAAACTTGACATCTCTACCTAAGAATAATGGTAAACATACACTACACTCTTCTAATCGTCAACATATCACATCATTATCTGAACCCCATTGTAAGTCAATATATAAAACTTCACAGTATCACGTTTCCTTCAAGCACTAGTTGAACATAAACACTATAAGATGTGACCTGCATCCCGAAACCACCTAAGACATGATCAACTTTGTAAATGGTTTGGATAACCACTTGCCTCTAGCAAGACTTTCCTACAACATCATTACAAACCATTTCACATCAACAATATCTTACACCTTTGATTAACAACAGTTACCCTAACAACAACAAAACTATTCCATTTGAGGCACTATATTGATGAAAGTGTTAGTTAACCATTTGCTGAACTAAGGTGTTTAGAGATCACCCACGAAACAACTAAGGAAACCATACAAATACAAATTAGGCTCCATGCCGCACACTATCACCAAAAACTCCATGTTAGAAATTAAGGTTTTATTGATAACCTCGATACAATAAGATATGATTCGTTTTGAGAAACGGAAAAAGCCAAACTTGAGGTATATTGGACTCTATAAGATTTTAACAAAACCCTTTAGATTACCAACTTAAGCCACGACCAAAAACTTAGAATGGTGCATAACACATTCTATGACTAGAAACTTAATAACGCAAAAAAAAAAAAAAAAAAAAAAAAAAAAAAAGAATTCGGCGCATACACCCACATTTTCCTAGACAATTCAACATCATATAACACACATTGAATTCCGGGACGGAATTCCCATTAAGGTGGTGAGACTGTAACAACGAGCATTTTTCGAGAAATTACTATTCACTTTTACTATTCACTTTCACTATTCATCCCGTAAAATTTTTATTTTATATTCTCGTGAGATAAAATATTTTAGTAATATCCTGAGAGTTCGACAATCGTTAGATCATTTTCACAAAAAGTTATTAAGAAAACATCGTTTTAAAATTTCATTTTGGTCGGAACACTATTTCAACATCCCGCGCATATCGAAAACCAACTCTGACAATTTTCCTCTCATCAGATGAATTTTTAGATCACTCATGATTCATTTGAGAATTTTTAAGATTTATTTTTATGTTACCAAATAAACCCTGCGTTGTACGAAACTAAACTTACGTTTTAAACAATTCTACTTACATCCAGACTTAACGATTCCTGCACAGTGTTTCTAATATGTTTTTGACACTTTTACATTTTTTGGAAAAGTCAAACATATTTCCCTCCTCCTTTGACCATAAAGGAATTAACCTTGTACGTTCTACATTTTTGCTTAAATCGCGTAGCTTTTAAACTTCACAAATAACTCTTAAGTTATCCTGCGTATGACGAAAATCATATTTTGACATCTCATATCACTTTTAGACTAATTTTAGTCTACTCTAAATAAATTCACGGTCGTTTCCCTGAAATTTCGTTCTTTTCCGATAAACTGCGAATTACGCGTTTTTGACCCGTATTTCCAGCTTTAAGCAGCGTTTTTGCACCCAATGATACTTATCACTCATTTTATATTTTTAGATGGACTATAATGATGAGTCTCATCATTCCTGTAAGTTTTGTATTTTTACGATACGCGGTTTTACGTTTTATGGCTTAACGACTTACGGTTGGCATTTAACGGAACCAAAACTTACTCTAAACTCAAGATAAGATCAAAACTTATCATCTAAGCCTTGTCACCAATTGTGACAGCCTCTAGGGGGGGGGGGAGTCACCATTTTGGTGGCATAATCTTAACCATAGTTCATTTAGATCATCACAAGTGTCCTAACTTAACCATGGTTAATATTTAACCCAATATATGGTTAACCAAACTTACCCTCCTAAAAATAGCAAGTGAAATTCATCATAAATACCTTCACAAGCTGTTTTGGGTCGTTCATAGCTTAAATCCACCATATCTTCCATCATTTGATCTTTAAACTCCAAGTTTATGCAAAGAAGTTCCAAAGATCAAGCTACTTCATCAAATCTCTAGCAAGTTTAAGTGATCTTCTTGAGTTTAAATCCACTCAAGTCACTTAGTACTTCATCACCAACTCTTCAAGTTTGCAAGGGTGCCAAGGTGTGGAAAGCTAGCTCAATCCAAAGTCTTAAGCGATCAATCAAAGTCCTATCCTTACTAAGTTACTCCTTTCTTAAGTGAAAGCCAAAAGTTGTAAGCAACTTATCACCACCATCATCTCATCTTAATTATTCATAATCTTAACTATTTCATGCTATATATATAGTTACTATGTTGATTCATGATGTACATATACTCAATCACATGTTTTAATTTACATATTGTCATAAAAGTAACAAACTAGTAAACTAGTCATATTCTACACATTTGAGACCATTAAAATCAGTAACCTATGGACTTTCTAACTTACATAATATGGTAGACAAGATAAAAAGGTAAACATAGCAACTTGAATCACCCGAAACGGATAAACGAGTCAAAAGTTATAGGCAAAAGAAGTTAGCGAAACATAAACGCCAAAACTGCCATATTGAAACTGTTTTGGTTCTGCCGTTTTAAAAGTGGTACTTCTGGTCCGAATCATCAAAAAGTTAAAACACAAAAGTTGTCCGGAACGACGTTTTTCTTCAATAGTAAAGAAGCTCGGACCTTGAAAACGCTTAAATAGGCCATTATCTTTCAAAAACTGAAACTGCCCTATATATAGTTTCACGACTATACTTTTGTCACAACTAAAAGCAAAACCAAGTTATTTTCATAGCTAGTTACATATTAACTTAACAAAACTTCCTTTAATCTTTGAAATAGTTTTTTCACAAGTAACAAAAAAATGACCATTTTACCTTTTCCGACGATTTTTACCAAAACTTCATTCTTGAACATGTTAATAAGTTGTAATCACTAGTAAACAATGAGAACTTGTAAAAATTAGATATTTACTAAAAACATGATAAACTTTATGATATAACGATCTTCACTCAAAACCTATGTTGTATCTACTAAGTGCTACAATAGTAGGGAGCTTCATGTGAGGGGTTTCATTTGAGTAAAACGTATCGACAAGTTGCTGGATTTACGATTTAAAGTGTCCTAGCTCCTCGAACGTTTACTACATGACCTCTGAATTGTGATGGCCCGAACGGTAGTACGATATATATAAACTAAACACGTTTTCACAACTAGACCATTTCTATAAACGACATACACAAAAACCATGTACTACATCATGATCAACATAGAGACGTATATAGTTTGTTATTTCTTTAGCATCATTATTTCAAACCTAAGTCGCAACATCCTATTCTAGGTTGCTCGTAGAAGTTCTCACGGCATATCCATCATTCTCATTATACATTTGATATCATTTACTCTGAGGTGAGTTCATAGCCCCACTTTCTATTACTTAATTGTTTTACAAACCCTTGGGGGGGAGATACATGCTTTATTTTAAACCGAACACATTGATTTCAAACTGTATACTTATCTGATTATTTTACTTGCACTAAGTTACCGCAATTGCCAAACTTAAGTCCCTAATCATGAATCATTAATCACGAGTGAAGTGAGCGCGAATATTGTGGATAGATCTATCGGGATTGACGAATCCCGTTTGTTTGACCAGGTCCGGTAAACAAACGCACTATATTTGAATACATTAGGTAAAAATGGCAATTTTACCTGTTAAGGGCACGTATCAACAGTTTCTCCAATTAAATTTGGAACACGTTAACGCCTTGATTGCATGATGCTTAGTGAAATAATATCTGTTTTGTTTTCAACATTATGGGTGTATAACAACGTAACCCACACAAACATTATGTGTTCAACTGATTTCCAAAACTCTATGAATTTCACTCAACCTTTGTGTTGACAGTTTTAAGCATGTATTTCAGGTCCATATTGTACGAGGCTGGCACGGAGGAGCACGGATACTCAAGAAGGCTATAAATTTTATTATCATTCGAAAACCCATTTAATGTAATTTGTAAACCGTGAAACTACTGGGACCTAATTTTTGTAAAATCTGATATTTATTTAAATCGAATGATAAATCTTTTAAAACGACTCCATTAGAGTTCGTTTTCTATTGTTATGACTGTTGTGCCATGAAGTAACACCCAGTTTGAATTCCGCTGCGTATCACGAAATTGGGGGTGTTACATGTGGGACTTGGTACCTTTGCCGACAGGAAAGCATGCTATTGTCTCTCGTTGGGACTACAAAATTAAAACCAAATTTGATGGGTCAATCGAAAGATATAAGGCTCGACTTGTTGCTAAAGGTTACTCTCAAGAATATGATGGATTATGAAGAAACATCTGCCCATGTTGCCAAAATGACAACTGTTAAAACTTTGATTGTGTTGGCTTATAGTTGTCAATGGAAAATATCTCAAATGGATGTCAAGAATGCCTTCTTGAATAATTAAATTAAGAAGTTTATATGACACCACCTCCTGGCGCTCCTCATCATCCAGGTGAAGTTTTTAAGCTCCGAAAATCTCTTTATGGAACCACATGCTTGGTATGAAAAGTTTTCCACAAAGTCTAATTTTTTTGGATTTGTTTCTGATAGCGTATGAGAGCTTCAACCCAACCAGCTAATGCCCATACACTTTACATCAGCCTAACACAAGCCCATCGAGGCTAAGATTCGACAACAAGCATGGGAAACACTTCCCCAGGCTACGCTGGGGTGAACCCCGCTTGACAAACGCGTCCAGTCAAATGACATGCATGGTAACAAAGTCAGGGTCGTTACAATAAACACGAGATGTCACTACCTCATTCGTGGAGATGAATCCTTCCATGCACCTGACTCAACCAAATGTGATGCACCACTTGTCAATCCTGTCCCTTCTCTTGATGTTCACCATGTGGGTCAATCAGGCCATCAGATTGCCTTTACGGATTACTCATAACCCTAAGGGTTTCCCTATAAATACTAAGCCATTTTCAAAAAATGGCCCATGTCAATCTAGGCCAAGCTATGCTAAGCTAAATTATTATTCTCTCATGAATAATACACACACCCAATTGAGTCGACTCGTGAGTGCTACCCCAACTCGTGAATCCAGTCACACCTTGGGGTCCTTACTGAATGTGGAAAACCAAGCGATCGACCAACCCCAAATCCCAACATGTAGATTATGTAAACAGCTTCTAGTCATCATGATTCCGCATTATTTGTTTAACTTTCAAGTGCTGGACGTATTTTGTTGTTCTTGTGTGTTGATGACATGATTATTGCAGGAGATGATTGTGATGGAATTGAATTGTTGAAAGCAGAGTTGCCTCATCGGTTTGCTAAGAAAGAATTGGGTTTACTACGTTATTTTATTGGTATTGAGGTTGATTCATCATCGAAAGGTTATATTCTATCTCAGTCCAAGTATATTGTTGATTATTTGATCGTGCCAGAATGACAGATAACAAAATTGCCAACATTCCTCTTGATGTTAATGCAAAATATACTCCTAAAGATGGTGATCCTTTACCTGATCCTAGTTTATATCACACTATTGTTGGGAGTTTGGTTTATCTTACAGTGATTCATCCAGATATTGGTTATGTTGTCCACATTGTTAGTCTGTTTGTTGCTGCTCCCACTACAGTTCATTGGGCTGCTGTTCTGCAGATTCTTCGGTATCTTCGAGGTACTCAATTTCAGACACTTTTGTTTCCTTCCACATCTTCTTTAGACTTGCGTGCTTATTGTGATGCTGATTGGCCTAGTGATTCTGTTACTTGCAATTCGACAAGACAACCGAGTTTTGTGTTTTTCTTGGAGATTCTCTTATCTCGTGGAAGAGTGAGGAAGAGTAAGAAACAAGATGTTCGTTCAAGATTTTCTACTCAAGTTGAGTATCGTGCCATGGTTGTGAGTACTAGCGAGATTGTTTGGTTACGTTGGTTACTTGCATATATGGGTGTTCATATGAATAGTCCTACTCCGTTATGTTGTGATACTATTCGGATTGCGCGCAACACGATTTTTCATGAAAGGACCAAGCATATAGAGATTGATTGTCATTTCACTCGTCACCATCATCAGGCTGGCACCATTTCTTTGCTGGTTGTTCCGTCTGCTTTATAGATTACAAATATATTTACTAAGCCTCACTATGGCCCGCGTTTTCATTTTTTATCTAACAAACTCTCAATGTTCCTCGCTGTAGCATTGTGAGTTTGAGGGGGAATGTTAGTTAATAAGGCCTAATATAACGGCCCATTTAGCCCATCTAAGATTAGAGCGTCACTTTGTTTTTCCTCTCTTTATATGCTTTGTATAGATCTTTATTTATCAAGCAATACAAGTTAGTGTTGGTTAGTTAGTTTCTACATTATTATATACTTATTTATGAAAGTCTTTTTGGAGATTTTCAGACAACTTATTTATGAGATACTTTATGTGGAGTTTAGAGGAAAATACAAAATAAATAAACGTGTTCAAATCAAGTGTTTTTCACACATAAGTTATGGATATACAAAACCTGTTTTTCAAATTTTTTTTTACCTAAAATCCAAAAACAATGACCTTGTACGTTTATTTGAAAGGAAAACACATATATAAAAGAGTGTATAGAAAACAAAAATCGTGTTCAAATTAATTCCTTTCCATAAAATTGTTCACAAGAGTCAATATTTGTGTTTCCTAAGTTATCAAAAATACCAGAAACCATTTTATAGTTTCTTTGTAACCTAAAACCCACGCTTCTTTTGTCCAAATGGAAATTACAAAATTATTTTGTTAGAAAAATGATTTAAACTCTAAGCATTATTTGATAACTTGGTAATTTGTTGGATGTGTCTTACAAGTTTTGGTATTTGAGTTTCTTATAGTTATAAAACTATTTTAAGGAGTTGTTTCTTATAATTAGGGATCAATTTTTTTTCAATATCATTAGGGATCAATATCATTAGAATTTTTTGTACTTTAAATTAGAATTTGGTACCTTTGTAGGTGTTTTGATATTTTTGAATAAAACTTCCGCTTCATTTGTCGATTTTGTTTATTTGTTTCGTCTTTGAATACCAACACATTTGGACATGCTTTCAAAATCTTAGTTTGAAACCCCAGCAAAATTCTTACAAAATCATAAATATGTTTCTTCAAACTAATAAGTAACTGAATGTTCTTTCGGTCATTTTGTTTAAGTCCCTAAATAATATAAATTTGTTAAGCACTCGAAGTTATTTTCTCGTTACAATCTTAAGCAAAGGATACACATTGGAACATTTTTTTTGTAGTGTGTTGTCGAGCTTAGTGTCAAGTCTATTGTTGTACAGTTTCGGGCCTGCAGGAGTGCTATAACCGAAGATGATGCATAATGTAGTCATTTATGGACAACCTAGTACTAAATGAACATGTTATGCAAATTTTTATATTGTAGTATTCAGTAACATAGGATTTCTTATTGCATATCTGTTAGTTATTTGTTGATCCTTTATTTGATTGTGATTTAGAAACGTTTAGTTTTGTTATTAGATGGTATGAGCTTAATTACGTGCATACTTTATATCCGATACATATACTCTAGAGTTTAGACTTGTATATATGCCGATAATTACATCTCTGCATCAAAGATTTTGTATACTTTTTTGATTCACTTATCGGCCATTATTATTTTTGTATACATACTCTTGTTACGCCATTAGTTAGATACTTTCGCACTACTGTCTAGAAATGTTATGCAACAAAAGTATTTGTATAGTACTACTTTCTAACTCATAGATACATATCTGCAACTGAGTTTTTATATTTTTTGAATTCTTGTATTCAGGTATCCTCACATTATTGTTCTCGCACAAATGTCCATAAAACAATATTATGCCGTCATTCAAATACGGAGTACTTTAGTACAGACTAGAAACAAATAATCATTGTATATAGGGGGTGCCTCCTTTATTTAAAAAATCATAATTTCTTTTGAACATGGATGCTCTTTTGCTTTTACTGAAAATTATCGAATTTCTGAACAGAGTTTCTTCTGCAACTGGACCAGTATTCAGCTACAAGTTTGGAGAAGAAAGAATCAGTCTCCATTAGCTTTGAAGGATCGTCATACTCCACCATTTTCCCTGCAAAGCAACAAGGCCAACTTCTTAAACGTGCTCTTTTTATCTTCCAATATTTAGTACATTAACTTGGGAGCTGCAACTTACCGAAAGAGAGAACCATGACCTTGTCACTGTCTATAACTGTCGGAACTCTGTGAGCGACCGTTATGACAGTGCAACTCGAGAATTCTTCCCTTATGATTTTCTGTAGAATGGCATCTGTGGCTGAATCGATGGATGCAGTTGCTTCATCGAGTACTAGGATTTTGTTTCTTCTGAGTAATACTCTTCCAAGACAGAATAATTGTCTTTGCCCTGCACTCCAGTTCTCTCCTTCATCACTAACTGTCAGAACGGAAGAAAAGTAAGGCCAAAAGTCTTGTATAAGAATCGGTTAGAATGACATCCCTATAAAGTCGACTCACCTGAAGAATCTAGCAAATTTGGAAGACCTTGGATGGTACTTTTAAGCTGACACTTCTCTAATGCCTGAAAGTCAAATAAAGCTGTTTACGTTTTTACGTTAGAATTGTATGGATTCATAGAGGTTATATAGATGGTTACATTACCATCCATATCTCGTCATCCGAATGTAGTCCTAGAGGGTCCAAATTTGTACGGATACTGCCCCTAAAGAGGGTAGGTTCTTGCGGGATGACACTTAGCTTCATCCTTAGATCTTTAAGGCCTATAGAGCAAACATTTAGTCCATCTATAAGAATCCTTCCGCTATCAGGTTCTACCAAACGAAACAAGGCTGTTATCAGTGTCGTCTTGCCACTTCCTGTCCTTCCAACGATGCCTACTCTAGTCCCTTCTTTGAATGTACAAGTGATCCCTTTGAGAACTAGCGGTGCGTTTGGACGATACCTCAACTAAAATCACAAACTTATAAAGATTAAGTATGACCTTTGAGTAGTTTTATAGTATAAACATTTTATTTTGGTCCAAATGCATGAGAACAACCCTAATGTCCCTTATGTTTAATCCAACCCGTCTGAGATAAAGCACAATCGTATCAATCCATTTATAAGTCAATGGGTCATCGTCACGTATGTTTTTGATGCATTTCTTTTTAGAAGGGCTGATAAAGTAGGCTTTTACCTTAAGATCTTCAAATTCTATCCTTCCTTTGGAAGGCCAAGATGATGGTGGTCTGTTATCCTCTACAATCGCTGGTGGCTCTGGTGGAATGTGCATAAATTGTTTTATCCTCTCTACTGAAACGATGTAATTGGCTAAGCTACAATACCATCTGGTAAAGATCACTTGGGCGCTCGATAAGACTAGTGCATAAGAAAGAGAGAGGCCAACCAACCCTATACAAAGATACGATTAGTTAAGTTTATATATCGTCGGCTTGGTTACATCATAATGATTTCAAATGAGCTATAGTGAAAACAAGGAGGTGTCAATATAAATACCTGGAGATACAAAGCTGTGTGGTATAAAAACCAGTAGAAGACCAGCTGTGATTAGGGTCAGATTCGTAAACGCTTCTGTTCTCAAAATCAACCATTCTAAGGATGCATTTGAGAAAATGAAAGTACTTGCATCTGTATCCACCAGCTTAAGATAGTCTCTGAAGAACCTGTCTTGCATCTTAAATGCTCGTATTGTTGCCACTCCAAGCGATGTTTCAGATGCGTAGTTCATCACGGGGGCTTTTGTGGTTCCGTTAATTCTCATTAGCTCCCTTGCAGTTGGTTGATAATATCCCTGAAAGTCAGAAATAAATGTTATTTCTTGAACCGTGGGCTCGACCCGTAACTACTTGCCAGATATAGATTTTACCTGAGCGTATTTTGAAGCTACAACAGCTATGATGGCTACAATGAGAACTTGCCATGTCACTGACGCCATAATTGCAATTGTTGCGAGTATTTCAATACCAGCACCAATCGCATAAGCAAACGAAAAAGGTATGTCAAAGTCAATTACACTCTGATCAGATGAGGCCTGCACGAACAATAGATTAGTTACCAAATATGTTCCAATGAACTTTGGTCAATGAATTCTTACCCTTGTCAGGATTCGTCCAACTGGAGTCGAGTCAAAAAAGACCATTGGAGCACTGAAAATTGAAGCGGTAAACTTACTAAAGAATGATTTAGAGGCTTTTAATCCCAAAATAGTAGCAAAAACTGTTCTCATAAACACAAAGAAGACGCTTGTAGTTGAAAGCAAAGTGTAAACACTAATCAATATGATGGAGGTGATTTTCGGGATTGGAATACCAAATGCTAGCCAATAACTTGCTGCTGCCTGAAGACCAACAAAACCAATATGACTTATGATGGTCAAAGCGAAAAACCATAATCCTTCTGAGATGACGACATAATCTAAGAACGTGTTCCATCCAACATTCCCCGTTGCCTTCTCTTCTTCTTCAGTCAACTGTACTTCTGCTAAGCCCTTTGTTGGTATCTCCGCCTCGCTGTTTTCTTTACTAAGGTAACTTTTATTTTCTGTTTTATCGAGTTCAGTTTTGTTTTCATGAGGTGATGGCTCTAATTCTGTACTGACATCTTTATGAGCGTTCACAAGCTGTTCAAAGGCTGTTCTTGCCATTAAGAGCTCCTCATAGTTTCCTGATTGTGTAACTTGACCATCTTTCATAACCTGTAAAAGAAGAAGAGAAAAATATCATTACTAAATTATCCATATATAACACGCATAATGTTAAGTTCTCGTTACCAGAATATTGTCCACTGATGAGAGAAATTCCACTTGATGAGTGACGAGAATTACTGTTTTCCCCTCTAGACAAGTCATGACACAATCCTGAAGCACAAGATCTAAAATTATATGACCAAAAATGAATAATAAGCTTAGACAACCAAATTAAATACGAGAATCCCGTTTCAAAATTTGAAATCTTACATTAAAAAGACTTGCTGCTGTATGTGCATCTACAGCACTAAATGGGTCATCGAGAAGATATATATCAGCATCGTTATAAACTGCTCTAGCGAGTTGAATCCTTTGCTTCTGTCCTCCACTCATGTTAAGCCCTCTTTGGCCTATTTCTGTTAGATCTCCATGTTTAAATGCTTCGATATCCTTATCCAAAGCACAAGCTTTAATGGCCTTCTCGTACATAGTTCTGTTCATTGGCTTCCCGTACAGTATGTTATCTTGGATTGTCCCACTTTGAATCCAAGATGTTTGGCTGACATAAGCAATCGATCCAAAAATATCCACCTGAAAGAAAAAACTATGTAAACGACCTTCATATAAATAACTGAAACTATGTCATTGTGGTATACATATCTATCCATGAACTCACAGTTCCTGAAGTTCTGGAAATCTCTCCAAGTATAGCATATAACATCGATGATTTTCCAGCACCAACTGGTCCACAAACTGCAACTTTTTGCCCACGTCTTACTTCAAGATTAACGTTCCGAAGTGTTGGAGTGGTGGATTCAGGATCCCAAATGAAATTCCCATCCTGTATTCTGATATTGCTACCTGAGTTCTCAGTTTCTTGTTTGGTTGTCATCTTGTTATCTTTTAGCTCATCGTCAACTAAGAAAGAAGTAATCCTATCAAAGGATACTTTGACCTGAATTAACGCTGAAATTGCATCAGGCAACATCCGTACAGGTTCAGACATAGTCCGCAGTGTTGCTAAAATTGTAAAAACAGTGGCAGCATCTAGAGGCGCACTTCGCAAAAGCACACATCCAAAAAGGATAACTGAAGAAATGAGTGTCGGTGACATCCAATATAACATCGTGCAAAAAACCTTCTTGAACTGAACTTCACGCAGCCAACGGAATTCAATATCTCTACAAGATTCGATAATTTTCTTGAACTTTTCTTCCCAAGACTGTAACTTGATGACCTTCATGCTGTTTAGGATCTCGGAAGTTGATCGTAGTCTCTTGTCCTGAGCCACCATGAATTCCAACTGACACTTTTGAATAGCTTTTGCCAAAGGCAAATTTAGTAGCCCGCAAATAATAATAGGTGCTAAACCGGGAAGAACACCTATTCCTACTATGGAGAACAATACACCAATAGCTAGAATTAGTTGAATAAACGATGACCAACTCACATGAAACCACATAGGAAATTCACCCATTCTATAAGCATCAACCGCTATGTAATTCACAACTTCACCAGTCGAATGCCTTTTTCTTCCTAAATTAGAAAGCTTCAGTTGCTTCTCGTAGACTGCCACCATTAATGCTGACCTCATTCTCATACCGGTTCTTCTTGCAATAAAGAAAAACTGCCTGTGAGACAGAGATTCCGTTACCTTGGCTGCTATCAAATACCCTACTAATAAAATTCCTTGATTTACGTCTTTAACATCACTGTTTGTGTACTTAACGAAAGCATATAGCAACAATGGGCTAACCACGACCGCTATTGTCCTAAGCAATACACAAAGTCCTGTAAAAATTATTTCCTTATAATAAACTTTGGCTAATGCTTTAGCAACCATGTTTGTGCTGTTTGAGGCTTTTTCCGTTAGGAGCGAATCCCATGCTTTTGTGAATTTCTCATGGGCAGTGGCGGCTTGGTCGATGGATGCTAGAGACGGAATATCTTCGAGAACTAATGGTTTTCTGTATCCTATTGCAAGCAATGGATTGACCCAAGAAAATGTCAACTTGCTGAGAAAACTAGGCTCTTGTAGCTGGTTTGTATTTTCATGAACCAATAAAGGCTCGGATAAAGTATCGCTCCCACCTGCATAAAGCTTACTAATTAGTAACCGGCTTTAGATTATCAGAACATGTTCGAATCATAGTATCAGTGTTACTTCTATCAATATATACATAATAAGAAAGAGAATACGATGGTACCATGCAAAGTATTCTGAGAAGCCATCTGCGTTTTCTCAGATTGAACCACTGCTGTCCTCTACCAGCAAACCAACTTGTTCTTCGATAAATTTGTGGACATAAGACAGCTTCGTAGTCAGATATGTACAAATCCAATCAGTGTTTTGTCTCTTCTTCTTTGGCAACATTTAATGAAAACGCCTCTAATATCGCATTGATGAGGTACAACCTTTATTTATCATGTGTGATACGCTAAGATTGATGGAGGTGAATTTTGAGTATAAACGCCTCTAAACTGTAATTTTGAGTTACCAAATGTTGTACTTGTATCTTTTACGAGTTAGATGTTACTTGTTTTCTTTGATGTGTCTAACAGCTTCAGGTTTGTTAGGGTTGTTATCATTCTCTAGTGCTGCTGTCAAAAAGTGGTGAATTGACAGTGTGGCGTATCAAAATGTTACACGAAAAAGCAAATGCAGCTCCTGCTTTCTGGCACACGATAAAATCCAATTCGATTAGGTAATAGTATATTGTCTGTTTTTTTTTTTTTTTTTGAAAGGCAACAAAATAAATTAAACCTCGAAAGAGACTAAGATACAATACAAGGCGCCCCAAATCGATTAACAAGATAATTAAAAGAAAAGGGACCAAAAAGAAAAAAAAACTTACATAACAAAGACAAACTTGGAATACAAAATGCAGACTCAAATTGAACCAGATGAATACTTGAAATTATAATATTACCATCATGGCACTTAAGATAATGGCCACAGTTGAACTAATCACATGTATATAGAAACGAGGATCATTATCTTTTTAAAGTGACATCTAAGTTATCATGAAAAGTTTTGATTGCATCTCTTTACATTAGTACCATTCCATTGTGAATCGCGTGTATCAACACATGAAAACACCCCTAGCCATGACTTTGTAAGGCACAATTATTTGGACTTTTTTTTTTTTTTTCCTTTTTTTAGTAACCTCGGTTTCTGGCCTTTTGGCTGACTAATCCACGTGGTTTAAGCCTACCCCACCTGCTTGCACAGACTCCAACCAGGTAAAGTCCATCCCTTAATTAGGGGAAGGTTGGCGTAGCCAGTACTTCAAACCAAGTAGGAATTGAAGTTATGACGTATTACATTTTGAGTAATGCTACCTCCACACACAATTCATAAGAAAACTTTCACACATACATGTGTCAAATAAACATGAATAATGAGAAAAAAAGAGAAAATTTAACACAATGTGATTGGCGCAACTCACATGCCACATGTGCATGTGAAAGGTTTTTTGTAAAATATATATAGATGTAGCATTTCTCTTACATTTTAGTGATGATAGTCACATGTTATTTACCACTTGGCCTACCCCGATGATTCGTTAACGCCTACTTTGGTAACCATCAGGGACGGAGGATTGTGGAGACAAAACGGGGTTGCGGCGCCCCAATTTTTTTTACCCGAAGCATAACTTTTACCCTTTTACTTATATTAATGGTCATTTTCTATATAACATTAAAATGAATACATTATACTTTGCCCCTCTAGTAAATGTGTTGCACTTTCAACCACCTATATAAGTACCTACACATTTTGGAATTTTGTTACCATATCTGGTATTCATGTTTGTATTATAGACATGCATAGGTTTTAAAAATCGGAACGGACCAATGGGTTCAACCATTTTAACCGGGAATTGGAGTCGCTATCGGTTCGGCTAGTAAATAAAAGCCGTTCGAAAACTAACCTGAAAAGACCGTCAGAACTTGTAAAAACGGGTGAGCCGGACCGAACCGGGATTATTTTCTTCTTGTGTTTATTAGGTTAATAAGCTCGTCATTGTTATTTTGCTGATGCCTGAACTTTAATCACATGGTATCCGCTGCCATAACGCGAAGATATTGCTATACTCTTCAAAGCGAGTAGATGGCATTATATGGTGGGTTACTTAACTAATTCTCATACATTAATTGCCTTTCATGAGACATAAACGTGGAATTGTTATTCTTGGACCATTAATAATGTAGTAGTTAATATCTTATGGTCCAGGCCCGAATTTATTTGTGATACAATTGAAAGATAAAAAAGACGTGTCTCTTTTAATCTCATATATTTTTTCATGCGTAAATGATTTCATTTTTACAATAACTCAATATATTGTAAACCAAGTTTGGTTATATAGTGCAGATGGGAGTTATTTTTACATACCAAATTTTTCTTACATACCAAGGGACTCATCTTCACCATTCATATAAAAAGAACTCAATTACTGAGATTAAAAACATTTTATTATTTCACATATTTTTTATAATTTACATATCTCTTAAACCGTTAATCGTTAGGCAAAAATAATTACACCATCGTGACGATCATTTAATTATCTTTTTAGAGACGGGCACTTTGATATACTTTCGAAAAAAGAAAAAAAATCATTTTTTTCGCGTTTTTTCGTCTTTTTTTATGTTACTTGAAATTTGCATGAAAAAATCATATATGATTAAACACTAATTTGAATATCACATGTGATATTAGTGTTAAATCATATATGATATGTGATATCACATGTGATATGATATGTAGTATATCATATGTGATATCACATGTGATATGATATGTGATATTACACTAATATCACATGTGATATTGCATATCATATATGATATAACACTAATATCACATGTGATATTCAAATTAGCGTTTAATCATATATTATTTTTTTAATTCAAATTTCAGTAACGTAAAAAAACGAAAAAACTTAAAAAAAAGTGAAAAATACGAAAAAAAATTTTTGTCGAAAGTGTATCAAAGTGCCTATCTATAGAAAGATAATTAAATGTTCGTCGCAATGATATTTTTTTTTGGCTTAACCATTAACAATTTGAAAGTTATTAATATTTGAAAAAAGAGTATGAAAGTTGGTTTTTTAAATTGTTGTGATTAATCTCATCTATTAGATCAAATAAAAATGGATGGTGGAGATTGATCCCTTGACATGTAAATAATTTTTTGTCCTCAAATGATCTTAAATCATATAGTGTAAGGATTGTTGGTACATAAAAAAGTTATGATGAAGGTTTTTCTAGTTTTGCTTTTTATATGTTTTTTTTAGTGCACAAACAAATGAAATTTTAATGCGAGTTAATTGCATTTTTGGTCCCTGAGGTTTGGTCAAAGTGCATGTTTGGTCCTCATCCTTTTGAAAGTGCAGTGGACGTCCCCAAAATGAAGTTTCAGTTGCACTTTTGGTCCCCGGGTCCAAACGTTGTTAATGCTCCTCCTTTAGTCACCCCATGTGCTATGCACACAAGGGTTTTTTGGTCTTTTTCCACCCACTAAAATCCAAATAAACATCCAAACCCCACATAATCTCTCTTTATATTTTACCCCACCCAACCTAACGTTTCATTTTTAAATCCCCAAATCAATCCCAATAAACCCTAAACCTAACAATTTCAATACTAATAAACCCTAACCCTAACAAGTTCAGTACCAAAGATGGTATATTGTAACTGTAATCAGCGTGCAGTAATTCGCACTTCATGGACTAGATTCAACCCTGGGCGTCGTTTTTACTCTTGCCCAAAAATTGTAAGTTGTGAATTTACTTGATTGATCATTGTTTGGAACAGTCAATAATTCAAATTATGATTGATTGTAGGATAATTGTGGGTTTTTTTATTGGTTGGATCCACCAATGTGTGCTCGAGCAGTGAACATCATTCCTGGGTTGCTAAGGGCACGCAATCAGCTTGAAGAAGCAAACAATTCATTGGTTGCTCAAAATGGAAGGTTGAAGAAATGGTTGATTTGATCTTGTATAACCTTAGTTGGCATTTCAGGATTCAACTTGATCAGATCTACAACATGTGATGAAAGAAAAGTAGATGTGCAGGCTTTGATTTTTCTAGATAAAAGGCATTTATGTTCATCCTTAAATGTCCTAACCACCTATTTTTGAGAATCTGTGACATAGTAGATATACAAAGCCCAAGGACATTTATTGTCTTCATCACACTGTTCAATTATCATTTTGCCCTTACTTTTTCCCTTACTTTTTTCCTTTGTAATATTCTTACCCTTTTCTTGTACGTCTTCTTATGCTGTCCAAAGATTCTTCTTGTCCACCACATCCCAAACTTGGAATGGTCCCAAGACAGTTTGCCCTAAGCCTCACATCATCATTTTTTGTAAGCTTAATGTTTCTCCTTGTCTCTACAATGTGTGCCTTAATTCTATTCCTAGCCACTTCCTTATTGGGAAACTCCTGTCCAACAAAAAAATAGTTCACAATCCTACTTTGTTTAGCAGTTTTTTTTCCTTCTTTCTTTAACTTCCTAAGTGCTGATCTCCTTACACTATTACGGTCATCACCAACATCACTATCATAAGAATCAAAGTCTATAACCTCTATATCATTTTCTGTTATATTCACTTCATCATGGATTGGATCAGCATTAGCCCCAGTTTCATCTTGTTCATCAGCATTAAACCTAAAGCTACTCATATTAACCTCAACTTCTTCTATGATGTGTTCTTCATCAACAATATCATTTACACCTTCATCACTAGCCTGCTGATTACTAACACCATCCTCATCTGCCATATCCACACCATCATTTATACCTTCCTCATTTTCACCTTCCTCATTTACACCATCCTCATCTACCATATCCCTACCATCATTTACACCTTCCTCATCACTACCTTGCTCATTACCCTCATCTACACCTTCCTCATCTACCATTTCCTCATCTATGTTACCATGATTACTAAAAATATCATTTAACCATTCTTTATCACTACCCTGCTGATTACTAACATGCTCATTTAACCCTATGTTAACATCACTACCATGCTCATTACTAACATGAGACTGTAACCCTATGTTAACATCACTACCCTGCTCATTACTAACATGATCATGTAGCCCTACTTCATCACTACCCTGTTCATTTAACCCTACTGCATCTGTAACATGCTCATCATTTACCTCATTAATCCACTCAATAGCCAACTGATTTTTAGAACAAGGCACTGTTTTTTTCTTAACTTGATCCAAATCAATTATATCAGCATCATCACCTATCTCCTTAATTACTACTCCTTCCCTAAATACAAGCTTGTAAAATGACTCAACTGTGGTTTCATGATGTTCAATGTAAACTTCTATAACCTTATGATTTGCAACATATTTAATCAAGTTGACAATATCATCATCAGAAGCCAATGCTCTAAGTCCCCAGTCTAAGGTTTTCCTAGGTATCTTGAAATGATAAAACATGATTTGCCTAGGATCATATTTTAGCATCATAACAATGGAATTAATCACCTCAACGGTAAGGTGTTCACTATCTACCATATCCACGTTTGAACCTTACCATCAACATACTTCCTATTATATTTCTTGGTAAACCTTCCACCATGATGAACCTTCATAGAGAAAACGTGGGGATGATTGGCTGTATAAAAAAAAACATTCTCAGTATTTAAGTTACTAAAATCATCAAATGTCAACAAAAAAAAAGTAAAATGAATTCAAGTTGTTACCATAACGGGTATACGGATCAAAATCTTCACGAGTTCGAAAATACCACTCCTCAATTCCATTCGCCATTTTATATTGTCAAACTTCAAGGATTGTTTTTGCAGTCATATAATTGAAAGATGATTGGTATTTTGTGGGGTTTTGGAGTGAGAATTAGGGTTCTTACTTAAAAAATTGGGTTATGTAGCAGAAGTCAACGCGGGGTAAAATATAAAGAGAGATTATGTGGGGTTTGGGTGTTTATTTGGATTTTAGTGGGTGGAAAAAGACAAAAAAAAACCCTCGTGTGCATAGCACATGGGGTGACTAACGGAGGAGCATTAACAACGTTTGGACCCGGGGACCAAAAGTGCAACTGAAACTTCATTTTGGGGATGTCCACTGCACTTTCAAAAGGACGGGGACCAAACATGCAATTTGGCCAAACCTCAAGGACCAAAAATGCAATTAACTCTTTTAATGCACATAATTTTTAGCTTGTTCATGCACAATAAACTTTTGATAGATATAATAACAGGAAGTTGGATCCAAAAATAAACCTTTGATGCACAATATGTCGATTTATAAAAATTTAATGCGCAAATATTTTTCTCACAATTTATTTGTATCAAAACTATATACTTCTAAGAAAACTTACTTTACAAGTTTTTTTTATCAATCAAGGTCCCCAGTCTTGTGAAACTTTTTAATAATTTTTAAGAACATTTTAACGTTTTAATTATGTTTACGTTTCTCGTGAATATTTTCTCATTTATTTTAATAGCGATATATGCAATTGTCCTATTACTTAAATTGATGTTTTTTTTTATCAATTGTTTAGCATAAAAGCAAAACCTGTCACAAACTCAACTAATATTTTCGGCTCCTTCCCTTTGGTATGACATAATTTCTCAAAGGCATATGATGATATCGCTCTGAGTATGAGGTACTCAACGAAAGTTGACACTCTCACTCAAAGTGTATCATAATTAGGATTTGGTTCAACAATTTTAAGTCTTTTATCTTTAGTTTGTGTATGTGTGATTTGCGATGTCTAGGACATTTATCTAGCTAGAAGGATCACCTTTCAAGGTTGTAGATGCCTTCCAGGTGCCGATTTTACTTTTTCTTTGTATTCATTACGAGTTCATGTACAATATGGTTGTGTTTTCTTTAGTAGGTCTAACTTATTCTAGCTATGAATGTTATATTCATGTTGTGTCATTGTCTGTGTTTAGCTATTGCTATCAAAGAGACACACAAGCAAACGGATTCCTCTTACGGTTAAGAGATAAAATCACGTTTCAGTAAATGAAAATTTATCGTCTATTCATTTATCTGTATCTATCAAAGATGAGAATGCGAATTGATAAGAATGGAGACGCATGGAGAACGTTAAGGTCGTTGTTCGCACCAAAAATTCCCGAAAAATGCATGCCAAATTCACAACTCTTGTGAGGCAACAACTTCCAACATAAATGTCGGATGCAAATGATCACCTCTCATAAATTGACCTTACCATCTAGTAAGGAAATTTTCCCACTGCCAATATGTGTAGTCAATGCTCCATTACATTCCAAGAAAACCATGTAACTCTTCATGTGCTTTATACAAACGATATATATCATTATGTGTAGGTCTTCTAAAATATTGTCTTTCGTATAGTTTAATAACGCACTTACAAAACTTATTCAAAATATCACGAGAAATTCGTTCCGACATTTGAAAATATTCATTCTGTGCATCAGGAATACTTCCTAGTGCTAATTGACGAATTGCCGATGTGCATTTTTGTAACACCAAAAACCCCAACTTACCCCTAGCATCTTGCGTCTGTTTAAAATATTCCCAATTGTTAGTGCAAATATTACGATATTTAATCTATACAGCCTCGCTTGTTTTGATTGATGACAAACATGTAACCACTAAAAAAAAAAGAGCCATTTAGTGGCACACGTTTTTAATGACATATTTTCATGTGTCACTATATCGCGCTTTTAGTGACATATTTGATGTGCCACTAATTTCTTTTATAGCTTTAGTGGCACTTTACGGTTTGTGTCACCATTGTAAACGATATTTGTGCAAAAAAAAGGCATGTTATTAAAATTCCGTTTAATTTTAGATACACCCTCATATTATGACATTAAAAGTTGTTAGTTTTGTTTATTTATTTTTTTATATCTGTCACTAATTATCCGTTAAAAATCACCCGGTCTTTTCACTCAAAAATTAAATAAAAAAAAAATTAAGCGGGCCTTTTCTTTTATCAATTCCCTCAAATTGTTCAATTATATATCCCTAAATAAATTTAGATCTCTCATTTACAGCTCAAGATTTTCCTTCGATCACCATCTCCATCGTTAAAGGTTGGCATTGTTGAGGTTCTGTCGATCATATCATTTGATTTCTTGTGTTGTTGGTAGTTTGGTTTTGTTATGTCTTTGCATTCAAGTGTAATTTTACATAAACTTATTATATATGAGTCACAATTAGGTAATTTATTGTCTAATGATTATACCAAACACCCCTGGTTCCAATACTGCTGCAAAGAAATGTTCTGCCTAATGGTTATGTGTCTTTTTAATTAAATCTTGGTATTGTCAATTTTTATGTTCTGCTGTTGAGAAGATTACTATCTAATGGTTATGCCAAGCACCCCTGGTTCCAATACTGCTGCAAAGAAATTTTTTGCCTACTGTGTTGATCATAATTTGTATTGGTCAAGTTCTAGGCCTGTTTCTGCTCTCTTTTATGTCGTCCTAGCCCTAATTGTTTATTTGGCTGCTTCTTTATCTTGCTAATGGGTCTTGGACTTACCCGAGTGGGTGGGTGGCAATATGTGACTGATCTCATGACTTGTTTGGCATTAGAGTTTGGTTATTGATTCTATAACATTTCATTTTGTATGTTTAGGTTATGTACGTTTTGGTTTATTGAGGTCATGTATTAAAGTAATAAATATATGGATATTATGATATATTGTGACTCTTTTTGTTTATTTTTTTTTAATTTCTTCCAGCATGGCTAGGCGCAAGAGACTGTATGATCTCTACTGAGCAGCAACATAATGAAGCACAATGTCAGGGGAACTCAACTAATGAAATCAGATGGACACGAAAACTAATGAAAACTCTGATAATCATAATGAATTAGGGGGTGTGTGACTTTTCAACACTTGAATCTTGCTAATTTACTATGTTTTTGTCGTCAGAATCTTTATATGCCTCTTTATCAAACCTTAGCAATAATGTTAGGTTCGAATATCAACCGCTTATTACAAATTGGAAGATTTCGTTTAGAGTTTATCTCGTCCATTGATCAACGATGGAACCTAAATGATATTAACAGAACTTGATAGTATAGGTTAGTACATGTACTAAGAGAAGTCGATGCACTTTTCGACTTAATCTCCCCATAACAGTAAGCAAAAGGGCATTTTGCTAAATTATTTGTATAGGTTAATAAATAACTGAAGCTTATGTCAACTTACAATGTGCAAAGTTAAGGGTTGCAACTTATAGGTTGTTAGTTAAGGGTTGTAACTTATAGGTTGTTAAGGCATTTGTACACCAGGTCACATCCTGTTATTAGTTCAGCAAGAACCACTCCCAAGCTATACACATCACTTTTATTTGTTAGTTAACCTGTTTGAAAATATTCTAGATCCATGTATCCTAACGTGCCTGGAACTAGTGTAGAGATTTGATCATGACCCAATGGGACTAACGTTGAGGCACCAAAAACCGCAATTTTTGCTGTGTATTTTTCATCAAACTAGATGTTAATAGACTTGACATCTCTATGTATGATGGTCATTCTAACATTTGTGTGAAGATAAGCAAGTGCACCCGTTGATTCATGTGCTATCCTTAAACGATTTACCCATGAAAATTTTCCCATCCCACCTTTTTTACTATGGCTGTGATGATCAAGAGTATTAGGGACAAATTTACAAACTAGTAATGGGACATCAATTTCTAAAAAACTTCCAAAAAGCTGCACCACTTTTTGCTCATTGACTTTTTCTTTTTGCTTAGTTAGCTTTCTTTTCTTGGCCAGAGTACAACACTGATAATCCATTCAGTAATCCTATGCATCCAATGCCCAAACTTGTATGTGATTTTTTATGAAAGATCATTATCTGTCATGCTTATATACTCTTTATCTGCACACAATTGGTTACTAACCAAATTTTTAAAACTCGAATAAATGGTCAGATACTTCTTATAACTACAAAGTATCTTCATTCCATCCTTCTCATCTAACAACCTGACATTACTCAAGAAACAAATGCTACTATTACTTATACCAATAATGGACCTTATGTCATCATTAAGTATGTATTGAACTAAGCAGTTAATACTACCAATCTTTACTTCTTGCATCCAAAAAGAGGGAGATTGTTAGTGCAAATATTACGTTTTACTATCTATTACGTTTACATATTTTTGTCATCATCAAAAAGAGGGAGATTGTTAGTGCAAATATTACGATATTTAATCTATACAGTCTCGCTTGTTTTGATTGATGACAAATATGTAACTTGTAATACATAACGTAAAATGTACAAGTTACTCGTAATCACATTTTGTCTCAACATACATTCAACACATCTCGATGTCTCAAATCCTCGTATGCTACAACACAGGTTCGTACATGTTTGTTATGTGGCATTATGATCAAAACTCTTAACAAATCATTTAGAATGTTTAAAATACGTTTAGAGTCACTAAGTATTTTAATAGGTTAACCATTCTATTTCAAACCTCATTTTACATTTTGCATTCACAAATATTTTATACAAATACATCTTTTGTAAATTGTCTAACAAATATATACTTTTATTTGTACAAGTAAACTAACAATAATATTCATACAAGTACTAAAGTTTACTTACACTTGACAAAATACATTTTATTTTGACAAGCATTAAACTAGACATTTTATTTAACAAACGGAAACTAGACGTTTTATTACAACTAGTTACATAATATATTTTACATGTTTATTTTCATGAACATTTTAATCAAAATGAAAAAATGCACATTACATCATGTCTTAGCATCATCCTTTGCAATCTTTGAAAGATTTGTAAATATCTTGGATAAATTTACACTCAAAGTATCACATGTAAGATTTTGGTAAGATATGGTGAAGATTTGGTTAGATTTCATAAAGATATTTTATTACCTCTTTCTTGGCCTATAAATAGCAAGCCAATCCAAGTTGTTTTCTCATCTCTTCCAACACACATTCTCTCTATCTTTCTTTCATCTTTTAGATCTATAGATAACCATGTAGTAATATACATTAATCACCCTCATAATCACATGATCATAATGATTCTAACATTCATCTTTGTTGTAAGCATACTTTAAGTTCTTCAGATTTTCTCTTTTCCATATCTAACTTTCAAAACTCTTGTTCAGGGGTTCATTGAGTCTGAGGTCTAAACGTGGCTAACCAGTTATCCTTAGTCTAATTGGGAGTTTTGAAATTAATATTATGACTCACACACCAAGGATCACTTAATTTCTTTTCCATTTTCTCTCTAGAGGCATTTTCTATCTCTATGTCCTCTTCAGTGTTCTCTAGATAAGTTGGCTTTTGTCTAGGCTTAAGAATCTCACTACCATCATAAATCACATCATGAGCTAATTTTGCTTTCTTAAGATACGCAGGATTAGGGTCTTTTACAAGGCCAATACTGTGCTTATCACTTAATACTCTATGTTTAGTGATCATGTGAGCAGTCTGAATAGGGCCTTCATTCTATACTGACCCCGGCCTGGGCTGGCAGCCTGATTATTTGGGTTTTGATCAACCAAGGAAAGCTTGGATATCTAGCCATCCTCATTCATCAAGCATACATACATGAAGATCTATCACATCAAGCTTGGAGAACTTGTGATCTTCATCATTTGAAGGCTTCCTATCAATGGAAGTTCATTTAGAAGTAGTCATTCATATCCATTAGACATTTATGTCATGGATCATCATTGTAAACATTATTGCATCATCACAACACTTTCACCCAACTAGATTAGATGGTTTATGTCATAGTTGTCAGGATCCCGATCCTGATCTTAGGATCTTACGATTTTACGATACTGCAAAGCAAAAACGATCCGGATCCTACATAGGATCTTTGCAAGCTTAAGATCTTATAGGATCCCGATCTTGACCATACGATCTTACGATCTAATCCGATCCGATCTTACTTTTCTTGGATTACAAACAAAAAAAACTACAAATTTATGGGTTGTTTGTTTGTAAAATTCAAAAAACAACATGTTAATTTTTTTAAACATTTTATAATCATAATATAGGACAACATTTATATGAAACATTCATATTATTTTATGGTTTTCATGTATTAGATTTTGTAGATTTGTATAAAATTACATAAACTATTAAGATATAACATTAGAGTAGGATCTTAAGATCCCGATCCGATCTTACGATCACGATCTTACAAAGACGAAAACGATCCTGAGTAGGATCCTGATCTTGACAACCTTGGTTTATGTGTTTGTACCATAAAACACAAGGTTTGTTATGTTCGGCCTTAAAACATAACGGGAGTGGTTCCCGGAAAGAACTCGACATCTAGCTTAGTGTCGGGAATATTGTATAGGCGACGTTAGGTTGGTTCTACCTCGAACTAGAACCCGGTATTTAGCTTTGTACCTAAAGTGTAAGCGACGATTGTAAGGTTTTCTACGCCGAGAACAGAGCTTGTTGATCTAGTGAAGTAACTCTCGAGTTGGGTACTCGGGGAGTGGAGTAGCGCGGAAAGGAGATCCGTGACCGAACCACTATAAATACTCGTGTTCGGTTTGCACTTTTCTTTCTTTATCTCTTTACTATTGCACTATACTATTGCTTGTGATGTGGTTTAATGTTTGTGTGACAACTTGGTTTACTATGCCTTAAATTAGTCACAAACGATAATTGACACTTTCATATTATAACAAACTTCATAAGTGATTTGATACTAAAGATCTAAATTTTTAAACGGTAACGTATTCACCCCTCTACGTTTTCACAATTGGTACCAGAGCCTCGTAGCTCTTATTTTCAAAACAAATGGTTTTTAAAATGGAGTACGATCCATGTATCAAATTACCATGGAAGCAAAATATAATATGAAAAATGTTTTGCTAACTATACTTAGAAATTTTGTTGTTAAATGTTTAGATAAGTCACATTAGTAAAAATAAAATAAAAAATATGTGTATTATATTTTTTCTATCAAATCTAGTAAGTCCTACACTTTCTCGCTATGCGTAAGTACATTTTTCATCATTCTGTGAAGACCACAGATTGGGCGGAACCAAAAAAAAAGGGTTCCTCCCTTGTAAAATTTTGGTTCCTTGGTCTGCACAGTACGCAGTTTTTTAGCCAACATCAAAAAATCATAACTATTTGACCGTAAGTCCGTACGAGTCGAGCCACCTATCATTTTAAAGGGAATTGAGTCTACTTTCATTTAAAAATACTCTCATGGCCTGATTCTAAATTTAAATAAGTGAAATAGACCAAATACTACAGTATGTCCAAGATATTAAGTTCCGCTTTAACATAAAAACTCAAATTTTTAAGTCAAGCAATTTAAGTTGGCATTCTTAGAACATTGATACAATTTAGTTTGAAACTAAATAATTTGGTAATATGTTTAAAGGAAACTAATCATGCTTGGTATACATCGTCATATTTAAACGCAAAATGACGAAAAGTGTTTTTCTTTTTATGCTATGCTAAATGACTACTTGTTTATGTTGTTTACATATATGTTTCTTACTTATTTTCAAATTGTTTTTTACACTTGTTTGTTTATATAACATAAGTGTCAATCTTGCCATGTCATTTATTCGCTTGTTTGTCGATTTCTTGTTTATGCACAATAGAACATTTACTAGATTTTGAGCACTAAGTTGGAAAATTGTTTTACCATCCCTTATATACTTAGATCACCTTCTTTGAATATGTTATACTAACATCTCTCATAACTCACTTAGGAATGAGTACTAAGTAAATTAGTCAAGTACGTTAAAAATGTTGTTTTGCATAATCTCCTGCATATAAGTTCAAGTGTTAAAATGAAGGTTTAAGGAGTGTTTGGTACAAGAACCAAAATAATGTTGTATGATGTATTTTATGTATTTTCTATTTCTAGGATGATAAGTAAACTTAAAACAATCATGTGAACTAACTTTGCCGTGCAGGGGGATAACATTTTGATGTTATCAAATTTTTACCGTTTTTGCTATTTAGTGAAAATCACTAGCCCCTATTGGAAATACATGCTCTCGTGTGTTTATATATATGTTATTGATTGTTCCTAACTAGAAATAATTATCTCCATATGTTTTAAGAAAAATTTCAGGATTCGAAAAAGTCCCTGAGGGTTAAAAAACTCCTCTGTGAACATTTCTGCACATCACGGATTTGAAGGACCCAAAAATTTGATTCCGTCCGTTATACAATTTGGTGCCGCCATATTCATACTGCCGGACCAGACGGAACCAAAAATTGGGTTCTGTCCGTGTAAATTTTTGGTACCGTGGCCACTGCAGGTAAGTTGCTGGATTTTACTAACTCTAGCACTCTAATTTACCAAATTTTGTTTCTATAGTAGTTCTTACTGCTTTTAATTTATATTAGGACTATTTTAACTTACTTAGACCATTAGGATATGCATTTCTCATCAAAATTTAAAAATTCTCAAAATCCACACAAGGAACTTTTTCCTATAAAGGAAGGAACCCTAAATTTGGTTCCTTGCAATCCGTGGGTGTCTGACTTCTAAGATTTTGCATTGATTGAAGTTCATTTACTACATATCTTTCATATCTCACTCAACACATCTTCAATGAATTGACTTAGGATGTTTGACATGCTCTTAAACACTTCTATCTCATTAGAAGCCACCATCTTTGTATGGATTAACATCAAATCAAACACATTTCTCCATGAATCCTTAGTTCCATAAATTAACACATTCAGGATGGTCATTTTTACACCTTGACTGTTACTTCTCCTTAAAGCAAAGTCAAAATGACTAAATCCTCAACCTCAAACAAGCCACTTAAGAAAACCACTAGGATTAGCGTTCGATCTTGTTGCTTCGTTAACTTGAACTCTTCATCCTCAGACTTGTCACCTCTCAACATCTCATCACCCATTCAAGATGAGAACTTTCTAATCTTAAGTACTCCAACTCCACCACCAAAATCACCCACCATTATGACTACTTCACAACCATCCAAAACACCATCACTACCAAAGTCTCCAAAAATTGTACCTATCGAACTTTGTGCAACACCACCAACATCTCCTCATCTATTTGTGGATGACTTAGATGACTTGCCACTTAGACTAACAAATCCAGACTCATTATTTGCAAAGATATCATACACAAGTCTAACATATGAATATAGATATTGTTTTATGTCTACATGTTTTGCCTCACTTGGTTAACATGAAAATAATGTGTCATCCTCCAAGACGATAAGGATTTACATCGATTCATAACTCACACGTATGTTAAAGATGTATCCTTAAGTGCAATCTAAGCTCTATAATCTCAACAAGGTAGGATTGACAACTCAAGTATTTCATTTGAAATATTCAAGTATATGTGAGTTATGATTATAGTGATTAAAAGTCATATCTGAAAAATCAACACCCAAGTATTTTAACAACACATGTTAAAACACTAATCCTAAAATGAATCAAACACTTATCCTATCTCAACTAGAAAACTTATCCAAAACATACAACCCACTGTGGCACTTATCCCTCTTTGACACCTACTATCCCTCTTTGACACCTACTATGGCACTTATCCCACTTTGACACCTTCGGTGGCACTTGTCCTAACACTCTCCCAATCAATAAAGCAAATGTCAATAGGTCTTCATCCTTGAACATCTACCACTTAAGCTCACTTGTTCTTTCACCATTATTTCATCACATTCACCTCTGTGATATATCTCAGCCCCTAAGCTTCACAAACATGACCAAAACTTCAAGCACTTCACCCACTAGTTGTACCAACCAATGAACCATAAGAATTAGTATTCGTACTTGTTGTGTTCAGCATCTATGGATAAATAATAAACCTAAGTAATCCCATAGCACATTAAACCTCTACATCACCACATCCTTATTTAGATACACTAGAAGACCTACCACCTAGATCAACCAATCCACCATCCTTACCATCATTTGAATTCCTTGAGTGCATTGCTCAAAAATCCCTTGTCTCCAACACCCGTACTGAGTCACATGCACAAACTCAACCATACTTTCCCATCTATGAGGACTTAGCTGATTCATTATGGCTAGAACCTCAACTATCAAATGAGCATGATGCTCCTGGTAACTTTTGTCAAATTCCACTATGTATAAGTCGTACTACCTTCACAAATTACCAAAGTATTAGTAATACTTTGTCGTTAAACTTCTGCATTTATTTCGTTAAACCTTAAATTAACATTTTATTAACATATGTTAAAATGCAATCTCAAAGCCAACATCATACACCTCAAGCAAAAATGACTATTGAGGAGTACACATAAGAAACTCGAGTGAATTCCTCTTGTCATCATCTAGTGAATATAATCTTGAGACCAAGTATATTTAGGATAGTACTATCCGATTCAAACACTTTGGCTTCATATCTTCATTTAGGAAAACATGATGCCTAAGAAATCATGCGTTAATTTTTCATCTTGTTAAAAGGATATTGTATATCCTATGCATCATTCTCTCCTTGCGACATAAATAGTTGTGTTACAATAGATTTCATTACACCTCATTGGCTAAATGATCTTGAAACAAATATCTACAAGTTCTATGAACTAGTGTATCCAATTCATCTTGTCATACTTATTTTCATAAGCATGATAACTTTATCCCACGGGATAATCTCATTTGTTGAAAGATACTATTTATATCTATTTCCTTTCAAGCGTACATTATAACCTAACCTTGCTTAAACCTGGTGCACATCCAAGGTTAAAACTACACATCTCTAGAAAATACATAAGATCTATTGAAGTTGGTAACCTTATTTAGATTCTGGTTAAACAAAATTCCAAAGAGCTTTCTTGAGAACGTTCTTAATTTAACATATTTCATTCCCTAGTCTTAGATGATCAAATCACATTTAAAGTACACACTTCAACTAAACATAAAAGATGTCATCCATTAGATCATACAATTAGCTATGTAATTTGAACAACCTTAGATTCTAAACACAAGATTAAAACATATTGTTTATCAACACACCATTGTTAAAATTTATGTATATAACATGACATCTTCATCACCTTAGTTATATTGCATATTAGTTGAGTCACATTAAGCCAAGTATTGGTAAACTATCATCTTTTACACACTTTAATAGGCAAAAGTAGGAGTTCCCATCTTTCTAACATAAGAATGACTACTGGAGAGCCTATTGCACTAGAAACTCAATTTGACCTAACGGTTGAATTGCTTGCAGGAGAGAAGTTGGGTATGTAGAATCACCCGTAAAAATGGTCGTGTTTAGCCTTAATAGAGCACCGCTAGTAATAGTCTCATATTCATTCTCCAACTTGAAAAATCTGTTTTCCTATACTTGCCTAAAGTAAGTGTTAAAATAATGATAGTTTGCCTCGCCTTAGGAATACCAATCAAACAAGTAGAAGATATGACTTTTCATCCTTTAGTTTATTTAAACCACTTGCATTACACATACATGTGTTGATTACATGTTCTTTTTTAAAATGATCAATTGTCTTGACATTTTCTTGGTGTTTGATACCTACTTGATTAATTGTCAAATGTATAAACCCTAGAAAGGTTTTTGTCTTTATGATGCTTTATGCTACTTTATGTTAAGCGTAAACATAATTTGCATGATATTTATAGTTGAAGCAATTATGTCCCTTGTATGATGTTTCACATGATTAACATGTTACTTGTGAACTTATAATATGTCATTTTGTTATTGATGTATCCATGTTTGAAAGCTATTGTCTTTTGTTGACATTCCTTAAATCTATGCATAAGATGGTCTAAATGATACATGCTCCTAAATGTTACAATTTAAACATGGCTTGCATGAATCTCCCGCCTTGCTTCTTTTGCGTCTTTGTCACACTATTTGCTTGCTACGTGTGCACTTGTAATTTGTCAAAGTGATTTTGGTATGATAAACTTTTAGAAGTCTTTTTATCCTACAATATAATCACATAAATTGTCATACTTACTTATAGCTAAGTATACTTAAATGTCTAAGACTAACGACAAAACAATCTAAAAATAAAATGTCTTGAATAATGTCGCATTCTTTCATAATATGATTGTTTGTCTTGATGCTACCTTGTTGTGTGGTGATTTCTTCTCTACTAAGAGCAATGTGTTGTTTTTGCTTATATAAGATGTTATCATTTAATTTCTATCATGTTAACATCTTTTGTCACTAACAAATTTGTTTTGTAGGTTGATAACAAATTATTTGTTATCTCACTTGGTTTTAACTTTTATATGCTTATTTCGCATAATCTCCTTTATTGCTACGTAGATTAGTAGTATGCTTTTTGGGACCTCTACACTTACATATAATCTTAAAGCATATAGAATTAAGTTTTAGAGGCTTGGCTTTTCATATCTTTCAACCGACCTCTTTCCAAATCTCATTATTACTTCCGCTTTACAAAAATTGCCTCCACCACTATTTAGCTACAACAATACTTTAATTATATCATCCTCTCCACCTCCTATGAGGAAAACACATGCCTCATCATACGATCATCTCATATTAATCGAGAAGAGGTACGTGACTTTAACGATGAAGTTCATTGTATACTAACCATCATCCATAGAAACATCACTAAGCTCATCTCTTTCGTTAACCCGAATAACCTCCCAAACATTTTGTTGTCACTATTTATTTGATACATTACACATTATGTTGGATGTCCACCAATTAAGGGGGAAAGTAATCCATTCAAATAATTGTCTTTAGTCAAATATTTTGTCTCTTACATCCTAAAATACCAACACATAGGTAAACACCACTTAGCTAAAACAGGTTCACAAAACCACAACTAGTTCAACCTTTTTAACCTTATATCACAAGTTTGCACCAATAACTCATCAAGTGAAAAACGCATCATGTGTTTTACAAACTTCTTCATCTCCACAATCAAAAAATCTAGGATTTTCCTTAAACTAGCACCTTACAACTTCACTATCTAGAACACCATAATAGGATCTTATCCTTTTCTCGCTTGACATATATCATGCATGTCATTGTTAGTGCAAATGATATATTAGTCAAAACTGCCATCCCCAACACTTTTTCAACACGTTGGTGTATCCAACTCTCTCTCATATGATGTCATTCTCATCCTCATACAGGTACTTATTTTTTTTACATATTGTCTTCACTTCTTTTCAATGTCATAATCGTCCATGTCGGTCAAAACCATGTTAATACTATCACTCCCATTGTCACCTAGAATAGGTTATTTTTATAATTCGTGTCAATCAATGAACGAACTTATCTTCATGTTATCACTTTTATATTTATGCATTTTCTTTGGTATCTTCATTCTTAGATAGAACGCATTATTGATTACTCTTGGCTTGAAGCATATAAGAACTTGTTCAAACAATAGGTTGTTAGCATTAATAAATCATTCAAATCATAACCCTTATGCATCATTGAATTGCAATGTCTATTCATATTTTTTTCTTCCTCTTAGTCTTGGTCACTTGACATTACGAAAAGATTGCATGAGTACATATTTTTTTTAATTATTTGCTATACATACGAGTTTCTAACTCCTTAAAAGTTTTCTACGTTATCACCACCACCTTCCATCACCACTTTCACTAATCATCATCACCATGGATTAGCGAAAACTTACTTCTATAAATCTTGAGTCATCTACCGAGTTATCACCACATGAATCCTACAAGTAAACCGACACCAACACTAGCATGACTAGCTTTAACTCTTTATATTCCAACTTCACTTCATATCTTTTTTCTAGGCACTATTTTGTAGACTCTTATCATATTATATTCTCGCTTTTCTTATGATTGTAATTAGGAGACTACACTTCATGAGATCTTTGATTATATCATTTATATATCACATATATACATCTTATTTTTCTTTGTCAAAAAGATGAAATATATTGCACTAATTTTTTTCATTATAGGTTCATCATCATATACACTCGATTGTATATAACTTACTCATCTAAGGATGAAGTTTGCATCAATTATTTTTCTTATTTTAGGTGCTTCTTGATAGCCTTGAACAAGGGGGAATATCCTTTAAGCACTCATATTGCATCGTCTATACACTTGGTTGTATATGACATATTTGTTTAAAGACAAAGCTTCTATTATACTAATATTTATTTTGAAGGTTCATCTTGACACCCTAAAGCAAGGGGAGCTTCCGTCAAGCATTTACTGAATGCATCTTATGCACACTTTGTTGTATATCACTTACTCGTCCAATGACAAATATAGTTTTGCACTAATATTTGTTTTGTAGGTTTTTAATCATACCTTGACGCCTCAAACAAGGGGGAGCATGCACGCATTCATCATCATTCTCACTTTTTGACAACCCTTTGTGCTTCGATCAAAAAGGGGGAAAAATAGGCTAACATTGCTATGCATTTTTCTTTATCATATATTTCTCATAATTTTTTTTGAATAAAACTAACCTTGATGTAGGTTAAACCTCTTAATTTGATCCATGGATCCGCTACCACACAAGGGACGGATTGGAGTAGATGATTTAACTTCACTAGGGATGATGCAAGCTCGCCTTTTTGGGGAGAAATAAAGTTAAAACTCCAAGGACACGCCCTTTTTGTTTCGACAAAAGAGGAGAAGAGTGTAAACGGAGAAGGTAATGTAAAGGTATTACGGATACAAGTAACTTTTTACATTTTACTATCTATTACATTTACATATTTTTGTCATCATCAAAAAGAGGGAGATTGTTAGTGCAAATATTACGATATTTAATCTATACAGTCTCGCTTGTTTTGATTGATGACAAACATGTAACTTGTAATACATAACGTAAAATGTACAAGTTACTCGTTATCACATTTTGTCTCAACATACATTCAACACATCTCGATGTCTCAAATCCTCGTATGTTACAACAAAGGTTCGTACATGTTTGTTATGTGGCATTATGATCAAAACCCTTAACAAATCATTTAGAATGTTTAAAATACGTTTAGAGTCACTAAGTATTTTAATATGTTAACCATTCTATTTCGAACCACATTTTACATTTTGCATTCAAAAGTATTTTATACAAATACATCTTTTGTAAAATGTCTAACAAATATATACTTTTATTTGTACAAGTAAACTAACTATAATATTCATACAAGTACTAAAGTTTACTTACACTTGACAAAATACATTTTATTTTGACAAGCATGAAACTAGACATTTTATTTAACAAAAGGCAACTAGACGTTTTATTAAAACTAGTTACATATTATATTTTACATGTTTATTTTCATGATTATTTTAATCAAAATGAAAAATGCACATTACATTATGTCTTGCATCATCCTTTGCAATCTTTGAAAGATTTGTAAATATCTTGGATAGATTTACACTCAAAGTATCACATGTAAGATCTTGGTAAGATATGGTGAAGATTTGGTTAGATTTGATAAAGATATTTTATTACCTCTTTCTTGGACTATAAATAGCAAGCCAACCCAAGTTGTTTTCTCATCCCTTCCAACACACATTTTCTTTATCTTTCTTTCATCTTTTAGATCTATAGATAACCATATAGTAACATACAATAATCACCCTCATCATCATAATGCTTCTAACATTCATCTTTGTTGTAAGCATACTTTATATTTAGATCAACCAAGGAAAGCTTGGATATCTAGCCATCCTCATTCATCAAGCATACATACATGTAGATCTATCACATCAAGCTTGGGGAACTTGTGATTTTCATCATTTGAAGGCTTCCTATCAATGGAAGTTCATTTAGAAGTAGTCATTCATATCCATTAGACATTTATGTCATGGATCATCATTGTAAACATTATTGCATCGTCACAACACTTTCACCCAACTACATTAGATGGTTTATGTGTTTGTACCATAAAACACAAGGTTTGTTATGTTGGGCCTTAAAACATAACGGGAGTGGTTGTACCCGGAAAGAACTCGACATCTAGCTTAGAGTCGGAAATATTGTATAGGCGACGTTAGGTTGGTTCTACCTCGAACTAGAACCCGGTATTTAGCTTTGTACCGGATAAAGTATAAGCGACGATTGTAAGGTTTTCTCCGCCGAGAAGGGAGCTTGTTGATATAGTGAAGTAACTCTCGAGTTGGGTACTCAGGGAGTGGAGTAGGGCGGAAAGGAGATCCGTGACCAAACCACTATAAATACTCGTGTTCGGTTTGCACTTTCCTTTCTTTATCTCTTTACTATTGCACTATACTATTGCTTGTGATGTGGTTTGATGTTTGTGTGACAACTTGATTTACTATGCTTTAAATTAGTCACAAACGATAATTGACACTTTCATATTATAACAAACTTCATAAGCGATTTGATACTAAAGATCTAAAGTTTTTAAACGGTAACGTATTCAACCCCTTCTACGTTTTCACACGAATGGCTTACGATATCATTAACAATTCGTAAGAATAACCGTCTACTCATTCGGAATCTTCTTCTAAAAACTTGTTCATCATAGATGGGACTTTCGGCAAAATAGGTGGCAACGAGACGATCATGTGCACCATAACGATCACATTTTTTGGGATGGTTTCTACAGTTTTTTCGAGGTCTTGAACAACCGGCCAATTGTAGCTCGAATCTTGTTTTGATAAACAACGGCGCTTGTTTTACTGGGTGATGACCATTTACCCAACAACGCTTGTTTTATTGTTTCGGTTATAATAAATTTCCCATCGTCAAACGATAATGAATTTATTGAAGAAGGTGTAGATGATGACATTTTTTTGAATTTTTTGAGAGATGAAAGTTTTTATTGAAAACTAATAATTTTATTGTAAAAATGTAAGATATTTACAAGATACAAGTTGAGTTTAAAAAAGAAAAAATAACACCTTTGAAGCTTTAACCAACCTAACGGCGGAATTATTTTTTTATTTTTATTTTTTTTTATCTTTTTTTTTAGAAACACAAAATGGGCTCGGGACTTAAGTCCTGTTAAAGAATAATGTAACACTTTCCCGTAAAGTCGGGTGTAGAATTTCATCATTTCCCGAAATGGAATCTTCTTTGCCGCTTGCTTTTGCCGAATGACACCCTCCACTCTAAAGAAATTAGAAGTAACGATTTGCATTAAACAAAAACAAGATGCGTGGTTGTTTAAAACGTTAAATTGACGGAGAAATATTGATCTCATGTATCCTTTTAAAATAAAATTGCGTGTTGTGTTTGTAGTAGATTTAAAAGAATTTATATTGTAAGAGCATTGATACATGTTTATGATTTAGCGATGGTCTATTAATTAGGTTATGAAAACGATATCGAACCGTCGTGGTTCTTTACTTTATTCGGGGTTGTAATTAAGACCATGCTAGTGAAAGAGGTATTTTTACCGATGGCCTTGTGGTATCTAAAATATGTGAGACCGGTCTTTAATAAAATGATTGTGCGTTCAATTCATGTTAGACATGTGAGTTAAATTTGTTATATGTATAGCCTATGGCATGTGGAAGTGGCGGAAATGCCTAAGCCACAAAATTTGAAGGGCCTCCAAATTATTCTACCTCCATTATAGCAAGTAAATGTGCTCGCTTTTTTAACCCAAAAAATGAAGTCCCATGTTAAATAAGTAAGTCAGAGTTACAAGATTAGTTGAGACTTTGTTGATCACTAACATGGGAAAAATAAAATAAAACATGAGCAAATTTATAGGTGGCATGAATCATCAACCGGTTACAAACTACTTATTTATTTACTTATAAGCTTATTTAATTTCGTCTTATATTTTGTAAGCCTAATTTTTCGGCTTATTTTAAGACTGATGAGCCTATATAAAACTTATTATGATATAATAAGATTATTTATGCTCGTAAGTGTAAAAAAAGTCTCAAAAATTCGGGTTTATGAAATGTAAGCCGAAATTACATAAACTTACAAGCGGACGGTTCTTATATACTTATTTATGGAAGTCTTTTTGGAGAGTTCTAGACAACTTATTAAAAGAGCATGGTGTTGTGTACAAACAAAAAGTCATTGGGCTTTTTCTTCCCTAATGGCGCTGCCATTATGCACCATCAATGGTGCCATTCGCTCGATGTTGGGTTCCTCGCCGGGCAATTCATGAGTGGCGTTGTTTTTTTTTTGTGAGTGAGTTGAGTATTTTTTGTGGTGTGTTATAGGACCCACATGCACTTATAACAATTATAGCTGCGGAGAGTGTTTTATTTTTTGTAGTGTTATTAGGTGTATGCTGAGGTTGCAACCCAATAAGAGTTACTTAACTTGTGCCCTCTCCACCTATCTCACTTATGAGATAGTTTATGTGGAGTTTTTTGAAAGAAAAAAAGAACAAAATAAAAAACGTGTTCAAATTAAGTGTTTTTCAAACATAAGTTATGGATATACAAAAGGCATAGTTTTCTTACAAAGTTAGAAATATATATGTTTCTTCAAACTAATAAGTAACTCCAAAAGGTGAATAACGGTGGAATCACCCTGGTCCTATGCATTCTAAGGATGCCAACCGGACCCTCCCCCAAGGACCCGGCCCCAGGCACTGAACACCTATCCTAGTGACTATACTTATCATGAGGTGGGCTTTGAACCCTGGTCATTTTCTCCAATAGACCCCTCGTTGACCAGTTAATCTGAGCATTTGCAGCGGGGGGATGGTACAAATTGAAAGCTTTTAGGCCAATGGAGAGATTCGAACCCCGATCTATTGACACAAGGTTGGAAGCTCTTACCATTGGACTAAAGGCCCATTGGTCTAATAAGTAACTAATTATTCTTTCGGTCATTTTGTTAAAATCTTAAGCAACAGACACGCATCCGAAAACCTTCTTTTGTAGTGTGTTGTCGAGCTTAGTGTCAAGTCTATTGTTGTACAATTTCGGGCTAGAGGGAGTGCTATAGTCGAAGAGGATGCATAATGTAGTCATTTATGGACAAGCTATTACTAAATGAACATGTTATGCAAATTTTGATATTGTAATATTCAGTGACATAGGATTTGTTATTGCATATCTGTAAGTTATTTGTTGATCCTTTACTTGATTGTGATTTAGAAACGTTTGATTTGGTTATCAGACGGCATAAGCTTAATTACGTGCATACTGTATATACGATACACATACTCTAGAGTTTATACTTGTATATATACAGATAAACTAGCCACAGGCCCGCCCGCTGGGTGGCTAGCTTCAAGAATTCTTCAAGACAAAATTAGTAACATAGTTTTCAAGATATCATTAAACTTAGTATAATGTTCACAATAAAAATATGTTTATTTGAGTCATAATCGTTTAAGGAATAGAAACGAATAAAAATACTCATAATATGTGAATAATCTCTTTATACACAATGTTTGTTGTAGCATTGGTATAGTTACCATCTTTGTTACAACACAACACCTTAAGACCTTTTTAATCACATTCTTTTTTGAAAAAAAAATCCAAATAATATATATCGAAACATTTAGTTACAGTAAACAATAAGAGGAGAAATATTCAATAGGCCCATTACATGTTTACATGTTATAATCTCTTTGAGCAATTCATTTCACATATTCCATAAGATGAGTTTCCTGCTACAGAGTGAATAATGAGACAACCCTGTAGCGGTGGGTAAGTGTGGGGGGTAAGGGTGGGGCCCAACAATTGAACCTAAGATGTGATGGGTAGTTTTGACGTTGGTAACCCAGTCCCACATGACTTGTGATGTAGCGTCCTTTAATATATGAAAGAAACAATGAGTTAATAGATGAATTATTCGACAATCAATTGAGTTTGTAACAATTAAAATAATAAACGTGGATGTCTTTGTCGTCTCCAAATTTGACGGTCTTGAATAGCAAATGATGTATGTGAGCGCTAATCAATTTGATAACTAATATCCATTCCGTGCACACCCAATAATCCATAGAAAATGTAAGCAAAAGCAGGTTGTGAGTCATAATGTATTATAATTTAAAATATGGTAAAAAACTTGTGATATTTTACCATAAGGATATATGTATGATACCGATAGATGGAACAAATATTCCACTATCGACCGATAGATTGAATATTTGTTACCATACGGATATAAGTAATACATTGTATATAAGAATAAACATATATGTATTAAATCGGCGATATCAAAGTTCATGAATCACTTATTTGTAAACAACATTGTTTGTTTTGTTGGTATATTTTTCACCATTCAATATTCTCAAATTAAAGTGTCGATGATAGAATAGAACCATGTAATGACCAACTTTTATCGAACCTGCAAGAAATATAGTGAATGATTAGATGATAATATGAATCTATTACAAATACACTTTGGGCAACCTATTTTCTAAGTTAAATTTCTTAATTTTACCCTATGGACACTTTGATAAGGAAGATTGATGTCGCTATGCATAAACTCATTTTCCATTATATAATACCAAAGTTCCTAAAAATACAACAAACTATTATTAGAAAGTTCCTAAAAATAATACCAAAGTGCATTCAAGTTAAAAAAAAGTATTGAAATTAAAGCATTATCACTATAGTGAAAGAGCCTATGTGGGCTCAAATGAAAACTAAATATAATAAAGTGATACGCAATTGAACACAACTAACAATGACTAATAAGAATATGTTGAAAACTTATATGAAATGAAACAATAATAAATCAGTCATGCTACTACCTTAGTCCATAATTTATACTACAAATAACCCTACGCTATATACATTTGGACAAAAGGGCAATACCGTTAGCTAATTAACTAAGGCTGGGTGTAATGACACCCGCTTACGGCTTATCTAATCCTTGATATACAAATATATCAATGTTGTAGCACCAATAACACAATATCCTCATGTAGCAGCTTGATAGATACATTATATATAGCTTTATGTGATAATTCAAGACAAACTCAAGTTCAAAAGTACCAAAAATCCTCAAACTTGTTACCAAGTAGATAACATTAAAACCAAAACTACTGCGTTGGCCTAAGCTAAAGAATAAAACAAAATGCGAAAACTGGCTCTCTTGAAATGTGTAGATCAATAGCTTACACAACATGCGAGCAACAATTCAGGCGTTGCGAAGTTCCTTTAACAAAGGTTACTTCCAATCTACTCTCCTTCATCGTCTTTCTTCTTTTTATCCTTCTCCTTTTTCTTCAAGTTTTACTTGCATCATCATCACTCACAGCTACTGAAAGAGTGATAGTTTAATCCCTCACATCAAAGTAGAAGGGCCGTCATGTAAATAACTTATAGTATATTTAATATATATTTAGAAGTTATAAATTAGTATAAGGGTGCATTGTGACTAGAACAAAGATGGTAACCTCTATCAGAAAGAATCGACACCTCCAGGAGATGTACCGATTCAGAAAGAGGCGCCAAACTGATTCATCAAAGGACAAGACTTTTCATGAAGGGTTGTGATGGTTAGAAGGTGTCTTTTAGATTAGTATAAATAGATAGGATTGATCTCATTGTAAACAACAATACTTTTACAGCAATAAAAATTAAGATTCTTGTTAATTATTTGTTCTTTCAATTTTGTTATTATTTACCAACAGTGGCATCAGAGCGGTTATCATTCTTGGGAAGAAGAATAACTCAGTCATTTATCTATCGACGATCGATTAGAAGGCTTCACGCCCAGATTCATCGAAGAAAAAAAAGGGTTATTGTTCTATTTTTCTACTGATCCATCGGAGGGAAAAAGAAGTTTGGTCGGGGGATTGAGATCATTAGCAGGAAGGCGGGCTTGATTATCATTAGCCAAAAGGCGGGATTGATTATCAACAGCGAAGCAGAATTGATCAGGATCAACAGCGGGGAAGCAGGTTTGATTGTCAGAAACATAGAAACAGGATTGATTGTCATTAGCAGAAGGTGGGATTGACAATCATTGGCAAGACGAGTTTGACTTTCAACAGCGAGGCAGGTTTGATCAATAACTAGAGGATAAAAAAAACCAGGAAGGAAAAATAAGAAAATGGAAGGCGACGGATCCAAGAAAAATAAGAATGAACTTACGAAGGATAGTGGAACATCAATGACGTTCCAATGCCCGGTTCTCAACTCTACAAATTATACTATTTGGGCATTAAGGATTAGGGCAATCTTTAACGTCCATGGAATTTGGGAAGTAGTGGAACCTACAACGGGAACCGAAGTGGATCAAAAGAAGAACAACACAGCAGTTGCAATGTTATACCAAGCACTTCCAGAAAACATGATATTGCAAATTGCTAATCTTACTTCAGCAAAGGATATCTGGGATGTGTTGAAGGTTCGACACATAGGAGTTGATAGGGTCAAAGAAGCGCGGTTACAGATACTTGAGCCAGGATTTGAATCTTTAAAGATGGATGCTAATGATTCACTCGATCTCTATGCAGGAAAGATCAGTGAGATTGCATCACAAGCAAGCAGTCTTGGACATACCTTGGATGATAAAAGATTGGTTCGTAAACTTTTGGGCTCAGTACCAAAAAAGTTTATTCAAATTGTTGCTGCAATCGAACAATTTGCCGCTCTTAATACGATGCCATTTCAAGAAGCCGTTGGGAGATTGAAGGCTTTTGAGGAACGCACCAAGAAGCAGACTAAGGAAGAAGACGTGACTAGTAGACTTCTATTCACGGAAGCAGATAAAAAAGTGAAGGATAAACACCAGAGATGTGAACACTGCTGTTGTGGAAACTCAAATCAGGGAGACTTTGGAAGAGGCGAGGGAAGAGGTCAAGGGTCCAGGAAAGGTCAAGGCGATATGGAGTGCAACGGGACAAGAGTCACATACGGTGTCATAAGTGTCATGAACTTGGGCATTACAGGAACGAATGTCCAAAATCAGAGAAAAAAGAGGAGGCAAACCTGATCTGGGATGTAGACGACGAACCAACACTACTCTGACGGTAAATAGGATATTGAAGATGTTCGTGATTACGGGGGAGAATGATAGTTTAATCCCTCACATCAAAGTAGAAGGGCCGTCATGTAAATAACTTATAGTATATTTAATATGTATTTAGAAGTTATAAATTAGTATAAGGGTGCATTGTGACTAGAACAAAGATGGTAACCTCCATCAGAAAGAATCGACACCTCCAGGAGATGTACCGATTCAGAAAGAGGCGCCAAACTGATTCATCAAAGGACAAGACTTTTCATGAAGGGTTGTGATGGTTAGAAGGTGTCTTTTAGATTAGTATAAATAGATAGGATTGATCTCATTGTAAACAACAATAATTTTACAGCAATAAAAGTTAAGATTCTTGTTAGTTATTGGTTCTTTCAATTTCGTTATTATTTACCAACAAAGAGTAATAGGGGCATCACCATTTTCTTTTTCTTCTTCTTTTCAGATTTATCCACATCAAGTACCACAGCTTCTTCGGCTTCTTTCTTTTTTTCAGTACTCTCACCTTTTACATCGTCCTTCACTTCTTCAGCCTTGTTTTTTTGGATGCTACCGGCGTATCAGTAACTTTTGCCTCTTCAATACCATTTTGCTTCTTTTTCTCACCGTCTACTTTCACACCCTCTGTTCCCTCCACAGGTTGTTTTACCACAGGTGCAGCTGCAAGACTCGCAACAACTGAATCCCCACCATTAGGCAAAACTACATTCCTCAACCACTCAGCTGGAGTATTCTCATTTGGTTTCCCATGCTTAGTCAACTTCCCCTCACTAATCAGCTTATTCTTTGTCGAAGCAGTAAGTCTTGAGGAAGATGGTACAACTAAATATGTAAGCAAGAAGTTAAAAATAGTATCCTAACTTCAAAGCAATAGAATCAAAGATGAAATAATAGGAAGTTGTTGACATGATTGTCTCGCCAATGCAATATTTTTAGTTATCAGTACTTTAGCAACCAAGAAAAATGTGTCATTTAAGTAACAATGAACTGTTTAGCAAATTTATCATCCATAGTGAGAACTTGTGTTCATGTGATAACAAGTACTTTAATTATCGTGGCAATAGTTGCGTTATTATTATCCTATTTCCATTACAAAGGCCAGCCAGTTGACTCATGTTACGAAATGATACGGTTGAATGTGAGCTCGTGTGATGACATAAGGTTCCTTAAAATTATGCCACTGTGATAGTGGTTTGATTTGTATAATTATTTGTTATAGAATAAATGTTGGAAAAATATAGTTATCCAAGTTATTAGGATTTGTCTGTAATAGCTGCGTTATTATTATCGTACTTCTATTACAAAGGCCAGCCATTTGACTCATGTTACTAAATGCTACGGTTGAATGTGAGCCCTTGTAATGACATAAGGTTCCTTAAAAGTAGGCCACTTTCATATACATGTCTAATAGAAATTTAGAATTGTGAACTTACTTGATATGGAGAGGAGACATGCTATTGGAAAAAAAACCACGGTGCGATTTGGATTTATGTTCTCATCAACCCACTTGGCCCATGTCTTAAGCACTCTTTCGTACACCACAGGCCTATCAACTTGGTCTACTTTTCATCACAATTACAATAATTTATTTGCAAAATCTTAAATAAACTAAGGCATAGAAATTTATGAAATATAGATAATTAGGGAGAAAATTATTGAAATGATACTTACATGACCTTCATGTTTCCTGTGTTCATCCACTACATGTAAGTGTTGAAGACTAAAAAGTCAATATCTACATTTTCAGCAGGTCTTTAAAGGGTTTTTTCAGCGTATATATTGAAAACTTAAATATGAAATCGACGTTAGACAGGTCTTTAAAGGGTTTTTTCAGCAGTTAGTCGCATAAAAGTCAAAAGCACGCAAAAACATATTGAGGGACAAAAGAAAGAAACTGCTTAAATGCAACAACTAAGCAACTGTGAATACACATGTGGTAAATTATTATCCCCAATAATACAGTTTATGGTTTGAATCATAATTAAGTTTTCAATATATTGCTCAAATACCTTCAGAAGCAATATCTGTAAAACTATGTGGATTCTTATCTATTATAAAGGACTATAGGTCAATCTGGAACATGTTTATTCTAGATATACATTATTAACATAAAAATCAATACAAATGTTAAGCAATGTACACGGATAAAGTTCTTACAGGGGAATGAAATTCAAGGAGCATGGTTGTAGTGTATGACGACTTACTCCACGAAAGGTCTCAAATGCTATATGTACAACAACTGGAGATAACGAATCTTGCAAATAGGAATCACTATTTGGTTAAGGAATCTGTATGGTCTACTTAATATATGATGCAATAAGCTATTTCTAGTAAATAAATAGTTTAAACTACTTATGCTTTCTATGTTTTTATCAGAATAGCCAAACAATCAAACAACAGTTTATCTAATTACTTCATTTTTATATAGCCAAACACTATCTTCTGACTTGCTTTACTAACAGTAGATTATAAGCTTGTTATTATAATTTTGAAACACTTGAACAACTGCTTATCTCATTACTTGGTTTTTATTTAGGCAAACACGATGTCGTGAATTGTTTTTCTTACAATAGATTATCAGCTTCTGTTTAAGAGAACAAGCTATTTCCTGAACACACCCCTTACATATATATTTATGATTATCGACATTCGTCTCAAAGTTAACTTGTATTATGGGATTTTTAAATGTTGAATAATGAATTATAAGAAATAGGTAAGTACCTTCTTTATTTTGTTTTCCTTGGTTGGTGTCCCAAAAAAGAATTAATCTAATTGTATATGAAAATTCTTTGTAAGCAGTCATGATCGACACAAAAAAAGCAGATACAATAACTCGAATGCTTTGATTAAAAAAAAGCAGATCAATATAAATATCACAAATTTAAATTATGGCTAAAGTAATGTTTTTTTACATAATCACTGACGTGGCGGTTTCGTAAATCAACTAAAGAAAAAATTTCCCTTTAGCCATAGAGTTTACACGGTCGATATTCCAATGGGAGTTGCAACTACTTTTTTGTTGGTTCCTACCAGCATCTGTAACAAAAAGACAACAGCTTGGTTTAAAAAATTAGTATAATTATCATTGTTCAGTATAATTTGATAACGACATAGATATAACATGCGACAATTAGAAAGCATACACAAATAATTTCGTGAACATTGACGGGTAATATGATCCAATCCAGTGCTGGCATCTACACCCTTTAAAGTGATCAAGATTTTGAGTAGAGGGACCACAGTCGGGGGCTAAAGTTTGTATCATTATATAAGTATTGGCTGCAACGCACATAAGACAACATGAATTAGCGTCGTGGAACTGTTATTTAAAAGCAACATACCAAAGGAGTATTGTACTTACGTATAGGGGCACTTTATTGGGTAACATCGATAGTGACAATGAGTGTCAGTTGGGTATTTTTCCCTGAGAAAAAAGATACCGGTTATTTAAACAATAATTCAAGTACTGCATATTGAAAGGAATTTAGTGAACATGAAAACAATATATGCGTCTAATTACTAAATTAGGTGACCACCCACTATACGTCAAATATACCATAGATAAAAGACTAATATACAAAATATAAGATATTGAGTTTAGGGCTATATCACCAGTCAATATACCAAATGAACCAGGAATGACACATGACCCAACCAACATTGCAATATACCATACCATTACCAAAGTTACTCCATTTTTCTTGTACTCAAATTGATTGGGCCATAGTTCATAAAAATATTGCAAATTACACGAACCGAAGCATAATGACTATTTTAATCTCATTTCATGATTCTTAATTAACGCTATCAATAGGACTATAGAATCTGCACAACTCTAGCATAACGTTGCACAGTTTTTCTCATAGACATTTCATCAAACACTTAGAGCGTTCAAACAATAGGCATATAACAATGATTTCAAACCCAATTAAATTTAATCATAGACACAGATTTTGTGTTCATAAAAATATAATCAAACACTAAACGCATGCATAAGATCCCATCAATAAACAACATATAATGATTTAAAAAGCAACACAAATAAAAAATAAATGCATTCAATCAATAAACAAATCATGGTGATAAAACAACCTGAAACAATTACGAAATTCTTGAAGGTTTAATCCTCAATCTATAACATGCCTGCAATTAAAAAAAAATAGATCATTCAAAGCCTAAAATATTTTTACAGAAACAATGAAAATAAAATTAAATCAAAGTCAAAATATAAATCAAAATATGCAATACCAAACAACCTCTTTATTATCATCAAAAAGATAAAAAATAAATACATGATTCATTATCATGAGCCAAGTTAAAATAAAAACATGTAATTGAGATAAAAAAAAATTATCAAATAAGATTAATAACCTGTAATTCATAGTACAATGAATCAGGCGTCAATTAGGTCACTAGAATAATTTTTCGACAATAATCGACCCACCTATTCCACCGGATCACACTCCCTTTTAATCCTTAAAACGAAACCAGCATTATATCGCAAAAACGAATCCATATAAATTACTTGATGATAATTCATTCATTAACTACCGGGTTTGATTATGAATATGATTTTGACAGCCTTCTCCAATTTTGGATACAGTTTTTGAATTAGGAGGAATTAATTTGATAGAGTATTACTTGATTAGTATGGCTTGAAACTATTTTGTTTTTACTGCTTTGAGAATTATTATTGATCAGACAGTGCAAGTAGTTTTGGGGAATTAAAATGTCACGTGTAATTTTTTCAGAATTTTAAGGGGAGATGTGATTCAAACAAACCCTCCTTTATATAGAGTATGGATACATCTCTGCACCAAAGATTTTGTAAATTTTTGACCCACTTATCAACCATTAATATTTTTGCATACATTTTTGGATGTGCGAACAAATCCTCTAAAGGGGTAAGATTGTTTAGGCCATTTGGTTGTGTATGATAGAGAGCCATTTGTGCAGTGTATTTGTGTGAGATAAAATGCAAAAATATGTGCAGAAATCTATGTAGAAATTAGTGCAGAGTAAAAGGAAAAATAAGGAGGGAAAAGTAACAAGAAATAACTGTATATTGATATTTTATAACTGTTAATTACAAGCCATTGAGATCCTCTAGCATCACACCAAAGTGCTCAATCTTCTTTCCTTCTTGTCTATTTATGGGCTCTTTCATTGGAATCCCTCCATAGCATTTCTTCATGCTTCCTGAAACAAGTCCTTCTGTTTCAGGCCCTAGCAGTGCTGTAATAACACTTAATGACATCTAAGTAAAGATTATAGCATTCTTTTATCTCTTGACCATTTTCCTTTTGTAGGCAAAAATTTCAGCAATGTAACCAAATTCTTGTGAGAAAATCACACTTAGGTTCCCCCTAGTGTTTCAACAAGCTTATAGAGATCCATTAGATGGATCTCTGTCCCATGAATTTTAGGTGGAATGGGTCCTGGTAGGTCTCTTTTAAGATAGACAGTATAAAACCAAATAAAGACTTTATTAAACAGTTTTCTAAAACTATCCCACTCTTGACTTATGATATTATCATTTTGTAATAAATCAAGAAATATGACATAGTCATTAAAGGAAGCAACTTGAGTAGGGTAGTGTACACCTTTTACACAGATGGAATCATCTTGTTGTGGTATGGTGTCAGTCAAGTTTCTCTCTTCCTGTTGGTGAGAAGTTTCATTAAGGAGTTTGTAGAAATCCTCCATGTATTTATTCTGTCTTCTCTTCATTTTGTTCTGATCAAAATAGCAGTCTGATGGGTTCTTGAACATAGGAATAGGTATGCATTTATTCCCTTTGAAATTCAGTTCCAAACCCTGTGCTTCTAATTGTTTTGCAGAGAGGATGTTGAATGATACATCTTGTGTGAAGTGTACAACATGAATGATCAGGATTTCTGATCCAATTCTTATCTGAACCTGTAACATTTTGGTTTTCATAAACACATAACAAATTAATAATATGGGGCGTATAATATGAGTTATAGAGAGAGAAAGTGGAAGAGTTTTGGGAACTTAGTGAGACAAAAAAAATGATATTGAAAGCTCCAACCCTTTGCCTTGCTAGGCAAAGGGTATTTATAGGTTTTTACAAGACACGCCTCCTACGGGCTGTGGATCAGGCATACAGTGGGTAAAGACCCGTCCGTCCTCCACGGTGTTACTTAACAGACTACGTACTAACATTAAATGACAATGACTACGAGCTTTCTAACGAATACATATACTTGAGGTGACCGACTCTTTAACTACTGGATTTTCTAAATCCTAACAATCTCCCCCTAAGGGAGGTCACCTCAATTTACATTGATTACAAACAAATATTACATTTTGGGTGTTCTTGGATTCTTAATTAAGTTCTTTGCTCTGTAGCCCGTAGCCTTTGATTCTTCATGTACCGCATGTTTTGTTATTTCAAGTGGAGGTCTTTAACTGATCCACGTGATGATGAGTTTTGAGCCAGCATTGAGATCATCAGCCACCATAAATCTCTGACTCATCCTTTGAAGTGTTGCCATCATGTGAAGTTGTGACTTTTGGACTGACATACTCACATTCTGGATCATGATATCTTCTTATCAGAGTTACGGAAGCTTTAGTTGATTCATGATATTTGCAGCAGTGTAGCAGAAGCATGGAGTGAAAATATCAGATTCAATTTGATGAAGATATGCACTTATCATGATTTCTTTGAGATGAACGTGATGTGTGAGCATGCGGCTATGGAATGATGCCTCAATTCTGATTAGCTGCAACCATCGGGTGTTCCTGCATACAACAGTTAGCAATAAAAGCACACGAAAGTGTCTTTGATCACTTTCGTTGAATTGAGGTACACGGCCCACGGTTCCCCGTTGATCAGTACAAGTACTGCCTGTGATCAGGTATAATTCTGACTAATCTCCTTGGCAGGGTTTTGTAGTTGCTCTAGACGTTCTCAAACTCGAACGTCTAAAAGAAGACAACACAGAGTGGGTGAACCAGCGAATTAAGATTCACTGATTGATGAAAAATGATTTGAAAAACAATCATGTATTGCTTACTATAAAGTGTTTTTCAATACAAAGAAGGTTTTATTAGAAAATCAATTATCAATCATAAATACCCTTTTAATTTTGAAACATTAATACACAGTCGATGTGCTACATAAAAGAATTTTTAAGCATAACGACAGATTTTTCAAAGGTGTCCATCAATCCATTCCTGGACCAAGGTTGATTCAAGATTGAATCGCCCCATCGTTTCTATCTAGTTGTCACAAGCTTGATCTTATGAAAGATCTCACATGTCACCCACCAAGAGCTTATTAGATGTTGGCTCTAGAAGGATTTCCATCTTCATCGTGAATACTTTACACTCGGATGTTCTGGCAATACCACAAGGATAATGCGTAGGACTCTTAAATATATTCTTACTTTCCACATTGTGTGAAATAGCAAGTCTTCAAGAATAGTGTGTCCTAATTGAGATTTATTGATGATCTCTTAGCTCTAGACTCAATAGTGCACTTTTGGTTTCCTATGCCCGAGACTAGGGAAAGGGTCTCCTTCTTTAATATCAACAATCTCTAAGAGAAAGTCGATAGATTATGTAGGTTCCCCGTGAGAATTAAACAAGCCCTTTTAAGAGGAACTTGAGTAGCTTGGGAAGTTTAGTGCAGTGCGTCACTGGGTCCATGACGTCTTGTCTTCAATACCAGTGTTACCTTAGTAACCACCAGTAGCATATGAATTGAACCCGGTTTCTGCCCTAAGGTTGAATAAATGGAGGGCTATTTCTTTTCACCCTTTTCTCATTTAATTCTTTTTCATTCTTCAACCCCTTCAGTGCTTACCGAGACTTCATTACTAGAACCTTGTTGGGTTTATTCCAGTTCTAGCTCTTTCTCAGTCCGCACTCTTCCCGTATTCTCACTTTTCTCCTTTTTTCATCATACCTAAGGACTTCTACACTATCTAGTGAATTGTCCCTGGGTAGATCCCTCCGGCTCTGGCAGGATCGTGGGAACGAATACCTAACCTAACCATCCTTATATCTCCATGCATAAAATAAATTGGTAGGTCTTTTGTTATTGTTCATTCCGCCTCGAAACCAATTGAAAACCATTTGAAAATCAATCAAGGTACTTGTGATATAGAATCAAAGCGCTTTGTACCTTAATTGTTTTTTGATATTTTAGAAATGCTCCCCATCAACATGTGCTTCAAGTATTAGAAATTGTTTTAGCACATAGAGGCAAGAGGAATTTGAAATCTTAGATTAAGAATGAAAGATCCAATCTTTTGATTAACATTTTCTAAAATGATCATCATCACTTCCCGATCAAATCTAGTGTTTTAAATACTTTGGATAAAATAATTTTGGAAAGGATGAGGTTTTCTTATGATTGTTCCCCCTCAATATGTGCATCGAGATTCGAAAGTGCTTTGCACATATTAGAGAGAACCTGCACTTAGAGACAAATCAATCACGTTTCAATCCTTTTTGGTTTGAGATAGATGCTCCCCCTTAACATGTGCATGGAAAACCTAAAATCGTTTGGCACATGTAGGGAGGAGTGCTTGTTATTATATTTATAAAACCACTTATTGAATTATCAGTTTATATCCAATTTAAATCACAAATTCTCCCCCGCTCACAATTTTCAAATACTTTGATATTTGTGATCTCTATTGATTTAAATTATTTTTGAAAGATTTTGAGGAGAATTGTGACTTGCTTTTAAAACATTTAACTGATAAGGATCAAATTCTGAGACTTTAAACTCCAATGATTAAACATGCTTAAGTATCTTATGAAAACACAACATTAGCCTAGGTCTGGATCCAATTGTACAAAAACATTGTTCTATTTGATTGTCCAAAATTAGACCTTGCTCGATTACGTGCCAATTGTTTGAAAAATAACTTTTTGGTTTGATTGAAATCATTCTACCCCTCAATCAATGACATAAGTTGTTGATTGAGTGTTAGAGATTTTGACAAATGATAAGTTCAGATGATTTTCAAAAATATAGTTCGAGTTATTTTCAAAGCAATTTTGTTTTCATTAGATGACAAATATTTTTCAGAACAATATTTAGAAGGAAAAATATTTGTGAAGGAAACATTTGTCTTTTTGGCGACAAACATTTGTATTTAGAATCAGAGTATGAGGTTTACAAAAAATTAGATTAAGCATGACTCTATTCTTTCTTTTAAAAACTGGTTACTGTCTGAAATGACAATAAACCGTCATTTTTCTCCATCTCATCCCTTTTTTTTTTACAAAAAGTTTATGTACATTCGAACTTCATCTAAAGACCCGTGCCATTCTTTGAGTGACAAATCAAAGTCCGTAGATGTTATCGAAAAACAGAAATTTGATTAAAAGAAAAATAATATTTTTGGGCTTTTTCAAAGATTTTCTGATTTTTATGGATTTTGAAATTCTATATTTTTCTTTTTTCTTTTTGTTGGTTTTATAATTTTGTATTTTGCTTTTTGATAAAATATGTACAAGAGATGGATGAACAAAATCCTTTACTCCTCGTCTTTCTCTTGAAGACGTTTAAGTGTTTCCGGTTGTAGACTCTTTAGTCCAAGTCGTGGAAGAATAAACTCAAAACGTTCTCTAGGAAGAGCTTTAGTGAAGATGTCTGCCAGCTGATATTCAGTTCTCACAAAATATAGTTCCACCACACCTTTCTCCACTTGTTCCCTGATGAAATGATGTCGAATGTCTATATGCTTTGCTCTTGAATGTTGAACATTGTTGCAGCAGAGAGCGATGGCACTTTTGTTATCACAATACAGAGGGATTTTGTTGAATTCATAGCCATAGTCAGATAATTGTGATCTCATCCATAGGATTTGAGCACAGCAAGATGACATGGCTATGTATTCAGCCTCTGTAAATGATATAGACGTACTCATTTGTTTCTTTGAAGACCATATTACTAATTTATCTCCCAAGAATTGAGCACCACCCGATGTGCTTCGAAGTGTATCTTGACACCCTGCATGGTCTGCATCTGCATATGTTGTTAGTGACATATTGGTGTCCTTCGGATACCAAAGTCCCATGTTAATGGTTCCTTGGAGATACCGAAAGACCCGTTTAACCGCTTCAAGGTGCTTTTTGGTAGGCTTAGCCTAGTATCTAGCACACATGCATACAACGAACATAATATCAGGTCTACTGGCTGTGAGTTACATCAAGGATCCAATCATACTTCGATATTTCGTTTGATCAACCATGATCCCTTAGTTGTCCTCATCCAGTTTTGTGCGCTCCACCGTGGGAGTGTCAAAAGGGTCACAAGAGTCAAATCCAAATTTCTTCTAAAATTTCATTAGCATATTTAGATTGATTAATGAAAATGCCTCCGGGACTTTGTGAAATTTGTAGTCCCAAGAAAAATGACATTTGTCCCATCATAGACATTTGAAATTTGGAGCCCATCTCCTTTGAAAAACGGTCACATTCATTAGGGTCGGTCGAGGCAAAAATAATATCATCAACATAAATTTGAACATGAATTAAGTGTTTGCCTGACTTTCTGGTGAACAATGTGGGATCAACTGCTCCTTTGCTGAATCCATTTGTCAATAGGAACTTTGACAGTGTACCATACCATGCCCTTGGAGCTTGCTTCAAGCCGTAAAATGCCTTCTTCAAGCGGTGGACATGGGTAGGATGCTCTGGATTCACAAAAACTTCGGGTTGACTGACGTAAACTACTTCTTTGAGATCACCATTAAGAAAAGCAGTCTTTACATCCATCTGATAAACCACCATGTTCTTGCTAGATGCATTAGCCAGGAAGATTCTGATAGCCTCAATTCGTGCAACCGGAGCAAATGATTCTTCAAAGTCAATACCCTCCTCTTGTCGGTATCCTTTAGCCACTAATCTTGCCTTGTTTTTCAGAACATCATTGTGCTCATCAAGCTTTACTTTAAAGATCCATATGAGAGCAATGATCATAGCACAATCTAGAGTAGGTACCAATTCCCATACATCAAGACGATCAAACTCATGGATTTCTTCTTGCATAGCACTAAACCAGTTGTCCTCAGACATGGCTGTTTTGACATCTTTAGGTTCGATCTTTGATAATACATAATTGAAGAAGCACCATAAGGCATCTGTGGCAAGTTGTTTACGAGTGGATACCAGACGAGATTGATTTCCAATAATATTGTCCAAAGGATGATCATGTGTCCATTTTATGAGATGTTCATGTGGTTGGTGATGAGGAACTGATGTAGCAGAGTTTGGATCCCCTGATGAAGATGGTTCAGGTGTTGGTTCGGGGGCAAATATATTTTCAAACGGTGCATCTTCTGGAGTGGCAAAGGGGTTATCTCCATCATGGTTGGCAGAAACATTTCCATAATGTACACTCGAGGATTGAGGATTTGAGGATGATGATGAGTGATCTGCAGCAGGCACTTCTTGACTTAGTGACACAGAAACTGATGGATTATCTGGGTTGACTGGAATAGGAGCCGCCACTGTTGATGGTATAGATTGACCATTGATAAGAGGTTCATAGTATTCATCAAACATCGGATCAAACAATTTCTTCAAATCTTCATCAGAAAGAGGTACATATGGAACTGCAGGTGAGGGATTCTGTACAAGAGAATAACTAATGGGACTACTTAATGAATGTTGAGATGCGAGTCCAGAACTAGATTGTCCAGGAGCCATTTGCTCAGACAGCTCATCGAACGTGACGTGAACAATTTCCATGATATCTCGGGTTCTTTTGTTGTAGATTCGGTAACCCTTCCGGTTTGGTGCATAACCAAAAAAAACTCCAATGTCCGCCTTAGATCTCAACTTACCTAAATCTTTACCATCATTCGTTGGATAGCATAAAGCACTGAATACATGAAGGAAAGAGAGATCAGGTTTTCGGTTGTGGACTAGTTCGTATGGAGTTTTTCCATGAGTGGTGTGGATAAGGGAACGGTTTTGGGTATAGCAAGCAGTGGCAATAGCTTCAGCCCAGAAAAACATTGGAACCTTTGAGTAGATTAGCATAGTTCTTGCAGCTTCCACAAGAGTCCGATTTCGTCTTTCAACTACACCGTTCTGTTGGGGAGTATGTGGAACACTTCTTTGATGGCTGATTCCAATGCTTTCATAAAATTGACTTAGTTCTTTGTTAACAAACTCAGTTCCATTGTCCGTTCGGATAATTCTGACAGTTTTATTAAGTCGAACCTGCAGCTGTTTGATAAGTTTGATGATGACATTTGGAGTTTCATCCTTTGACCTCAAAAACTTAACCCAAGTAAACCGTGAGTAGTCATCAACCACGACTAGCACATATTTCTTCCCATTTATAGTTTGCACTCTCATGGGTCCGCACAAATCCATATGAAGAGTATGAAGAACTACCATAATTGAGTTTGCAGGTTTAGGTTTATGGGCGTATTTCTTGCTTTTTCCCAATTGGCATGCTGGACAAATATGATCTTTCTCATATTTCAATCTGGGCAAACCTCTTGCGAGGTCCTTTCTAGAAAGATCATTTATGGTTCCGAAGTTCAAATGATTGAGACGACGATGCCATAACCATGACTTTGTTTTCGAAGCCTTTGACAACAAGCAGATTGGAGAGGACTTCATCATGTCTTCGATAGAGATGGTGTAAACATTGGTTCCACGGGTTCCCTTTAAAATTTCAACACCATCTAGTATGCTAACGAAGCAAGTATGTTTTCTAAAGGCCACTTCTAGATCAGAATCACATAATTGACCAACAGAGAACAAATTATGACCAAGACCTTCAACATAATAGACCTTGGAAATTACACTATCACCAACAACATAGTCTCCGTAACCCATAATTTCCCCAAAGTGGTCATTCCCGAATCTAACAGTCCCAATGAATTTACTCACGAAGTTCATGAGCCACGAGCGATCTCCAGTCATATGCTTGGAACAGCCTGAGTCCAAATACCACAGAACGATTTGTACGACCTGCAGTTGAACACAAACAAGTATGGATGACTGGATAATTTGGATCCCCATGCAAGAATGGGTTCCATTTGGTTAGTAAGCGAGATTGGAACACCCACATCAGAAGCAGAATCAATGATATCATTAGAGGTAGATGCAGGACTAGTAGTGACAATAGATCTATTCAAAGTGTGTTCACTTCTTAAAGGTATAGTTCTACCAGTAGGCATCCATTTCCTAATGGGCATTGATCTGGATAATTTAGGGCACAATTCATTAAGATTGAATTTACTACCAGTAGGTATCCATTGATAACCTACATTACTAAATTTTCTTCCTATTGGTTTCCAATGTTTTTTTTAACCTTTTTCCACCTTGGTTTTCTGACATCCTTAACCTGTTTAGCAATTCTAACAGTTTCGACTGGAGACTTAGCAACATATTTTACTTCATTCACAGCACATTCATGATAAGTAGCATAAACCAAACATTCATTACAGGTTTTGCAAATCGTAGCAGAATTCGAATTAATTACATTATGCTTATAGCTAATACTAGAATCAACACGATTCATCTTATTAAACTCAAACTGATTGTTCCTAGGATGGTCTTCTACTTCCTTCCTTTGATCACTCTTAGCTTGTGAGGTCCTATCTTGCTTTGTATTTCCTGGAGCCTTTAACCTGCTTGCCTTAGTGTCATTGATTACTCCTGTAGAGGGAACAATGGGAACATTAGTTGGTTTCACTACTTTCTGCATTCCTGGTCTAGAAGTACTGGGATCTGAAGTACTAGGAGGCACATCAAAGGACATTTGCTTGGCTTTGAGCATAGAGCAAGGCATAACTACTCTAACTTTCTTAGTACCAAATTTAGGACATATAGTTATTAGGCATTCTAATAGCTCCTGAGATCGTTTGGCATATAAGCATGCATCCTTAATCGCACTATCAAGTGGCTTCTCTATCTGATCCTCTTCAAAAATCTCACGGAGACATTCTAGACTATCCTTAAGGTACGAAAAGTATGTTTGAAGTGCAAGTTCATTATTCCTAAGATGAGGTGGAATATACTTCACAGTCATAGCATATTTTGCACAAGCAGGCACCTTTGGTGCACTAGTCTCACAATTTGTGATTGGCATTTTCCCTTTTACCTGACTCTTCAGATTCTCAATTTCATTTTGCAAAGAAGTTACCTTTTCGTTGTTCTTGTCACGAGTGACTTTAATTGATTCATATAACTCTTTGAAATGCAATTTAACCTTTTCATTTTCTGCTAGAAAACATTCATTTTCATGTTGTAATGCATTAATGATGTTTTGAAGATGAAAATTCTGAGAATTCTGAGAATCTAAATGAGGAGGCATTTGGGAGCCAGTCACATCATTCTTATCACACTTTAATTGTGAGATTTGGGTTTTCAATCGTTTGATCGTGTTACAATGAGCTCGAATCTATTCATCACGTTTGTTAATTTCAAAAACTGTATCAAACTCAGGAGCATCCGAGGATGTCTTGGCATTTGAGGTTTTAACATTTTCTTTTAGATGTTGATATTTTAATTGCAAAGAAAAATGTTCAACTTCCAATTTAGAAAAATGTTTGACCAAGTTATCATGATCATCTTGTTCTGTTTTCTCAAACAATTTTTAATTTTTGGACTCAAGCTCAATGACACGATCATGGGAAACTTTCAGGGCAACATATAATTCATGAAATTGAGAAGCAGTGATAGAATAATTTGTAACATTATAGAACACAGCATAAGCAACACATCTAGAAATCAAGTTATCATTTAAGATATGCAGATTTTTCCTCTCATTTTCATTACTTTTAAGCTCACGTTCATAATCTTTGACCTCAATTTCCATTTCATTGAATACCTTTTTCATTTCTTTAATCTCTGTATCAATGCCCTTTTGAAGACTCTCAAATTGTTCTTTTAGTCGTTTAAAGAAAGGCATGACCTCAGTTAAATAACACTCTTTAGTTTGCTCAAAACCCCTTTCCCCTTCAGTAATCCCTGTGGGTGTAATTCTCTTCTTACATGTTTTTTTCAAAGTCAACAAATAATTGATAAAGTACATATAGGCTGATTAAGGTCTTGCTTTGAGTCGAAAGGGTTCTGGGCACTAAATGCATAGGTGTATTAGGGGGATACACAGTGGCTGGAGGCATTTTCCTACAAGGAGGATTCTTCTCAATAAGATTATCGAGTTTTTGCTTATCCAAATCTTTCTTCCAGAATACTTGCTCAGGGGTTAATTGAGTTTGAGGTTTAAACATATTCAAGGCTATCCAGTTTTCTTTAGTGTAATCATGGGGTTTAAACTTTATATTATGCTTTGTACACCAAGAATCATTTAACTTCTTTGCCATTTTCTCCCTAGAGGCATCTTCTAATTTTCTATCCTCTTCAGTGCTTCCTATACATGATGATGTTTGCCTAGGCTTAAGAATCTCATTACCATCATAGACTACCTTTTGAGCAGCTCTAGCTACTTTTCCATACTCAGGATTGGGTTCCTCTATAAGGGGAATACTATGCTTATCGCTTAAGACTCTTTGCTTAGTGATCATGTGAGCAGTCTGAATGGTGTTCCCTTGTATATACAGTTTGTTTTCAAGTTTGTTTTTCAAAGTTTTTAGGTTAGAAAAGTCATTTAAAAGTTTTGATTCCTAAGCAGTAAACTCCAGTTTAAGCACCTTTACATTTTTTTGAAGTTCTTGCTTTTGCTTAACAGTTTTATTGAGCTTTTCTTGTAAGGAGTTTAACTCTTGTTTTAACATTTCTTCCCTAAAGTTACTTTTTCTAATAACTGTACGTATTTGGTTATCCATCTCCTACTCACTGGTAGTCAGTTCAAATTTAGCACGCTGTTCATAAATGGCAACTTGTTCTTTATAGGCATTTAGTTCAGAGGTTATAGAGTCATCAGGGGCACATGTAGTGTATTCATCAAAAGTATAGTCATCATTGACTGCAGAAAATGCATTACTTGGTACAATTTCATTTTCATTTTGCTTCACATATTGATCATATGGGACAATATTGCTATTACCCATATTTTCAATATCTGATTCAACAATTTTAATTGATTGTACCTTGTCGTGTATCATTTGCACATCAACTTCATCGTATAGTTTCAATACCTCTGATATGATTGATTCCTTGGAGGGATTGGCCTGTTGTGGTGAAGGAGCCTTTGGAGAGACCAGTAGTGAGATACTAGCCATGAATATGGTTTGGGCAGTAGGTTCATCATCGACATCAGAGTCAAATGCATCACAGTCTGCAACTTGAAATGCATTGGGATTGTTCTGACCCATACCCTGCACTGGCTGTTCATCCACATCAGCATCATAAGTTTTGGCATTTCCCTCAGCTAGGAACAGTAATTCTTCCTCATTCAACACAGCTCCACTATCTTGAGCTTGCACTAGTAGCATTTTGTCCCTGAAGTACTCTGCATTTTGTGGACGTTTTGGAAGAGTGCAGTTCCTTGCTATGTGTCCTTCTCCACCACAGTTGTAGCACTTGATTGGCTTTCCTTGTCCCTGGGCCATGTTCCTTCCACGATTCTGATTACTCACATATCCTCCACCTATACCAGCATTTCCATAACCAGCACCAACCCCAACATTTCCTTGTTCATTATGTGGAAGATATGCATTCTGCCTTCCCTGCACGTTTTGCACAACTACCCTTCCATCTTTAACTGTAGCATGATTGTGGATATTAGAAGCAGTTCTGAGATGATTATTAGTGGGTGGGGAAAAGTTCAGGTTTTTCTTAACCATTAGAGCCACTTGATAAGCAACTTGTTCCAAGAATGAGTCTGAAGGCTTATAGCTTGGATCTGGAATAAGTTTGTGATTACCATCCCTAGTAGCTATGACTTATGATGCTTTGGTGGTTATTCCCACATTAGTGAAGAATGCAGTTGAATCATTTGAAGAACTTGCATCACCAGTACTGGTACCAAACTTTTTCATGACAATTCTTTCAAATGTAGCATGCTTCTCATTTTGAAGCAAACAAGCATACAGTTGCTCGTAATTGGTGTTCCTCAATCCTTTGTTCAGCTTGACTGCAGTGACAAATTTGTGCCATTCGAGATTCATGTTGTTCACAAACTTTGAATTAAGCTGGATATTTGGCATTGTCATTTTGATGTTCCTCATATCATTCACAAGCTTGTGGAATCTTACATAATATTCCGTAACACTTTTCCCTGGTTTCATTTTGAAATTCTCAAAGTCATCATAAAGCTGAGACTCCCTGTCTTCTTTTGTCAGTTCTGAACCAGAGATAAGCATCTTGACATTATCCCATACAGCCTTAGCTTCAGTGTTGTGATTGATCAGCTTGTAGATATCCTTAGGTAAACCTTGAAGTATGATGTTTGAAACTCTGATGTCTGCATTGTATCTCTTTTTCTCCTTATCATCAAGCTCATCATACATCTTTGGTTTATCTAATCCCAATACAACTGAACCATCAGCAGCAATTTCGAGGATGTCCCTAGTAGTCTCAATTTGATATGGTCCTGCATCAATTGACTTAAGTATGTTAACCCCATTTTCCTTTCCTAAGCAATACAGTCTGATTCTTTGAGCCCAAGAGTCATAATCGGTTCTGTCCAGCATGGGAGGACGAGTGTCAGATCCTGCAGCTTGAACATCATCAGCAATGGAAGAAGTGATTGTAGACATGATTACAGATTCTATGGGATTTTACTACTCTTTGATTAAACCGGGAAATAGATTCTTTCACGGGATTTTACTAAATCAAGAGAAAAATCGTAAAACGTAACACGAAGAAACAACAAGTCTCAATAGACAAATCGCACACCAAGACAAATCGCAGTTCTGACAAATCGCAGTCTTGACAAATCGTAGTCCAGACAAATCGCAGTTCTGACAAATCGCATTACAAGACAAATCGCAGTACAAGACAAATCGCAGTAAAAGACAAATCGCAGTACAAGACAAATCGCAGTACAAGACAAATCGCACTTTGATTACCAAATCGCTTAAACGACAAATCACTTAGCAGACAAATCGCACTCAAGACAAATCGCATAGGCTGACAAATTGCATAGTACACAAGTACACCCACTACTTTGTCCTTTCGTGTCGTTTTGTCTCAATAGACAAATCACATAGTAGAATGTCTTACCGTGACACAAATCGCATCCAAGAAAAATTCAAAAATACCACTTTTCAATCCAAAAACAACTCAACCACGATGATTCAAGCCTTCCAAACCAAAACCTAAACACTTATAATGATTCTAAACAAAAAAGTACTATCAAAATCCAAACTTTAACACAAGAGATGATCCAAATGATGCAAACTACTCTAAACTCATTCAAACCCAAAACCTTATGAAAACCACTAGAAATCCAAGAACATGAAAGGTACATGCTCAAACCATGGCTCTTGATACCAATTGTCACATTTTGGTTTTCATAAACACATAACAAATTAATAATACGGGGCATATAATATGAGTTCTAGAGAGAGAAAGTGGAAGAGTTTTGGGAACTTAGTGAGACAAAGAAAAATGATATTGAAAGCTCCAACCCTTTACCTTTCTAGGCAAAGGGTATTTATAGGTTTTTACAAGACACGCCTCCTACGGGCTGTGGATCAGGAATACAGTGGGTAAAGACCAGTCCGTCCTCCACGGTGTTACTTAACAGACTACATACTAACATTAAATGACAACGACTACGAGCTTTCTAACGAATACATATACTTGAGGAGACCGACTCTTTAAATACTGGATTTTCTAAATCCTAACAGAACCTCTCCAATCCCATGAACAAACATCAGTTTGTGCTAATCTTGTATTTTCTCCACTGTAAACTTCTCCTTTAGCCTTGCAAACAGATTCAAGTTAGAGCAAACATGCCTATTAATTTAGTTGCTTATATACCAATTTTATCCCAACCCTCCTCATCTGTTCCTTCCACCATAAAATCAGTGGACAGATGAATGAATTCAGGATAAGTGACTTGAATCTGTGAAGTCTTTGTGTCCTCCTTCAAGTCTGCAATCTCCTTCTTCTTTCCTTTACTTGGACAATTGGCAGTAATGTGTCCTTTGATCCCACACCCATAGCAGACATACCTTTTGTGTCTTTCTAAATTGCTTTGAGGTTTTGGAAGTGTCTGATTGTGTTTTTCAATGTCCTGTGGTTTCTTCTTCAACATGTCTTTACATTCTTGTGAAATTTGCCTCATGAATCTTCCAAACCTTGTTTTGCTTTCTCTCTGAATTTGTCTTTGGATAAACTCCCTTTGGAATCTGTTGTGCATAAATCTCCCAGGCTTTAGGCTCTGATGCCACATTTTGGATGTTCCAACAGATCTTGAAAAGGGGTAAGATTGTTTAGGCCATTTTGTATCAGATTGTGTATGATAGAGAGCCATTTGTGCAGTGTATTTGTGTGAGATAAAATGCAGAAATATGTGCAGAAATCTGTGTAGGAATTAGTGCAAAGTAAAAGGAAAAAATAAGGAGGGAAAAGTAACAAGAAATAATTGTATATTTATATTTTATAACTGTTAATTACAAGCCTATATATAGTACATGAAAAGGCATGACAGAAAATGATGTGTTGGTTCATTTACCTTTAACAAATAACTGTCATAACTGTCTTTTAACTATAAATAACTGTCTAATCCGGCCAAATATAAGACCTATCTAATGTTTACATGGCTTATAGCCTTAACTAAAGGTCTGTGCAGTCATGTGATCATACATATGATCATGACTGCCTAAGTAAATAAGTACAAATTAACAAATGAAATGTATGATGTAGCATGAACTATAAAGTAAATAGGCATTTGATCTTATGAGATATGTTGGCGGTTAGTTCCCAGAACAGGGTTAAGACAATCATTACCAACTGCAAATACCACTAAGTGGTTACCGTATATCAGTTGGAATCGTGTGATCACTTTTCAAAGTAAACTATACGACCCTAATGCCTGGGTTACAAGAATATCTACTTGGGATAAGACCAAATGTTAGTTATAGAATTAGGCACAATTCAATAACCCTTTGCTTTCAAGTGTTTATGCTTTCAGTTTTGTTTCTCCTGGTATTGTATGTTTCAGTGTGTCTTCAAGCTGAAGATGACAATCTCTATTTATAGTAGAGAACACTCAACACTAATCAATGGACATTTTGTGTGATTAACGGCCAATTAATCACCCATAATAAACCTCCATAATCATAGAAATAGTGGTTACATGACCAATTAAACGTGGTCATAAAGCAGTCATAGCAGCCAATTGAATCAGTCAAAGCTGTTACAAAATAATTACTGCAACACTATCAGTAGGAACCATTACACTAACAGCAGGAACCATACACTACAAGCAGGAACCATTACACTAGCAGCAGGAACCATAACACTACCAGTAGGAACCATCGGTTACTACATTATCAGTAGTAACTAATACACTACCAGTACTAACCACTATTTAGTCGAGTGATAACATCAAATTAGCCTGATCTTTTATATATCAAATTCCTGTGTTTATAGCCTCATTTGTATTAATATGGTACTTAATTCGTTCATATTCGTTCATAATTGCATTTCAGGATAAATGAGGCGCTGGAGCGAAAAAGAAGTGATAAAAGGCCAAATATATGTTCTGAAGATTGATTTACAAAGGCCGAGGACTTATTTGTGACGGTTACGCCGTAACTGCTTAATAATGTTACGGCGTATTTATGATGCTTTGAAGGATACGGCGTGACCATTTCTTATGGTTACGTCGTAATTATTTTTATGAAGGTTACGGCGTAACATGGAATTAATTACGCCGTAGAGATTATTTCGAACCGGATATGTATGAGATGACGAAGGTTTACGGCGTAACTCTATGGATTAGTTACGCCGTAATTAATTACTTGGGCGCAAAGTTTTGAAGGCTACGGCGTAATTATAATTTAATTACGCCGTAATTAATTAATTGCGGCTATTTTATATGAAGCTACAGAGATTTACGGCGTAACTTATTAATTTAGTTACGCCGTAATTATTAAAAGCCCGGGCCCAAGTTGCATGGTACCCTAATTTTGCACTATAATTATATGACAATATTTGTCAAATAAATCATCAATTTGTTTGTGGTTTTTACCACTGTACGAAGAAAACAGAAAAAGAGTAGAAGCGTACGAAGTTTTTTGGGCAAAACCCTTCGGGTTTTTGCCTCGGTACTCAACTAGGGGATCGATAGGATTATCCTTGGCACGATATATAATTATTTTCTGACTCATAATATTATTTTGGTTTCATTATTGTTTATTATAATCTTGATTATCAATATAATTGTTGGCGAATTAATTCTTATTGTGTTCTATTTAATTGATTATTAATTTATTATTAGTCAATTAATTATTTGATGTTATGTCTTTGTTTATTTATTGTTTTACATGGTAATTATATTTGTCATCTCACTAGGGTATTTTAGAAATGTGAAAATTAGGTGTTGGCCTAGTTTTGATTATTTTATTATTAATGCTTTTGCGTTATTAATTGTTTCTAGTGTATGTATGCATAGTTTATTGGTAGCTACCCTTGTTTCGGTAGTTTTGAATGGCGGTAGATATAACAACCCGTAAATTTCCGAATTTTTATAATAATATTTATCACGTCAGAAAATTCAAATCGATTATTTTCTGACAAAATGCCTATATCTAAAATATAAAAACGAGAGGTCATTTCGTTCCTTTAGAAATAAGACACCGCACATACAGTACTTGCCCACAAAGTATCTGTGAAATTTATTATTGTCCAAGTTAAAATTAAAGCGTACAAAAGCTTAATCCATTAGTTATTCCGCATACTGCAGCGCAGTAGCATACAAGACTAAAAATAAATACTGAGATAAGAGAAAAATACACTTTTATCAATCACTAATAATTTACGAAAGAAAACGAGAAGTTATCTCGAGAATTTAAAAAGTCACGGCATCGCACGCATTCCGACACCAATTAAATAACGGCAAACAATTATAATCAAATTTAAACGTAATAAGAAATGTCATATTATTACGTTTATAAAATCGTTTTCAAAAATATAATTTTTATATTTTTCGGATACCGGGAAGGTACGTTTACTCGAAGATTCGACAAAACACGGGGTACAGTCAATACAGTATAAAACAAAACAAATTACACCTGTCCCACCCCTTATATCTCTTTCTTCTTCATTGTTTCCCTTTTTCGCTTCTATCCAAAACCAGGAACCGAAAAGGTTCCTGCTCCCCTTCCTCTTCAGTCACCATAATCCATCACCACAAATCTTCAGCCACATAATCTACCCTAAGGGGACACTAGCTCGGCTGTGAATAGAGATGGAAGCCAAGTAGAGTGTCACGCTACAATCAAGAAGAGAAAGAGGACACAAGGCTTCCTTAATGTACATCTATATATAGCGTCAACTCTTGAAGTAGGTTCATCCACTCATCACGACACAAAAATAATTAGGGTTCTTAATAATTAGGGTTTCTCAAAACAAAGGGCTTTTGGAAATTGATAGAGGGGTTTTGTAGTTGATGGCATAAGGAAGCTACTCCATAAGCTAATTGTTCCAAATCACCTCGAGTCTCCTCCAATTTGGTTTCTTTGTTTCGGTGTTCATGTCCTTCGACCCACTCTTGGGATCATTGTAAGAATAATAATCTTGTGTTTCTGATTTGTCAATTTAATTGTTATTATGGTTATATTCTTTTCGAATGGTTATGAAAAAGTGAAGAAGTTGATGGTTTAATAAGTTCGGTTAAGTTGTTGTTGTTGTGGCTGTTAATGAGTAAAAAGACCAAGAAAAGGGAAACATAAAATTTGTAAAGTTGATCATCATCACTCTCGACTTATAAAATAACCCAATTGGTTTCGACTTATTTTTATTTCCTCCAACTTGTGTTTGCGCACCCTTAGTGTTAGACCTCGATAGGAATTAAAACATTCGAAGAGTACAAGTTGCTTGGTTGTGGTTGAAAACTCCCGCCTCAACAGTAGGTGGGATTGTTGGTGAGATATGGGTCGACCCACTGTGGAACAGTAGGCACTCTTACTTTTGCTCCTTTCATTTTACCCTCAAAATACAAAAGTTTGATTCATGTTTTGTTTGTTTATGTGTCTTGACCCACTGTTCGAACCCCAACTGTTGGGGTTGTCTTTTTATTTTTGCTTAGTTAACCTCAAACTTATAATTTCAAGATTAAGTGGCTTTGGCTTGGTAATAAACATGTTGAGTTAAACGGGTTTCATTTTGGAAGGCTAGTCGGGTCTTGGTTCCTTGGTCCTCGTTCACATTCTCAACCGCATCTTCCTCACCACCACATTTGGTGTCGTAACCTTCCTAACTTATTCCAATAAATAGTGTAACATTAAGTCTTGTTAGTAGTTCTTAAAAACGTATGTGACATTTTTAAGCCCTAAACACTTTTTATTTTCATACGTCGTATGAAACTCATGATCAAAACGTATCGTGGGATTAAGGTTCTTGTGTGGTCATATAACTAAGAGAAATGAACAAATAAACTATATGCTAACAGGAAATAAACTTTTGAAATGATCTTCAAGCACTTTAACATAAACCAAACTCGAAAACTAATGTTTTGGAGTACTTCTCTAACACTCGACCCACTTATCTTGTTTAAACCCAAACGTCCAGTGGGTTTGGAAGCCCAACCTCACATGTCTCGCAACCTTGTCTTGTTAAACACAAACCAACTTACACATTCGAAACTATTAAACCCATTCGAAACAGTGAACTGGTAATGACACAAATAAGAAACACAACACAGAAACCATGCACGTACGTTTGGAAACTAAGGAAAAACATAACAAACTATAAATCAGTTTAAGGGTCCTTAAATATTTTTAAGAGGTAAAAGAAAACACAAAACACCACTTAGCTCAGTGGTTATGTGTCCTGTTTGTAACCAAGAGGTCCTTGGTTCGAAACTTATCTATGGCCGTTTTTGCACTTTTTGTGATTTTTACAATTTTCATCTTTTGACAGATTTAGCCCCTTCAATTCAATAGACTTACTACTTTTCTTAAAAAGTTATATAAGTTGTAATCTATATAAACTTATACTTTTTCAACCCTTAACTTTGAACAACTTCTCATCTTTCTTAAAACTTATATTAGTTTATAACTTATATACATTTTTACACTTCAACCCCTCAAGGTCCATTACGTTGACACTTTTCACCAAAAACTTTTAGAAGTTTTTATAGATCTATATATTTTACCACTTTTCGTCTAGATAAATATGTTTAAAACATACTTTGATTTAACGACCACATCCGCGTAAACTATAAATATTATTTTTTTTGCAAATATAATATTTTTCCACAACTATGATAAATACATATTGTATATATGTTTATACCCCTGGAAACTAAACAAAATCTAATAAATGTATGTTGAATTATTATTTCCACTTCGATAATACTTGAGCCGATATTCGAGTCAACTCTTATACGAAAGTTTCGTATACATCATTCCTCCATTTATTCCAAGAGCCAATGCTTACAAACATTTAGAAAACTATTTTTACACTTAAATAATGCCACACAAGCAACAACAACAACAACAACAAAAACACTAAAAATTTATAAAGCAGTTAAACTTGATCGAGTCTTAAACATGAAGACTAAATTGCCGTATTAATTAGGTTGCGTGTTGGAGCCGTGCACTATCACTCCTTGATTTAATTTCCTTTAGACTTCCTATTGCACATTGCCAAGGTGAGTTTCATAGCCCCTACTTTTAACTGCTTTATACTTGTTTTGGGGGAAGATACATGCTCATTTTACTTAAATCATTTTACTTGTGCATTCCATGCATACTATGCTTTTACATGTTTAAAGTTTTCATCATACATAGATGTTTTATAGAGCATACCAAAATGTTTGACCTAGAATATTACGCAGCTTAGCCTAAGTACTTAGATCCCAAATTGCCCTCTTCATGAACCGTCAATTCCTGCTGGGAAGCGCGAATGTTATAAATAGATCTATTGAGGGTGACTCCTATGTTCGGTTGACCCCGCTTGGGTCAAGGCGAAACATATAGCATGTCGGGACCGAGTGTATTGGGATAAACACTCGCCATGGGCTCTTTATTTGTATGACTTCCTTGTGCATACAAGAACTGTCGTAGCTTCGGTTGCATGAACTTAGTGCTAGCGTAATAGATTCAATATATGACATTATATTCGTTGTAATGTACATATACCCTACTTATGGTCCACTAATGAAATCTCTTTTATGAAATCCTTTTATGAATTGAAATCATAAACTTTATGACATTATGCAAGACGTAATGACCATCAAAAACCAATTTTGAAACATTGTATTGAAATTCCTTTTTAAATAAACCTATGAACTCACCAGCGTAAGCTGACCCTTTTTAGCATGTATCTTCAGGTTTTGAGGTGATAGCTTATCTTTGGAGGCGCAAGGCAAAGGCATGGCATGGTCATAGATGACTCTGATTTATGTATTGGGACCACTTGTTTATAATGGGCCATTTTCCGCATCTAATTAAAAATGTAAACATTGTTTTTAAGAAATGAATAAAAGTTTATTTATGAAAATCCGTTGTTCTATGCTTATGTTGTGATACTAATTTAGTAGCACCCCAATACCCGTATGCTTCCGCTGAGTCATTTTTGGGGGGTGTTACAGTAGAGGCCAATTGCCTAGGAGATATGACTAACTGACCGTAGGTGAGCGGACTGAGACGGGAAGGGTAAGATATGACCAACTGACAGACTTGTGCGATTTGACCAACTGATCACCTACCGTTTGGATGAACTTAAGAATTAGGGAGGTGAGTGTCTAAGTTCCTAATGGCCGGGAACTCACTATTATAAGTCTAGCATGTAGCGGTACTTAATGACTTGGCTTAGTGGACCAGGAACAACAGGACTTATGACGGTGCGCCTGATTTGTCCTGTGGTGGCATCTTTGCTGATAGGTTAGGGCGAATTGACCATATGTTGTCCTCTCGACTTTAACCCCACTTGAAACAAGAATCTAGTGACTTTTAGAACCCATGTATTGCGATAGTAAACGATCGGCTCTTAATGACTGCTATTAGATTGCCGAATGATCCCGGGTGACCTATTCATCTTGGTGAGGATTCTAAGAACCATAGGGTAGGCAAATTGACCAAAGGAGTCTATCGACTTATTCACTTGTGGATGAACTCGGTTTAAGAATTGCATCACTATCGTTCCCATTAGCTTGTTTACCAGAAAACCAGCCCAATTGATCACGTGACACTTTAAATATTATCAATCCTTATATTAAAACTTATTTATTTGACTAATTTAATTAATTAGACAGTTAGGAATCAACCGTTCTTGGGACGACCTCGGTCTTACCATTCCCTCACTACATGCGACCGGGTACACTGCCCGTTAGTGCATTAGGTAGGCCATAGGTAGACGAGTTACTATAAATGTAAAACCTGGTCAGTAAAACTTGCATCAAGTTTTTGGCGCCGCTGCCGGGGTACGGTCTTCGTATTTTTGGTTGTTTGATTGATATTATTCTACAATTATGTCTTCTGTCTTGAGATTACGGCATAATATATTCTTATTATATACCAGGTTTCTTTCAGACTGAAGTTATGGCGTAGTTATTAATAGGACTTACGCCGTAACCAAGTCTGAGTCATCTTAAAATTATGAATGATGTGTTATATCTCACTTGTTGCTCATGTTTATTATTTTTACACATTTAATGCACGAGGTTGTGATAGTGTGCAGATTGAGCAAGAAGAACAAGTGGAGGAAAATCTCGACAAGATCATAAGCCAAGATTAGTTGAGCAATGGACATTATTGGAGACGTCCGATTGATGGCTGTTGCAGGAGTCTAACTTAAAGACTCAAGGGTGATAAAGAAAAGTGCTCGTCGGGAGACTACCCGTCCCTATCCTAGATTTAGTTTTTGATTTTGTTTCTTAAACCTTTTTGGATATTTTTGTATTTTTTTGGATTTGTTTTTGGGTTTGGTATGTTTTGTTATCTCGTTTGTAGGTATAAAGACCAATGATAGATAATAGGAGTTCCGATAACTCCTCTTGAACACGTAGGAAGGAGTTGACACTTTGGGCACAATAACATCGTATAGTAATTACGGCGTAATGGGCCGATCCATTTACGCCGTAACTGGCGATCAGTAAGGCCAATTGCCCACTTCATCATAACTACGATGTAACTAGGCCGATCTAGTTAAGCCGTAATCTCCTTGTTCCAAGTATCTTCTTTCTCAGGGCTTTCTTATTACGCCGTAACTGGGCCGATCCAGTTACGCTGTAACCCCTTTCATGGTATGCATTTTATTAAGTCAACTGCACCTACGCCGTAACTGGGCCGATCCAGTTACGCCGTAACTATCCTCAGATATGAAATTTTTTATTAAAAATAGTTTCAAAACATTTTCACAACCTTGTATTAGTAATTAAATGAACTTTGTGGGTGTGTTCCCTGTAAACCCTCACGATACTTCACTCGTCCACTTGGGACACAGTGTGGTTTAAAAGGCTTGTTGCATGCGCTAAATGCAACCGTGATTCCTACGAAAGTGAGTTAGGTTTTATTTTGTGTTTATTTTTACATTTCATGCTATTTTCGCTTTTTATCCGGAATTATGCTTTTTGGTATTAGTTTTTCTTGCAGCAATACAGATTGATTATGGAGCTATGATTGGCTGCAAGAGAACACTTTTTATCCATCCTAGTTGAGTGACTTGGTGTTTGCAAGGAAAGTTGATGAGAAGTTGGAATTTGCTCGAGGAGGCGTATTTGGAGCATGTTACGTGAAGTGACATCTATTGATCATCCGAGCTAATCCAGGGGAGTTTTTCATTCCATCTCTAACCCTTCCTATTTTTCATTTATATGCTTAGTATGACCCAAGTAGGGGGAAGGGATTAGACATAGACACCCGCTTGATTTTACTTGCCCTTATTTTTCTAGTTTTTGATGAAAAGTGTTTCATTAATAAAATTTTGGCATGTTTTTCATTACTTAACTGGATTAATCTATACTGAGCACACCTACCCTATATTTCCATTGTGTGAGGATAAGCCTTTCCGTTTTCCCCTTATACATAATTCCATAAAAATGAGTGTGCCGGTGGCTGTAGTAGACTTTAGAACTTGGCCTTGCATATCTTTTTGAGACCATAATAATGAGCATTACACTGAGGTAACTTGGTGTGATCGGTGCAGCTAGGATATAAGGAAATTTTAGGATTAAACCCAAATAGCCCATAATTTATGTTGTGTATATTGGCTTTTCACATCGATTAGTCAATCCCCCTGTTAAACCCTGTTTGTTGCACTCTCCATTAGTGCAAGATACCCCTAGATACACCCTTCAGAGCCTTTCCTTTCATTTTGTTCACCTAATATAATTGTTTCGTTACACCTTTCGCCTAGCCTACCCTGTAGTTTCCTTTTGTCCATGGTCCGGGTGCTGTTGGTTAATTTTGGTTCCACTAGTGAAAGTCGCGGGTTTTGAATAAAGGGTTTTGGAAGAAAATCGGGTTTAGATGATAGTTGATCTCAAGTGAGGGGATGCTTTATATGTTCGTATTGTTTTTATTTTTATCCATGTATACCTTGTCTTGCATCAAAAAAAAAGTGAGTGAAAAAAATAAATAAAAAAATGAATGAATGAGAATGCAAGCAAGAGTTTATTAGTTTGTTTATTGCTGATCGAAATATAAATCAGCTTATGTGTCGTATTGTGATAAGTGTTCTCGCCTAGTTTCAGTTAGGCGCATTTTTTACAAATCCGTTTTGTCTTACGGATAAATTTAGAAACCCGTACATTTCTATCTCGGCTTTGAAATTTTAATCAATATTCATATAATGGGGGCATTGTACATTTCAAGTGGAGGGATGGGAGATAGAAATGGTTGATTTTAGTAAAAATATGTGCTAAAAGTACCCAAATTTGAAAATATTTTATAGCACATACCTTTTTTTCGTTAATGATGAAGGCCGAGTTAATGCATCTTATTTGCTTGGTTTATGGAGATTATGAGGCACTACACTACATTCTATATGAATTGACTCGTGTATTGAAGACCCCTTGACTCTTGACCCTCGATTTTTGCTAAGGGATTGAATGTGACTAATGGTGGGGCGACTGTGGACTTAGGAATCTATTTGTTTCGTGTCTTTTTATTTACACCCACTAAAATTTTCTCATGTCTTATCATAGTCTTAGTCATGAATCGAGCTTAGGTGAGGAAGCGAGCAATCATTGGTGTCTTGGCCATGGATTTGGTCATGTATCATTGATTTTGTCTCATTCGCCGTAGATCGTTAGTAATGACAAAATAAACCCATAAGCCTATGTTGTGTCAACCCATTGCCTTTTAGAATAGCTGCATCTATAGACTCTGGTGGTGGAGATTAGTATATTTGCCAAGCTTATGATAGAATACTCGTCATGACAGATCAGTTGAGTGATCACCCAAAAATAAACACGTGAATTATGAGAGAGTGTGTGATTTTAATTCCCTTTTCGTGAGGTGCTCAGTTTGGAATTTTCTAGCTTAGGTAATTTTTAGACTCATATCTTCCAATTAATCATGGGAGATATCTTTTTAAGAATTATTTAAAGGGTCTACTTGAGGACAAGTAGGATTCAAGTGGGGGGATATTTGATAACATCAAATTAGCCTGATCTTTTATATATCAAATTCCCGTGTTTATGGACTCATTTGTATTAATATGGTACTTAATTCGTTCATAATTGCATTTCAGGATAAATGAGGCGCTGGAGCAGAAAAGAAGTGATAAAAGGCCAAATATATGTTCTGAAGATTGATTTACAAAGGTCTAGGACTTATTTGTGAAGGTTACGCCGTAACTGCTTAATAATGTTACGGCGTATTTATGATGCTTTAAAGGATACGGCGTAACCATTTCTTATGGTTACGTCGTAATTATTTTTATGAAGGTTACGGCGTAACATGGAATTAATTACGCCGTAGAGATTATTTCGGACCGGATATGTATGAGATGACGAAGGTTTACGGCGTAACTCTATGGATTAGTTACGCCGTAATTAATTACTTGGGCGCAAAGTTTTGAAGGCTACGGAGTAATTATAATTTAATTACGCCGTAATTAATTAATTGCGGCTATTTTATATGAAGCTACAAAGATTTACGGCGTAACTTATTAATTTAGTTACGCCGTAATTATTAAAAGCCCGAGCCCAAGTTGAATGGTACCCTAATTTTGCACTATAAATATATGACAATATTTGTCAAATAAATCATCAATTGGTTTGTGGTTTTTACCGCTGTACGAAGAAAACAGAAAAAGAGTAGAAGCGTACGAAGGTTTTTGGGCAAAACCCCGGTACTCAACTAGGGAATCGATAGCATTATCCTTGGCATGATATGTAATTATTTTCTGACTCATAATATTATTTGGTTTCATTATTGTTTATTATAATCTTGATTATCAATATAATTGTTGGCAAATTAATTCTTATTGTGTTCTATTTAAATGATTATTAATTTATTATTAGTTAATTAATTATTTGATGTTATGTCTTTGTTTATTTATTGTTTTACATGGTAATTATATTTGTCATCCCACTAGGGTATTTTAGAAATGTGGAAATTAGGTCTTGGCCTAGTTTTGATTCTTTTATTATTAATGTTTTTCCGTTATTAATTGTTTCTAGTGTATGTATGCATAGTTTATTGGTAGCTACTCTTGTTTCGGTAGTTTTGAATGGCGGTAGAGGCCAATTGCCTAGGAGATATGACAAACTGACCCTAGGTGAGCGGACTGAGACGGGAAGGGTAAGATATGACCAACTGACGACCCTTTCAACTTGTGCGATTTGACCAAGTGATCACCTACCGTTTGGATCAACTTAAAAATTAGGGGGTGAGTGTCTAAGTTCTAACTGGCCGGGCACTCACTATGATAAGTCTAGCATATAGCGGTACTTAATGACTTGGCTTAGGGGACCAGGAACAACAAGGACTTATGACGGTGCGCCTGATTTCTCCTGTGGTTGCATCTTTGCTGATAGGTTAGGGCGAATTGACCAATGCTGTCCTCTCGACTTTAACCCCACTTAAACAAGAATCTAAGTGACTTTTAGAACCCATGTATTGCGATAGTAAACGATCGGCTCTTAATGACTGCTATTAGATTGCCGAATGATCCCGGGTGACCTATTCATCTTGGTGAGGATTCTAAGAACCATAGGGTAGGCAAATTGACCAAAGGAGTCTATCGACTTATTCACTTGTGGATGAACTCGGTTTAAGAATTGCATCACTATCGTTCCCATTAGCTTGTTTACCAGAAAACCAGCCCAATTGATCACGTGACACTTTAAATATTATCAATCCTTATATTAAAACTTATTTATTTGACTAATTTAATTAATTAGACAGTTAGGAATCAACCGTTCTTGGGACGACCTCGGTCTTACCATTCCCTCACTACATGCGACCGGGTACACTGCCCGTTAGTGCATTAGGTAGGCCATAGGTAGACGAGTTACTATAAATGTAAAACCTGGTCAGTAAAACTTGCATCAAGTTTTTGGCGCCGCTGCCGGGGTACGGTCTTCGTATTTTTGGTTGTTTGATTGATATTATTCTACAATTATGTCTTCTGTCTTGAGATTACGGCATAATATATTCTTATTATATACCAGGTTTCTTTCAGACTGAAGTTATGGCGTAGTTATTAATAGGACTTACGCCGTAACCAAGTCTGAGTCATCTTAAAATTATGAATGATGTGTTATATCTCACTTGTTGCTCATGTTTATTATTTTTACACATTTAATGCACGAGGTTGTGATAGTGTGCAGATTGAGCAAGAAGAACAAGTGGAGGAAAATCTCGACAAGATCATAAGCCAAGATTAGTTGAGCAATGGACATTATTGGAGACGTCCGATTGATGGCTGTTGCAGGAGTCTAACTTAAAGACTCAAGGGTGATAAAGAAAAGTGCTCGTCGGGAGACTACCCGTCCCTATCCTAGATTTAGTTTTTGATTTTGTTTCTTAAACCTTTTTGGATATTTTTGTATTTTTTTGGATTTGTTTTTGGGTTTGGTATGTTTTGTTATCTCGTTTGTAGGTATAAAGACCAATGATAGATAATAGGAGTTCCGATAACTCCTCTTGAACACGTAGGAAGGAGTTGACACTTTGGGCACAATAACATCGTATAGTAATTACGGCGTAATGGGCCGATCCATTTACGCCGTAACTGGCGATCAGTAAGGCCAATTGCCCACTTCATCATAACTACGATGTAACTAGGCCGATCTAGTTAAGCCGTAATCTCCTTGTTCCAAGTATCTTCTTTCTCAGGGCTTTCTTATTACGCCGTAACTGGGCCGATCCAGTTACGCTGTAACCCCTTTCATGGTATGCATTTTATTAAGTCAACTGCACCTACGCCGTAACTGGGCCGATCCAGTTACGCCGTAACTATCCTCAGATATGAAATTTTTTATTAAAAATAGTTTCAAAACATTTTCACAACCTTGTATTAGTAATTAAATGAACTTTGTGGGTGTGTTCCCTGTAAACCCTCACGATACTTCACTCGTCCACTTGGGACACAGTGTGGTTTAAAAGGCTTGTTGCATGCGCTAAATGCAACCGTGATTCCTACGAAAGTGAGTTAGGTTTTATTTTGTGTTTATTTTTACATTTCATGCTATTTTCGCTTTTTATCCGGAATTATGCTTTTTGGTATTAGTTTTTCTTGCAGCAATACAGATTGATTATGGAGCTATGATTGGCTGCAAGAGAACACTTTTTATCCATCCTAGTTGAGTGACTTGGTGTTTGCAAGGAAAGTTGATGAGAAGTTGGAATTTGCTCGAGGAGGCGTATTTGGAGCATGTTACGTGAAGTGACATCTATTGATCATCCGAGCTAATCCAGGGGAGTTTTTCATTCCATCTCTAACCCTTCCTATTTTTCATTTATATGCTTAGTATGACCCAAGTAGGGGGAAGGGATTAGACATAGACACCCGCTTGATTTTACTTGCCCTTATTTTTCTAGTTTTTGATGAAAAGTGTTTCATTAATAAAATTTTGGCATGTTTTTCATTACTTAACTGGATTAATCTATACTGAGCACACCTACCCTATATTTCCATTGTGTGAGGATAAGCCTTTCCGTTTTCCCCTTATACATAATTCCATAAAAATGAGTGTGCCGGTGGCTGTAGTAGACTTTAGAACTTGGCCTTGCATATCTTTTTGAGACCATAATAATGAGCATTACACTGAGGTAACTTGGTGTGATCGGTGCAGCTAGGATATAAGGAAATTTTAGGATTAAACCCAAATAGCCCATAATTTATGTTGTGTATATTGGCTTTTCACATCGATTAGTCAATCCCCCTGTTAAACCCTGTTTGTTGCACTCTCCATTAGTGCAAGATACCCCTAGATACACCCTTCAGAGCCTTTCCTTTCATTTTGTTCACCTAATATAATTGTTTCGTTACACCTTTCGCCTAGCCTACCCTGTAGTTTCCTTTTGTCCATGGTCCGGGTGCTGTTGGTTAATTTTGGTTCCACTAGTGAAAGTCGCGGGTTTTGAATAAAGGGTTTTGGAAGAAAATCGGGTTTAGATGATAGTTGATCTCAAGTGAGGGGATGCTTTATATGTTCGTATTGTTTTTATTTTTATCCATGTATACCTTGTCTTGCATCAAAAAAAAAGTGAGTGAAAAAAATAAATAAAAAAATGAATGAATGAGAATGCAAGCAAGAGTTTATTAGTTTGTTTATTGCTGATCGAAATATAAATCAGCTTATGTGTCGTATTGTGATAAGTGTTCTCGCCTAGTTTCAGTTAGGCGCATTTTTTACAAATCCGTTTTGTCTTACGGATAAATTTAGAAACCCGTACATTTCTATCTCGGCTTTGAAATTTTAATCAATATTCATATAATGGGGGCATTGTACATTTCAAGTGGAGGGATGGGAGATAGAAATGGTTGATTTTAGTAAAAATATGTGCTAAAAGTACCCAAATTTGAAAATATTTTATAGCACATACCTTTTTTTCGTTAATGATGAAGGCCGAGTTAATGCATCTTATTTGCTTGGTTTATGGAGATTATGAGGCACTACACTACATTCTATATGAATTGACTCGTGTATTGAAGACCCCTTGACTCTTGACCCTCGATTTTTGCTAAGGGATTGAATGTGACTAATGGTGGGGCGACTGTGGACTTAGGAATCTATTTGTTTCGTGTCTTTTTATTTACACCCACTAAAATTTTCTCATGTCTTATCATAGTCTTAGTCATGAATCGAGCTTAGGTGAGGAAGCGAGCAATCATTGGTGTCTTGGCCATGGATTTGGTCATGTATCATTGATTTTGTCTCATTCGCCGTAGATCGTTAGTAATGACAAAATAAACCCATAAGCCTATGTTGTGTCAACCCATTGCCTTTTAGAATAGCTGCATCTATAGACTCTGGTGGTGGAGATTAGTATATTTGCCAAGCTTATGATAGAATACTCGTCATGACAGATCAGTTGAGTGATCACCCAAAAATAAACACGTGAATTATGAGAGAGTGTGTGATTTTAATTCCCTTTTCGTGAGGTGCTCAGTTTGGAATTTTCTAGCTTAGGTAATTTTTAGACTCATATCTTCCAATTAATCATGGGAGATATCTTTTTAAGAATTATTTAAAGGGTCTACTTGAGGACAAGTAGGATTCAAGTGGGGGGATATTTGATAACATCAAATTAGCCTGATCTTTTATATATCAAATTCCCGTGTTTATGGACTCATTTGTATTAATATGGTACTTAATTCGTTCATAATTGCATTTCAGGATAAATGAGGCGCTGGAGCAGAAAAGAAGTGATAAAAGGCCAAATATATGTTCTGAAGATTGATTTACAAAGGTCTAGGACTTATTTGTGAAGGTTACGCCGTAACTGCTTAATAATGTTACGGCGTATTTATGATGCTTTAAAGGATACGGCGTAACCATTTCTTATGGTTACGTCGTAATTATTTTTATGAAGGTTACGGCGTAACATGGAATTAATTACGCCGTAGAGATTATTTCGGACCGGATATGTATGAGATGACGAAGGTTTACGGCGTAACTCTATGGATTAGTTACGCCGTAATTAATTACTTGGGCGCAAAGTTTTGAAGGCTACGGAGTAATTATAATTTAATTACGCCGTAATTAATTAATTGCGGCTATTTTATATGAAGCTACAAAGATTTACGGCGTAACTTATTAATTTAGTTACGCCGTAATTATTAAAAGCCCGAGCCCAAGTTGAATGGTACCCTAATTTTGCACTATAAATATATGACAATATTTGTCAAATAAATCATCAATTGGTTTGTGGTTTTTACCGCTGTACGAAGAAAACAGAAAAAGAGTAGAAGCGTACGAAGGTTTTTGGGCAAAACCCCGGTACTCAACTAGGGAATCGATAGCATTATCCTTGGCATGATATGTAATTATTTTCTGACTCATAATATTATTTTGGTTTCATTATTGTTTATTATAATCTTGATTATCAATATAATTGTTGGCAAATTAATTCTTATTGTGTTCTATTTAAATGATTATTAATTTATTATTAGTTAATTAATTATTTGATGTTATGTCTTTGTTTATTTATTGTTTTACATGGTAATTATATTTGTCATCCCACTAGGGTATTTTAGAAATGTGGAAATTAGGTCTTGGCCTAGTTTTGATTCTTTTATTATTAATGTTTTTCCGTTATTAATTGTTTCTAGTGTATGTATGCATAGTTTATTGGTAGCTACTCTTGTTTCGGTAGTTTTGAATGGCGGTAGAGGCCAATTGCCTAGGAGATATGACAAACTGACCCTAGGTGAGCGGACTGAGACGGGAAGGGTAAGATATGACCAACTGACGACCCTTTCAACTTGTGCGATTTGACCAAGTGATCACCTACCGTTTGGATCAACTTAAAAATTAGGGGGTGAGTGTCTAAGTTTCTAACGGTCGGGCACTCACTATGATAAGTCTAGCATATAGCGGTACTTAATGACTTGGCTTAGGGGACCAGGAACAACAAGACTTATGACGGTGCGCCTGATTTCTCCTGTGGTTGCATCTTTGCTGATAGGTTAGGGCGAATTGACCAAATGCTGTCCTCTCGACTTTAACCCCACTTAAAACAAGAATCTAATGACTTTTAGAACCCATGTATTGCGATAGTAAACAACCAGCTCTTAATGACTGCTATTAGATTGCCGAATGATCCCGGGTGAACTGTTCATCTTGGTGAGGATTCTAAGAACCATAGGGTAGGCGAATTGACCAAAGGAGTCTATCGACTTATTCACTTGTGGATGAACTCGGTTTAAGAATTGCATTACTATCGTTCCCATTAGCTTGTTTACCAGAAAACCAGCCCAATTGATCACGTGACACTTTAAATATTATCAATCCTTATATTAAAACTTATTTATTTGACTAATTTAATTAATTAGACAGTTAGGAATCAACCGTTCTTGGGACGACCTCGGTCTTACCATTCCCTCACTACATGCGACCGGGTACACTGCCCGTTAGTGCATTAGGTAGGCCATAGGTAGACGAGTTACTATAAATGTAAAACCTGGTCAGTAAAACCTCCATCATCGAGTCAGGGTGTTCAGGGACCTCATGGGTGTACACTCCGTACCTCCTAACCCAAAACCAGGTGTGAACTAATCCACAATTGCACTAAATTTTCCAACAATCCTCCCCAAATTTAGTTCACTTCCTTTTCAAGAAAAACAAACATCAAACAAAACATGTGCATAAACGAAAATATCCTGAGGATTGAATTTCCATCTTAGTACATTACACCTTCAAATATTCGAGAATCAGGGTGTTCTAAGAATTGAACCCTTCAACCCATTTGAATACCTGAAGATAAAATACACACAAGTTTTTAAACACTTAAAAGCTCCTGACACTATACAAGCCATGTGTTCATATCCAAATTCATAAATGTTGTAAAAGCTAAAAGTCCAAAAGCTCCCTGAAGCGGCAAAACTTCAACATTTACATAGGTGGTTCCTCTTTATTCATGCTCCTGCCAAGCACTTTTTCAAAGAAAATTAACCATTAAGAAGTAAAGACTTCATCCTCCTTTCAGCAGGTTCTGAGCACAACCTTGGGATGTAAATAAAACATGTGCTCCAGTCCACTGAATGTTCAGCTTTCCACATTGAACTCAGCTCCCAATTTTCCTCATGAGGGAGTTGGGTGTCCTAGCATTCAGTGACTAAGTTGGACTTAAACCCATCCCTTTAGCAGACTTTATAACCAAGTCTCTGCCAAACCCTTCGTCAAGTGATCAGCTAAGTTTTGTTGAGATCTAACAAACTCTATAGATACCACCCCATTCATGATAAGCTCACGAATCATGCTATGTCTGACACCTAAGTGTCTAGACTTACCATTGTACATCTGGCTATAAGCCTTAGCCAATGTAGCTGCACTATCACACCGGATAGAAATAGGTGCTATAGGTGCTATAGGTTTAGGCCACAATGGAATCTCAAGAAGCAAGTTTTTCAACCATTCAGCTTCTTTACCAGCAGCTGCTAAGGCCACAAATTTAGATTCCATTGTTGAACTGGTGATGCAAGTTTGCTTCTTGGATGCCCAAGAAATTGCACCTCCACCAAGTAGGAATACCCAGCCACTGGTAAATGAATTGTCTTCAGTGTTACTGATCCAACTTGCATTAGTGTATCCTTCCAAGACTGAAGGATAACCAGTATATGAGAGACTATAATCCATAGTTCTCTTCAAATACTTCAGTACCCTCTGAACTGCTTGCTAGTGATGAGCACTAGGATTACTAGTATACCTGCTCAATTTTCCTACTACAAAACCAATATCAGGTCTTGTACAAGTCATGGCATACATCAAGCAGCCAATTACCCTAGAATACTCAAGTTGAGATACAGCTTTGCCATTATTAGGCATCAGCTTCTCACAAGTATCCATAGGTGTACTCACTGGAGTACAATCAAAGTAATTGAATTTCCTCAACACCTTATCAATATAATGAGATTGAGAGATAGAAATTCTTTTACTTTCAAGTTTAATCCTTATACCAAGGATAACATCAGCCTCCCCCATGTCCTTCATGGAGAACCTTGATGACAAAAATTCCTTTGTCAGGTCAACCTGATTTTGGTCAGTGCCAAAGATCAACATGTCATCAACATATAGAAAATGATGACTCCTTTACCAAGATCAACATGTCATCAACATATAGACAAATGATGACTCCTTTACCATATTCATCAAATTTGCTATATACACATTTATCAGCTTGGTTAAGAATATAACCACTAGACAAAACCACTTCATCAAAATTTTGATGCCATTGCTTAGGTGCCTGTTTCAGTCCATATAGAGACTTAATCAGTTTACACACCTTGTTTTCATTGTCAGGCATAATGAAGCCCTGAGGTTGGTTCATGTAAACCTCCTCATCCAATTCACCATTCAAGAAAGCTATTTTCACATCCATATGATGAATAATTAGATTGTGAATAATTGCCAAAGCAATCAGCAGTCTTATGGTACTGATACGAGCCACAGGGGCATAAGTATCAAAATAGTCTATCCCTGACTTTTGTTTAAAGCCTTGAATGACTAGTCTAGCCTTGAACTTTTCAATAGTTCCATCTACCTTCATTTTCCTTTTGAAAATCCATTTGAAACCCAAAGGTTTGCAACCTGGTGGTAGATCAACCAACACCCAAGTGTTGTTGCCCATGATGGAATCTATCTCATCATTGATTGCTTCTTTCCAGAAAGCAATATCCTGGGACTTCATTGCTTCTTCAAATGTCTTGGGATCATCCTCAACAATGAAGCAATAGGAGTATTGGTCAGAGACCTCATCCTTTGTTCCTTCAATTAAGTATAATTGAAACTCAGGTCCAAATGACTTTGGAGTCCTGACCCTTTTGCTCTTTCTAAGCATAGGTTCAAGTTGTTGAACCACAACCTCATCAAGGACCTCTGATAGCACTTCATCAGGGACCTCCGATTCACCAGTGTTATGAGTTCCATTAGGAATCCTCATACTTGGTCTAGGGACTGATGAGAATCTATTCTCATCAAAGTTTGCATCCCTTGATTCAATTATGGAGTTAACTGAAACATAGTCATTAGGTTCAATAACATAGAACCTAAAAGCCTTGGAATGCTCAGCATATCCAACAAAGATGCAATCAATGCCTCTTTCACCCAAAGTTTTCAGCTTTGGATCAGGGAGTCTTACAACAGCCCTACAACCCCAAACCCTGAGATAGTTCAGGTTGGGTTTCCTTTTAGTCCAGGGTTCATAAGGGGTAACCTTGTTCCTTTTGTTGGGAACTCTATTTAATAAATAGCAAGTTGTTAACATAGCTTCACCCCAGAACCCTTGACAAACTCCTGAATAGGACAACATGGAATTAACCATCTCCTTCAGCACCCTGTTTTTCCTTTCAGAAATACCATTTTGCTTAGGAGTATAGGGAGCAGTCGTTTCATGGATAATACCAACAGACTGAAAATACAGAGTATCCATGTACTCACCTCCCCTATCAGTCCTTAATCTTTTGATCAGGGACCCAAGTTGTAATTCAACTTCAGTTTTAAACACTTTGAATTTATCTAATGCTTCATCCTTGGTATGTAACAGATAGACATAACAAAACCTAGAAGCATCATCAATAAATGTCACAAAGTACTTCTTATTCCCCAAAGAAAGAGTGGCATTTAAATCACACAGGTCACTGTGTATTAGCTCCAAGAGCTTAGTCTCACGACTAACACCCTGAAAAGGTTTCTTGGTTATCTTGGTCAACATGCAAGTTTTACACTTTTCAGTGTCCATGTCAAATGTTGGGATTAACCCATCCTTAGACATATCTTGCATCCTTTTATAGTGTACATGGCCAGGTCTTGCATGCCATAGGGTAGAGTCAGTCAGGTCAGTAGTGGTCACAAAGGCTGAATTAACACTATCAGTGACAATATTAAGCCTGAACATTTGATTACACAAATATCCAAAACCAATAAAAGCACCATGCTTATAAAGAACAAATTTATCAGACTCAATAACTTGTTTATATCCATGATTATTCAAAATACTACTTGAAACCAAGTTCTTCCTTATATCAGGAACATGAATAACATTAAACAAAGTTACAATCTTTCCAGAACTAAATCTAAGATCTACACAACCACGACCATGCACCAAGGCTGTTGACTCATTTCCCATGTGAAGAATAGAACCATCATTCAATGACTCATAAGTCTTGAACCAGCTTCTATCTTTACACACATTAACTGTTGCACCAGAGTCAACCCACCACGCAACATCATCATCCTGCACATAATGAGATTCAGATACATATGTAATATAATAAATCTGAAAAGACTTATTAACCATATTCTGACCTTTTAGTGAGTTGGAAGAACCACCACTCCCAGAACCATTATTTCCTGATCCATTGGCTTTACCACCAACCTTAACACCTTTGCAATCCCTTTTAATGTGACCAGATTTGCCACATTTCCAACAAGTAGGTGTTGCCTTCTTGTTAGGATCTGCCCTTGTGTTGTCATGATGTTTACGTTTTCCTTTGTTGTCATTGTACCTGGTGGAGTTGTTGTGCTCCACCATATTGACAACAGATGCACCAGTAGCATTGCTACTCTTTGGCTTGTCATTATCCTGCACCTTGAGAGATTCCTCATTGCACAGATGACTGCCCAACTCAACCAGAGTTAACTCCTCCTTCTTATGTTTCAAGGTATGCTTGAAATCTTTCCAAGAAGGGGGAAGTTTATCAATGACACAAGAGACTGAAATAGCCTCATCCATGTTCATATTGTGTTGTGTAAACCTTTCAAGTATTCCAAGAAGTTCATTGTATTGTTCCATAACTGGTCTTGAATCAGTCATTTTGTAATTTGTGAAATTACTAACAAGGAACTTCTTACTTGATGCATCCTCAGCCATATATTTGGTATCCATGGAATCCCACAGTTCTTTGGAAGATTCAAAGATCTAATAAACGTCAAATAGAGAATCAGACATACCATTGAGAATTAGACCTCTGCATATGTAGTCATCATTCTCCCATTTGCTTCTCCTCCTGATCTGCTCCACAGTAGCATCATCCCCATCATCAGGAATAGGTGTAGTCAGAACATAAACCACACTCATGCTTGACAGCAAGAAGTGCATCTTCTTCTGCCATCTCCTGAAGTCCACCCCTTCAAACTTATCAAGCTTGGCAAAGTTTGAAGCCATGTGTTTCATTGCAGCAGCAGCCATTGATTATCACGAATAGTTTACTTTGATTGTTGGCGGTTAGTTCCCAGAACAGGGTTAAGACAATCAGTAGCAGCTACAAATACCACTAAGTGGTTATCGGATATAACTTGGAATCGTGTGATCACTTTCCAAAGTAAACTATTCGACCCTAATGCCTGAGTTACACGAATATCTACTTGGGATAAGACCAAATGCTAATTATAGAATTAAGCACAATTCAATAACCCTTTGCTTTCAAGTGTTTATGCTTTCAGTTTGTTTCTCCTGGTATTGTATGTTTCAGTGTGTCTTCAAGCTGAAGATGACAATCTCTATTTATAGTAGAGAACACTCAACACTAATCAATGGACATTATGTGTGATTAACGGCCAATTAATCACCCATAATAAACCTCCATAATCATAGAAATAGTGGTTACATGACCAATTAAACGTGGTCATAAAGCAGTCATAACAGCCAATTGAATCAGTCAAAGCTGTTACAAAATAATTACTGCAACACTACCAGTAGAAACCATTACACTAGCAGCAGGAACCATACACTATCAGCAGGAACCATTACACTAGAAGCAGGAACCATCAGTTACTACATTATCAGTAGTAACTAATACACTACCAGTACTAACCACTATTGAGTCGAGTCAGGGTGTTCAGGGAACTAATGGGTGTACACTCCGTACCTCCTAACCCAAAACCAGGTGTGAACTAATCCCACAAGTGCACTAAATTTTCCAACAAGATATCCAACATACATACTCTTGTTACGCCATTTGTAAGATACTTTCGTACTACTGTCTAGAAATGTTATGCAACAAAATTGTTTGGTACTACTGTCTAACGCATAAATACATATCTGCAATTGAGTTTTTATATTTTTTGAATTCTTGAATTCAGGTATCCTCACATTATAGTTCTGGCACAAATATCCTTGAAACAAATATTATGCCGTCATTCAAAAACGGAGTACTATTTAGTACAGACTAGAAACAAAGAATCAGTGTATATAGGAGATGCCTTCCTCGTTATAAGGAATCGTAATTCTTTTTAACACGGATGCTCTTTTGCTATTACTGAAACTCATCGAATTTCTGAACAGAGTTTCTTCTGCAACTGGACCAGTATTCGGCTACAAGTTTGGAGAAGAAAGAATCAGTCTCCATTAGCTTTGAAGGATCGTCATACTCCACCATTTTCCCTGTAAAGCAACAAGGTCAACTTCTTAAACGTACCTTTTTTATCTTTCGATATTTAGTAGTAAATTTTAACACGCATGAAATTGATCCAACTATGTGGGAGCAAGCTAATCTTACCGAAAGAGAGAACCATGACCTTGTCACTATCTATAACTGTTGGAACTCTGTGAGCGACCGTTATGACAGTGCAACTCGAGAATTCTTCCCTTATGATTTTTTGTAGAATCGCGTCTGTGGCTGAATCAATGGATGCAGTTGCTTCATCGAGTACTAGGATTTTGTTTCTCCTGAGTAATACTCTTCCAAGACAGAATAGTTGTCTTTGCCCTGCACTCCAGTTCTCTCCTTCATCACTCACTGTCAGAACGGAAGAAAAGTAAGGCCGAAAGTCTTGTATAAGAATCAGATAGAATGACATTCCTATAAAGTCGACTCACCTGAAGAATCTAGCAAATTTGGAAGACTTTGGATGGTACTTTTAAGCTGACACTTCTCTAATGCCTGAAAATGAAACAAAGCTGATTACGTTTTTACGTTAAGAATGTATGGATTTATATAGGCGATATAGATGGTTTCGTTACCTTCCATATTTCATCATCAGAATGTAGACCTAAAGGGTCCAAGTTTGTTCGGATACTCCCCCTAAAAAGGGTAGGTTCTTGCGGGATGACACTTAGCTTCATCCTTAGATCTTTAAGGCCTATAGAGCAAACATCTAGTCCATCTATAAGAATCCTTCCACTATCAGGTTCTACCAAACGAAACAAGGCTGTTATCAGTGTCGTCTTGCCACTTCCTGTCCTTCCAACGATGCCTACTCTAGTCCCTTCTTTGAATGTACAAGTGATTCCTTTGAGAACTAGGGGTGCGTTCGGACGATACCTCAACTAAAATCACAAGCCCATAAACATTAAGTATGACCTTTGAGTAATTTTATAGTTTAAAAAGCTGGTTGGATGGGTCATTTAAGACAAGCTTTACGGGTTGGGTTCACTGGAAAACATTTTTTTTATCCAAATGCATGTGAACAACCCTAATGTCCCCTATGTTTAATCCAACCCGTCTGAGATAAAACACAATCGTATCAACCCATTTATAAGTCAATGGGTCAAATTTGTCGAATATGTTTTTGATTTCTTTATTAGAAGGGCTGATAAAGTAGGCTTTTACCTTAAGATCTTCAAATTCTATCCTTCCTTTGGAAGGCCAAGATGATGGTGGTCTGTTATCCTCCACAATCGCCGGTGGCTCTGGTGGAATGTGCATAAATTGTTTTATCCGTTCTACTGAAACGACGTAATTTGCTAAGCTACAGTACCATCTAGTAAAGAACACTTGGGTGCCCGATAAGGCCAGTGCATAAGAAAGAGAGAGGCCAACCAACCCTATACAAAGATACGATTAATTAAGCTTATATATCGTCGCCTTGGATACATGTTCTACAGTGAAAAGAAGCAGGCGTAAACATAAATACCTGGAGATGCATAGCCGTTTGGTACAAAAACCAGTAAAAAAGCAACTGTGATCAGGGTCACGTTCATAAACGCATCTGTTCTCAAAATCAACCATTCTAAGGTTGCATTTGAGAAAATGAAAGTACTTGCATCAGTATCCACCAGCTTCAGATAGTCTCTGAAGAATCTGTCTTGCATCTTAAACGCTCGTATTGTTGCCACTCCAAGCGATGTTTCAGATGCGTAGTTCATCACAGGGGCTTTTGTGGTTCCGTTAATTCTCATTAGTTCCCTTGCAGTTGGCTGATAATATCCCTGAAAGTCGGAAATAGATGTTATGTCTAGGAACATGGGCTCAACCCGTAACTACTTATGCCAGATATAGATTTTACCTGAGCATATTTTGAAGCTACGACAGCGATGATGGCTACAACGAGAACTTGCCAAGTCACTGAAGCCATAATGGCAATCGTGGCGAGTATTTCTATACCAGCACCAATCACATAGGCAATCGAAAAAGGTATGTCAAAATCAATTACACTCTGATCAGATGAGGCCTGCATGAACAATAGATTAGTTGCAAAATATGTTCCAACGAACTTTGGTCAATGAATTCTTACCCTTGTCAGGATTCGTCCAACTGGAGTCGAGTCAAAGAAGACCATCGGAGCATTAAAAATTGAATTGGTGAACTTATTGAAGAACGATTTGGAGGCTTTTAATCCCAAAAGAGTAGCAAAAAATGATCTCAGAAACACAAAGAAGACGCTTGTAGTTGAAAGCAAAGTGTAAACACTAATCAGCATGATGGTGGTGATTTTCGGGATTGGTATACCAAATGCTAGCCAATAACTAGCTGCTGCCTGAAGACCAACAAAACCAATATGAGTTATCATGGTCAAAGCGAAAAACCAGAATCCTTCTGAGATGACGACATAATCTAAGAATGTTTTCCATCCAACATTCCCAGTCGCCTTCTCTTCTTCTTCAGTCAACTGTACTCCTGCTAAGCCCTTTGTTGGTAGATCCGCCTCGCTTTTTTCTTTACTAAGGTAGCTTATATTTTCTGCTTTATTGAGTTCTGTTTTGTTTTCATGAGGTGACGGCTCTAATCCTGTAATGACATCTTTATGAGCGTTCACAAGCTGTTCAAAAGCTGTCCCGGCCATTAAGAGCTCCTCGTAGCTTCCTGATTGTGTAACTTGACCATCTTTCATAACCTTAAAAAAGAAGTGAAAAATATTATTGGCAAGTAGTTATATATAATATCCTTAGTGTTAAATTCTCGTTACCAGAATATTGTCCACAGATGAAAGAAATTCCACTTGATGAGTGACGAGAATGACTGTTTTCCCCTCTAGACAAGTCATAACACAATCCTGAAAAGCAAAATTAAAAATTTAGGGGCCGTTTAGTTGGAGAGAAATACTCCATTTTTCCGGAAAATTTCCCATATGAAAAGAGAAAAACTGAAAATCCGTTTAGTCGCACTTTTTTCCAATAATTTTCCAAAAATATGAAATTCTCATTTTCCAATTTGTAATAGAAAAAATGAAAATAACATTACACCCTTTTCACTTTTTTCATTTCCAAAATAATAACACCATTTCCTTTCACCTTACACTTTTATCACACATCTTCCATCCTCCATCCTCCACCTTCAACTAAACAACTTTTCATTTTGGAAAAAAGGAAAAATATAACTCTAACTAAACGGATTTTCACATTTCTCAACTCTTCTCTAGAGAAGAAAAACCACTCCATTCTCTAGGAATTTAGAAACGGAAAAACAGGAACATTTTTCACCAACTAAACGGCCCCTTAGTAACCAAACTAAATACGAGAATCCCATTTTCGAGAAGTTTGAAATCTTACATTGAAAAGAGTCGCTGCAGTATGTGCATCTACAGCACTAAATGGGTCATCGAGAAGATATATATCAGCATCGTTATAAACTGCTCTAGCGAGTTGAATCCTTTGCTTCTGTCCACCACTCATGTTAAGCCCTCTTTGGCCTATTTCTGTTAGATCTCCGTGTTTAAATTCTTCGATATCCTTATCCAAAGCACAAGCTTTAATGGCCTTCTCGTACATAGTTTTATTCATTGGCTTCCCGTACAGTATGTTATCTTGGATCGTCCCACTTTGAATCCAAGATGTTTGGCTGACATAAGCAATTGATCCAAAAACATCCACCTAGAAAAATCATGAAAATGACCTTCATATAAATAACGGAAACTTACGTGTCATTATGATAAATACATATGTATCGGTGAACTCACTGTTCCTGAAGTTCTGGAAATCTCTCCAAGTATAGCATATAACATCGATGATTTTCCAGCACCAACTGACCCACAAACCGCAACTTTTTGCCCACGTTTTACTTCAAGACTAACATTTTGAAGTGTTGGAGTGGCGGATTCAGGATCCCAAGCGAAATTTCCATCCTGTATTCTAATACTGTTACCTGAGTTCTCGGTTTCTTGTTTGGTTGTCATCCTGTTATCTTTTAGTTCATTGTCAACTAAGAAAGAAGTAATCCTATCAAAGGATACTTTGACCTGAATTAACGCAGAAATTGCATCAGGCAACAACCGCACGGGTTCAGACATAGTCCTCAGTGTTGCTAAAATTGTAAAAATAGTGGCAGCATCTAGAGGGGCACTTCTCAAAAGCGCACATCCAAAAAGGACGACGGAAGAAATAAGTGTCGGCGACATCCAGTACAACATCGTGCTATAAACCTTCTTGAACTGAGATTCACGCAGCCAATGGAATTCAATATCTCTACAAGATTCGATAATCTTCTTGAACTTTTCTTCCCAAGACTGTAACTTGATGACCTTCATGTTGTTTAGGATCTCAGAAGTTGATCGTAGTCTCTTGTCCTGAGCCACCATGAATTCCAACTGACACTTTTGAATAGCTTTTGCGAAAGGCAGATTTAGTAGCCCGCATATAATAATTGGTGCTAAACCGGGAAGAACACCTATTCCTACTATGGAAAATAGTACAACAATAGCTAGAATTAGTTGAATAAACGCTGACCAACTCACATGAAACCACATAGGAAATTCGCCCATTCTGTAAGCATCAACTGCTATGTAATTCACAACTTCACCAGTCGAATGCCTTTTTCTTCCTAAATTAGAAAGCTTTAGTTGCTTATCGTACACTGCCACCATTAACGCTGACCTCATTCTCATACCGGTTCTTCTTGCAATAAAGAAAAACTGTCTCTGAGACAGTGATTCCGTTACCCTGGCTAATATCAGACACCCTACTAATAAGAGTCCTTGATTCAAGTCTTTAACATCACAGTTTGTATACTTAACGAAAGCATATAGTAACAATGGGCTTACCACAACCGCTATTGTCCTAAGCAATACACAAAGTCCTGTAAAAACTATTTCCTTATAATAAACATTGGCTAATGCTTTAGCAACCATGTTTGTGCTGTTTGAGGCTTTTTCCGTCTGAAGTGAATCCCATGCTTTTGTGAATTTCTCATGGGCAACGGCTGCTTGGTCGACGGATGCCAGAGATGGAATATCTTCAAGAACTAATGGTTTTCTGTATCCTATTGCAAGCAATGGGTTCACCCAAGTAAATGTCAACTTGCTGAGAAAATTAGGCTCTTGTAGCTGGTTTGTATTTTCATGAACCAATAAAGGCTCGGTTAAAGTATCGCTCCCCCCTGCATAAATCTTACTAATTATTAACCGGCTTTAGATTATCAGAACATGTTAGAATCATAGTATCAGTGTTACTTTTATGAATATATATACGTACTAAGAAAGAGAATAAGATGGTACCATGCAAACTCTTCTGAGAAGCCATCTGCGTTTTATCAGATTGAACCACTGCTTCAATCCTCTACCAGCAAACCAACTTGTTCTTCGACCACTTTAGCATGTAGAGAACAAGTTTAAAACATATTCTGCGATAATATTTTAAAATTTTGTGGACATAAGACAGACACCCTTCAGAGAAAATATATATAATAAGTTAAAAAGTGTATTTCAACAAGTAGTCAAGTAATCTATGATTTCAACGGATCATATTGCCCCAACTTGATTCAAGTAACTTGAGAGGATCCCATCCCCATTAGTATTTAGACACTGATATTGTTTTGAGTAACCATGGTATCTGACCTTTTGGCCGACCAATCCACGGGGTTTGAGCCCACCCCACATGCTCACACAGACTCCAACAGGGTAAAGTCCATCCCTTAGAAATTTCAACCACTTATATAATACCTACACATTTTGGAATTTTGTTTCCATATCTAGTATTCATGTTTGTGGATATTGCTAAATTTCAAATGCAGCTGGTGTGATATTGATGGGAATAATTTGTTTTGGGCTCTAAAGTCATACACTTAGACACTGGTTTATAAAATCCAATTTTTTAGTTTTATTATCTTTATAGAGAGTATATGACATTATGGGTGTGTTTGAGAGAGGGCTTATTGGAGCTTACGGGGGCTTAAAATTTTAAAATAAGCCAGCTTGTATAATAAGCCTCGTTTGGCGTCGTTTGGTGTCGAGGTTTATTGAGGCTTTTAAAACTATAAGCCCTAGCCCAATAAAAGGGGCTAAAAATTTTAGGTGAGGCTTTTAAACTATTAAATACTTATTTACCTAAAAAAATATCAAACATATACTATAAGTTTATTTAATTGTATTCTTTTTAGTAATTTAGCAATAATAAGCTCAAGCCTAAGCCAATTTGCCAAACAAGTTTATGAAAATACAAATTTGAGTTTCGGCTTATAATATAAGCCTCAGCGCCTCAGCCCATTTTGGATCAATTTTACTTAACTAATTTTCAGACATTGACTTTTTATGTAACATAAATGTGGAATAGTTTTTTTTGAGCATTTCTCGATTTGTACGTGTCATCTTCGTTAAATGTATTATTTTTTTGCATGTGTAAATTATTTCATTTTTACAGTAACTCGATATATTGTAGACCAAGTTTGGTTATATAGTGCAGGGAAGAGATCAAATAAAAAGGATATTTTTGGTGAGAAATATACAAAGGGTTGAAAAAATAGAAAACCTCTGGAAAAATTCTGAAATTTTTCGCAAGATAGAGGATGTTGGTACATAGAAAAGTTGTGATGAAAGTTTTTTAATTTTGCTTTTCTATACATTTTTTTAATGCACAAACAATAAAGGCTCGGATAAAGTCTCGCTCCCCCTGCATAAAGCTTAGTACTTCGTAACCGGCCTTTTTTTTTGCATCAGAACATGTTAGAATCATGGCATCAGTGTTACTTCTATCAATATATACTTAATAAGAAAGAGAATAAGATGGTACCATGCAAACTCCCCTGAGAAGCCATCTGCGTTTTCTCTGATCAAGCCACTGCTTGATTGACTACTCTACCAGCAAGCCAACTTGTTCTTCGGCCACTTTAGCATGTAGAGAACAAGTTTAAAACATATTCTTCAATAATATTTTAAAATTTTGTGGACTTAAGACAGACACCCTCCAGATTCAACAAGTAGTCAAATAAGTACAAATTCAATCAAGGTTTTGTTTCTTCTTCTTTGATAACATTTAGTGAAAACGCCTTTAATATCACCTTGCAGATGAGGTGCAACATTTATTTATCATGTGTGATACAGTAAGATTAATGGAGGTGAATGGACTTCACTATCTAAACTGTACTTTTGAGTTTCCGGACAGCTAGAGAATTTATTAGATAACTAATTTCCCTCAGCTGCCAAATGTACTTTGTTCTTGTATTTATTACGAGTTAGATATTAGCACTTGTTTTCTTTGGTGTTAACAGCTTACAGATTTGTTTGTGTTGTGATTATTTTATATGTAGGTGCTGCTGTCAAAAAGTGGTGAATTGACAGTGTGGCGTATCAAATTGTTACACGGAAAAGCAAATGCAGCTCCTGTGTTCTGCCACACGATAAAATCCCAAAATTCGAATAGGTAAAATGTATATTGTTAGTTTACCATATTGACATCTAAGTTATCATGAAAAGTTTTGATTGCGTCTCTTTACATTAGTACCATTCCATCGTGATTCATGTGTCTTTCTCTACCAGCAGTATTGAAAACATGTTGCTATCATTGTGTTTTATATCCCATGACTTTGTAAAGCATTATTATTTAGACACCGATATTGTTTGAGTAACCGTATCTGACCTTTTGGCCGACCAATCCCGGGGTTTGAGCCCACCCACATGCTCACACAGACTCCAACAAGGTAAAGTTCATCCCATAGGGGAAGGTTGGCGCGGCCACTTCAGACCAAGAATGAACTTAACTTGTGACATATCACATTATAGTTATGATAGTCACAAGTTATTTACCACTTGACCCGTTAATGCCTACTTTGGTAACCATATATTAGTTTACCGGTTTTAGATTATTTGCAAAGAAATTTCAACCACTTATATAATACCTACACATTTTGGAATTTTGTTTCCATATCATGTTTGTATTGTAGACATAAATCTACATATATGATTGTATGTGTGTGGATACATTTGCTAAATTTCAAATGCAGCTTGTGTGATATTCATGGGAATAATTTGTTTTGGGCTGTAAAGTCATACACTTGGACATTAGTTTATAAAATCCAAATGATTTGTTTTATCCTCTTTAAAATGACCATATGGCATTATATGATGGGTCAATTTGCTTAACTAATTGCCTTTCATGTAAGATAGTGGCCTAGTGGGTGGTGTTAGTGTGGACTGTTGAGGGTGTGGATGTGAGTTTTCACTCGCCACATCATAAAAAACGCCTACTTTATTTTTTTTTCAATTTTTCCTCATTCATTGAAGCCTTATATATCTCTTTCATTATTTTTTTTCTACTTTTTATCATTTAAAAAAATCCTTAAAATACACATACCTCACACAACAATCAATAAAATAAACACTCTCTCTTAAAAATCTATTTTATAAATGCCACTTTCTCTCTCTTTATTCCTTTGGGACTCAAGTCTCGTTTGAAATATTTTTTTGCTTTTGCGGTACAAATGGTGCACTGTTCCCGCAAGGAAAGGACTGAGAAAGAACTTTTTGCTCTTTCCCGTAATCCACACCCTACAACCTTATTGGTACTTACAGTGGTTAGTGGCATCACATGACTCACTTTTACCCACTATGTTAAATGTTGACAGTATAAGACGGGTTTTTTTATCGTTTATTGTTTTATATATATTTTTTTTAATACTTTTGATTTATTAAACTTCATATTTTTTGTTCTGTACTTTTATAATAAAAAAATTATAAATATAGAATATATATATATATATATATATATATATATATATATATATATATATATATATATATATATATATATATATATATATATATATATATATATAAAACTAGAAGGCTACTCGCACAATGCAGCGGCGAGTACCCGGTAACTATTTTTGTTGTGAGCAAATGTTTTATATATATATATATATATATATATATATATATATATATATATATATATATATATATGTTTTTTCTAGCAATAACTTTAAGTATTTTAATTTCAGTTAAACTACGTATTTTAATTTATTACATTTTTTTACATCTCTTCATATGGTTTAAATGAGATGCATCAATATTGGAGGATGTTACAAATATGAGAATTTAAGACATTAATTATTCTTTGAATTTATATGTATGCTTAATTATTATGCTTAGCAAAAGTTACTTTCTTTTAATGGAAATGTTTTGGGTCTTAAAAATTTTAAGACTACTATATTTAGAATGTCCCAAACCCTTTATAAAGTAGTGTAGATAAGAAAAGAGGAGGGTGCCAGAATCTATTTAGGACGGTATGACGTTTGTACATTTCATCTTTGTAAGATAAATGTAGTAGTTAATATCATATGGTCGAAGCCCGGAATTTATTGGTGATACAATTAAAAGAAAAAAACATTCTTATTTTCTTTATCTTATTTTTTTGCATGTGGAAATGATTTGATTTTTACAGTAACTCAATATATTGTAGACCAAGTTTGATCATATAGTGTAGAGAAGAGATCAAATGAAAAGGATATTTATCGTGAGAAATATATAGAGGATGTTGGTACATAAAAAAAGTTGTGAATAAGTTTGTAATTTGTTTTTCTAGACACTTTTTAATGCACAAGTTTTAGCTTGTTATATTTTGTTACGCAATAAAATTTTGATACAACTACTAAAAGGAAGTTGAATTCAAAAACGAATATTGATTCACAAATGTTGATTTACAAAATTTTAATGCGCAGACGCTTTTTTTTCACAATTTTATTTGCATCAAAATTATACACTTCTAAAACTTTATAACATTTCACCATAGTAGATGCCTTAAGATGAGAATGAGAATCGATGAAATTTCTTTCATTAATACCATGTCTACCATTTCAATGTGTAGCTGCCTATCATCAAATTCCATGGAAAACATGTGGCCGCACCATCTTGTCCTTTTACTCGTTGACTTTTAAGACATTAGTTAGACGTCGAGTTTAAGTATCAAAAGATAAAATGAATTTTACTTCAGATAACATCAAGTTAAACTCGACGTCTAATAATGAACCAATAACTAAATTTGGTTCTTTCAAAGTGGTTTATTTTTTTTAAACCAACCATCTTTGACCACTTTTTTTTATTTTTTATTTTTTAGCCTTCACTATCCTTTATACAGGCCATCACATATTAAGAGCGTCATGTGCTCTAGAGTTATTCGTCTCGTGTTATAGCAAGAAGTGTTATCATTTCATAATTTTATTCTAATAACTCGGAACTTGTAACTTAAATAAAAAACATCCTACCTCCATCACTCAAGTTATAAGACATCTCATGACTCACACATAACCCAATAAAACACAAAATAATAATAATAATAATAATAATAATAATAATAATAATAATAATAATAATAATAATAAATAACGAATAACATTGGCTGTTGAGGAGGGCGCCAAGCCTATGGCGCAAGGGTGGGTGTGGCTTTCGGCTGTTAAGTTGGCGTTATAAGTTGGCTCGAGGTTTTCCGACCACCCACACTGGATGCTTTAAAGATAATGTTAATTGATTATGAGCATTCCTTCCCATGTTACAAACATAGTACCTTTGGTCCCAACTATGAATTTAACGATGATAATGATGAAACATAATCAATGTGCTTTTAAAAGGAACATTGTGATTTTAAATTGTACGTGAGACTTATATAAATGGTTACAACTTATAGAGTTAAAATTTGAGTCCATAAAATCACATTACTAGAGAAACATTATGATAAAGAATTAACAATTTAAGCAAGTGTTTAATTTTTAAGTCTTTCTACGTGAATAACATGGTTGTTTATTAAAAATTTTGAAACCGTTTTAAGTGTTTTTTTGGTATTGCCGAAACGAGTATATGGCTACGCTATTTGCAAGATCATTGAAGCTCCGCCATTGGCAGTGGCGGAGCTTCATAATTTATCGCGGCAAGGCCAACAGTGTAAATCTTGTATTGTGGAATGTTCATACATGCACTAATACAAAACTGTGTATCTTTATGTCTATACCTTGAGATTTCTTTTGTAATTGTAAAAAAAAAAAAAGATTGTCTTGAAATAAATTTGAAATGATAATGTATACACCATATGAAATCTTTGTGGTGTTGGTTCACGCATGATGTAAGCAATTACGTTTTATAAAAGAAAGTTTGCATGGACTAAAAAGAGAGACAAAGTGACAAATAATTCCAAGAATTGATATCTTTATGTCTCATATGTTCGCTAACTACTCCACTTAAGCCTAGTTAGTTAATCTTTTTTAACATATGAGGTGAAATATATGACTACTATATTTAAGATAGGCAGTGATACTTACGTATACAACTCTGTGAATACTATTTTATTATTCTAAAGTTTCTTTACCTTTCAATAATCTATACTTAGGTGTCGTTTGTTTTTTCCCAATAAGCACTTTTTTTCTCTTTTCACTTCTTTTGTCTGCAGGAGGGCAGAGGTTTATGTTTGTTTTTTTGCAGACATAAGTACTTCTTTTCACTTCTTTCCTCTTCTAAATTTTAGACATTATCTTTCACTTCTTACCTCTTCTTTCACAACCCCTACATCTCTTTCTCAATATCTTACATTTCTTTTACGTTTGGTCCGTCTTTTTATGTTTTCGTCCGTTTTTTTACGTTTTCGTCCGTTCTTTTACGTTTTCGCCCCCTTTTTTACGTCTTCGTCATTTTTTTACGTTTTCGCCCGTTTTTTTACGTTTTCGTTCGTTTTCTTACGTTTTCGTCCTTTTTTTACGTTTTCATCCGTTTTTGCGCGTTTTTGTCCCTTTTTTTAAGTTTTTGTCATTCTTTACGTTTTCGTCCGTTTTTGCGCGTTTTCGTCCGTTTTTTTACGTTTTGGTCCGTTTTATTACATTTTCATCTGTTTGTGCGCGTTTTCGTCCGTTTTTTAACGTGTTCGTCCGTTTTTTACGTTTTCATCCGTTCTTGCGCGTTTCCGTCTGTTTTTTTATGTTTTCGTCCATTTTTTTAACGTTTTCATCCGTTTTTGCGTGTTTCGTCAGTTTTTAACGTTTTTGTTCGTTTTTTTACGTTTTCATCAGTTTTTGCGCGTTTTCGTCTGTTTTGTCCTTTTTTTTATGTTTTCGTCCATTTTTGCGCGTTTTTGCGCGTTTTCGTCTGTTTTTGCGCGTCTTCGTCCGTTTTTTTACGTTTTCGTCCGTTTTTGCGCGTAAAACGGATGAAAACGTAAAAAAACGTAAAAACAGACTAAAATACGCAAAACGGATGAAAACGTAAAAAAACGGGCGAAAACGTAAAAAGACAAACTGACACGTAAAAAAATGGACGAAAACGCGCAATTAAAAAACCCGGATGAAAAAGAAAAAAAGAAGAAAAAGGAAAGAAGTACTTCAATAGCACAAAAAACAAACGGTCTTCTTCTTGCAGATGAAGAGCTTAAATGTACCTCTTCTTTTGCAGACATGGTTTGCAGATGAAGAGGTAAAAGCTCTGAAAAAACAAACGACACCTTACTATATAATGCATTTAAGTTGTAGGCTCCACAAAAAATTAAGATAAGGAGCTCCAATCATTGAGTGACATGTGTCGCTTCTCTAACTAAAAAATAACAAAAAAGGATGAGCTCTAACAAACTAAAATAAAGAGCTCCAATAATGGGGTGACACATGTCACTTCTTAACTAATTAATCACCTTTAATTTTAAATTTGAATATCTTTTAATTCGTTTAATTTTTTTATGATCTAATTTCACCATATTTTTTAAAAATTTGTGCTCTTTAATTCAACATCCATTTTGATATATTTTTATAAGTTTTTAGTTTTTACATTTTTAATAGGTTTATTTTATTTTGATTCAAAATTTTATAACTTTAACCTTTATTTCAATCAATACAAACTTTATTTATCAAAATCATTTACTTTTGGGAAAGTGTTTGCCGGGAAAGTGATTGTGAAAGTCTTTTTATATGCGGGAATAATGATATCACGGGAAAGATACGGAAAACCCAAACAAACACATACAACTAACACATATACATTTGGAGTGTTGTGAAATGAATTCACTAAGCGGGTAGGGAATTACGAGGCAAGTTGGGTTATCAATTCATTTACTATATTTATTACTCCTATATAACTATATTTATTGCCGCCGCTGTGCGCGGGTATCCAACTAGTCATTTAATAATAAGGTCCGTGGTTCTGCGTAAAAGATGATCCACTTCACGGCGAGACGAAATTGTAAATTACTCTCTCCGTCTCAAATTAATTATTCACATACAATAAGCACATTATTTAAAGATAGCTTAATATTTACAATTTACCTTTTGCTTGTGACGGTATCATTAGCTAGGCAATCAAGGCAGGTCGAATAAAGTTAGTCCTAGGGCGAAGATCATCAGATGGAAAAATGGATTGAGCCGGCTAATCACTTTTAGTTTATTAAAAATTCTGTAACTATTGTACTTTCAGTTAGGAGCATCATAGTAAGTAAACTATTATGTTTCGAGTCTAAAATAAATATTTTCATAAGCCCAATGGGCTTTATCTGGCTTGGTTATGAGCTTATCATTAGTTCATTATGCTTAAACACATGTTATACCAGATCTATGACGCAAAATATCATCAACACACTTGACCATTACAAAACATGTTGCTACCTAAGCTTTCATATTCAAATCAAGCAGCTAAAACACATTCGTTCGAACTCGAATTTTAAGTCATGATGAGAAAAGAAACATATCACTAAACATTCATTGCGCACGAGACCAAAAATTGAAGCATAAGCTCAAATAAAGATACAAGTATTTGAACTCAAAGCTAAATCAAGACCACAAAGCTAAACAAATTTAGTCGAGCTTGAAATCTATGTAATGACTAGATGCTCAAAATACTACAAAATAATCGTACACGACCCTAAAAGCTGTTCAAAAAAGTTCAGCTCAAGTTCATATACATGTATGAAATTATTTGAGCTTATGCCGAAAATATATATATATATATTGATCGTGTCCTCAAAGTTCCTATAACATTAATCCCTTTGCACAGGAGGGCTCCCTCGTGGTATTGTAATATCGTTTGAACATTATTGTAAATCGTCAAATCTTTGAGCTGAGTTTCTTCTACAACTAGACCAATATTCGGCTACAAGCTTAGAAAAGAAAGAATCGGTCTCCATTAGCTTTGAAGGCTCGTCATACTCCACCATTTTACCTACAAATTAACAACCATCTTTTAGCTAAAACAGAAAGATGTCAAATAGGAGGACGGGTAAAAAGTAGAAAAAATATGAGTGTACGTAGCAGCATACCGAAAGAGAGAACCATGACCTTGTCACTGTCTATAACTGTTGGAACTCTATGAGCGACAGTTATTACAGTACAACTCGAAAATTCTTCTCTTATGATTTTTTGTAGGATGGCGTCTGTGGCTGAATCAATGGATGCAGTCGCTTCATCGAGTACTAGGATTTTGTTTCTTCTTAGTAATACTCGTCCAAGACAGAAGAGTTGTCTTTGCCCGGCGCTCCAATTCTCTCCTTCATCACTCACTGGCGCAGAGAAAAAATATAAGTAATGATATGGAGTCGTGTATTAGATTCGGTTTAGGGGGTATGGATGTTACAAAGTTGACGCACCTGAAGAATCAAGCAAGTTTGGAAGACTTCGAATGGTACTTTTAAGTTGACACTTCTCTAGTGCCTGTAAAAAGCATGAATATGAATGATCGGTTATTGCATAGATTATCAGTGTCCTTTTGTATGTCCCGTTTGATTCATTGTACTTTTTGCGCACGTCTGAGCTATTAGAAACCGACTCTCAAACAACGATTAATTTTTACATAATACTGTCAAATCTATGTATAAAAATGTTAGTATATTTAAAAATAATTATAAGTTATTATATGACTCGCACGGGACAGAAAAACATTCTTTTAATGAATAGCTAGCATGTAAAAAAAGTACTAAGCGAGACAAATAAAGTATTACACTGGTATTATATGCAGATAACCCAATCAATGAATATCAATGTAGATGGTTACATTACCTTCCATATCTCGTCATCTGAATGTAGTCCAAGAGGGTCCAAATTTGTTCGAATACTGCCCCTAAAAAGGGTTGGTTCTTGAGGGATGACACTTAGCTTCATCCTTAGATCTTTAAGGCCTATAGAGCAGATATTTAATCCGTCTATAAGAATTTTTCCGCTATCAGGTTCTACTAAACGGAATAAGGCTGTTATTAGTGTCGTCTTGCCACTCCCTGTCCTTCCGACTATGCCTACTCGCTTCCCTTCTTTAAAGGTACATGTGATCCCTTTGAGAACTAGTGGTGCGTTTGGACGATACCTCAACTGAAATTACAAGCCATGGACATTATGTAATTATGTGTCTTAAAAGTAATTATGTGATAATGTGTGTCTTAAAAATTAGGCTTGTACCTTCAAATCCTGGAACTGTATCTTTCCTTTGGAAGGCCAAGACGACGGTGGTCTGTTATTCTCCACAATCGCTGGTGGCTCTGGTGGAATGTGCATAAACTGTTTAATCCGTTCTACCGAAACGACGTAATTGGCTAAGCTACAATACCATCTTGTCAAAAACACTTGGGTACCCGTCAGCGTCAATGCATAAGAAAGAGATAGGCCAACCAACCCTATACAAAGAACAAATGTATTAAGTCAATAAACGTCATAAACACTCGGGTACTCGCTCATTTTGCAAAACCTGTAGATACGAAACACATACCTGAAGGCACGAAACCCTTTGGTAACAAAACCAAGAGAAAACTAGCTGTGAACAAGGTGAGGTTCGAAACCGCTTCTGTTCTCAAAACCAACCACTCCAATGTTGCATTTGAGAAAAGGAAAGTACTTGCATCGGTGTCCACCAGTTTTAGATACTCTTTGAAAAACCTATCTTGCATTTTAAACGCTCGTATTGTTGCCACTCCAAGTGATGTTTCAGACGCGTAGTTCATCACTGGTGCTTTTGTGGTTCCATTGATTCTCATTAGTTCCCTTGCAGTTGGTTGATAATATCCCTAAAGTACACAAGAAGATACAATTTTCACAAAAACGTTAACAAATCTTGATAAAAATTATCCGTCTTGACATGTATAATATATATTTCGACCTCTAAAAAGGCTATTGAGATTCACCTGAGCATATTTTGTAGCTACAAGACCAAAGGTGGCTACAATGAGAACTTGCCATGTCACTGAGGCCATAATGAAAATCATGGCGATTAGTTCAATACTAGAAGCGATCACATAGGCGAACGAAAAGGGTATGTCAAAATCGATTACACTGAGATCAGATGAAGCCTGCAAGAAAAAGTAAATAAGTAACCAACTTTAGTCTAAGAGGATGTTTGTGATTGCTTATAATATCTGCTTAAATTTTAAGTGGTTGGATAAAACTTTTTAGCAACTTCTTATAGAGAAAATAAGCACTTCAATTAAGCCGATTAGTACCTGCTTGTTATTAAAAAAATAAGAAAAAACTATCTAATAAACGGAGAAAACACTTACCCTTGTAAGAATTCGTCCAACGGGAGTAGAGTCAAAAAAGACCATTGGAGCATTGAAAATTGAATCCGTAAACTTATTAAAGAACGATTTAGAGGCTTTTAATCCCAAAAGAGTAGCAAAAAATGATCTCAAAAACACAAAAATTGTGCTCAACGCTGAAAGCAAAGTGTAAACGCTAATCAACATAATGGTGGTGACGTTTGGTATTTGAATACCAAATGCTAACCAATAACTTGCTGCTGCTTGAAGTGCAACAAAACTAGCTTGACTTAAAACACAAAAACTCGAAAACCATAATCCTTCTGAGATAACGACGTAATCCAAGAACGGTTTCCATCCAACATTATCGACCGCCTTTTCTTCTTCTTCGGTCAACTGAACTCCCGGGAGACCGTTTATTAGTTTCCCTTCACTTTTGTTTATGTCTTCCATGCTTTGATGGATATTTACTGTTTTTTGGAGTTCGGAATTATTTTCAGAAGGTGAAGGCTCTAAGCCTGTAATAACTTCTTTATGCGCATTCACAAGCTGTTCAAAAGCTGTCCCTGCTGTTAAGAGATCCTCGTAGTTTCCTGATTGTTTAACTTGACCATCTTGGATAACCTTGGAAAAAAAATACGATTGGTAAAACAGATTCGCAAAAAATCTATACAATACCAGAGGTCCAAAATGGGCATCTCGGGTCACGGGTCAAAAGGGGATGGGTTGAAACGGGTCATTTCAGTACGGCTGAAACGGGCCAGATTGCCGGTTGACCGTAAACACATTTTGCTCCGTTGTAAAATATATAGTTACTGCATTAATGAAACTTAATGAAATGGTTGTGCAAGTTGGGAAACGGGTCAAAACGGGCTTTAGTTGAAAAGGGTCAAAACGGGCTAAACAAATTGACCCATTTGAGATAAAACACAACCCAAATCCACCCATTCATAAGTAAATGGCTCAATATTTTCATAAGTAAATATAGTTACTGCATTAATAGAATATATGAAGAACTAATCCTAATTACCAGAATATTGTCAACGGATGAGAGAAACTCCACTTGATGAGTGACAAGAATGACGGTTTTCTTCTCTAAGCAAGTCATAACACAATCCTGAAGCACGACATCACGATTTTCACATTTTGCAAAATAGTTAATAACTTAATATACATTTCAAGATGCTGAACTTAAAATCTTACATTAAAGAGAGTTGCTGCAGTATGTGCATCTACTGCACTAAACGGGTCATCAAGAAGATAAATATCAGCATCATTATATACTGCACGAGCAAGTTGAATCCTTTGCTTCTGTCCCCCGCTCATGTTAAGCCCTCTTTGGCCTATTTCTGTTAGATCTCCATGTTTAAATGCTTCGATATCCTTATCCAAAGCACAAGCCTTTATGGCCTTCTCATACATAGGCCTGTCCATCGGCTTCCCATACAGTATGTTATCTTGGATCGTTCCGCTTTGAATCCAAGATGTTTGGCTAACGTAAGCAATTGATCCAGAAATACCGACCTGAAAACGTCAAACGACAATCGATTTAAATAAGTAAAATAAACTAAAATTCCTTTATGAAATACAAATGAATTTGTGAACTCACGGTTCCCGAAGTTTTGAATATTTCTCCAAGTATAGCATATAACATCGATGATTTTCCAGCACCAACTGACCCACAAACCGCAACTTTCTGCCCACATTTGACTTCAAGATTTATGTTCTTAAGTGTCGGAGCGTGTGACTCAGGATCCCAAGTGAAATTCCCATCTTGTATGCTGATATGTAAATCCTCAAGTTCTTGGTCTGTTTTCAACTTGTTATCTTTAAGTTCATCGTCAACTAAGAAAGAATTGATCCGGTCAAACGACACTTTGACTTGAATCAATGCAGTAAGTGCATCAGGCAACAACCTTACGGGTTCAGACATAGTTCGTAACGCTGCTAAAATTGTGAAAATCGTGGCAGCATCTAAAGGAGCACTTTTCAAAAACATACATCCAAAAAATACAACTGAAGAAACGAGTGTTGGTGACATCCAATATAAAACCGTCCCATAAGCCCTTTTGAACTGAGATTCACGCAACCAACGGAATTCAGTTTCTCTACAAAATTCAGTTATTTTTTTAAACTTTTCCTCCCATGATTGTAACTTAATGACTTTCATGTTGTTTAGTATCTCTGAAGTTGATCGTAGTCTTTGGTCCTGAGCCACCATGAATTGTAACTGAGCGTTTTGCATAGCTTTAGCAAATGGAACATTAAGAAGCCCGCATATGATTAGTGGGACTAAACCAGGAACAACTCCAAATCCTATTATGGAAAACAAAACACCAAGAGATAAAAATAACTGAACGAAACAAGACCACCCGATATGAAACCACATAGGAAATTCGCCCATTCTATAAGCATCAACCGCTATATAATTCACAACTTCACCGGCCGAATGTCGCTTCTTTCCTAAATTAGAAAGTTTAAGTTGCTTCTCATATATTTTCACCATTAAAGCCGATCTCATTCTCATACCCGTTCTTCTTGAGTTAAAGAAAAACTGCCGGTGAGAGAACGATTCCACTATCTTGACTACTATTAAACAACCTACTAATACTAGCCCGTGATGTAGATCTTGTGTGTCACGATTGGGGTAGTCAACAAATGCGTACAACAATAATGGGCTAACGATGACGGATATAGTCCTGAGAAATATGCAGAGTCCGGAAAAAACCATCTCTCGAAAATAAACTCTGGCTAATGTTTTAGGAACCATGTTAGCATTGTTTGAGGTTTTTTCCGTTTGAAGTGAATCCCATGCCTTTGAGAATTTCTCGTGAGCAATGGCTGCTTGGTCTAATGATCCTAAAGACGGAATATCTTCAAGAACTAATGGTTTTTGGTATCCTAATGCAAGCAATGGATTCACCCAAGAAAATGTTAATTTGCTTAAAAAACTAGGTTCTTCTAGTTGGCTTGTATTCCCGCTAACCGTTTCATTAACTAATAATGGCTCGGCTAAGGTCTCATTTTGTGTGTTTTTGGTGATGAAATGTTTCAAGTTTCTTATAGCACATACTAAAAGCAAGAAGCTAACAACCCATTCTAACAAAACCAAGTTGACGCCACCGTGTTTTTCTGACAAATACTTGATGTTCACAAAAGAATTTGACCCGAAAAAGAATAGCCACCAAAGAGTAGCTAGAATCTTGACCGATGTGTATCTTTCTATAAGCAACGAAACGGCTAAAGTTACCCAAACTAGTGCTTTAACAATGACCATCCACCAATTTACTTGAGGGGCTTTGGATGTGGCGTCCCATAAACCCGCAATAAGATATGCAACGAAGGTGACAAAACTAGAGAAAGAAGCTAACTGAGACAACGAAACACTTCTTATTCTGGATCGGTTGGTGTTACTTTTACTAAGATAACTTACGAGTAGTAGTAGGTAGAACACAAAGATAAACACCAAGTTGACGATGTCAAAAATGCTTAATTTCATGGCTGGTGAATTTGAGTCTAAATCGCCATTATACACCATAGTGATCCACCCTGCACGTAAATTAGTAATTACTGGTTGGATTTGTACATTTTACATAACTATGATATGAACTTAGTGCTGACATATGCAGACCATAACAGGGAGAAGGCTCGTTGTAAATAAGTAGATATTTGTCTTAATGGTTCTAATTAATAGTTGATCATAGCCGTTGGTGCAAACAGATCCTAGCATGCAGCATGCCGTACTAGTATAACTAGTGGTGACCTTACTTTGGCACAACACAACTTATAATTCTCTTGTATACCCTCTGTAAGTAATCTACGGGGGTGTTTGTGATTACTTATATAAACAGTTTACGCTTATAATTAAGCAGATTAAGATAATCAACGTATAGGTATACCTGTATTTCTGAATCCACCATAAGGTAAATAAGGTTTATACAGCAATCTCAAACTGCTTCAAAACAATAAACAGATAAGCATACACACTTTCTTAGTTTAAACACTCAGAAGATCTTATGTACTTTGTGAAAAACGCAATAAACATTGTGTTTCGGCTTATGTAGGCAGTCTATGGCTTATTTGGTTTTGGGCTTATGTTTCATAAGCTCACTTTTTGTTGCTTATTTTGAAACTTTTCGGCTTATAGGCATCAACAGACTTAATCCACAAACATAATCCCTAAATCACAATCATCTCAGCAAACAACAAATATTTACCGTATTAAAGTAGCTTTAAAAAAAAAATGGAATCGTGGAAAATATTGAACAATAGTATAAGAAGATACCAAGTGTAGTGTTTAGTAACTCCATTGAAAATGTTCCAATCCAAAAATCGCTTAATCGGCTAATCTTCACCGCCACCACCACGTACTAATAGGGTAAATGCAACCATGCAAGAGTCTACAACGACATGAAAACCGCCATATCACCAAACTTGAACAGACTTAGGCAAATATAACACAAGCACATGATCAAGTTTGTTCACGTTATAGTACTATTTTAGCATATATTATTAGATACCAAAACAAATTTTGTTACGAAAGTATTATGTCATACCATAGATATAAAAACAAAAAGGTACCTCTTTATAAATTCCAAAATGAGTACTGACAGCAGCCAAAAACTCTCCAATAGTTTTATTATATGATCAGTCTCACATTTGATTCATCACCATCATGCCAACCTTGTTTTTGCATGCATTATTGCACCTTTCATGGTTGCTTCACTATATACAGTGACTAGTGGCCCATGAAATTTTTGAAAATTTTAAGGGTTTGAAAAAGGGGAAATTGGCATAAAAAAAATAGGGCAAATGACATGAAAATGTAACTAACTTGTCATTATTTGTTTTGTTGTGTATTTATTTTTATTTTTCTTTATTGTATACATTATATTTTTGAATTCCTGTCTATTGTGTGTATCGTATGACTGATACGACCCGTTTAGGTTCTATCGATAGATTTGCACCACTTTTAGCGTGTGCTTGCTCCTTAAGAAAAGATAAGAAGAAAAGACGATTTATTTGACTAAAACTTGATTGATTACTTTTCATTAATGACAGGACCTTAAATACTAGTTATATGATAACTCACACAAACACAAGACTTATCTTAAAACATAACAAATACTTATCCTAAACACATATCCTAAACATCTGATAAGTATGATGGCTATCCCAACCCATCACAAAGTCCCTGTGCATATCCACAGGCATATCATTCCTCACTCCTTCAAAACCACCTTGCCCTCAAGGTGTTGTCTTAAAAAACACTCTTAATTCCGGGATCCTATAATCTTGTTTGAATTGCAGCTTCCGTCTTTTTCTTCTTTATGTACTTATCATTAAGAGGATTCAAGAAAGGAATAAGAACATGTAGGGTATAAACAGAGTATTGGACTTCTTTATCAACCCCTATGTTATTTTCATTTAACTCCAACACCTATAACCCCTTTACCTTCCAACATGTTTGGCTCGTCACTGTTTTGCTCATCGGCCACACCCACCACTTTTGTGTCATCATGTTTACCATCCACTAACACCTTCACAAATACAACCTTGTCAGCAGGTTCCTGACGCGGCACAGTAAAACGTGACATTGTCAAGTTTTGATTTTGCAGTCCGCTGTTGTTACTACTTGTTTTGTTGCTGAAAGAAGATGGCCGATGATCCTCAAAACGTGCTTCTATTACACGGGCTAATGAAAAAGCATCACCTAAAGTTGTGGGGTTTGACCTTAAGAGTGTTACACCCGTATCCCGAAATACAAGTAGGCCCTACCTTAGATGAATATGATCTAAGGACTTGACGGGATTGACTAGTCAACTCGATAGTCAATCTAGTAATTAATAAATGTTATGTTATAGTTATATAAATGAGGAGGACCTAAGTTGCCATATTGTAAACTAGTTGTAGAAGTATAGTGTGACCAATTTAGAAAGAAAGGGGCTTGAGGGACCAAAAGTCAAGTGTTGTGATAGCTTTAAAATGAAGAAAGATTTATGTATTAAAAGGCATGCTTCTCTTCTTCCTGATAATGGATGAATGTCGGTTTAGAGAATGGAGGGAAAAATATGGATTAGTCTTGTAGACCAATTTGTGGTGAATTAAGGGTGTCATCCGTAATGGGAAGTCATAAAGATGATCCTTGCAAGGTGAGTAATCCTTAATTAGGTTTAATTGTAAATTGAAGAGTTAGGGTTCATGTACCCAAGTTAGGGGTTTTGATTAATTGTGGTTTTATATATTAATTGAGATGTTATAGTGTAATTGAGTGAAACCCCTTTTAATAAATTGAAGCAAATGGGTAAGTTGGGTATGATCATGTTATGATCATAAGGTTTGATTAAAAAGCATTATAGTAATCTTAGATGAATCATATTATGGGTAAAAGTAGGATAATTGATGGGTTGGAGTATCACATAATCAATATATGATTATGTGATGATTAGAGGATGTTTATGTAAGCCATGGTTGTGTAAACCATGGCTATAGTTAATTGATGATATCTTAAGTGTACCTTGGTTACTATGTTTATTTTTATTTTTTTTTAACGGCAATTGTGGCTACATGGCTCCTAGCCCAGAAGGCGTAGCGAGCCCACACAACCAGGTTGGTCCAGCCCAGAAGGCAATGACACCCTTCCCTTTACACACGCGAGAGGAAACCCCTATCGCCCTAGACAAGACTCGAACTTGAGACCTTGCCTAGGAGGGTAAAACCTCCATACCACTAGACCAGAGGCCCTTTGGTTGGTTATTATGTTTATGGATGTTAGCTATGGATGATGTTGGGCACTATTGATGAAGATGGTGATAAATTGTGTATGGCTTAGCAAGGATTGCTAAGGTAAGTAATCTGGTTACTACATGCTTAATGTGGAAATCATTGTATTTTGTGTTTATGATTGTTATAACAAAGATTGGTTATAGTTAAGCTAATGGATTATTACGAGAATTGATGATGGTTATAGAGTTAATTGCCTAAAGATGTGTTAAGGTATGTGTTATTGCCTTATGTGCTAATTGTGCTATGGTTTGTGCGCTAGCAATGCTTACGTGAATTGTATGATGATAGAAGCATTGCCATGTCTTAGCCGATTACTTATTTAGCGTTATCGCTTACATGTTATAGTTGTTAATGTTATTGTAGGTTCATGTGCTTGAAGCGATATGGCTTGGATTGGGTGTGGTTCATGGAATGATTATTGAAGATGGTAATATGTGATAATAGGAGCTAGGTAGATACCGAGCTCGTGAGATGAATTTGTACCCCCGTGAGTCTTTTTATAGTTTTGTAAAAGTATCGTCAATCGACAAGTACATGTCATAGTCGTTATAGTATTTTGATTGGTCAAATTGGACATCATGGTCGATTTAAAGGGGTGTTTGGATTAAAGTGTATTTCTACCCATTTTGGGTTGGATGGGTCAAATAAGTGTTAAGTGCATTAAGAATGGTTCGTATACAGTTTGTAAGGTCTTTGGTTATTTTGTTAATGTTAAAGTGTTGAATTGGTCAAAATGAATCAAGAATGATTGTGCAGTTTTGCTGTCAAAATGTGCAGGTCTGTGGACCTGACGGCGTCGCAGTTATAAGGCGACGACGTTGCAGTTATAAGGCTAAGGCGACGGTGTCGGGTTAAAAGTCCTCTGAGCCGTCGCGTGTTAAATCTGAAAATGTGTTTTGGGTTATAATTAAAGGGTGACGGCGTCGCAGCTATAAGGCGACGATGTCAGCCCGTATTTCAGCAATAAAAAGAGGCTTTATTGTAATCTTGGGTCATTGTTTTAAAAAGGGTAAACAAGTATATGTTATAAAAGGGTTGTCAAAGGTAAATTGTTATAGTCTTTGTTATTCATTGAAGAGTTTAAGTAATAGTCAAACGTTTCGTGTCAAAGTTTTAAAATTTGAGTAATTTTCGATCAAACCTGGAATCGGGGCATAACAAAGAGTGCACCTTGTAGAGCCAGTTTAAGGCCAGAGATATAAAACGATTAAAGTAAGTTTTTAGAGATCCCCGTTACTCGATTTATAAGTACCTCAAACTCACTCTGATATTCGGCTATCGTACCCATTTGCAAGAGCTTAGATAGTGCGTCCCGATCACTGCTGCCCGATGCCATGAACAGTAACTCGTGAATAGTGATCAATTTTTTTAAATTCCCTAATTTGGTAGCCCTCTCAACGAGGGCTCTCATGAAAGCACCAATTGATATGACCCGTTTAGGTTGTATAGATAGATTTGCACTACTTTTAGCGTGTGCTTGCTCCTTAAGAAAAGATAAGAAGAAGAAACAATTTATTTGACTAAAACTTGATTGATTACTTTTCATTAATGACAGGACCTTAAATACTAGTTATGTGATAACTCACACAAACACAAGACTTATCTTAAAACATAACAAATACTTATCCTAAACACATATCCTAAACATCTGCTAAGTATGATGGCTATCCCAACCCCATCACAAAGTCCCTGTGGATATCCACAGGAATATCAACGACCATTCGCCCTTACTTGTTAATAGGAGTGTTGATATATGAGAAGGGTAAAATTATTATAAAATACATGCAATAGACGGAATTCAAAAGTAGGATGTATACAACATGAAAAAATAAAGATGACTACATAACAAAGTAAAAAGTGTCAATTTAGTTACATTTTCGTTTCATTTGTATTGGTTATGCTCAAGTAAAATCGGTAATTATACGGCCGGGAATTACGTGATCCTATTGGGGGCACACACGTATACACTTAGAGAACGTTATAGTTAATGTAATTAATATATTAGATGTATTAATTATATTAAGTAAAGTTTACGAAATAATTTAACACTCGGTAATTAAACCATTATATGCTTTAATTAATTATAGTCTTTATTTATTATCGTGTGACGTAGTAAATAAAACTTAACCAGAATAATAATGCAATGCTATAATAGTTGGAGGGGGCGGTTGGAATAAAGGAAAGAAAATGAATAAGGTGGAAGCAAAGATTGTTCACCAAATTTTGCTAATAATATAAAAAGTTTTGATAGGAAGGGATATCGTAAGAACAAAAACTAAAATAAGAAGAATAAGAATAATTTTTAGCCACAAATTTCAAATTGGAGTGAGATTTTTAAGGAGAGATGCATCTATATTTGTAGGTGCGTGCATCTGAAATGTGTGATTAAAGTTACTTCTTATCATTCTCATTTTAATTTTTCTTCTTATTTGATCTTGGGTTTTATTAAAATAAAACTTATGAAATCAAAATCAAAACATACCTTTCTCTATTCCTTGTATACCAATCATATGAAACCCCTAGGTTGACTTTTCATTCGTTCAATACCAAGAAACAAGAAACATGTTTTTCGTTGTTTGATTCGTAAACAAGCACTAGCATCTTAGCAGTTTTGTTATTACGTGTAGTGTATACAAATATAGAGGCTACTTATTTTAGTAGCTAAAAGGTTTCATTGAACTCACGATCAAGATCCAAGAAGTTAAGAACAAGATTCAAGAGGATCACTAGTCTTAGTAATTCGAGTGATAAAGGTTAGTAATTTATGTGTAATTACTTGTTAACTCATATATATCAAACTAGATCCATCCGCAGCGTACTCGTGGTAATAATGGTTATTAGTTTGCTAAATCCCAACAATTTGCCCTAAAAAATATCATGTAGAAAACCATATTTATATATCAATGTGAGTTATATAATATTTCTGTTGTACAAGTTTTAACGCTCGGAGTACTAGAATATTTATGGATATTTTGGATATATATGCAATTTTGCATCTTTAAATAGATATATATGCAAATGTCCCTCAAAAGAGTTATGGTTTCGTGTCAAAAAAAATAGTGAACATGTTAAAAGATTTCAATGTATAGTAGCTCGTTTATTCTTCACAAATTAATTGCTCATTTTTTTTATAATAAAAAATCGTTTTCAGCTTTTAGTGAGTTTTGGATTTTGCGTCAGACGTCTAAAGTGGATCCCTCGTTGCTTGGCGCAACTTTAGATGAATGATTAAATTTCACCTAATGGTCGATAGATATTTTAGAGAATTGCTTCTCGTTTATGTGAATTGCTTCTTCTTGCTGGGAGTATCGAGCAAATCAAGATTGTCTGGATCGTTTGTTAATATGTCTTTTCTTGCTCGACTTGGATGGGATTGCATCAAAAACACCGCGGAATGAAAACACACAAGGTGCTTAAAGGACTGCAGCAGGATGCAGCTTGAATAACATCAGCATTATGTACAGTTTAAGCTTGTAATGTAGTTTGTAATACTAAACTTTAGCTTAGCAGTTGTTGTACTGTTTCAGTTCTAGATTAGTGATACCTTGGCCGTTTGGTCAACGTTGGTCAAAGTTTAGTTATTTGAATAACTAACTTTGCCGCCAAATGTACTCTGTATAAATACTTTGTAAGTGATCATTTGATCACAAGTTTTTACTTCAATAATAATTCATCCTTTCATTTCTTCTCAATCTCAATATGGAATCGGAGCATAAACCACCCTGCTCAACTATCACCACCACCTTATTCCGCCATCAATAACAAACTTTTCCCATCTATAACAAACTCCGACCATCACAACAACCTTCAACCACCACAATCTACCATAAACCACCATGTTTCATCACCAAATTCAACAAAACCAACATATTTCTAATCACAACAACATCAAGAATACAAACATCAATCTCAATATGGCCTCCGTGGGCGGGGATTTTTCTCTTGTCTTGGTTATCTGTAATTGGCAAGAGTTTTTTCATCTTTTTTTGTAGTCCTTGCAGTTAAAGCCTCGGGTGAAATCTAAAAATGTGTAGCTTTATTTATTTCTATATTTGTATTTGTATTATTTGGCTTCTAGTGTCTTACTAGTAGCTTTTTTTAATATAATTCTACCATCCAAAAAAAATCGAAGAAAGTTTTACAAACCCTCAAGGTATCATAACTTTACTCCATCTCGCCTATAACTTTTTACAAACCCTCCCACGATGCAGCATGAAAACACTCGTAAAAAGGACACTCCCTAGCCGTTGATAACCTCACGATGAAGATGCTACGCGTCAATATGTGGCCCTAACGGGGTCACAATGCCTCATTGTTACCTCACTAACGATACTAACATTTACACTTTTGTTGACCGTTTTGCTATTATGAACTTATTTTCTGTTTATTTAATTATGTTTTTTTCTACGCATATAAAAAATGATTTAGATGCATATAAAAAATGATTTAGATGCCTAATTCAAATGCTCAACGTTATATCTAAAACCGAGGTTGCGATAAGTAGCAATATCAAATATAAATATGAGGAACGACAAAATCATGTATTTAAAGTCATAGACGACAACAACAATGGTACAGATACAAGCCAACATAATTTGAATTAATTTGTTTCGGATCTTGAGTTAGTCTAAACTTCAGTACAAGCACATGATTATGGCTTTTTATATGTGATAATAATACTAGTTTACTAAATTATAGGTAAATGAAAAAGGCAAATTCGTTACGTAAGACATAAGAAATTATTAATATATATATCTTCACATAAATTCCAAAAAGAAAAATGTCGTATTGTGACAGTAGCATTCTATCTCAATCAGAATCATTTTGGTTTATTCTACATTGGTATTCTTTCCGTCAACCCAATCTAGCTTTTTGGCCATTAATTATCTTAACTTGTATGCATGCAATGCACTATAAATAATTCAATTATTTAATTAGAAGCAATGTGTAAGGATCTAGTCATTTAGAAAACTACAGGCTTTCCGCTGCATGTAATAGTGACCGCAACACGACCAAAGACATTATTCTCATATCAATTTTCTCTCTTCACAATAACTTCATAACCAACTTAGTATAACAAGAAAATCAATGACATCACAAAAAGCATACCCCACCGAAATAATTAAATAACACATACAAACATACTCACATGACTCGATCGTTATTTCGACCGAGTCCTCTCTTTTTGCATGAGGGACGCGCGTCCTTCAATTGGAGCGTAATGAGGATGACTAAATGTGACCGAGTAGATGACCGATTTGATGACCATCCATTACGAAAAAAAAAAAAAAAAAAAAAAAAAATCTTATGTCAACTTCACGTATAACTCGTAAAAAGTGACAATATAATGTATCCATCACCCTAACGCAAACTTAATTAGGTCTTTTGCTAAATTCACATAATACTTGAGACAAACTTTCATTATCACTCGTACCACATAATATATAATTGCACATGGCATTTGTCCTTTATTTTGTGGTCCTATTCGATTTGTGATTGCTTATTCTACCGTCTTTCATTCAAGTTCACATCACATATATATGACAACCCAAAAGTTCGACACAATGTCAAAATGTGCATCTTTAACCATCTAGAAATCCGATTAAGGTCAATCTTGCAAATGCTTAAAGTATAATCAAGTTTATAAATAGCGAGAGGCGTGACGCGGTGGCATGATCAAGCCTTACGCTTTTGCGGTCAAGGCGAAGTTTTTGTGTTTATAAGGCGCCACAAAATATGAAAGTATTTATATATTTATATTATATTTCATATATATCGAGTTTAAAAAAGACGTGGCATACGACGGCGTGACGGCATGACCAAACCTCACGCTTTTGCGGTGCCTTTGCGAGCCCTTTAAAACCATGAGTATAATACTTGCTCACTATCGTCGGGGTATAGTTACACACTTACACATTATAGTGTCGAATATATACCGGACTTGGGCACTCTAGCCAAAATGAATCATATTTCGGCAATTACCTACTCCATTACTGTATTTCATATAGAATACCCGTTAGCTGAATTTTGTAGCAAATTGTTACATTAGACATTGTATTTATGAAATGATTACAAATTTCATTTGGGCAAATGTTTTATAAAAGTATCATATTTGTCACTATTTTTTTTTTAGGGTATCGAACAATTTTTTTCTCGTATACGGGTACTAATCTTTCAAATTCGGTCTTTTTGGGGTATTTTGTAACATTTTTATCCCTTTCAGCTAATAAGAATTTAATGATTTGAAGGGCAAAAATGACAAAGTATCTCAAGAAAACCGAATTTGAAAGATTAGTACCCGTATAAAAAAAAACTTTTATTCGTTACTAAGAAAAAAAATTTGCGGCAAGTATGATAACTTTATAAAACATTTGCCCTTTTCATTTTGATTATATGCATTGATTAGTCATCATTTGGAATTAACAAGTTAAGTTGTGAATATGTCGTTTTAACAAAATTATAAAAAAAACCGAGGTGCAGGAGCTCGTCGCGTTGCAGCGTGGGCGTTTGCTATATTTTTTATCGCTGCAACTGTAAGATATGCAATGGCGGATGGAACAGTTGTAGGAAAGTTAGTACTCATATTATGTATGTTGTTCACTACCAAAACTACATGTTGGGTTATGCAAAGTTACTGCTACAAACTGTACATATTACAAGAGCTGGTGGTTACCTACAAACGTCATATACACTACCTAGGGGCTTTCCTTTTACTTTGGCATCTGCTGCGCTGTCCAAAATAAATTTCGGATAACCTTTGCGACTGCCTTTTCCGAAATGCACCTAAAAGACGTGTTTTGAGTTTACCAAATCCTTTATTATGGAAGGTAGTATGTATGGGTCTGGATCAGGGGTGTAGCTCAGTACTTCGCTGCACTTTGGTAGCATTGAATAGGCTTCAGGGCTAAAACAGGTGACTATTATGCTGCTTGCTACCTCTGCAAGGGTAGCTTTGAAACAATAGCTGGCAACAAAAAGCACAGTATGTTTCGTTAGTTGTATGGTGAATGCAGGTACGATTGGGTATGGAGGCTCAGCTATTATAGGGTGTGCATATTTGTCTTTAATATGTGTATTTAATAGATACATGTAATTTGGTGTCGGCTATGTGCCAGCCTGTCGGTGCCAGTGTGGAAAGCCAGCGCTTATTTTACTGCTGCAGGTTCGGCACCTATTGTAGTACCAGCCATTGGATTCATCTATCATCACTATAACCACTTCATTGGTAAATTGTTGTTGTTATAAGTAAACGCAAATTATGAGTACGCGTATTTGCAGGTTTCTAAGAATAGCGATATATGGTGTACCATATCATTTTCATGGTTCATCATCAGATTACGTAATAGTCTTATAACACATAACATGTAAAGAAAAACATAATCTCATAAACCTCACACGATAGTCAAATCATAATTAAGTAGACTTGTTCACCAACGCTGTTCTTGTCACTCTTGCCATCCAGGCCTGCACCATGTATGCCAAATAAGATTTCATCAAAATAAACAATACTGACCCTATTTGCTAAAGTGCTAATATTAAAGAAGCTATCAACAACATTAGCAAAGAACTTTTGGTAATGGCAGTTTTGAGAATTGGTGGGCCAGGTAATGACATTTTCTTACAAAGTAATGACATATTTGTTTAAAGCATATATGGAAATGTAAATGTATAACTGTAAGAACCATCATGGTATTCTGGGTTTTTAAGTCGTGGGTCAGGAAGATAATAATATTACAGTTAAATATGTTTAGCAAGCTTTAACTTGAACCAAATGAATGGAATATATCTAACAAAACAGGACATGGGTAATAAGATGCTGAAATAGGCTATCTAAATAGCCCCCGATTAAACACACTACTAAGAGAGGTTGGAATGCATAGCTCAAGGTTTATTAGATGCTAGAATAAGTTATTCTAACAAACCCCTAATAACAACAGTCTAAGGCTAATTAGCTACTGAAATTAGCTATTAAAATAGCCCCTAATAAACATGACTCAACATTAATTAGTTGCTACAATAAGCTATCCAAATAGCTCCTACATCAAGCTATTTTACCAGTCAGTAATGCATAAGAGTTCCAGTTGCATTCATAAACGACATCTGAATTGAGTTAATCAAGGATTCCTAACGCACAACAACTTCGTATAAATGTTGATGTATTCTCTTCATTGCTATTCAGGTAATAGCACTCTTAATAGTAGCTATTTTTCACTTTTCCTTATGTAGTAGTATGCAATTCAATGCAACCACTGGTGTGTTGGCATACTTCAAGCAAAGCAAAGCCAACTATGACCTGATGGAACCAATTGAGTGCACATAAGCCCATTAGTATTTCGAACAACAAAACATACATAAGTTCGTCGTACGAAGGGTAGCCATTAGGTTTGTTACACGCCGACAATGTGAATAACTGATTTGTACTAAATATGTAAGGTACTGATTATAGCCCTCGAATAGGTTACATTACTTTTCAATGTCTCGCTTTCCCATAAGTAATTCATATCTGATATAGGGCTATAATGTGCTTCTGTAAAGATGTAATCTCGCCGCTCGTTAACAACTACATATAAGTTAATAACCTAAGCCAAATATGGTGCGCAACTGATTCTACCACCAATGACAAACTTTTCCGGTGACAATAACTAACTTTCCATCGTAACTGTTTTTCCCGCCAAAATTTCTCCACCATAATCAACCGCAATCAACACCTCTATCAACTTCTATCATCACTCTGATCATCATCTTTCATCATAATCTTTCACAAACAATCAATTTCGCTCATAATTCATCAAAAACCACCATTATTTCTCACCGGAAACCACCATACTCTGTTTTCCTTCATCACTTCTGATCACAAAACCACCACTAAAACAGTCATCTGATTCATAATTCACTCATAACATCATGACTATCCCTGAACCTGGTTCACAATCAACAGAATCTCACACATTAACAGATGATCCAAACTCACCACATCATCCTCTCTATCTCCATCCAAATGATCACCCTGGACTGATCTTGATCTCAAAGAAGTTAACAGGATCAGATAACTATAGCACATGAAAAAGATCCATGATGATTGCACTGAATGCAAAGAATAAGCTCAAATTGATCAATGGAGAATATCAAGAACCACCTTCTACATCATCACTTAGAGCTCTATGGGAGAGAACAAATGATATGGTTATTTCTTGGATCTTGAACACCATTAGTGATCAGATAAGTAACAGTTTGAACTTTGGTAACACTGCTTGTGATCTATGGTCTGAACTTCATGAACATTACTCTCAACTTGATGGTCATCGCATCTATCAATTGATCAATGATATTGTACAATTGAAACAACAGAACTGCACAATTGAAGTGTACTATCACAAGTTGAAGGGTTTATGGGATGAACATGATGCTCTTGAAGCACCATACATCTGTGTATGTCCATGTGATTTTGAAAATGGAAGGATGAATGGTGATAGGGACCAAAGGAAGAGGTTGATACACTTTCTCATGGGGCTAGATGAAAGCTATGCTAATATCAGAGGTCAGATTCTACTTATGCAGCCATTTCCTACAGTTGCTAAAGCATACAGCATGATAAGACAAGAGGAGAAACAAAGAGAGGGCATTCTATCCAAACCAGTCACTTCTGTTGCCTTCTCATCCTATTCCAACAGACACATCAACAATGGTCAATCATCCTACTCTTCAGGGTCAACATCTAGAAACAATAACTTCAATTCAAGGTACACTCCAAGGCCACAAACTGAAAGAAAGAGTAACTTTAGGACTAGTGTGTTTTGTGCAAACTGTGAAAGAGAAGGACATCACAAAGAGGAATGCTACAAGCTAAAAGGGTATCTAGTTGGCCATCCACTGCATGGGAAGTACAAGCCACCAGTTGTGAAACATGTGAATGAAACCAAAAGAAAGACAATCAACTCGGTAATGGGACAGGATCCTAGCTCATCTACTCAATCTGCTCAGGACAATGCAAGCTCAAGCAATTCAGATGGCACAATTGAAGCAGTTTTTGTGAGGATGGATCAACTCCAAAATCAACTCAATCAGGTCATGTTGATGATGCAACAAGCTCAGCAGAATCCTCCATCTGGTATAATCACATCTATCTTTATTAGGAGACATAAGTTTATTGCATCTGTCATGATTAAGTTCAAGGCTGCTTGGGTTGTAGATAGTGGAGCAACTGACCATATTTGCATCACATTAACTATCATGCATAACATCATAACTTGTAATCCACCAATCATAATCACACTACCAAATGGACAACACACACAAGTCACCATATGTGGATCAGTGAGAATTAATAAAGACATCACACTCACCAATGTTTTCTATGTACCTTCCTTCTCATACAACCTTCTATCTGTTAGCACCTTGACCAAACAAATGCCCATCACTGCTATCTTTACATCTTTATCCTGTTACTTTCAGGGTCTCAACAAGAGGATTGCTCATGGCAGCCTCTGTGATGGCCTATACATCATCTATCCAGACTCACCCACACCTCAACATCCAACTTCTGTCATCCTCAACACCACATCAGATCAAACCAGCTTATGGCACTCAAGATTGGGACATCCTGCTTTTCAAACTCTTAAGAAAATCAAATGTATTTCACATACTTGTAATGAAACTTCAATGCTTTGTAATATCTGTCCTTTAGCTAAACAACATGCCTTACCATTCTCTTTAAGTTCTACACATGCTTCACAACCATTTGCTCTCATTCACATTGACCTATGGGGTCCATATAAGCACTCAACACTGAATAAATGCACATATTTTCTAACCATTGTGGATGATTTTTCAAGAGGGACATGGACCTATTTATTGCCAAGTAAACATCATGCAACTTCTCAAATCAAAGCCTTTCACTCCTGTGTACAAAATCAGTTTAATCAAAACATCAAAACCATTAGAAGTGACAATGGCACTGAATTCATTAACACAATCTTTTCTGATTTCACTCAACAACATGGCATCACACATCAAACCTCATGTCCCTATACACCTCAACAAAATGCAAGAGTTGAAAGGAAACATAAACAGTTACTTGAAATTGCAAGATCTCTGAGATTCCAAGCAAACTTTCCTATTCATTTTTGGGGACAATGTATTCTCACTACAACATATCTTTTGAATAGACTCCCTTCCAAACCCCTGAACAACAAATGTCCTTATGAATGCTTATATGGTACTCCACCATCCCTTGAGTACCTCAGAGTCATAGGTTGTCAAACCTATGCTCATCAACACCTCACTGATAAGTTTGCAGCAAGAGCAATCCCATCTGTTCTTGTTGGTTACCCACCCACTCAAAAAGGCTATATTCTTTACAACCTTGAAACCCATAAATTTTTCACAAGCAGGAGTGTCACATTCCATGAAACTATTTATCCCTTTCATATCTCTCCACATATCACTTCACCAAATCATACTTCCTCACACTCACCATCCACACATACAGAACCAACTCAACCTCCACATTATCATATTTCTACATCATCTGCTCCATTGAATTCCACCCCCACCAATTCTTCTAAACCAACCACCTCTTCTACTACTCACTCACTTCCCACATCTCATATCATCACTGTACCACCTTCACCTATTCTCACTGATCCCACAGACACACTTAATTCACCAACATCAGAACCTCTCTCACCTATTCCACCACCCATCTCTCCTATTCCACCACCTATTCCCTCTCCTCATCATTCAGAACATCCAGAACCAATTCCACCAATTCCAATCCCAGACAATCCAATTCCACCCAAACAACCCAGAACATCAACCAGGACAACTAAACTTCCCACCAAACTTCAAGACTATCATCTTTCACTCCCCAAGTCTTTAACCTCCAACAAGCATCACTTCATCAATTTTATTAATTATAACAACATCCATACACCTACAAACAGACATCTCATTTGCACAATTAATCATATCATAGAACCTCAGTCTTATACTCAAGCAGCTAAGAACCCACAGTGGGTAGAGGCCATGAACTTAGAGATCAAGGCCCTAGAGGACAACAACACATGGGAGGTTACTATACTTCCTCCAGGCAAGACTCCCATAGGATCTAAATGGGTCTACAAGATCAAATGCAGGGCAGATGGGACTATAGAAAGATACAAGGCCAGGTTGGTAGCTAAAGGCTACACTCAAAAGGCAGGCATTGACTACCATGAAACCTTTGCACCAGTAGCAAAAATGGTCACAATTAGAGCATTACTAGCAGTTGCAGTTCAGTCCCAATGGCACATTGCTCAACTAGATATCAACAATGCTTTTCTTCATGGTGATCTCACTGAAGATGTGTACATGACCTTACCACCAGGCTACTCAGCTCCCAAACACAGTGTTTGCAAGCTAAAAAAGTCTCGCTATGGTCTCAAACAGGCTAACAGGCAATGGTTTCTCAAGCTCACTACCTTTCTCCTTTCTCTTGGGTTCACACAGAGCTATGCAGATACCTCTTTATTCACCTTCAAGAAAGATCAAATCTTTATATGTCTTCTAATCTATGTTGATGACATCCTGATCACAGGCAACAATACTACCTTTATCACACAAATCAAGGAGAAACTTCATCAGGAATTCAGTATTAAGGACCTTGGTCATCTTAATTACTATTTGGGTATTGAATTTCTCAAAAACTCCTCTGGTCTTGTCGTGACACAAAGGAAATATGCTCTGGACTTGGTTAATACTGGTGGTCTGCTCAATGTTAAACCTTCAACTACACCAATTGATCCATTAGTCAAACTAAATCATAATGATGGTGAACTACTTGAAGATTCTAGTCTCTACAGAACTCTAGTTGGCAAATTGCTTTATCTCACCATCACCAGGCCAGACTTGGCTTATGCTGCACAGACATTAAGTCAATTCACACAAGCTCCAAGGACTCCTCATCTTCAAGCACTCATTAAAGTTCTAAGGTACATAAACGGTAGTCCTGGACAAGGCATCTTCTTTCCCCATACCACTTCTCTACAGCTTCATGCATACTGTGACAGTGACTGGGCTAGTTGCACTTTTTCAAGAAGATCTGTTTCAGGACATTGTGTTTTCTTAGGCTCTTGTCCTATCTCTTAGCAATCTAAGAAACAATCAGTTGTTTCTAGATCATCTACAGAAGCAGAATATAGGGCTCTAGCTGATGCTACTTGTGAACTCACATGGTTAAGATGTCTCCTTAAGGATTTGGGCATATCAGTTACCTCTCCTATACCCATTTATTGTGATAACTCATCTGCCATTGCCCTTGCCTCAAATCCAATACAACATGCAAGGACAAAACATATTGAAATTGATTGTCACTTTGTTAGAGACAAAATCAAGGCTGGAGTTGTCTCACCCAAATATATCTCCACCAAAGAACAAACTGCAGACTTTCTCACCAAAGGCTTATCTAAAGCTCCTCATTATCATTGTTTGTCCAAGTATGGCATGTGTAATCCCTACACACTGCCAACTTGCGGGGAGGGTAAAGGCTTATCAGCAAGCTCAAGTTCTAAAGTCAATAGCTTTACAAGATCAAGCACAAGGCAGTCAAGATCAAAGCAACAGATGTGCAGACTTAGTGTGTTGAAATGTTGTGGTGTAATGTAGTCTTGTAAATGTTCTAGTCAGTTAGTTAGAAGCAGTCACTTAGTTAGTTTTGTATACATAGTTCTCACTTCATTTCAGTTTGTAACAATTTCATAATAATGAAATCTCACTTTCACATTTCCTCTCAACCTCTCTAAACTTCATTAATATGACTTATCCAAAATACGTTTTCTTACAGATGAGACATATGTTATAGGCTAGTATACTCATTAATCTCATATAACTCAATAATCCAGCCTCGCCGGAAACAGAACATCAAAAAAAAATGAAATGAAAGTCAAACTTACACTTACACAACGCAAATGCTTTTTTGGCTTGATTTTCCACAGCCTTATTTGCCTCAGATTGCGTTAGAGCCAAATGTTGTTTCTGTTGCAACAACCTCGCTGCAGCCACTTTAACCTCAATCTCATTTGTACGCTCAACGTAAACCCAATTCACTATCAAATAAAAATACTAATACTGATAACTTTACAAATGAATATTTAGACATAAATTTGTATAATGTAACTTTAAAATATATATGATTTTATTTCATTTAGTAATATACGCGATTTGTAAACAACTTACTTTATTTTGTTATCTAAAGATTGAAGACAAAAACCACAGTAACCACCTGCGCGAGAGTCATTGAATCAGTCTCCTCAACTATCCTGTACGTTAGTGTTCCCAGCTATCCTCTTGATTTTATCAGTCTCCTCAGCTGATCCTTTATATATATATATATATATATATATATATATATATATATATATATATATATATATATATATATATATATATATATATATATATATATATATATATATATATATATATATATATATATATATATACTAGTTACCTGCGCACAGCGGCGGCGATAAATATAGTAAATGAATTGATAACTCAATTCCCTACCCGCTTAGTGAATTCATTTCACAACACTCCAAATGTATATGTGTTAGTTGTATGTGTTTGTTTAGGTTTTCCGTATCTTTCCCGTGACATCATTATTCCCTCATATAAAAATACATTCACAATCTCTTACCCGTAAAACATTTTCCCAAAAGTAAATGATTTTGATAAATAAAGTTTATATTGATTGAAATAAAGATTAAAGTTATACAAATTTGAATCAAAATAAAATAAACATACTAAAAATGTAAAAACTAAAAACTCATAAAAATATATCAAAATGGATGTTGAATTAAAGAGCACAAAATTTTAAAAAATATGGTGAAATTAGATCATAAAAAAGTTAAACGAATTAAAAGATATTTAAATTTAAAAATAAAGATGATTAATTAGTTAAGAAGTGACATGTGTCACCCCATTATTGGAGCTCCTTATTTTAGTTTGTTATAACTCATTCTTTTTTGTTATTTTTTAGTTAAGAAGTGACTAGTAGAGTTTTAGATTGAGAAGAATGAGAAGTAATACTAGTCATTCATCTCATAAAACTAATTATGAGTAGGATGGGAAATTACAAGTTTCATTAATTATTTTGTTTGAATCTATTTAATGTCAAAAACAAACTTAGAACCCCATGTGATATGCATTTTCCACTTTAACATTCGTGAATTGTTTTAGCATGTATTTAGGATCTATTCAGTCACTCAACAGTCACTCAACAACGATTCAAAAATAAATGATTCAATAAACAACACATTGATTCAGATGTTATGGATTTTTGTAACGACAATTTCATTTGTTTGTTGAATGATTCATAAGTTCAAACAACCTACTCTTTGGTCCTGTTTGGTACGCAGCTTTTTTAGAGCTGTAAGTTTTTTTTTACAAAAATAATCTCCTCCAAAACAAGTAGTTCCGTTTGGATACATCAACTTCAAGCTTTTATTTTAAACAAATAGCTCCAAAATGAAAAGCTGATTCATGAAGCTTTTTAAATGTCTATTAGCTGTTAAAACTTTAAATTACTAATATACCCTCCAAACATTTATTTACAATTATAGATTTGTCCTTTTATGTCATTTTACATATTATAATTACATTTAACAGCTAATTTACCAAACACTGTTATTAAAAAAAAGATACAGCTTGTAGCTCATGTTAACAGCTTTGCAGCTTACAGCTTACAGCATACAGCTTACAGCTAGTTTTGCCAAACATACCCTTTATAAAAATAACGACAACGTTCAATTACGATAAACACACTAATTGGTTTTTAGTGAATCAAATAAAAACACTAAACCTGGATCATGACAGAAACCCCATGATTCACATATATTTATATGATTCAAATAACTAATATATGACCCATAAATTATACATAGTAATATTAAACAAGAAACTAAAAGACGAATCGTATGGGCGAGTAATATGATTCACAAAAAAGCACAACTTTGACAAAATTGAATCATGAAAAAAGTTCATTATATAACTCATATTTGTTATAGAACCAATCAACCAATCATAGTCACTCATTTCTTTTATTAAAATATATTCACCCTTTTTTTAAAAATTAAACATCTCACAAACCGTTAATCGTTACGCCAAAAAAATCATACCATCTCGACGAGAATTAAATTATTTTTCTATAGATATGCATTGTTATATACTTTCGATGAACTTTTTTTTTTAAATTTCGTCCAGAAAAATCACATGTGATTTTTACAAATCACATGTAATTTTTACAAATCACATGTGATTTTTCTGGGCAAAATTTAAAAAAAAAAAAAAAAAAAAAAAAAAAAAAAAAAAAAAAAAAACTTCGTCGAAAAAATATAACAATGCATATCTATTGAAAGATAATTTAATTCTCGTCACGATGGTGTATTTTTTGTAGCTTGAATATTTACCGTTTGCAAGATATGTTATTTTAAAACAAATGATGGAAACTGATTTTTTATTAATTTAGATAGAAAATAGATGGCTATGATTGGTTCATTTGTTCTATAACAAATATGAGTTCTATATGGATCTCAACTCATTGAATCATAGTATAACTTATTAAAAAATGAAAAAGTAGACTTGTTTGAAAGATAAATCTTCAAAGTATATGGTTGATTCACAAAAAAATTAGTTGACGTCTTTGAAATTAAAAAATAGTTGACGTCTTTATATGATCCAATCAGATGTGTTCTAATTCGGAATGTTGTAATGCGTAACTGTAGGTGTGTTTCTTTAAATGAATTTTGCATGAATCAATTACATTAATACCCTTACCAAATTATTAATGATTCTACAAAATGAATCAAAATTAAAAAATTTGTATGGCTAAGATTGTTTCTCATCTTTCTCAATATAAAACCCTTCTTAATGGAACCAAATCCTATATATATAACCAAATCCTATATATATATATGGAAGAGAACCGGTAAGAAGAAAAACTAAAATAAGAAGAATAAGAAGAATTTCTAGCCACACATTTCAAATAGGAGGGAGAAATTTAAGGGGAGATGCATCTATTTTTGTAGGTGCATCTGAAATGAGTGATTGTGGTTTCTTCTTATCATTCTTATTTTAATTTTACTTCTTATTTGATCCTAACTCTATATATATATATATATATATATATATATATATATATATATATATATATATATATATATATATATATAGGCTTCGGTTCCATTGAGAAGATTTTTATTTTGAGAAGATTGAGAAATCTTCGTTTGAGCAAACTGATTCATGTTTTTGATTTGATTCACAAGTAAACATCATTTTATGGTGAATCGAATCTATAAATCACAAATTTGATTCACAACTCATTGTTAAAATCGAGTTATGATGATAATTCATTAAATTTGTACAGATGATTCAGTATTCTACATATATCGCAAAATCGAGAGATTTTTAACATTGATTCAAAATTTTTTTTACACATTTTATATTTTAATCACATTAAAATGAGTTTTACACTTGAAAAACATGAATCAAAGTTAAAATCTATCGTTTTTCAAAACCTTCTCAATCGATCCGGATTTATATATATATATATATATATATATATATATATATATATATATATATATATATATATATATATATATATATATATATATATATATATATATATACTAGCTTCATAACCCGCCCAATGGGCGGGTTCGCTTCATAACATTGCTTGAAGAAATCTAAATGGTCGTACATAAATAATGAATAATGGTAAATATTTGAAACACAAAAATTGTAAAGAAAAAAAAGAAAAGTGTTCATGTAATATATGTAAAAAGAACAATGAAAAGTGAGTTGATAAAATGGTCGGGCGAGCTTCATAATGATCATTTCTGAATATATATGATGATGAATGCAATAACCGATTTCCTATCGTTAGTACAATAATTACATTCGCCATCGTTACATAAGTTGTAATAGTCAGGTTAACATGCTTTGAGGAGGTCATTTTACAGCAACCTTAAGCTGAATTGATGAACAGGTCTTCTTGTTTCTTGAACATCACTTCATATTTTCTGTGAAATAGAAAACAAAGATATATGTAAATGGCTAAATGAGGTTGCTAAAAAAGGTTTATCCTTTTTTGGATAATTATGATAGAAGGTAAGGCAGCTACATTGGTCAACAAAATTTATAGAGATCATAAATGAAAGATAAAGAATAAGTGGAAATATCAGGCTAAATGGTTAAACTGATTAGCTGCTTAAGCGGTATAAATCAACATGTACATACTTAACTATACATGTATTCTATGAAGATAATAGTAATGAATGCATAAAAAGTTATGAGCGAGTAGTAATTGTAGGACCACTACGATATATCAACCTTATCACGTAATACCCACGTTAACCAAAGTTATGCGTGGAACTCGTGAAACCCAACACAAACATATGCGTAAAAGAAAGAAAAGATAAAGATGTTTGGTGACTTGAATGAGATATAAATCCGTGTATGATGTGAGAAAAGATAAACACAAGATGTTGTATATTCAATAAGGAAAAACACACACACACACACTTTCAAGCACATCCCTCAAATGACCATTTGAGGGGTATTTATAGTACAAGAGGCATAAAACCCTAAAGGCTTTAGCTTGGGCTTTCGTGGACTTGGATTGGATTACACTTAATAAAAGGCTGGCTTAACATAACTATTAGCCATTTAGCTTAGCCCAATCCACGAGCCCATTGACTATTCTATCACGATATCTAACACACGTTACAAAGTTCATAATCGTGAATGACCATCACTTTTAATAAAACTATTAAGGCTAACAATCTCCCCCTAAGGGGTGGTCATTCAAAAGATGCGCCACTTGATTAGGTCTCTACTTTTCTTGAGCTAGAACTTTGTGTGTAGATATTGAATAGTCTTGATTCTTTGTTCCTTCATGCTTTGTGATCAGATAATGTGGTTGTTTGCCGTTGTCAACTTCGTTGGTTAGGTATCTCCACGTCTTTCTCCACCATGCTCACACTTCTATTTGACTTTGAATTACCAATGATGAAGTTCTCGAGTCTTTAAACTTTGTAGATTCTTTGACATTGACGAAGAATCATCTTTAACTTTGAGTTGCCTTTGATTTTGATGAGAACTTTCATGTGTTGTTGGAATGAGCATGTGACGAGTCTGCACGATCCATCCGCTCTGGAGCTTCCATAAGAAGAAAACATAAAAACAGGTTAGTAATAAGCGGATTCCGGCACTTATAAGTTTGAATTTCGAGGGTGTTAACAGCATAGTGTGAAAACACGTCTCTAATTCTCACAGAGGCCGTTCCTGAACTGGAGTCCCACAAGTGAGATAACGCGATATATCGAAGTACATCTACAGTTTAGATGAGTCGCTGAGGTACACCGAAGCATCACCCCACGACTGTAGACAGTTTGAGACACACTAAGCGTAATCCACGGAGAATTACCGAAGTGACCTGCTGTCAGGGCTGTTTGATGTTGACCCTGGCAGGAGTTTCCATTCAATCACTGAAGATCACAGATGTGAAACTTCTCATAAATGTTCTGGCAGATTGCTAAGATCTACGTAGGACTCTATAATATATCACTTTTGCCCTTATTGATGAACAACAAGCGATGTCATGTCATGTGTTCCTATGAGATCTTTTGATGAATCTCGTGGCTCTAGACTCAATTAGTGCATTTTGGTTTTCCTGAGCAGAGACTAGGGAGAGGGTCTCCTTCTTCAATACCAACGATCTCTAAGAGAAAGTCGATAGATTATGTAGGGTTCCCAGTGAGTATGAAACAAATCCTTTTAAGAGGAATTGAGTGGCTAGAAGGTTTAGTGCAGTGCGTCACTGGGTCCATGACGTCTTGGTCTTCAATACCAGTGTCATCTAGTGACAACCAGTAGCATATGTATTGAACCCGGTTTCTGCCCTAAGGTTGAATATGGAGGGCTATTTCTTTTCACCCTTTTTCATTACATTTCTTTTTAATTCCTCAACCCCTTCTTTCTCCTTTCTCACATTACTCCTTTTTTTCAATCATACCTAAGGACTTCTAATACTAACTATTTGTGATGTCCTTGGGTAGATCCCTCCGGCTCTGGCGGATCATAGGACGAATTTCCTATCCTTAGTCACCTTATAACTCCATGACTGTTCTATTGTTGCCATAAAACCATTTTTCTTGAAAATCTCTCAGAGTGTTTATGATAGAAAACATATTTGAAACATTCCGAGAGTTTTATATTTTCAGAAACACTCCCCCTTCACATGTGCTTATATGTTTTGACAGAAATCTGCACATAGAGGGTAGAGTTCTCACTTTTTGAATTGATCGACTTTAAATGAACAAGACCGATTCGAGACACGTTTACATCACTAGAGAACTAGCTTGAAATTATTACCCGTCCTGGTCAAGTCCATAGAAAGTTTCTCGAGATGGTACATGATTCCTCGTCAATTCAATGGTTACGACTGAGTCGAGCTCATTTTGAGATTTAAACAACGATCATTAAACTTTTTGATCACATTTTAATCACGTCTCCTCCCCCTCAAAAATAGCATATTCGTGATATTTTTGATATCATCGGATTAAACAACATTTTAGAATCTTTTGGGGAGACAAACGGATTTGATTTAAGCATGAATTTTGAATATTTTAGTTTTATACTCCCCCTTTAATAAAGCATAATCAATTAAAGGGTTTTAGAGGGAGTTATCTTGAGCACAAACTATTTGAAAGATTTTGAAAATCTTTTTGAACAATCTTGAAAAGGTGCTCAAGATGATGATGATTTCTCACCATTTTTAAATGTAGTGCACTGAAGCGTACACCTCATTTTTCGATCAAAGCACGAGTTTTGATTTGAAAATAATCAAAAGTCATCATTTCGGTCCGGGTTTCGTACTGATGTATACGAAAGCCATTATTGAAGAAATTTTGACAAACGACATGTTTTGGAAAATAAATTAAAGAACTCTCGCTCAAGCATCTGTACATGCCCGTATCATTGTTGAATGACATTTCTAGATACGTACAGAATATCGATTATATGAGAGACATGTCGTGAGAAGAATATTTTTGGATTTTTGATTTTCTATTGTTTTTGAATTTTTGAAAGTTTTATATTTTTATATTTTGCTTTTGTTGGTTTTTCAAATTTTGTATTTTGTTTTTCAAAAATATTTACAGCGAAGCTTTTTGGGAAATCATTTTCAAGAAGAAGATTCGAGAAGACGTTCTAACTCCTCAGGGGTTAGGCTTCGCATTCCAATTCGTCGAACTAAATATTCAAACCTTTCTTTTGGAAGGGCTTTAGTTAATAGATCGGCGAGTTGGTAATCAGTCTTCACGAAGAATAATTCAACAGTACCATTTTCGACGTACTCTTTGATGAAGTGATAGCGGACTCTGATATGCTTAGTCTTTGAGTGATGAACAGGATTGCATGATATGGCTATGGCACTTTTCGAGTCACAATACATAGGTATTTTATCGAAAGTAAAGCCATAATCTGTGAGTTGTGTTCTCATCCATAGAACTTGAGCACAACACGCAGATAGAGACACATACTCAGCTTCAGCGGTTGACAGTGCAGTGCAATCTTGTTTCTTTGAATACCAGCTTACTAACTTTTCACCCAAAAATTGTGCTCCTCCAGATGTACTTTTTGTTGTAACTTGATCACCTGCGTGGTCCGCATCTGAAAAGGCAATTAGATCAAATCCGGATTCCTTCGGATACCAAAGTCCCATGTGAATGGATGTCTTCAGGTACCGAAAGATCCGTTTAACCTCTTTGAGGTGCAGTTCGGTAGGCTTTGCCTGAAACCGTGCTAATAAGCAAACAGCAAAATGAATATCTGGTCGACTAGCAGTAAGATACATGAGAGAACCAATCATGCTCCGATATTTCTTCGGATCAATAGGTTTCCCAAACAAATCGGCTCCAATTTTTGGTGAAGTTACCATTGGTGTTCCGACCGAGTCACAATTATCCATACCATGATTTTTCAAAATCTCAGTTGTGTATTTAGCTTGATTTATAAAAATTCCACGTGGGGACTGATGTATTTGTAAACCAAGAAAGAATTTTAGTTCCCCCATCATGTGCATTTCAAATTTGCTTTTCATGAGATTTTCAAAATGTTTTGAAAGTTTCGGATTAGTGGACCCAAAGATGATGTCGTCAACATAAATCTGAACAATCAAAATGTCGTTTTTGCATTTTTGTGTAAACAAGGTAGGATCAACTGTTCCTTTGGTGAAATTGTTTTGGATAAGGAAAGAGGACAGTTCGTCATACCACGCTCTCGGAGCTTGTTTTAAACCATAGATTGCCTTTTTTAGTTTGTAGACGTAGTCTGGATGTTCCATGTCTATGAAGCCTGCTGGCTGACTCACGTACACTTCTTCTTTCAGAGTACCATTCAAGAACGCGGTCTTAATGTCCATCTGATAAACCGTGATGTTTTTGTGAGCTGCATAGGCCAAGAATATCCTGACTGCTTCAAGTCTAGCTACCGGCGCGAATGACTCTTCAAAGTCTATTCCCTCTTCCTGTCTGTATCCTTTGGCCACAAGACGAGCTTTGTTATGAATTACAGTCATTTCTTCATCCCTTTTGTTCTTCCATAACCACTTGAGATCAATGACACGAACGTCAATTGGTCTTGGAACCATTTCCCAAGAGTCATGAAGACGGTATTGGAGAAGTTCCTCCTGCATCGCTTCTATCCATGCGGGTTCTGCCATTGCCTCACGAATGTTCTTTGGCTCGAGATAGCTAATTGAGCAAAGGTAAATGCATAAGTCACAATCGGTGGCAAGTTGACGTCTCGTCTGAATTGGCCTTGAAGGTTCACCAATAACTTGTTCAATTGGGTGGTCTTTTGTCCACTTAAGAGTAGAAGGATACCGTTGGTTAAACGTATGCGAGTTAGATGGTTCTCGTAAGCTTGAAGAAGATTCAGCTGATTCCGTAGCAAACGGGTTTTCAAATAAGTCGTCATCTAACGTTGCATTGTTTCGGTTTTGGTTTTGCTCATCAACTGTTGGTAGAACGGGTGTAAGACCTTGAGTAGATGTAGATGATGTTGATGGAGTTGGTGCATTGGTTTCGACCGTTGTAGATGCATCTTCTGTTGGTGGTGGAGGATGATTTTGAGCGGGTGCAGCGGAATGATGGTTTGATGCATTTGTCGAAGTTCCACCATAGTATTCATCGAACATTAACTCGAAGAAATTCTCCCATTCTTGTTCTTTAGGATTGTCAAACGAAGTTGATTGAGCTCTTTGAGGTACGAGTCCTGAACTGATGTGTCTAGAAGTCTGTCGGTTTAGTGCGGGTTCTAGAGCGAGTCTCTCTGAAGCCATTAGTGTAAGTTCATCAAACTTCGCATTCATCGTCTCCATGATCCTCCTTAGCCTTCTGTTATACACCCTGAATGCCCTCGAGTTATCTGAATATCCAATGAAGATTCCAATATCACCTTTAGCTTTCAATTTTCCAAGATCTTCTCTGTCATTCGTAGGATAACACAAAGCGCCAAACACGTGTAAGTAAGAGATATCTGGTTTTCTATTGTTCACAAGCTCATATGGGGTTTTATTGAATCTTGGATGGATAAGGGATCGGTTCTGAGTGAAACAAGCAGTGGCAACAGCATCAGCCCATAGAAATAACGGTGCACTAGAATAGATTAGCATCGTGCGAGCAGCTTCCACAAGAGTTCTATTTCTTCTTTCAACTACCCCATTCTGCTGTGGAGTTCTAACAGCTGATGTCTGATGAGTAATTCCAACATCTTCAAAATAAGCTCTTAACTCCTGATTAGTGAATTCTGTGCCGTTGTCTGTTCTTACAACCCTTATTGGAGTTTGAAGAAGTACTTGAATGCGTTTCAGAAAGGTGATGATGATGCCTGGTGCTTCGTCTTTTGATCTCAGAAACTTAACCCATGTATATCTCGAATAATCATCGACGATAACAAGAATATACTTTTTCCCGTTAATGCTTTCAACTCTCATTGGGCCACATAAGTCCATGTGCAACATATGCAACTTTGCTTCCGAACTAGGTACGGATTTGGGTTTATATGATGCTCTTTTGCTTTTTCCTTGTTCGCATGATGGACATAAGTGATCCTTGGTGTATTTGAACTTTGGAAGTCCGTTGACGATGTTGTCTTTGGTAATTTTGTTGATGGTGTCAAAATTGAGATGGGATAACCGTCTGTACCACAACCAGGACTGTGTTCCAGATGCTCGTGTCATAAGACATATTGGTGATGAAGAGGCCATTTTGTTGATGTCGATAGCATACAAGTTTGTATCACGATTCCCAGTTAAGAGATCAGTGCCATCCAAGTTTCTAACGAAGCAAGCATTTCTCCTAAAAGCAACCTCTAAATCTGCATCACAGAACTGCCCGACTGAAAACAAATTGTGTCCCAACCCTTCGACATAGTAAACCCGAGTGATCAAATAATTTCCAAAAGGTAGATCTCCATAACCCATGATAGCTGCTACATGATCATTTCCGAAACGTACGGTTCCCATGAATTTCCAGACGAAATTGATCAGCAGCTTCAGATTCCCGGTCATGTGCTTGGAGCAACCCGAGTCGACGATCCAAAGACAAATTTCGATAACCTGCCAGTTACAGAAAAAGAATATTGTGGAAACCGTTTTGATGTTGGTTCCTTTGGGTTAGAGGTAAAATCCTGATCACACTCAGAGAGGTTTTCTACAGGGAAGTCTGGTTTTTCACTCATTGTACCATTATGGAGTGTGAAAGTTCTACCTGTGGGTTTCCAAATATCATCCCTAAAGTATACACGTTGGTTCCTGTCAGTAGTGTAAAGCCTAAGTTTTGCAACTAGTCTTCCTACTCGTTTAGCGTAATTACTTTTTGGGACGTTCTTCTTAACAGGCTTATCATTCACATTCTTAGAAACACAATCATCTTGACCATTTAAAGATTTCTTGCAAGTTAAACAAAGAGATTCAACACATTCATTAGACTTAGCAAGTTTCATAGGTTTAGTACATTCAGATGAAATGTCTTTCTTATTCAAAAGCTGTAAATTCCTAGGGTGTTCTTCTACTTTCTTCTCTTTATTCAAGCAACTACTCCTAGAGGCAGTCGAGACTCTATTGTTCCTTGTATTGCTCTTAAGCTTTAGTCTGCTGCTCCTAGAGGTGCTTTCTAGTCCTGTAGAAGGTAAGGCACACGCATTAGGATTCACATTTTTATGAAGGGAGGTGGTTTCAGCTATCCTAGTCTCTTTAGATGTGGAGGCAGACGCATTAGTGGTACTCATCTTAAAAAGGCCAGGTGCTAAAACTTTAGGATTCTCAATAACCGCTTTCCCTTTATCAACATTTTGTTTAGGCACGAAAGGTGGAGTGACTGGTTTTGATGAAATATTTTTCTCATTGACTTTTGGAGGAGGCAAAGAAACATACATTTTTGGTTTTGAAACCGGTTTGAGAACATTTGCTTTCTCCGCAGTCAATGGTTTTGTAATCACAGTTTCCACTGCCTTTCCTTTTTGACTTTCCAGCTGAGCCCTCAAAAGATCATTTTTAGCTTTCATGTCATTGTAGGCACGCTCATACGACAATTTGTCATACTTGCATTCCTCAGTTTTTCGATCAAGTTGTTTAAAATATGAGATATTTTCTTTTTCAAGTTTCATAAGAGCTTTTTCATATTTTGAAACAATTTCGGAGGTCTCATCCTGGAGTCCTTCATGATCTTCAACAGAATATGTTTGCAAAATGATGGACATAATATCAATATTCAGAACATCTTCGAAGAGAGAATCATTTAACTTTTCCAAAATGTTAATGTGTTCAACACTGTCATTAGCTTGCTTTACCAGGGATTTATGGTCCTTGACAAAGTCAGCTGTTTCTTTCAAAAAGGCTTGTTCAAAATGAATTACCCTGGAGTTGATGTTATTCAGCTGAGGGGCAATTTGAGTTTCAAAAAACTTCTTCTGTTCATTATCAAAACTATTAAACCAGATATTTGTTGTAATGTTGGTTTTAGTTTTAATAGTCTCTTGAAGATCCGCAATTCTAGTTTTCACATTTTCCAAAATACTTCTCGCATCACTTGTGTTAAAAGGATTGTTTGAAGACATTTGTTCAATGTTCGAAAGAGATTTGGAGACAACAACTGGTTTTGAAACTGATTTTGAAACTGGTGTTGACACTTTGTTTGAAACACTTTGTGTGGTGGAAAACTTTGATTGTCCTTTTTGAGAAACAAAAGGAAGAACATTAATTTGGTTCCATTTGTTATAATCAATCGGTTTGATTTCCGGATGTTTTTGTTTCATTTTAGATCTACTCTCCTCAGATAGTTCCAAGTTTCAAGAGAATCATGCACAATTATAGGTTCATGCAAAGGTTTTCCATTGTTCAACACATTCCGTTCTTTCTGAGTTTTCTTGAGGAAACAAGGAGGTGAGTTACCAAGAGCCATTTTTTGCGAAGTATGAAAAATTGGATTTACTTGATTAGAAAGCATCTTGATTGTCTTAGCGGAATGACCCGTTGTAAGAAGTAAATTGTCCAATTTTTTGATCGTTTCAGTTTTATCCAGAATCTCATCAAGAAGAGAATCTTCTCGTTTTACAAAATCAGTTATCAACTTCTTCTTCTCTTTTTCAAGATCAGAATATGTTGCTTTTTGTTTTGAAAGTTGGTCATTTAGTTCAGAAATTTCCTTGTTTAAAGATTTGATTTTCAAATTCAGATTCACATCAAGTGTGTCATACTTGAGTTGCAAATCTTTTTCTCTTGAAACAGAATCTCGATAACCAATTTCTAATTCTGACATTTTGTTTGTATGAAATTCATAGGCTTTGGCATGCTCCTTGTAACTCTCAAGCTCAGCGGTCAATTTAGCATTCGCGGCCTTAACTTCGCGATTGACCGTTCTAACTTTCTCAACTTCAATGCCACATTGATTGATTAATGATTCAACATAAGCACGTGTTTCCTCATCAGTCTCAGTATTTTGTGCCACACAGCCTCCACTAGGATCCACATATGGAGTTTCGGAGTTCGTATTGCTACAACTCGGATTGTCCATATATGTATCATAAGTAGGTGCTGGCGTTACAGAATTATGTTTGTCATGAGTAAACACATCAAATATGACATTGTTATAGCATGGATCAATGATTGGTACCTCAGATACTGCGTTGGCGTCATAGACAGGAGGTGAGTCTGACTCCGTGTCATACTTAGCTTCCTGAAGATTTGCCATGAAGATGCAGTTCGCATTAATTTCCTCGAGGTCTTCCAAATCATCCATAATAGCCATAAAGTCATGTTCCTCAGCACTCAACTGAAATCCAGCGCGTTCCTTTTGTACCAACAAGACAGTTTTCTGAAGATACTCAAGATCGTTCTTGTGCGGCTTAGTAGGACAATTCCTTGCCATGTGACCCATTCCTTGACAGTTATAACACTTAATCTGATTACCCTGATTCACATTTCCATGATTCCCAACGACTGGAGCTGCAACATTCCGATTCTGATTACCCACTGCTCTATTCCCAACATTCTATCTCATCTGATTACCCTGATTCGGAACCGCCTGATTAACCATGCGAAATCCAGTAGCATATCCCTGCTGATTCCCAATAACTCCAACCATTTGTCCTTGATTACCCATATTCACACCCGGCTGTGCAATTTGCCTGTTGCGAGTGTTTGATGATATCCTTTGGTTGTTGTTAGTAGGTGTGGAATAGCGACCTTTGATTACTTGACCCAAGAGAGAAATTATTTGGGACATAGGGTCTTCTTGATCAAATTCTAGATCAGTGATTCCTTGTTCCTGGTATTGTGGATCTGGATAGAATTGTTGTTGTGGTTGTGGAATGTATTGCTGCAAGTTGTTGTTGTTGGAAGATGATGAAGCTTGTTGTTGTGTATTCACTGGAGTTTGAGTCTTTGCAATGAGTGCCAATGGATCATGATTATTTGCCAATCTTTCTTTCCTTACTTCATTCGCTTCAGCTTGGTTTTGTTTCAGAAAATCATTCAGTTGATCAAAGTTCACCTGATGAAGGTCTTTTGTTTGGTTGACAATAGTGACATATCGTCCCCATTCTTCTGGTAGATTATTCAGGAACTTGATGTTTTGAACGATAGTTCTGGGTGTCAGCTTGTTTCTGATTAGCTCATTCATCAAAGTGCAAAACCTTCCATAGTAGGATTCAATGGATTCTCCTGGTGTAGATGTGAACTTTTCCCATTCAGTTAGCAACTTGTTCTCCATGTCTTGATGACCAATTTCTGTTCCATGACAAAGTCGTCTAACACGTTCCCACATATCGAAAGCAGTTTCACAACTGTCTACCGCAGCGAAGATGTCTATTGGTAAACCCAGTTGGATAATATGAATTGCCATGTCATCTGCTTCGACTTGTTTCTGATCCTCTGCAGTGTATTCATATTCGTATTGAAGACGAGAAGATGGTGTGGTGGGAGGTGTTGCATCAGGATTTCCAGGTACATTAACTTGTCGAGGCTTGAAGGGTCCATCCTGAATGGATTTAATCATGAGTTTGCCATTAGGTTTGGTCTTGATGTAACGGAGCATTCGACTTGTCCATTGAATATAACCACCTTTTGCCAACATAGGAGGTCGGTTTTCGGCACCGGCTGCATGAATGTTGATTTGCTCGGGAAACCAATAATAGAGAAGTTGTGTAGTATGTGGGTAACTCAAACGTGTTAGGTTTGAGCACCGAGATCGTTCCGAACGAGGGTTGAATGGAATTTCCAACTCACGTCTCAATAATCGGGATTCGAATAAGAAAAGGGGGATAATATGATATATTCTAAACTACGGGATAAGGAAAGCAAATGGAACATATAATCTACGGGAAATCCTAAGATCTAAGGCAAACTACGCAATTCTACACTAAAACGCAAAAACGGAAATTAAATGAAACGCGAATAAAAAGCAATAACGACTAATCTAACTCCTAAAATAACCTAAAATTACTTTTTATGCTAAAAATGATATTAGAAAACTAATTTAGAATTTAAACTATTTTTTTGGATTTTTCTTGATTTATTAAAGATTAAAAACTAATTTAAACTATTTAAAATTCTAAAAAATTACCAAATAAAGGTAGAAAAATAAGGAAAAATCTTTTTTATGCTTTTTATATTTATCTTAAACTAAGAAAATTGAAAAATTATTTTTTTGGAGCTTTTTCTCAATTATTTTCAATAAAAGCTAATTAAAATTGATTAAAATCTAATTTAAAATGAGAAAAATAGTAAATAAAGACCAAAAATTATGAAATCTTCAGGAAAATTCTAAAATGATATAACTAATCTATGAAAAATAAGAAAATAGCAGGTTATGTGTGAAATAATGAAGCTATAGCACAACTGATGATGGAATAAGCTACTAATTAAGGGCAAATAAGCTAATAATGCAACCAAACAGTGAACAAAGCTATAACCTACTAAAATAAGCTAGAAGCTACTAATTATATCTAAACTTAACAAGCTACAAGCTCAGTTCCATGATCTAAGCCAACTGCCAAGTCTAATCAGAACAGTGAACACCCCCTTGATTTGAGCTAGTGCACAAGCTAAACCACTAAACTATTCCAAAAACCAATTATGCAGTCTTAAACACTACCTGGCCAGCTACAATTGTGCCAAATTTCAGGCTCTAAATCCTAGAAATGAGAACAAAGCAATGGCTGCAATATCTGATCAAATCTGGTGCAGTCATATTTTGACCTTTTGAAAACAGATTCTAAGTTTGACTATGTTGAGATTTGATCCAATGTAACTTACTGATTTTGATGTTTTGATACTAATGATGATAACCAAAAGCTAGATCTACCAAATTTGAACCAAATTGCAGTTTATAAAACCTACTGATATCAACAGATGCAATCACTGGATCAGATATAAGCTGATTTTGACTTTTAGAGCTAAACTGCTCTAACCAAGACCTCAATAGACTTCCAATTACCTATTTAAGTAAGAAACAATTACTCCTAACTTATTAACTACTGTCTAACAAAGATAAATCAGCTATTCCAAACACAAGTTAAACTACTGTTTAATGAACTAATAAGCAGCTAATGATCAAATCAAGCTAAACAAACATGAAACTTAGATCAAACAGTACTAAATATCATTAATGAACAGATTCAAACTATAGATTCAATAGCAAAACAGATATGATGACTTACAATTTGCCTAGCCACTATGGCTTGCCAAACTGATGTAACAGTACCTCTAACCTATTTATACCCCTAACCTAAACAATTCCAGCTCAACATGAACCCCATCCAGCTACTGCACCATTCCAGATCCAGATCCAACATCAGCAGAACACATAGCAGATACTGTAGCAACTGAGATAACTGAGATATTTGTGATTTGAGATTAAAACAAGTAACAAGCTCACAATAAGCTACTAAAAAGCTTAAATGAGCATATGAAACAGTAAATCAGTGGTGGATTAATCCAACACACTGATCTAAAGTGATTTTTGATTTTTCAAATGATTTTATGTGATTTTTTTTGTATTTTTGAGATTATGAGGAAATTAGCTAAAACACATTAGAGAAACTTATAATAAGTACTAAAATAAGATAATAAGCAGTTTAAAGTATAAGAAACTGAAACAAACAATTTAAAATGAAATACTAAATTTATATTAATAATTGAAAATGAGTACAAATTAAGAATTACAAACTATTTAAAACATTTTAACCACTACAACTAAATCTAGAGAGAGGAAAAATACAGAAATTGAGATACAAAATTGTGAACGAATGGAGAGGTCTATTTATAGCATGAACTTGAGGTTGAGAAGCTTCTTGAATCCTTCAATTTGTGCTTCTTTAGAGCTCATATGCACCCTTGGATTGAATCCCACACCTCATCTTCTCATCACAACCTTAGGATCAAATCTGATGACTTGGCTTGACCAATAAGAGAGCGACAAGTGCCCTATATCACACGGATTGATGAGGTGTCATTCCCTTGTAGTGGGGTGTCAGGGAAAAGTACTATTCTACCCTTAATTGTGGTAATAATTGGGTAATTAACCGGGAAGGTAATTTAGGGTTCATGCCTGGTAATTTTGGGGGAAAGCTTTGGCGCGAGTGGATTTTGGTTTTTTTTTAATATATTTCAAAGGTTTGACCTGGTTAAAAGGGGTTGACCATGGGTTAAAATAACGGGTTTGGGTGGTTTCTCGGATAGGATTTAAACCGCGTAACATTTGTGTTTAGTTGGGCTCGGGTCTACATTTTTGGGCCGAATGGTTTAGAGTAGATTGGACTAGGATATTAATTGAACCCAAGTGGTTATTTAGGGACCAATTTTGTACATTTCGAATTTTCAAGGGACCACAAGTGTAATTCTGAAAATCTCATTAAGGACCAATTATGTAAAGCTCAATAATCCAAGGGTGACTTTTGTAAAATTCTGAATCTTTAAGGGACCAAATCTGTCAAAAGCTCAAAGTGCATGGGTCATTCTTGACTTTTCTTCAAACTTTTCTGAAACTTCAGAAATCATCTTTTGAGAATAAAATCTTTCAAAATACACAATCTTGACCTTCCAGCTCAGCTAAAACTCTCTTGATCTCTCGTGCTCGGATTTACATTTGATTTGGATCCTTTTTGCGTGTTTTTGCATATCCGTACCTGCACAAGCACAAACTCAAGAAAACCATAAATATAAGCAATAAACGGCTTTTCCTTGGTTGTTTTGGGTCAGTTTTATAAATGAAAAGATATGTGAATAAGCACATATCAAAATACCCCAGACGAGACCATTGTCGTGTCCTCACGCAATGCAATCAACTCACGCTTCTAAAACCAAGGATTTCAATCTCTTTCTACTAAACCTATGAAGAAGTAGCAAAGATTCCTCAAAAGAGATTAAGAAAGCCTTAATTCTAAAAACGCCCCGTTTACCTTTTAATACACAAGTAGATATTACGGTTAAGCACATCAGATTATGAATGACGGTTTGTTGAACTTTCATGTCGATCAATAACTCCAATATTTTTTAAACGACACGTTAGGATCACGGAGTAGAAAACATAACACAGCGTGAAGTGACCATACGGATAGAATACATCGTCCCTGATTTTTCACAAGCTCCCAAACTAAGCGTAAAACCGAAATCATTGTTACATACGACTCTAGATGCTAACACTACCCATGGAAGTTACTTGTGTACTTACTTTTCGTTCCCATTTTCCTATTTCCTCTAGATTTTTTTATTTTTGTGAGAAATGAATTTCTTCAAATTCTCGTTTCGATAAGAGTTATTCCGATAAAGATACAAAGCTAAGTCGATAATTAGTTATCCGCCTTCTCTCAAGAACCATTGTCGTAAAAATGAGGTCCACATCAAGGAATTTTATTACTAACTTTTGATTTTTCTTTTTTCAACATTTTTCAATTTTTTTTTTTTTTTTTTTTTTTTTTTTTTTTTTTTTTTTTACATAGCACTTATGCTTTTTACTTTTATTAAGCTGTGAACCACGGAGCTTCACGGGGTAATTCCAAGACTATAGGCTTCATGAGATGAGAATCCCGGCTGGTTAGGCTAAGACCTCATTCAATCCCGGCTAAAGATCCAAGGGTCCGATCTCGACACCGCCGCTCACAACTTTAATTATTACTTTATCTCTTATCACTGATTGCTTTATTTATTTATTACGGATCCTTGATGTGTACCCAAAATTTAAAACAAAGATTCTCTTAAGAAGATAAAAAACTAACCATCGCCAAAAACTCGACATCTCTAATTATTTAGACAGATATGGGGTGAAACAATTTTGTGGGAACAAAAAGCCATAAGTTCCTTCGATGGGCTCTAAAGAGAACCAACTACTCCACGCTTAGCATCTAAAGTCATAAGTAACTCTATCATTTCTCGATCTCTGCAAATTTAAAATCCCAAATAATGAGATCCGCAGATGCTTAGCCGATAATTTTTTAGATTACCTATGGTTAAGGGAACAAGCTAGGGCTCAACACGCCCGGTCAAGTCAGAATTCCATTCCTACTCTCACCAGCGGAAAGTCAATCAAGTTGTCAAAACATATATTAATTTAGCAAATGCTTCGTCTAATGAAATCAAGTTATGCATATTTAAAGTCACTCAGGGAAACTTGCAAAATCCTTGGCCTTGTGAGCTAGAATTCGCATTTTATAGCTTCTAATCTAAGAGACTAGCAAAACTTTTCAATCAAAAAGACTTAACAAAAGCTTACAAAAATTTTTAAATTTTGCTCATTTTTGCACAATTTTTCAATTTCTAAGGAAAAACGGGGTTACGAGAGAAACACGACAGAAATAAGCAAGTGCGGTCAAATCAAATCGAAGATTACCCTACCCCAGACTAGAACGAAACATTGTCCTCAATGTTTAAAGCAAGGGTATCACGAAAATCTAAAAGCCGTTTATTAAGTATGCTAGAAGATAAACGTTAGTCGATAAGATTAGGATATCGGATTTCCATCAGCATCGATCATGAAACTCGAGTGGAGAAAATGACAAACTTCGAGCACGAGAGTCTTCATATCGGGAACATCCTACACACAATATCACAAACAACCAAACACGAGAAATCGAAGAAGCGGACCTCTTCACGTCACTTATATTAGAAAATAGAAAGAAGATAGATGGATAAGCATGGGGTGCCTCCCACGAAGCGCTACTGTTTTTGATCACCGAGTCGCTAGTCTGATTCGTCCCCGAATTCATTTGTCCTTGGGGAAGAAAGTGGTAGAGATACCAGGGTCAAAAACGGTGTCCTCATTCCCGAAAGAATGAGACTGGGTGGGTCGGGAGGGAAAGAAAATGTCGGGCTCAAGCACATAAAGGTTAAATCCTCCCGAACTCACAAAAGGTTTTTCAAGAAAGAGCGATCCATCATCCGGCGGTTTTGCGGGTGGACGAAGGGATGACGGATCACAATAAGAAAACTCCAAAGAAGATGGGAGCTTATGGTAAAGGATAAGAGATGTAGGCTCAACAACGAAGGCATCCAACGGAGGATCCTTATCACAGAAAACTTTTTCAACAAAGAACTCATCAATGTATATCCCGGGTTTAAAGATTTTGTTTTCACATGTGGGCTCAACGGGATAAAGGATGGTGGACTCATCAGAAGAAGGAGAGTCAAGAGAACCATCTAGAACAACCATATTCCCATCAGGGTTATTATCATCAGCATCCTCAATACCCGGCGGTATCAAGTCATCAATGGGTAAGTCGATTTCTTCCATATCAGATTCACGTGGCGGTTTATCAAGAATATCGTCTTCAACCATTTCAAAATCAATCTCCATAATAACCTCAGTGTCGGATTCAATAGTTTCTTCAACATCACATGACGGGAGAGAAAGGTCGGAACACAGAGGTGGGACAAGTGGTGTGCTCTGAGAGCTAGCAATATCCACCACTTCCGTTGTGGTCTCTGAATCGGACTCAAAATCTTTGTCAAAAAGAGGATTAACTTCACAAAAGGTATAATCGTCCTTGAATTCAAAGAGTGGATTTGAGAAAATCCCAGAAGTAACCTCGGAGATGTCAAGAGAATCACATAAAAGCGAATCACAATCACTGTCAGATATATCCTCGGAATTGGAGAACATCTTATCATGATCATTCGATATATCAAGAGAAGGCTCATCACAAATATCAACAACCCCAGACTCTCCTGGGATTGGGATAAGGATCTCAACACTAGTCTCTTCCGTTTCCGGAATAGTACTAAGATGCTCATCCCCCATTATGAGAGAATCAACGGGTGTAATAATGTCTGTAGAAATAGAATCATCGACCTCTTCCATAAGAACGTCACTTCTCTCAACCGGCGTGAGTGAAGGGGAAGGGTCGGAAATGCAAGGCTCAGAAACGGGAGTGGGATTGCCACTCGGAGGCGTATATTCGTCATCAGAATCAGAATCGTAATAATAGGTAGTAGGACGATGTGGAATCACTTTCGCGGCCTCTTCAGCTAATAATTCACGATAAGTTTTCTGATTAGGATCTCTTTCTTGAGCATGTTCCTGAAGCAATTCTTTTAACTCATTTAACTCTTGTAATATGTTGAGAAAACCTTGGTGAACTTCTGGATTATCTAACGGATGTTGAATTTCTTGGTATTGTGGAGGTGGGTTATAAGCATAATCGTAAGTATTACAAGGAACTTGCTCGTAAGCAATCGGGTTCTGCATCTGACAATCGGAATTAACGTGCGGACCTCCACAATACTCACTACGGGTAAGGTTCATAACCAAAGGTTGAGTTGTTGAATTGAGCTTGACAGTGAAAACCTTGGTGAGGACCACCACAATACTCACAAGAGTATGAATCTGGCTCATGGTACAGAGGTTGGTTAGGAAAATTTGTTGGCTCATATTCAGGATTGTGATGAAACTCGGTTCCTGATTTTCCATAGCTACAAGCGGGACAATTTCCACCATATTCGGGTCCGCTGCACCATATACACACGAGCTGATAAATCGAAGAATTATCCGGATAAGAGTTAGCTATTTCCATCATAGGCTCGGGTTCTCGAACGGGAGTCACTTCGGGCTCAGAAACATGTTCCACCTCCCTCACCGGAGAGGGAGTAGGAATCAAGGGTTCATCATGAGATTTTTTGTCGGCTAAGTCGCACCAATAGCAAGATTGTCTAGAACCAGGATCTCCACATCGACCACATACACATTCTGGATTAAGACAACAATATTTTTTCTCCTCCATACGGCCTTTGCAATGAAAACAACGACGATAATCGATCGTATCCATGAGAATTAATCATATAGAGGGTAAAAGAAAAGAATTATCGGGTTAAGAGGATACAAGAAGAATATTTTTGGGTTTCTATATTTAGAAAACACAATATTTTTGTAACCTTCACGTCAACCGGTGCTCGGTAGCTCTCAAAAGTACGCGCAGCGGAGCGGGAACGAAGAGTGGATCGTTCTTCAGTCTGCAATTTAATGTCAAGACTTTCCTTATACCCCGTGTATAGGTTGTACCTTCAAGGTGAGCTGACGTAACAGTTGACGTTCGGGTTTGTTTTGTTGGTTTTTTAATTTTTATGGTTTTGCAAACACTCTAGGAAGAATGTTTTGGTGTTTTTAAGATGTCTTGATGTAACGGAGCATTCGACTTGTCCATTGAATATAACCACCTTTTGCCAACATAGGAGGTCGGTTTTCGGCACCGGCTGCATGAATGTTGATTTGCTCGGGAAACCAATAATAGAGAAGTTGTGTAGTATGTGGGTAACTCAAACGTGTTAGGTTTGAGCACCGAGATCGTTCCGAACGAGGGTTGAATGGAATTTCCAACTCACGTCTCAATAATCGGGATTCGAATAAGAAAAGGGGGATAATATGATATATTCTAAACTACGGGATAAGGAAAGCAAATGGAACATATAATCTACGGGAAATCCTAAGATCTAAGGCAAACTACGCAATTCTACACTAAAACGCAAAAACGGAAATTAAATGAAACGCGAATAAAAAGCAATAACGACTAATCTAACTCCTAAAATAACCTAAAATTACTTTTTATGCTAAAAATGATATTAGAAAACTAATTTAGAATTTAAACTATTTTTTTGGATTTTTCTTGATTTATTAAAGATTAAAAACTAATTTAAACTATTTAAAATTCTAAAAAATTACCAAATAAAGGTAGAAAAATAAGGAAAAATCTTTTTTATGCTTTTTATATTTATCTTAAACTAAGAAAATTGAAAAATTATTTTTTTGGAGCTTTTTCTCAATTATTTTCAATAAAAGCTAATTAAAATTGATTAAAATCTAATTTAAAATGAGAAAAATAGTAAATAAAGACCAAAAATTATGAAATCTTCAGGAAAATTCTAAAATGATATAACTAATCTATGAAAAATAAGAAAATAGCAGGTTATGTGTGAAATAATGAAGCTATAGCACAACTGATGATGGAATAAGCTACTAATTAAGGGCAAATAAGCTAATAATGCAACCAAACAGTGAACAAAGCTATAACCTACTAAAATAAGCTAGAAGCTACTAATTATATCTAAACTTAACAAGCTACAAGCTCAGTTCCATGATCTAAGCCAACTGCCAAGTCTAATCAGAACAGTGAACACCCCCTTGATTTGAGCTAGTGCACAAGCTAAACCACTAAACTATTCCAAAAACCAATTATGCAGTCTTAAACACTACCTGGCCAGCTACAATTGTGCCAAATTTCAGGCTCTAAATCCTAGAAATGAGAACAAAGCAATGGCTGCAATATCTGATCAAATCTGGTGCAGTCATATTTTGACCTTTTGAAAACAGATTCTAAGTTTGACTATGTTGAGATTTGATCCAATGTAACTTACTGATTTTGATGTTTTGATACTAATGATGATAACCAAAAGCTAGATCTACCAAATTTGAACCAAATTGCAGTTTATAAAACCTACTGATATCAACAGATGCAATCACTGGATCAGATATAAGCTGATTTTGACTTTTAGAGCTAAACTGCTCTAACCAAGACCTCAATAGACTTCCAATTACCTATTTAAGTAAGAAACAATTACTCCTAACTTATTAACTACTGTCTAACAAAGATAAATCAGCTATTCCAAACACAAGTTAAACTACTGTTTAATGAACTAATAAGCAGCTAATGATCAAATCAAGCTAAACAAACATGAAACTTAGATCAAACAGTACTAAATATCATTAATGAACAGATTCAAACTATAGATTCAATAGCAAAACAGATATGATGACTTACAATTTGCCTAGCCACTATGGCTTGCCAAACTGATGTAACAGTACCTCTAACCTATTTATACCCCTAACCTAAACAATTCCAGCTCAACATGAACCCCATCCAGCTACTGCACCATTCCAGATCCAGATCCAACATCAGCAGAACACATAGCAGATACTGTAGCAACTGAGATAACTGAGATATTTGTGATTTGAGATTAAAACAAGTAACAAGCTCACAATAAGCTACTAAAAAGCTTAAATGAACATATGAAACAGTAAATCAGTGGTGGATTAATCCAACACACTGATCTAAAGTGATTTTTGATTTTTCAAATGATTTTATGTGATTTTTTTTGTATTTTTGAGATTATGAGGAAATTAGCTAAAACACATTAGAGAAACTTATAATAAGTACTAAAATAAGATAATAAGCAGTTTAAAGTATAAGAAACTGAAACAAACAATTTAAAATGAAATACTAAATTTATATTAATAATTGAAAATGAGTACAAATTAAGAATTACAAACTATTTAAAACATTTTAACCACTACAACTAAATCTAGAGAGAGGAAAAATACAGAAATTGAGATACAAAATTGTGAACGAATGGAGAGGTCTATTTATAGCATGAACTTGAGGTTGAGAAGCTTCTTGAATCCTTCAATTTGTGCTTCTTTAGAGCTCATATGCACCCTTGGATTGAATCCCACACCTCATCTTCTCATCACAACCTTAGGATCAAATCTGATGACTTGGCTTGACCAATAAGAGAGCGACAAGTGCCCTATATCACACGGATTGATGAGGTGTCATTCCCTTGTCAGTGGGGTGTCAGGGAAAAGTACTATTCTACCCTTAATTATGGTAATAATTGGGTAATTAACCGGGAAGGTAATTTAGGGTTCATGCCTGGTAATTTTGGGGGAAAGCTTTGGCGCGAGTGGATTTTGGTTTTTTTTTTTAATATATTTCAAAGGTTTGACCTGGTTAAAAGGGGTTGACCATGGGTTAAAATAACGGGTTTGGGTGGTTTCTCGGATAGGATTTAAACCGGGTAACATTTGTGTTTAGTTGGGCTCGGGTCTACATTTTTGGGCCGAATGGTTTAGAGTAGATTGGACTAGGATATTAATTGAACCCAAGTGGTTATTTAGGGACCAATTTTGTACATTTCGAATTTTCAAGGGACCACAAGTGTAATTCTGAAAATCTCATTAAGGACCAATTATGTAAAGCTCAATAATCCAAGGGTGACTTTTGTAAAATTCTGAATCTTTAAGGGACCAAATCTGTCAAAAGCTCAAAGTGCATGGGTCATTCTTGACTTTTCTTCAAACTTTTCTGAAACTTCAGAAATCATCTTTTGAGAATAAAATCTTTCAAAATACACAATCTTGACCTTCCAGCTCAGCTAAAACTCTCTTGATCTCTCGTGCTCGGATTTACATTTGATTTGGATCCTTTTTGCGTGTTTTTGCATATCCGTACCTGCACAAGCACAAACTCAAGAAAACCATAAATATAAGCAATAAACGGCTTTTCCTTGGTTGTTTTGGGTCAGTTTTATAAATGAAAAGATATGTGAATAAGCACATATCAAATGTCTTGTTGAGTAGCCATTGATGAAGGTATGATATGATAAAGTTGATGTAGGATCGGTGTTTCCGAAAGTCGTACTCGTAACCTTGGTTCTTAAAAAATTTTCGCCCAAAATTTGAAATGCACTATAAAAATCAATTCTAAGGTCGTATGAAAAATTTGAGTTATGACAATTTTGACGCCAAATTTGACCCGAAAAATTTGAATTTAGGCCCAAAATTTTGAATTTTTGACCAAAATTTTCACAGTTAAACCAAAATTTGAATCTCGCGTAAAAATTGAACGTTTAGTCTCCTCAAAAATTTAAATTTTACTCAAGTTTTCCCGCCAAAAAACTCTTTTTTTTTTTAAACCTTTATGCGTAGAAAGAGAGCTTAGGCGTAGAAACAGGAGTTACGAGTAGACGAGGCTTAGGCGTAGGATCTGGTGCTTATGCGTAGGATCTTATGCGTAGGAAGCTTATGCGTAGAAACCTTATGTGTAGAAACCTTAAGCGTAGGAACCTTAGGCGTAGAAACCTTATGCGTAGAAACCTTATGCGTAGAAAGTATCTTACGCGTAACCTTAGGCTTATGCGTAGACAAAAAGTTACTCGTAAACCTTACGCGTAATTTTGAAGTTATGCGTAGAGTTACTCGTAAGATTTTAGCTTATGCGTAAACTATGGTTAAGAACCAAAAATCCTTTACACTGTCACAGCGTAAGAGATATCCACAAGTTGAAGTGTTCCACACACTTATCCAAGTGAGGAAAGCACTAAGTAACAGTTATAGCACGAAGATTCTTCACCAAAAAGTTACGAGTAGAAAACTAGGGTTTTGACTTTTTGACTTCTACTCGTAAGAAATTTCCAACGATTCAAATGATTTCTTTTACCCAGATAGCCTTAAAAACACTCGAATAACCCAAAAATGTTGACCTTTTTCACCCAAAGTGCATAGAAAAGTTACGAGTAGAAATGACCAATAAACCAAATACGAGCTTAAAAATGAAGAAAAACACGTAAAGCTTCAAACTTTTTGCAAAAAACTGAAACTTTAGCACCAAATAAACCTTAAACCACAAGAATCTTGAATTTTTGAGTGCAAAAATTAAAGCTTTAAGCTTGACAAAAATGTATAACAAGAGCCTTTACGCGTAACCCTTCAAAACAAACACAAACACTCCTAAACCATTGTTAGGCAATTGATACCAATTGTAGGACCACTACGATATATCAACCTTTTCACGAGTTCCACGCATAACTTTGGTTAACGTGGGTATTACGTGATAAGGTTGATATATCGTAGTGGTCCTACAGTAATTATGTCTCGACACATTTAACTATCGATATGCGTTGAAGTCTAACCTTTTGTTGACTGAATTTGGTGCTCCCTCAAAGTTTCACTATTAATACCAATGAGTCGAAGCCAGTCTTCCTCAGCAACACCTATGGGATGTTTAAAAATCCACATCATAAATACAAAGCTTCAACCTACAAAGTACATATAATATATAAAATAAATCAAACCAGATTAGATGAATTACTGCGGATGAGATTATTCAACAATTCAAGACAATCATGTGGGGTAACAGACATCATTAGTTTTAAATATCATACATGCAACGAATCAGTTTAAATGCTGAACCACGCATTCCAAATATAGAAAAACTACAAAGACTTGCTTGCACCTACACAAAGATTAAAAAGAAAAGAAAGGTATTAAGAATTAGGCGTGGAGGATAGTGAGTTGAATACAGAAATGCAAACTACTGTAATATTTGTTTTATGGAATAAAAGTGATTAACCATGTTTTGTTAATTGTATATGGGTTTGTGTGAGCCGAACCCATGAAATATGGAATACAAAACCTCAAGTTCAAAGATTAGATCATTTTATATATAATTACAAAAAATTTAAAAAATTCGGACAAAATGGCACCCAACCAACCCGACCCATTTTGACCCTTACCAACAAGAAACACATTTGGACCTGCTACTCGTCCCACCCATATTGCTTCTACTAATGAGTCAAAAAGTCGCTTTAACTTACAAAGTGAGAAACTTCTAAATATTTTCATGCGACAACAATTATGAGCAAACATAGACCTGCTACCCATCCCACACTGTGACAACTCGCAATTTCAAGTCATTTCTCAAGTTTCACAATTTCATCATTTACCGTAAACTGAGTTTACGAGTTTCAAATTCGCGTAACCTTAATGGTTTAGCGGCGAATTCATGATCATATCATCACGAACATTTCATATAGACTAATTTTAGTCTACATTTCATTAACATCATTATCATTATATTATTTCATGCATGGTTTTGCATTTTACATTAAACGTATAATTTTTATATTAAATAAACGTTATCGCGTAATTAATTATTTTGAACAATTGATCCATTACTTCCAAAAATTATCCCGATATATTTTTATACTCATATTTAGATTATAAAAATAATATTATGAGTTTACCCAGTGTTTTAAATTTATTTTGTAACTAAATTGTTGTATTTATATAATTACGACGATTTCCTTAAATTCAACCCGATAATTATATTTCACTCAAATTTTGCAAGAAATGTATTTTTATAATTTTTATGACATCGATATATTTTATTTTGTTCTGTTAAAATTTATTTCTAGCTAACGCTACCCTAAATACTATTTTAACTTACAACTTACAAACTATATCTACACATTAATACATTTATTAAAAAAAAAAAAAAAAAAAAATCAAACTTTTCTTTTCTTGTCATGAATCCCACGCCACCCCCTTAGTGTCCTCCATATTTTATGGATCTTGTCTAGTGAATCACCAAGAGATATTTGCAAATTATCATGACAAGTTAATGTATTATACTTGTATTATATTTTATCTATTCACTACTTTCACCATTCACTTCATTTTGTAAACCAATAGACCAAAATTTCATCTTTCTTTTCTCTCTACTAATTCGGCAGCCAAGGGACCTAGGAAGGGATCAAAATTTTTTCTCAAGCTCAAGTTAATCACAATCTAGATCACACTCTTGTTAAGGTTTTGAAATAAAAACCTAGGGTGTTTAGGTTAAACCTTGTTCTTTGCACCTCATCAAATTTACTTGTAAGCATATTACTATCATTTTACATCTTTCCTTTTCATTTCATAAGTATTTCATCATTTTCATAGCAAGCATGCAAGACTTGTGTTGTTTATACCATTTTTACCATTGATTTTTAGAGTTTATTACATAAGAGTCATCCTATAATTATTCCCTTGGTATATTTTGGTCTTGATGATGTTTAGGAACCCATGACACCCTAAGAAGGTGTATGGTAGGATTAGATTAGCTTTGGAGTTGATTTGAAGGGATTAGAATAGGTTTAGTACGAGAAAAACTATTTTCGATAAGTATAAAAAGTGTTCTGTCCTTATTTTGTTTTTCTGGAAAATCCGACAGTAGGCACGAAATTTTGGCCTTGATATTTAGAAAATATACTTTAAAACGAATCCGTGGCCGCTTGAACGGATAAAAACGGAGTTATAACGAAGAAGTTATGAATTTTTCAAGTTTAACGACGAAATATATAATTTCTGAAAATTTCAGCAAAGGGTTTTTGTTTTGTACGAGTCAAAAACGAGTCCTAAGCTTTACAAATTATTTCGACTTATCAAAAATATATTAGTATACTTTGATACGAAGCTAAGGACGTATTATACGTAGAAAACGGATTTGAAACGACTAAGATATACACGTTTTCATAAAATTGCCGTAACTATTATTTTTAGAAAAACTATATTATTTTTACGAGACAAGTGTTACGGTAACTAAAATGACTATGTTGAGGGCTGTTTTTAACGTAGATGTGGAACTTTTTGGAACGAGATGTCTTCTAATAAAATCGAGATCACCAAGCATATTTTTCAAAACGACCAACCGTTTGTATAGCGGAGTTGTAATAAATTATTTACGGTCGCTTAAACTTTGCCGAAACTCACTTTTTACACAACAATTGGACAAAGTCACCATCTTTAACCTTTATTATCTTTATGTTCGAGACCTCTATGACGAAAACTCCTGTACTAAAACTTCTAGATTTTGATACAAGCTTTCCAAAACCGTCGAGTTCGTTTCCTAACGTGCGACGTACACCATTTTACGACTAGTTTTTCAAAGCCATTTTTGTCACTTTTATAAAATTTCCGACGACTTTATTTTACGACGAAAAGTGATAATTTCACTATAAATCATTACGAAACCATTGTAGGATGACATTTTGACGTAAATACTTGTAAAGTGATTTAAGAATGGTCAAGACGTCAAAAGAGTATTTTTCGACGATAAGTATTATTTTCAAAACCCGTAAATGGTATAAATAACATACGAAATGCATGCATAACATTACATCATAACTCATTACATATCATATCATATCATTTGTAATAGGTCCAGATTAAAGTTTCCCGCTATACTTCAGTGTACTCACTCTTGTCATCATACCAGTTTATCAAGTGAGTTCATAGCCCCACTTTTACTCTTTTAACTGTTTTACAAACTCTTGGGGGAGATACATGCTACATTTTTAATCGAACACAACTGCTTTGAACTGTATGCTATATCTGAATGTTTTATTGTCACTAAGTATTTGCCATGTTCGAAGTCCCTACATCATGAACCATTAGTCACTTGCGAGTGAGCGCGAATATTGTGAATAGGCCTATTGGAATTAACACTCCCGCTCTTATTGACCCAGTTAGGGGAAATCGAGCGCACTATATTTGAACCAGTAAGGTAAATTGGCAAGTTTACCTATTAGGGCGGCGATGAAACGATGATTACCAATTTTTATTGGTGCGATGTTACGCTTTGGTGTCATGAACTTAGTGAAATAAATACGATTTTGTTTTCAACGATGAGTGTGAAACAATTTAACTCACACTACGATGATTGTGTTCAAACGAATTAATTAAACCTATGGATTTCACTCAACCTTTGTGTTGACCTTTTTAAGCATGTTTTATCTCAGGTATCTAAGGCATACTTCATGGCATGCATGTGGACATATCATAGAGTCGCGGCGACGACGCGTCTCACATAGGATTAATACAATTTAAAAACATCGTTTGACTTGTACTAAACTTATTTTCCGTGCATAGTAACTTTCATTTGGGACCTATACTTTGTAACTCTGATTATTTTATTAAATCAAACGATGTATTTTCCAAACGACACTTTAGGTCGTTCAATATAACTGTGATTGTGATGCTATGACAGTCAATCCCCAGGAATTCCATTCCGCTGCAAAACAGGTAATTTGGGGGTGTGACAGATTGGCATCAGAGCTTCGGTTATAGAGAACTAGGTTGCATCATTGACCCTAGACTATAACTACATCATCATAGCATCTCATCATTTCATCATAAGTGCATGTTCACTTTACATGCGGTTTATACGTACATTTTTCGAGTTATTTACTCTCATTTCATATTGATTGTCACATGGATGCCTTTAAATGCCCATTCCATTATTCTTTCTTCATACTCTAATGTAGAGGATGCCTTGTTATTCCCCATCAAAATTTCAACATCAATTGACTCATCACCGATAACGTCGAACGCCGAGATAAACCTTTAAGTACGGCAAAGTCACTCTCACTCCTTTGTTTCATCACTAACATGTCGAGTTACACTTTATTCACACATTAAGTCACTAAACCACCATACATTTGAAGCACTTACAACATCTCATAACCCATCTTTTGGGAAACCGTCGATTATTTTGAAAGATAACCTCAAACTTATCATTCTTATCACATTTCTTTGGAGCGTTTATTATTAACATCGGATTTTGCTACGTCTCACCATTTCCTCTTGTTTTGAAGAAGATATGGCACCGAAGAAAGCCACAGCTGAAATGACACAAGCGGCTATTCAAAAGTTGGTAAGGGATAGTGTAGCAGAGGCATTAAGGATTGAAAGGGAAACGGTGGCTGCTGCTGCTGCCGAGGCCGCGGCTGTTGCTGAAGCCGCAAGGCTTGCTGCTGCTACTGGAAATGCAGGAGGATCCGGAGTTAAGAGTTGTTCTTACAAGGATTTCAAAAGTGGAGATCCCACCAAGTTTAAAGGGACTGAAGGAGCCACTGCCATGGTGCGATGGTTCGAGAAATTGGAGTCTGTGTTTTTGCTGTGTAATTGCCCGGATGATAGTAAGGTCAAGTTTGCTACAAGTACACTACTCGATGGAGCATTGTCGTGGTGGAACTCATATGCTCAACCGATGGGAATGGAGAATGCTTTCAAGCTTACTTGGGAGCAATTCAAGGGTTTGGTAACTAAGAAATTTTGTCCTCGTACGGAAGTGAAAAAGTTGGAGACAGAATTCTATGAACTAGTAACAACTGGGTATGATATTGACACTTACATTCGGAGATTCCAAGAATTGGCCGCGTTATGCCCGTCTATGGTTTCGGATAACGAGAAGTTACTAGAGGCTTTTATCGGGGGACTTCCCGAGGTTATTCAAGGAGATGTGACTTCGTTTGATCCACAAACAATCGAGGAAGCTATTAGGGTGACTCAAAAGCTCATGGCCCAGGTAGTGAAGAGAGGTAAGTACACCAACACCAACCAAAACAACAACAACCCCAACAACCGCACCAACTACAACAATAACCAAAACAACAACAACAACGATGATAACCAAATCAACAATAACAAAAGAAAATGGGAAAATGACCAAGGAGGTTATAACAACAACAACCAAAACCACAACATTAACCATCATCAACAACAAAATAGAAGGCAAGAAGCGGGAATGGTTTATGTCGCTGCACCAATGAGAGGTAGAGGGTATGCTGGAACACACCCACTATGTAATCGATGTAATTTTCATCACTCGGGTCCTTGCCCTGCCAAGTGCCACAAATGCCAAACACCGGGACATCTAGCCAGGGATTGTAAAGGTAAAGCCGTAGTCACATGCTTCGGATGTGGGGAGCAAGGACACTATCGGAACCAATGTCCTCAAAACCAAGGTCAACCAGTTGAAGGTGCTCATGGGAATGCATACATGTTAGGAGGAGAAGCTCGTCATGGTCACAACGACGCGGAAGACTGAAGGAGTTCGGAAACTAACAGTCTTATTTCTCCTTATGTACTATGTCGCACTAAGTTTATGTTTTCCATCTTATCTGAATCTTTATAACTTAAGATGTACTACTTTTGATAAACCACTCGTTGTAAAATATTCTCATCTATCGTACTTATTTTCTTTCCGATTTGTTATTACTTACGAGAATTTTACTTCCTTTTTACTTTAACTACCATTTTAACGACACGGTTTAAATCCTTGTAAACATTGAGAGTTATAACAACTAAACCGAACGTCACGTCATCGTTCCTTAATTATACATAGCCTAGCTAACTATGTCTAATTCTGGAGGGATCACGTTATGTTGGGAGCGGTTATTTATAAATCTTAGTGCAAGCAGAATCTTCACATATTTCAAAGTCAAAGTGTTACTTATGAGAGATTCATCCGATATTTTCTTTACTACGATGTTTTATACGCTCTCAATCATCGATAACCGTAACGACACTTCTCCATGTCTTTTCTCCTCGATATTCATCACAAACTCAAAAATTCGATAGACCAACACGAACTGAATTCAGGGACTGAATTCCTTTTTAGATGGGCGAATGTGACAACTCGCAATTTCAAGTCATTTCTCAAGTTTCACAATTTCATCATTTACCGTAAACTGAGTTTACGAGTTTCAAATTCGCGTAACCTTAATGGTTTAGCGGCGAATTCAAGATCATATCATCACGAACATTTCATATAGACTAATTTTAGTCTACATTTCATTAACATCATTATCATTATATTATTTCATGCATGGTTTTGCATTTTACATTAAACGTATAATTTTTATATTAAATAAACGTTATCGCGTAATTAATTATTTTGAACAATTGATCCATTACTTCCAAAAATTATCCCGATATATTTTTATACTCATATTTAGATTATAAAAATAATATTATGAGTTTACCCAGTGTTTTAAATTTATTTTGTAACTAAATTGTTGTATTTATATAATTACGACGATTTCCTTAAATTCAACCCGATAATTATATTTCACTCAAATTTTGCAAGAAATGTATTTTTATAATTTTTATGACATCGATATATTTTATTTTGTTCTGTTAAAATTTATTTCTAGCTAACGCTACCCTAAATACTATTTTAACTTACAACTTACAAATTATATCTACACATTAATACATTTATTAAAAAAAAAAAAAAAAAAAAAATCAAACTTTTCTTTTCTTGTCATGAATCCCACGCCACCCCCTTAGTGTCCTCCATATTTTATGGATCTTGTCTAGTGAATCACCAAGAGATATTTGCAAATTATCATGACAAGTTAATGTATTATACTTGTATTATATTTTATCTATTCACTACTTTCACCATTCACTTCATTTTGTAAACCAATAGACCAAAATTTCATCTTTCTTTTCTCTCTACTAATTCGGCAGCCAAGGGACCTAGGAAGGGATCAAAATTTTTTCTCAAGCTCAAGTTAATCACAATCTAGATCACACTCTTGTTAAGGTTTTGAAATAAAAACCTAGGGTGTTTAGGTTAAACCTTGTTCTTTGCACCTCATCAAATTTACTTGTAAGCATATTACTATCATTTTACATCTTTCCTTTTCATTTCATAAGTATTTCATCATTTTCATAGCAAGCATGCAAGACTTGTGTTGTTTATACCATTTTTACCATTGATTTTTAGAGTTTATTACATAAGAGTCATCCTATAATTATTCCCTTGGTATATTTTGGTCTTGATGATGTTTAGGAACCCATGACACCCTAAGAAGGTGTATGGTAGGATTAGATTAGCTTTGGAGTTGATTTGAAGGGATTAGAATAGGTTTAGTACGAGAAAAACTATTTTCGATAAGTATAAAAAGTGTTCTGTCCTTATTTTGTTTTTCTGGAAAATCCGACAGTAGGCACGAAATTTTGGCCTTGATATTTAGAAAATATACTTTAAAACGAATCCGTGGCCGCTTGAACGGATAAAAACGGAGTTATAACGAAGAAGTTATGAATTTTTCAAGTTTAACGACGAAATATATAATTTCTGAAAATTTCAGCAAAGGGTTTTTGTTTTGTACGAGTCAAAAACGAGTCCTAAGCTTTACAAATTATTTCGACTTATCAAAAATATATTAGTATACTTTGATACGAAGCTAAGGACGTATTATACGTAGAAAACGGATTTGAAACGACTAAGATATACACGTTTTCATAAAATTGCCGTAACTATTATTTTTAGAAAAACTATATTATTTTTACGAGACAAGTGTTACGGTAACTAAAATGACTATGTTGAGGGCTGTTTTTAACGTAGATGTGGAACTTTTTGGAACGAGATGTCTTCTAATAAAATCGAGATCACCAAGCATATTTTTCAAAACGACCAACCGTTTGTATAGCGGAGTTGTAATAAATTATTTACGGTCGCTTAAACTTTGCCGAAACTCACTTTTTACACAACAATTGGACAAAGTCACCATCTTTAACCTTTATTATCTTTATGTTCGAGACCTCTATGACGAAAACTCCTGTACTAAAACTTCTAGATTTTGATACAAGCTTTCCAAAACCGTCGAGTTCGTTTCCTAACGTGCGACGTACACCATTTTACGACTAGTTTTTCAAAGCCATTTTTGTCACTTTTATAAAATTTCCGACGACTTTATTTTACGACGAAAAGTGATAATTTCACTATAAATCATTACGAAACCATTGTAGGATGACATTTTGACGTAAATACTTGTAAAGTGATTTAAGAATGGTCAAGACGTCAAAAGAGTATTTTTCGACGATAAGTATTATTTTCAAAACCCGTAAATGGTATAAATAACATACGAAATGCATGCATAACATTACATCATAACTCATTACATATCATATCATATCATTTGTAATAGGTCCAGATTAAAGTTTCCCGCTATACTTCAGTGTACTCACTCTTGTCATCATACCAGTTTATCAAGTGAGTTCATAGCCCCACTTTTACTCTTTTAACTGTTTTACAAACTCTTGGGGGAGATACATGCTACATTTTTAATCGAACACAACTGCTTTGAACTGTATGCTATATCTGAATGTTTTATTGTCACTAAGTATTTGCCATGTTCGAAGTCCCTACATCATGAACCATTAGTCACTTGCGAGTGAGCGCGAATATTGTGAATAGGCCTATTGGAATTAACACTCCCGCTCTTATTGACCCAGTTAGGGGAAATCGAGCGCACTATATTTGAACCAGTAAGGTAAATTGGCAAGTTTACCTATTAGGGCGGCGATGAAACGATGATTACCAATTTTTATTGGTGCGATGTTACGCTTTGGTGTCATGAACTTAGTGAAATAAATACGATTTTGTTTTCAACGATGAGTGTGAAACAATTTAACTCACACTACGATGATTGTGTTCAAACGAATTAATTAAACCTATGGATTTCACTCAACCTTTGTGTTGACCTTTTTAAGCATGTTTTATCTCAGGTATCTAAGGCATACTTCATGGCATGCATGTGGACATATCATAGAGTCGCGGCGACGACGCGTCTCACATAGGATTAATACAATTTAAAAACATCGTTTGACTTGTACTAAACTTATTTTCCGTGCATAGTAACTTTCATTTGGGACCTATACTTTGTAACTCTGATTATTTTATTAAATCAAACGATGTATTTTCCAAACGACACTTTAGGTCGTTCAATATAACTGTGATTGTGATGCTATGACAGTCAATCCCCAGGAATTCCATTCCGCTGCAAAACAGGTAATTTGGGGGTGTGACAGATTGGCATCAGAGCTTCGGTTATAGAGAACTAGGTTGCATCATTGACCCTAGACTATAACTACATCATCATAGCATCTCATCATTTCATCATAAGTGCATGTTCACTTTACATGCGGTTTATACGTACATTTTTCGAGTTATTTACTCTCATTTCATATTGATTGTCACATGGATGCCTTTAAATGCCCATTCCATTATTCTTTCTTCATACTCTAATGTAGAGGATGCCTTGTTATTCCCCATCAAAATTTCAACATCAATTGACTCATCACCGATAACGTCGAACGCCGAGATAAACCTTTAAGTACGGCAAAGTCACTCTCACTCCTTTGTTTCATCACTAACATGTCGAGTTACACTTTATTCACACATTAAGTCACTAAACCACCATACATTTGAAGCACTTACAACATCTCATAACCCATCTTTTGGGAAACCGTCGATTATTTTGAAAGATAACCTCAAACTTATCATTCTTATCACATTTCTTTGGAGCGTTTATTATTAACATCGGATTTTGCTACGTCTCACCATTTCCTCTTGTTTTGAAGAAGATATGGCACCGAAGAAAGCCACAGCTGAAATGACACAAGCGGCTATTCAAAAGTTGGTAAGGGATAGTGTAGCAGAGGCATTAAGGATTGAAAGGGAAACGGTGGCTGCTGCTGCTGCCGAGGCCGCGGCTGTTGCTGAAGCCGCAAGGCTTGCTGCTGCTACTGGAAATGCAGGAGGATCCGGAGTTAAGAGTTGTTCTTACAAGGATTTCAAAAGTGGAGATCCCACCAAGTTTAAAGGGACTGAAGGAGCCACTGCCATGGTGCGATGGTTCGAGAAATTGGAGTCTGTGTTTTTGCTGTGTAATTGCCCGGATGATAGTAAGGTCAAGTTTGCTACAAGTACACTACTCGATGGAGCATTGTCGTGGTGGAACTCATATGCTCAACCGATGGGAATGGAGAATGCTTTCAAGCTTACTTGGGAGCAATTCAAGGGTTTGGTAACTAAGAAATTTTGTCCTCGTACGGAAGTGAAAAAGTTGGAGACAGAATTCTATGAACTAGTAACAACTGGGTATGATATTGACACTTACATTCGGAGATTCCAAGAATTGGCCGCGTTATGCCCGTCTATGGTTTCGGATAACGAGAAGTTACTAGAGGCTTTTATCGGGGGACTTCCCGAGGTTATTCAAGGAGATGTGACTTCGTTTGATCCACAAACAATCGAGGAAGCTATTAGGGTGACTCAAAAGCTCATGGCCCAGGTAGTGAAGAGAGGTAAGTACACCAACACCAACCAAAACAACAACAACCCCAACAACCGCACCAACTACAACAATAACCAAAACAACAACAACAACGATGATAACCAAATCAACAATAACAAAAGAAAATGGGAAAATGACCAAGGAGGTTATAACAACAACAACCAAAACCACAACATTAACCATCATCAACAACAAAATAGAAGGCAAGAAGCGGGAATGGTTTATGTCGCTGCACCAATGAGAGGTAGAGGGTATGCTGGAACACACCCACTATGTAATCGATGTAATTTTCATCACTCGGGTCCTTGCCCTGCCAAGTGCCACAAATGCCAAACACCGGGACATCTAGCCAGGGATTGTAAAGGTAAAGCCGTAGTCACATGCTTCGGATGTGGGGAGCAAGGACACTATCGGAACCAATGTCCTCAAAACCAAGGTCAACCAGTTGAAGGTGCTCATGGGAATGCATACATGTTAGGAGGAGAAGCTCGTCATGGTCACAACGACGCGGAAGACTGAAGGAGTTCGGAAACTAACAGTCTTATTTCTCCTTATGTACTATGTCGCACTAAGTTTATGTTTTCCATCTTATCTGAATCTTTATAACTTAAGATGTACTACTTTTGATAAACCACTCGTTGTAAAATATTCTCATCTATCGTACTTATTTTCTTTCCGATTTGTTATTACTTACGAGAATTTTACTTCCTTTTTACTTTAACTACCATTTTAACGACACGGTTTAAATCCTTGTAAACATTGAGAGTTATAACAACTAAACCGAACGTCACGTCATCGTTCCTTAATTATACATAGCCTAGCTAACTATGTCTAATTCTGGAGGGATCACGTTATGTTGGGAGCGGTTATTTATAAATCTTAGTGCAAGCAGAATCTTCACATATTTCAAAGTCAAAGTGTTACTTATGAGAGATTCATCCGATATTTTCTTTACTACGATGTTTTATACGCTCTCAATCATCGATAACCGTAACGACACTTCTCCATGTCTTTTCTCCTCGATATTCATCACTAACTCAAAAATTCGATAGACCAACACGAACTGAATTCAGGGACTGAATTCCTTTTTAGATGGGCGAATGTGACAACTCGCAATTTCAAGTCATTACCAATTTTTATTGGTGCGATGTTACGCTTTGGTGTCATGAACTTAGTGAAATAAATACGATTTTGTTTTCAACGATGAGTGTGAAACAATTTAACTCACACTACGATGATTGTGTTCAAACGAATTAATTAAACCTATGGATTTCACTCAACCTTTGTGTTGACCTTTTTAAGCATGTTTTATCTCAGGTATCTAAGGCATACTTCATGGCATGCATGTGGACATATCATAGAGTCGCGGCGACGACGCGTCTCACATAGGATTAATACAATTTAAAAACATCGTTTGACTTGTACTAAACTTATTTTCCGTGCATAGTAACTTTCATTTGGGACCTATACTTTGTAACTCTGATTATTTTATTAAATCAAACGATGTATTTTCCAAACGACACTTTAGGTCGTTCAATATAACTGTGATTGTGATGCTATGACAGTCAATCCCCAGGAATTCCATTCCGCTGCAAAACAGGTAATTTGGGGGTGTGACACACACCCATACACTGGTCCAAAAAACATATTTTTCCAGCAAACCCAAACACGTCAGTTGTTTGGGCTGAATTGTTAACAACCAAGTACAGGGCTACAGGCAAGCAATGTAACCTATTTACTATGAAATGATTCTCTATCTCCTATGTGCGACCTTGGTATTAACTTTCACCAGTATATTGCGGCCAAAATGACAGTTTCAGCTTTGCTTCTGTCATTAAGTATCTACAAGTTATGAAACACAGTATTCAGCCAATTTGTCAAGTGTCCTTATTGTCCGCACGACTGAAATCTCAGCAACAAAACTATATCAGTATATATGAATATCTGGTATGTAATCACTCTCCTCCATTTTCAAAAACAGCTCTTTTGCTCCGCCTAAGTTCCTGTTTCGGCAAAGGTCTATAAAGCTTCTATCAGGCCAGGTAAGAAACATGGAGCAGGCGCAGCAATATCAGACACAAAACAATAGCCAAAAGCAAAGGAAAAAAATACAGCTCCCAAAATCGGATAACACAAAAAGAGACACATAACTGCTTATCCGATTCCCATTGGCTTCAAACTTAGTAGCATGTCAAAGAAGAAGTCTAGGACTCCTATTCATGGAAACATTCATGTAAGACTGACAAAGCAACAAGCTTGTTTATTTCAGTTACCAACAGATAAAGGGTGCATATGGAGGTTAGTAACAGTAATGCCACATATGATCACCCGCATTAATTGGTCTTGTCACAAGTACAGACCCGTATGAGATACAACGTCACTTCTGTTTAGAGAGCTAACGCTGATAACAAAGGGTCTGATTGACCATATTTGAAGCTGCAGTTCTCCAAAAATCACCTCCAAACCACCTGGTACGTGCATTGAACATTATATAACTAACGTACAGAACTGGGTGTGTGTGAATGTGAAGGTATGTCCAACGACTATTTCACTTGGGACCCTTTTACCATGACTATCAACCTGTGTCCGACTTTACACTTGTACAAATCCCAGTCAACAAAATAATTGAAATCCTAGAAATAAAGAAAGATATTTTTCAAGTTCCTATGAATGATGATTACAGAATGAATAATAGTACTATTTTTCAAGTTCCTATTGATAGTCTTTGTAAAACCCAAATTATAAGCAAACAAATACAAATACAAAAACTACAGCAACACTTATAAATCAAAACTATAATGAAATGATAACATACCTGATGGGCGTAGAGAATTGGTGCCGAGAATTATGTCGTATTTACGAATTAAAAACAGATACATTAAATCTCAGTGTGCGTAAAGGCATAATCCTTGCCTACATACACCATATTATGAAATAATAAGTAATAATAATAATGATGATGTTAGAACTTCTTATGTAGAAAGTTTCACCAGTCACCTTGTGACTCACGAATTATCATTGTAGTGATAGATCTTTTCTGAAACAAAGCATTATTGTAAATTATATAAAGCCCTAATTCAAAATTACTGTAAATAGATCCCAGAATCGTACCTTTGGAGTATCATCATTTAATTGTCGGCTTGATTAGTCAGTCAATAGCCCTAATACATGAACAACAACAAAAAAAAATGATTTAATTCCTCAAAAAAATAGATCTAAAAATGGTATCGATTAGGTGAATATGTTTTTTGAATTAGATTAGGCGTTTTGATATTGGGAGGGTTTTGATTTTGGAAATGCCGAGTGAAAAAAAGGAGGATTGACATCTTGTTTGACTGGCATTGAAGAATAACTTAAATGTAGATCCGAATGAGTAGGGTTTCGGTTATGTTTAAGATTGAAGATGGTAATGTTTGAGAATGAATACCAATCTGGGAAGAAGAGTTTGTACAACAAAATGTGCATTGCCTATTTGGTTGAGGCGCTTGTGTATGAACCTCTTAACCCGAGTTCGAACCTTGCAATTTCCCAATTTTTTTCAATTGTAACCCGAAATTGTGCCTAGTCATCATTTCCACCTCATCATAGGATGCGCCATGTCAACATTTTGAAACCATGTTGCAACCTGCCTAGGCTGCAACCCTATTTCTTTTGGTAGCTGAATCTTTCGGTCCGACTCAACCTTTTTATCGTATAATCTATCGTTGAAGAAATTTTGGTGGACCAGCATTCATCTTATGTGCTTACATGTTTACCACATGGCTCGTCACATGCACCAGTGACCAGCCCTTTGAGAAGTAAATTTTCAGCACTTGTCATTTATACCTCTTCTGGAATCTATAGCAGGATATATAGGCTATAACTAATATCATAAAAAGCAAAACCAAAAAAATATACTTTTGGTCAATCAAATGTTGGAATCATTAGAATTTTAGTAACAAATATCACTTGGTATGTTTATCATTGAGTCAAGTACTTTAACCAGGCGTAATTGTCTACCAACTATCAGCAATATCCACATTAAGGTTTAAAATATTGCATCTTTGAAGGCTTAAAGGAGCAGCTTATGTTTCTGCTTAACCGGCAATCTAATCCCTCCTTAGGCGATTAAATACTACATAGAATGTCTAGCTCCGCTAGATGCTTTTAAAAACATTGTGGACCTAGATATATCCTAAATCTCGTATCATCCATGTCCAAGCAGAATTATCATGGTTGAAAACAATAGGATTAGGATTTGTTCTTAGAAAACACTTATGGTTGAAGATTCATTGGCTTCGCAGAATTATCAGATTATCGCTTATGATTAATGTCCAAATAGAAAAATCATGGTTCAAAATTCATTAACATAGATATATCATTGTTGATAACAATATGAACTTACGTGCATACTGGATTGGGTATTGTTATTGTTGTTGTATAACAATATGAACTTAAAAAAAATTATGGTGTTGTTCTTGCGACTTGCGAGGCCAATGAACTTAGACCTATTTGCTCTCTACTAAAACTGTTTTGGCAACCACAGATTAGCTTAAATGTCCGGGCTTTTAAACAGATGCAAAAAGAATCCTATGCTTTCAAACATCATAAGAGTGAAGAAAACACGATAAACATGAAATTTGCATAACATAATAAATGACTTATCATCACTAATTAAAGTATTCAACTGATGACATTTAGCAAGTGACTTTAATTGCACAAAAAATATAGCATGGCAATTATGCTTACCAAAAATCACTATGCAACATTATCCAATCACCGACAATAAATAGCCTGGTCAATGAATGGAGGAATTTGTTTAATCTCAGTTCCAAGTTCTTGTTCGATCCTATACCTGAGAAAAAGATAAAACCGAATGAGATTGGTAAAGGAGTAATATCAAATGATAAAAATCTGCAAGTGTAAAGGAGCAGAATGCATAAAGATTAAAGCGATCTTCGTATGTTATCAGATTTACTGCTAACCCAAGGTGTCCAGATCTCCCGGATCGACCAACCTGCGCATAAATTATTTAAACATAAATGAATCATAATGCACATATACTTGAGATAAAACAATGTTTATATTCCAACTTCCAACCATACCCTGTGCGGATATGTTTCTGAATTTTTCGGGAAGTCGAAATTGATAACAACATTTACTGCTTGAATATGTTGAACAACTTGAGGACAACAGTTACCTTCAGTAAGTATCTTAAAAAGCAACAGAAGCTATAAAATATGATACACTCATGGCCTTAGCTTCTATAAATGTACTCATCAGTATAACAACTGGAGAAAATGGAGACGTTTAGAAAAAAAAGCTACAAAGGTTTAAGAAATGCGCTAAATATGTTGAACAATTAGCAACAAACTGATTCTTCAAAACATCTTTTTTACACTTAGCTCTACAAGTATGCCCAAAATGCCCTTTTCCAATTTCTTCCCCCAACTAATATTTCACCCGAAAATTCGTCACAAACCCAAAATTCTTATCCAAAGGCATCACTTCGTGTGTTGTATCAATCATGAACAAACAAAAACCCCCAAAATCGAAACCTTAACTCCTGTGTTGTATCAATCATGAACAGACAAAAATTAACCCAAAATAATACCCAACCCTAGGTCAATATTCACCCATAGAAAGACTAACTCCATCCAACCATACACTTATGATGAAAAAATAAACACAATAAATGTAATTCGAATCTAAACACTAAAAAACCACATTGCAAAAATACATATTTAAACTTAATAGAAATCATAAAAAAGGCTTCTAATATTGCAAATTTATTAACCATAAAAAATTAAAATTGAATACAAAATACTAAGGAAAAAAAAAGAATCGAACCTGGCGAATTGGGTGATTTCTGGTAACCCATTTTCGAACCAAATCTGGAACTGCTACCTGGAGTAATTTTCTTGATGTAATCTGGAACTGCTACCTGGCGAATTGCATATTTTTCATCTGATTTTGATCTTGATGTAGAACACACAATCTTTGTTGTGGTTTAATCGATCTGTGAATCAATAATGAAAAGGATAAAAATGGAATGGATTGTAAAGATTGCAAATTTTTAGGAGAGAATGTTGACTAATTTTAATTAAAGCCGAGTGAATTGGGGAGGTAGTTTAGGAGATGAGTTATAAGCCGGATATGTAACTACAAATGGAAGAATATTAAGTTGGAAGTAGAAGATAAAACATCAATGTGTGGATTGCCTCAGTGGTTGAGGCGTTTGACTCTGAACGTTTAAACTCATGTTCGAATCTTGCATGCTACAAAAAAAATTTTATAATGTATCTGGGACAAGTGCCATGGTGGCATTTCCACCTCATCATAGATGCGCCATGTCACAATAAAAATGCCTAGTAAGCATTATCTATACTACTATATAAAACATTTGGGACTTTCTAAATAAAGAAGTCTTAAAAACTTAAGACACAAAACATTTCTTTAACAGGAAATAATTGTCTTACTTTTGCTATTAAAAATTCAGCTAAAAACGTGAATTTAAATGTCTTTTAACTCACTTGTAACAACCCTTTTCAATAGCTTCTTGCATACACACAAATATTTATTAAAAAAAATTTAACTGCTAAAAATCATTAATGATTATTAAAAATATGTAACCCCCATCCATCATATAAATCTGCACAAACCATTTGTTATCTCTCACACACATTTTCTTTTAATTCTTTGTGAGGAGAATCCTTGTTCATCTACAACAAAAATACTCTTACGGGTACTTTCTGCAAAAATTCATTATATGTTTGTTGCCCTGTCGGTTTGATGACCAATTAACCAACGGTTGACCAAAATGAAAAGACACAACAACAACAGTCAACAAGAACCTAAACCTAGACACAACCGAATACCGTCACAGTTCACTCCCCAACTCTCTCAAACATTAGACAATAAACACAAAAAGATCTCAAATATCACACAAGGACAACTCATCACAGATCTTCAAAGATAGTTGTCACTCGAAAGGCAATTCATTACAGATCTATTTAAAGCAAAGCTTCTTTTTATATTTGAAAGTTATAAGAAGAACAAAAACAAATCCGTCTCATTACTTCTATCTCTCGGTGAAACAAACATAAAACGAAATCAAAACCCACACCCTACCCGAGACCTTTTTCAAGATCTAGAAGCCAAATGTTGTGGTCTTTGTCCTTCGCATAAAAAGATAACAACTTAACATAAAAAATGTTACAAGTGTTGTGTGTTTGTGTTTCGAGCTACAAAGCAAAAGGAAAAAATATAAGAACGAAAAGGACGAATGTTTGTAACTGTGTTTGATTTTGAGAAAAAGTTTGGTGGCTGGTAGGCGTTCATTTGTAGTGGAGTGAGTTTAGGTTTAGCAAAAAAAATATGGTAGTTAGTTTTATATAGGGTGTCATATTAGGGTTAAAAGTTATTGGGCTATATTTTTTATATGAAAAGTGTTAAACGTAATTCACATTAGATAGTAGATATATTGGATTTTATTGGACCTTATTTCTTTTTTTTTGAAAGGATTGGACCTAATTTCTTATTTGGGTCAATCTTCTAAAGATGCAAATCTGTTCAAACTTTGTTACTAATTTTTCTAAAGATTTATTTTTTATATTTAATTTTGAACAATAACCCGTCATCGATATGCGAGATTCAAATATCTTTTTAATATCCGAATATTATAAAGAAAATAGCTATAACAAATTTGCTATATTATTTTCTTCTTTCGGTTAAAGAAAATCAAAACACAACCCTACCTAAGAGTTAAAGTTATTCCGACATGAAGTTTTCTACATTTATTATATAAAAAGTTAATAATTTAAAAGACGTAGTTCACCGGAAATTAAAATACCTAAAGTTATTGTTAGAAAAAAAATATTTAACTTTAAAGTGAGTACTCTCATATAACTAAGAAAGAGTTGCCAATCCATGATTTAAGTTATTAAAATACATAAATTTATTGTTAGAAAAAAAATATAAATGAAAAATATTTGCTCGAAATAAAATTGTCATAGGGTACCCGCCGCCGCATTGCGCGGGTACCTTGCTAGTACAATAAAAATGTTCATATGGTGTACACTTTAAAATATGTTACAATAGGCACCAATAAAAAGATGACAATCGGCATTCTTCTTTTAAAAAAAAATAAAAACTAATAAATAAGTTAAAAGGGTATATTCGGTAATTGTTTTATCCTACTCTTTTGCCAAAACCCGTCATTTACTCTCCCATTCCAAATATTTTTCTTTCACTTTCTCCATCTTCTTTTCATCTCCACAAACAAAAAAACACATATCCATCTCTACAAATAAAACACACATAAAAAAACACCTAGATAAATCACAAAAGATCTTTGATTTCTGAATCGATCCATCCAAATAACTGATGATGCCGTCGTGTGCCTCAACAACCACCGTCGTCATGGGTCTTCACTTTAAATTTTTGGGGGTTAAATACAGTGTATGGATTAGTCACCTTTGAATGTGTGTATCATCAATATGTAGAGTGATCTATCAATTTTGTAAAACATGATCCATAAAAGACGAGTGTAAGGCTACAAGTGAAGTATACCATGATTTTTTATTTGATAATTTTTTAGATGTATACGTGTAATGATTGTGCATCAAAGATAGTTAATTGAGAATCATTTGTTTTCATAGATGAGTTTGTGGACATATTGTTGTTCTTGACTAGTTATAATCCCCGTGCACGCACGGGATTTTTTCTAAATTTTTTATTTATATGTTATTATCTATTAAAGAAGAACAATTGCACGAGATTTTTTCTAATTTTTGTATTCATATAATTAAGCCATATTGAAAGATACATTAAGTTAAGAGTAAATTACACGGATGGTCTCTAAGGTTTGTCCATAGTTTCACTCACAGTCCCTGAAAGTTTAAAGTTGCATGGATAGTCCCTATCTCTAAAAAGAATAACACATGTGGTCCCTTATTTAACTGGCGTTAAGTAAGCTCCGTTATAATTTACATTTTTAGCCCTTTTGGTTGAAGGTCGTTACCTTGTCAGTCCATTATCATAACGGTCGTTTATAAGTTAAAGTTTTTCGACATTATGTACGTTTTTATACATTTTCTTACGTTTTTTTACGTTTTCGTCTGTTTTTTAACGTTTTCGTCCGTTTTTTATACGTTTTCATCCGTTTTTTATACGTTTTCGCCCGTTTGCTTACATTTTTTTACATTTTGGTCCGTTTTTATACGTTTTCGTCCGTTTTCTTCTGTTTTTTAACGTTTTCGTCATAAAATTTTTTTGACATAAAATTTCAAAAAAAAAATTTTGAAAAATTTTTCGACATAAAAATTTTGAAAAATTTTTACTCCAATTTTTTTCCGAAATTCTTTTTCAAAAAAATAACTGGAAAAAAAATAACTGGAAAAAAAAATTTCGAAAAAAATTCTTAAAAAGGAATTTCGAAAAAAAAATTGGAAAAAAAAAATTGAAAAAGAATTTCAAAAAAAATTTGGGAAAAAAATTCTGAACAAGAATTTTGAAAAGAATTTCGAAAATAAAAATTTATTTTTGAAATTTTATGTCAAAAATTTTTTATGTCGAAAACGTTAAAAGAGAGAAGAAAACATATAAAAACGGGCCAAAATGTAAAAAATGTAAGCAAATGGGCGAAAACGTATAAAAAATGGGATGAAAACATAAAAAAAACCAATGAAAACGTCAAGCGGACGAAAACATATAAAAACGGACCAAAATGTAAAAAAATGTAAGCAAACGTATAAAAAATAGATGAAAACGTAAAAAATGGACGAAAACGTATAAAAAACAGACGAAATTTTTTGGAAAAAAATTGGAGTAAAAATTTTTCAAATTTATGTCAAAAAAAATTTTCGGAAAAAAATTGAAAAAGAATTTCGGAAAAAAATTGGAGTAAAAATTTTTCAAAATTTTTATGTCGAAAAATTTTTCAAATTTTTTTTTTTGAAATTTTATGTCAAAAAATTTTTATGACGAAAACGTTAAAAAACAGAAGAAAACGTAGAAAACGGACGAAAACGTATAAAAACGGACGAAAATGTAAAAAAATGTAAGCAAACGGGCGAAAACGTATAAAAAACGGATGAAAACGTTAAAAAACAGACGAAAACGTAAGAAAATGTATAAAAACGTACCTAATGTCGAAAAACTTTAACTTATAAACGACCGTTATGATAATGGACTGACAAGGTAACGACCTTCAACCAAAAGGGCTAAAAATGTAAATTATAACGGAGCTTACTTAACGCCCGTTAAATAAGGGACCACAGGTGTTATTCTTTTCAGAGATAGGGACTATCCATGCAACTTTAAACTTTCAGGGACTGTGAGTGAAACTTTGGACAAACCTTAGGGACCATCCGTGTAATTTACTCTTAAGTTAATGTGGTAATGTATTGACTTTTGATAAATGTTTACCGATCCCTATACAGATTGTAATACACAATCATACTGAAAGTCGTATATATACTTCTAACTACAAAAATTGGTCTCTTAAGCACACAACACCACATCATATCATCCAATTATATAAACGTTCCCTTTACTATATTATCGACATCCGATCTCCTCTGATCAATATTTTCTTTGACCTTCTAGTGAGGACCTGGATTGAACATCATTCCCTATTGATTGAATGCATAATTTATTGATGATAACCTTGAACATGCACATCACTGTAAACCCCTACATAATCAAGAGAAGTAAATAAAAATAAATAAAGTGAGTGGTTATGGAACCTGTTATAAAAAGTTGAGGTATTTCGAATTGTTTGTTGACACGGATACAAAGTCAGATCAATATATATGAAAGGGAGATAACGACTTGTCATCACTCTAAACTCTTTGTAAGTGTAACTTTAGTGTTACACCTTTACTTGATATTTCAGCAAGTAACAATGCTCATTAGTTAATGGAAAAAATCTAAAGAGACATGCAGCCACCATTAAGTAAGCTTTCTTCATGCAGTCATATGCAACACCTTGTTTTCTCTCTTTTTAATGCACCAACAACATAATGTAGCTTATGCTTATAGAAATCTCTTAAGAATAATTTATTACCGTCAGGTGAAATGGTTTGTAAGTTCAGCTTATGGGCCGCTCCTCTTTCCTGTTTTCCCATATAGCTTAAGTATAGTAAATTAGTTAAACTTTTTTTATGCAATAGGATACAAGACACAGCTAGTTTAATTGATCATATGTTGCAACAACATACAAATATGAAACCTATTTTGTAGAAAATATTTTTAATCTTGTTACAGTTCTATGTAACTTCAATGTAATCCATCTAGTTTTTCAAATGAGTTGATTAAAGTCATCCTTCAAAAAATACATGTATCTAGTGTTTTATTTTGAAGCTCCTATTCACTTCAAGATCGATAAAATCATACCAAGACCCTAACTGTGAATTAGCATGGTTAAGAGGAAGGACCATGTTGTTGACATTACATACAATGAATGCATCAGTGTTAGAAATTAAGCATATGTGATGGGAACCCCGCGATTCTAGCATGAAAAGACTGTTGACACACAAAAAAGTAGTACTACAGATGTGTTTACCCTTTTGTCAACTATGTATCCATTTTGAATCACTTCAACCATTTCCTTCTAAGTTGAATTTATATTTTACCTATTTGGCTTCATAAACCGAATAGAAACATCCATATAGCAAATTGTTGGAACTTGCCACTTGGTGGCGGGTCAAAATGGATAATTATTGTACAGGTTGAGTTGGAGTAATCAAAACACTTGTTGTCAAAATGTTAATCTTGTGAATAATTAGCATGTCACAGGTTTATGACAAATTGTGTCACTTTTTTTTTATAAATAAATCACCAATAACCGCACGTTTTTCTAAGTAAGCAATCCCAAACGCTCCCTTACACGTATATAGATAAACTCTAAGATAAGCAGACACAAACACTCTCTAATTACATAAATAATAAGATTTTTGGTACCCAAACATTTTCAACTAAGTATATATTTGTTACTTGAAAACACAATAAACAAATAATGAATTCCAGAAAACTGATCAAACACCCCCTAAACAAAATAACCATTTTCAAAAGTGCTTAAGCTGTTTGACTACCTAAACAATGGGAGTTCTAAGAAGATAATGCTTATTAATGAAAATGCAAAGTTGTTTGGCTCTATGTAAACACTCAAAAGCGCTTAAGTTGTTATGACAAGTTTAGCCATACGTCCACTAAGAGGCAGTCTCAGTTCTGCATATTTGATTTGGATTTATTGCACATTACCAATTCTTACCACATATCCAACTTGTTGTATTAAAAGGTTAGAAATGTAAGTAGCATTTTTTCGTCTAAAAAGTAAATGATACAAATTTGAAACAGATTTTTCCTTAAATAAGTGTATCAAGATTGTGATCGCTTACGATAATTGAAGTTCTGCTTTGCTTTTTGTTAGCTCTTTCCTGATCTCCTAAAACCTAAGGCAACAGATGTATTAGCACAAGAAAATAAATGCAGATCAAATCGAACCAAAAACTTTCAGATTTAATCACCTTATTAACAAAGAAATTAGACGATGAACTATCCATATGTAGCTTTCGCTTGATTTTAGTATCTGTCCCCTCCTTAAGACTGGCATAAGTTCCCTTAACCGAATCATTTAACGGTAATGAAACAATATCTTTCTCAGAATCGTCACTCTTTTCCCAATCCAAAATACTACTAACAGGCTCCTTTTCTCCTTCTTTGTCAAGTCCTCGCTTATTACATTTTCAGCCATCAGAACCGTTGGTTTTTCGTTTTCTTTTTGTTTCAGTTCAAGATTCCATAATGGGTTCTCATGAGACATTCCAACACTGTTATCTTTTCCATTTTTTATGATGATGATGATAAGAGACCAAGAACTGATGCAGCTCGTTTGACTTGTTTAACGGCTGACTTTTGATGCTTTTCCTTGTGTTTGGAACCCATTTCTTGTAAGTCGATCACTGACCATTCGTTGTTTTGGTCTTTTTTTTATGGTCCAGCGATGACGACATCTTTTTGGTCGATTTTAGCTCTTTGAGCCGATAGCCTTTGTAACAATGGTGCCTTCAATGCATGATATTCCTCTTCTGATACAGTTTGCATAAAATGACTCATGAAACCAAAATTTAAAAAGACATTAAGTTTTTTAAAACACGAAAAGAACCCATATCATAATATGTTTGTATCTTGAAATTATCACATATCCAACAAAAAGATGCAGATTTACCGGAAAATCAAAATTTTAGCAAATCTTGATAATAATGCAATTTTTTATAAAAGCCAAAAAGAAATTAACTTTTATAAACTTGGTACAAACGCAACTCACAATTCGTTCAGTGGTTCATCGTGGTTGTCCTCCAGCATTTGTACTCAAGGTTGTAATCAGATTAGTAACAGGTGCAAGCTCCAGGCGGGTTTACCGGATTTGTGACAGGATTGGTGGTAGTTGTAGATGGTGACTCCACGAGGGTTAGCACGTGGAACTATGACAATACCGTGTCCGGCCTTAATTGCAGGGACGGCGACTGGTTTGTGAGTTGAGCTGAAAGTAAGGTTGTGGTTGGGGGACCGATGAAGTCAAATTCATTCAAATAGTGGAAATAATCTATAAGTGTTATGTGTACAAAAGGAAATAACCGTTCTTTCTCTCTTTCAGCCTTTTTTCTCTAAAAATCTTGCGACTTTTTGGCATGAGAAATGTCTGAGCTTCAACTGTCAAAACCAGGTAAACACTTGTTAATAAGAAGAAAAGTTGTTCATAGTAGCTCATTTAGTTATACTTAGAAACAGATAAAGGTAGGAAGATTGTGGATATGACATCGTCGAGTCGTTTACCAGCTAGGTAACAAATGAGTCGATTTGGGATATACCTAACATGTCTAAGAAAGAGTAAAATTTAAAACAACAGTTATATTCAATCTTGAAAACGGATAAAGAAGTGTTTGTGGGCAAAATCAGTCCATCACTATAGCATCACGCGTATTGACCTGGAACACTCCCTTACATGTTATTATAAACTGCCTAAAAGAATTTTATACACCATTTGTATAAACAGACGGCAAGGGCATCTATGATTTCAGTTGGTACCGCCTGAAAAACCAAAGATGTTATACTTTCTTTTGCATTACAGATTATGATAATAAAAAAACAGTGATTTATTAAAAAGTACATACAGCTCCAGAAGAGGAACACATATCCAAACACCGGTATTATAAATTGAGCTCTTTACTATATTTTACTAACTTTTGTTCCTATGTAGATGATATGTATGCTTATTAAAACATTGTTTTAATAAGGGAATTGCACAAATAGCTCATTTTAGTTGGATTTAAACTTATTCATTTATTAGCAAAAGAGTACTTCTTGCAAGATCTATTTGGTTTATTAGTGGAGTGAGTAATTACCACAATGGTGTCACCGAGTAGATGGGAGAACTTTTGTCGCATCTGAGTAGCACTGAATATCTGTCCTCCCTTTGAGGCATTGGATCATATCATACCCAAGAGAAAGATACACTCATAATTTCTCCGTCTCCATTGATTTGTGTATGCCAATTCTGAATCTTTGTCGATTTCTTCTACTACCCATATTGGAATACGTATCCTGCAATGTCGAAATCACTTTTCCATGTTACATATGCAAAAATCATATAAAGCATTAAAAAAAGTGGAACTCACATGCAAGAGTCGCCAACATTTCTACCATATTGATGAAATGGCATAACTGCTTGTACCTTCAATCCATACCTCTTTGCCATCTCAAAAAGATCGGCATAACCACCCCAGTTATAATCTCCTACAACCTCTTCCCCTAGCCCCTACCACACATCCACCATTACTCCCTCAACACCCGCACTTTTCAAATCCTTGAAACTTGCTTTCACAGCTTTCCTCTTATTTAGACTGTTTCACATTGTTACGATATCAATTGGCATCATCACATGGACTGGAACACCCTTTTCTTCCTTATTACTAATGTTGCAGCTTTTATACTCTTGTTGCACCTCCATTGGATCATAATTTTACATAGATCTGTTTGCCTTCTTCTATACCATGACTACAGTGCACATATACCGAGATACATCAGATGTCATATAAAGACAGAAGCATATACAATATAACCTAGTAAAAGCTAGTACAGAAAGTATCTATAGTTTTTAGTTATCATCCTCATGCCAAGAGAAAAAAAAACAACAATAAATATAGCGAAGACTTGCTAATATCACATCATGACATATAGTGATAATTACGAAATAAAAAAGCAAAATGACTCTTGGTCCTTGAATGCAACAATGTTGTCTACCGTTTGATTTCAGACCTATTGCAGTAAATTATATCGATAATGCCTAGATTAATCATAATTTTACCTCAAACGCAAGTGTTTTTTTAAACAAACTGCATGTTATTGATAAGAGAGTGCACTACACATGCTCAAAAATGTGATATACTGAGTAAAGATATGAGTCACCACTCAGAGTATAAGCAATAACGTAGAAGGGCAGTAAATTAAAGACCAACCTCCAATATCCCAGTGGCAGCAGGAATTACCACTTTCCCCTTCTTTCCGAGGAACATTCCGAAGTTTTTCATTAATCTGTAGTCACATAAAAGCTGTCATAAGGGGTATGTAGAGCATAACGCAGACATTAATACAATTCTTATACGATCCTCACAGAAACCATTTGCAACAAATCTAGCACATGGTAGCTTACCAGTTGCCACTTGAAACTCAGCTTCTACAACTAATTTTCTTTGCCTATCTTGTTTTGCAACCAGAATAACTTAAGGCGACATTATCTTGTTTTGCAATCAGAATAATTTAAGGCAACATAAAACATCTAAACACCAGCTTCCACAACTCAGTTGTATCACAATACCAAACATTCTTTAGTTACAAAAAATTCAAATTAACTAAATAAAATCCATAAATCTAAACAACATACTTCGATTTTGTCGATTGCTCAAGTTGGTAATTTGGGGCATGAGTTTTTTTTTTTATCGAATTATGTTTTGAGTTAGGGTTTGTGGAAGAATGGTATACTAATTGTTGGATAGACGATCTTTGCGTTCCGCTTCAATTTTTACCAAGTATGAATAATTACACATAGGCCCATGTGTATTTTTCCTCTTTTTGAACATGTCAGGTTAAAAACTTGAGGAAATTTCTAAAAGAGACATATAGCGAACCGTGTTACAAAAATAAACCATTGAATTTTGTGTCACCAAAAACTACTTTACGCGCAGATTACTTGCTCTTCCACTTTTTTTTGCGCTCCATACTTTTGATCGTTACACGTGTACTTTAAGATCAAATCTAAAATCGACATGTGGCATGGGAGCGCAATTTTTTTGCTCTCCCTATCTTTTGCGCTCCCAATTTTTGGTTTAGTGGGGACGGAGAGCAAACCTTTTTTGCTCTCCCAATTTTGAATATCATGTGGACATTAAAGTGCCACGTATACGGAGAGCAAATATTTTGCTCTCCCTCTACTTTTTGCGCTCCACTACCCTTTTTTTTACTTATCATCCGTATTTTTAAGTATATTTACTATATTTAAGAGGATAAACATGGTTTTTCAATTTTTGGTTTCGGGAGCGCAAATAAAGGGGGAGAGCAAAAATGTTTTGCGCTCTGTGTAGTTTTTTGTAATTCAATTTTAAAAAGTAGTTTTTTGTAAATCCATTCTAAAAAGTGACGTTTTGGTAATTGATTTTAAAAACTTTTTTTCCTAATTGTAACGATCTTTTTGAACATGTCAGGTTAAAAATTTTTTTTGACAAATATAGAAATATTTAAGGTTTCTTTTTTATAATTAAAAATCTTTTAAAAAATCAAATAAAAAAATTATTACCAAATAAGGTATGGTTTGATTTTTTTGAAATGAAAAATTCCCAGTAAGGGTTTTGTTTTATTATATAAAAGATTTATGGATATTAAATAATATTTTATTGTGTATTTGGTTAATTATGTGTGTTATTCATAGTTTTAATATCAATGTCTATTTTCTGACGAGGTTGCGATTCTACTTTGTTTCTAGATTTTTTTTTCTTTCAGAATTCGAATGTTGTATTCATTCTTTTTGGATTGCATATCAAGTTTTGAAAAAAGATAAACAAATGTGTTACTTTTTTTTACTTGTATTGAGTATTGACTAAAAGTATCTATTCATCAGTTGCTTTTTTTATTTTTATTTTTTTTTATTTTTTATTTTTTTTGTTTATGATTTTGATTTGTATATTAAGGAATTTTTTTTTTTTTTTTTTTTTTTTTTTTTTTTTTTTTATATTAAGTTTTGGACATTGTAGCGACACACTATGTTTATCCCTTAATTTTTTTATACATTTGGAATGACACGTTAAATTTTACAATATATTTATAGTGATACATATAGAGTGACACATTAAATCTTACGATATATTTATAATGACACACTAATTTGTAGTGACACACTAATTTTTAATACATTTGTAGCGACACAATATAAACTTTTTGAAGATTATAGCGACACACTATGTTTATTATATATTTTTTTACATATATAGAGTGACACATTAAATTTTACGATTTATTTATAATGACAATAATTTTTATGACTATTTTTATGTGTCACAAATTTTTTTATAGAATATTTTATTAAAAAAAAGACGTTAGATTATGGAGTGTAAAAATGCTGCAAATTTATTACGTTAAATGGAAAATGTAATTCAAAAGAAAAAAAAATATCGATATTAAATGAAAGAAAAAAACAATGCATCAAAACGTAGCATGTGGCTGTGAATTAAATTCATTAAAATGACATTATTAAATTTGGTATATAATGCCACTAATTTTTCATTTTATTACGATTATGCCATTTATCTAATTAAATTTGATCTTAATACATGAAGCTTGATCTAATGGTTCACAAATGTGCCTATTATTTTTCATTTTAAAGTGTTCACCACAAGAACGCCTCCTATATATATATATATATATATATATATATATATATATATATATATATATAGGGAAGGGTTATTTACAGAACCAAATAATTTGCGAGAACTGCGAGAACCAATCCTGGCCTTCCTTTTTTTTGATCTATGGTGTAGGATTCACATGGCATTTTGGTAAATAATTGGAATTTTTTTCTGCATTTTAATTAATTATGGGGACATTTTCGGAATTTCGTCTTCTCATTTAATTTGTAACTGCCTTCTCGGTGAAGTATGTTAATAACTTCCCCCCAAGTTGCTCAGTCAAGTAGTTTCTGAGATCAAAATAAATTCCTAAAAACCCGGTTGACATATCAAATCAAATAAACACACAATCTTATCCTTTGATAGTTTTTTAAAACCCCCAATTATTAGGGTTTTTTTCATATCAATCAAAGAAGGTGCGGCGGTACCAAAAAACACACATAATTGTTCTTGTTTCTGGGAAAAATGACAGGTATCGAATGGATATTATTTTATTTTTTATTTGTTTTGATTGTGTTATTTACATTGTTTCATTCTATACGTATGTTTAATTTTAAGAAAAAAAGGAATGATCATACTGCATGTGTGTTTTTGGGCGATATGTTTTACATGATTTTGTTAATTTATTTAGTCATTTTTTTTATTTTAATCATAGTTTTAGGTTAAATCGAAGTTTAATTAAGAAACAAAACGGATTGTTGAACTACATGTGTTTGTGTTTTTTTTTTCCGACAGATTAATTGATGTAAACAATTAATCTTTAGTTTGTGTTAGAAACTAATAATGTAGTGTTAATTAATATTTGTTTTGTTTCATAATAAATGATGTTCTTTGGTGGAGTGTAAACGGATGATATGGGACAAAAAAACATGTTGGAGGGATTACCTGTGAGAATGTATATACTAGATGATATGGTTGGACACAACCTGTTGGATATATGGTTTTTGAGTTGATTATGGGTCTGTAAACATGTGTGTTATGATGATGTATTCAATCATTTGTGGGTAATGGGTTTGTAAAACATGTGGGGATTGTGGGTGTGTAAACATGTATGCACATGTGGATTATGGGAATGTAAACATCTTTGAATCACGGGTCTGTAAACATTGGTCAAAACAACAGATTAATGGGTATTAAAAACGTAGGATGTATATAGTGGATGTGTGTATGAGTATGTTTGTTTGTGTTATGTTTCTTTGTATGGTGATTCGTTATACAGACGTTTATAACTTTATAGACGGTGTTGTAATTCATGGCAAAGTTGTTAATTGACATATGTGTGTGGAAATAACACATGTATGTTTAAATAAGACATTTATTGGTAAATAACACATGTGTGTCTATAACTGTATATATGGTGTTGTAGTTCATGACAAAGTTGTTAAGTGACACATGTGTGTATAAATAACGAATGTATGTTTAAATAACACATGTATGTATCTAAATTAATAAGTAACACATGTATGTGTATAACTATATAAACAACACATGTATGTATATAAATTTAGAAAATGGTGTAGTAACTCATTACAAATGCATGCTGTTAAGTAAACAATAAGTACAACGTTGTTATACTTTTTATATTTTGTCTGATATATACTGAAATTCAGATTACATATAATCTATTTTATACAGTACTGTTAACGATCCGAACGTTTATATGTGTTACAGATCTGCGGAGAAGTTACCGAACAAAACATAACAGAAGCGTGGTTGAAGAAAATACAATTGATGATCCTATTGACGCTGACGTGGAAAATAGCAATGACGACTTCGAAGCTCAGGTTCAACCAAACCAGGGGAGTCCTGCGAGCGTTGGTATGACACACAAAATTATTTGGCGTTACACTTGAAATATAAAAGCGTATGTTTAATTGTATATGTTTTTTGTTGAATAGCATCACCTGTGAGATGGAGAAGAAGCCTGATAGTAGGAAGAGTTGGGAGTAGTAGCCCTGAGGACAAAGGTATTACTATAGTTGTTTGTAACACCATAAAAAAACTTATCCAAAGACGAATAACATTTGTGTTTAAATTGATATTAATTTATTTTCTAATGACATATGTAGTGGAAGCTGGTAGGAAAGGGAGCAAGCGAACTGCTGCTAATGTTGTGAGAAAACCGATTAAGAAGACAAAAGGTATTGATACACATATCTGTGTTTTTGTCTTTAGTGTGGATTAGTGTTTGTATTAACGAAGAACATGCGTTATATTTGTTACAGTTGGTGTTATCAATGAAGCTGATGTAGCCGGACCATCAGAAGTTAGGCCAGAAGTTAAGTCAACTAGGATCGACACAAAAGGGAAAAAACAGGCCGTAGATATCTCGACAACACTTAGGACACGGTCTAGCCCACGCCCATTTTATTTAGCTATAGCAACCCTTAAGCCTAACCAACAGGCATGTATCGATAGACTAGGATTTGGAAGCTTACTTGAATTCAAGGTGGATGGTATACCTGCAAAGTTAGGATTTTATGTGGTTAAAAACTTTGATGGTGAGAAAATGGAAATTAAGCTGGCTAAAGGTGCTCTTAGAGTAGATTGTGAAACAATAAGTCAAATGCTAGGTTTGAAAAATGAGGGGGACAATATATTGGATGCTGAAGTGTCGGATAATGGGGTAATGATAGAGGCATGGAAGAATCAGTATCCATGTGAGGAAGGGAAAATAACACCAACAGTTGTTAGGAAAATGATACGAAGTAGTAAGGTTGTAGACCTTAACTTCAAGCTGAATTTCATTGTTCTATTTGCAAATGTTATCGGTAGTTGTTCAAAGACGGGGTGCTGTGATTTAGAAATTTTGAAACACATCAGCCCAAACACGGATTTCAGTAAAATATACTGGTGTAAGTTCTTAATTGATAGTCTTCCAAACTGCAAAGATGGATGGAAGCCAAAAGTGAAGAACAACTACTTTTGCGGCCCACTTACCTTGTTAACGGTAATATATAATACGTATATGCTGAATTATATTTAGATGCACATGTATAGTATCCTAACTGATTGTATCTGATGACACAGATGATTTACGTTGATGGAACAAAATGTGAATCTCTGCCAATTGCTCGCAAAAGACCACCTACAAGTAAATGGTCAATGGACCTTTTGCAAGAGAGGGAAACGGCAGAGTTAGACGTTGGTGGATGTGGACTGGGAGAACTAGAACCACCGTATGAGGAGGAAGAAGACGATGGTTTCCCGGAAGATTTAGAGGTACTTTCCTTCAAATCTGAACTATACACATGTATATCCTTGTAAAATGAAACTTGTAGGTACTTTTATGTTACATTTATACACATGTATACATGTATAAACATGTATACATGTAAACACATGTATACATGTATACACATGTATACATGTATACACATGTATTGTATTGATATAATATGTATCAAATGAATAAACGATTAAACGTTTTAATGACAAATGAGTAAGCATTTACACACATGTATTATATTGAATGAAACCTGTCGGTACATTTAGACACATGTATTATATTGAATGTAACCTGTTGTTACGTTTATATTGAATGAAACCTGTCGATACATTTATGAAACCAAATGTCGGTACCATTATCCGACATTTATACACATGTATTGTATTGATATAATATGTATCAAATAATTAAACGATTAAACGTTTTAATTACGAGTGAGTAAACATTTAAACACATGTATTATATTGAATATAGAGTGTATATGTTTTGCATATGATATTTTGTAATCTGATTTGTAAAATTTATACATGATGTAGTTTAAATACACGTATGTTGTATATGATATTTTGTAATCTGATTTGTAAAATTTATACATGATGCGATACACGTATGTTGTATATCATATACATGTATGTTGTATATGATATTTTGTAATCTGATTTGTAAATTTTATACATGTAAAATTTATAAACAATTAAACGATTTTTAAATGCGATACATGATGTAGTTTAAATACACGTATGTTGTATATGATATTTTGTAATCTGATTTGTAAAATTTATACAACTGAATATGAACATGTATATGCAGGGGTTTGTCTGGAAGCTTGGTAAGTATATTGAGACAATCAGAAAAGCTGGATCATGTTTTGAGAAAAACATATGCTTGGGTTTGGTGGTTTTCCCAGAGAGTGAGGAGTTAAAAGCTTTAGAAGTTAAGTATACGAAAGTACTGCGTAAGTTGGATTCGGTAAATCATGGAACAGGTGTGAACAGGGAAGGGACATCTGGAGGAATGGGTCCGAAATACAATGTTGAAGCTGGCACGCCTAACGTGGCAAGTGGTAGTGGGAATTTGACTGGTGGGGGGTGGTTTGATACACCAGAAGCTACGTTGGGGGAGCAACCACAAGCGTTAGTTATCGCTAGTGTCGATAAGGTTTCAGCTGAGCATAGGAAGGGTAAGGGTGTGGCATGGGATGACATGCCATCATTTAACCTGAACTTGACACAAACTTATGAGGAACTGAAAGCTGAAGAAGAAAAGAAGCGTACAGGGAATAAATCAAGGGCAGTAGCAGCGGTTCCAGTGAGATACGTTAGGCCAAATGTTCCTGAACAAGGTTTAGTTAAGCAACGTGGAAAAAGGAAGCAAGTACTTACTGCACAAATGAAATCACCATTTTGTGTTAGAGCTGTCAATTTCAGTGCGTTGGATGCCCAGGAAAAGAAGGTGTGCAAGCTACTGTTTGAGATGTCTGGAAATCCTGAGTAAGTACCCAAATAATTCAATTGTTTATATAAATGTCATTGCATGAATTATATATATAATGTGATACATGTGTTTAGTTGAAAAGAAAATTTTGTTATAACAAAGTTATAACACGTGACATACTATTCAGAACACATGACATACACATTATAACAATATGAATTAAGTTCAACACATGTATGTATTCATTATATATAGTAGACATGTGAACTATTTAAAACACATTTGAATAATGTGTATAACACGTGATAATTATTTATATACATTACATGTGTACTTATACGTCAGTTGTTCTTTTCTTCCCTTTCTAGTGACATACTATTCAGAACCAAGTCTGGTCACAGTTCAACACGTTTGATGTTGGAGAGTTTGGGCCAATCGCAGCATGTGGTGCCAAATGTGATTAACGCATGGGCAGAGATATTGAATGTTGGTGAACGTACAAGAGGACCAAATTCACCACTCCGGTATTTTATGCCAACTTTTATGGTGGTAAATGTCTGTGTGTAAAATATAAAGTTTCATTAACACGTGTGAGTATGTGGTATGATGGATGAAAATATTATTAATATTAAAATGTAATGTTTTTTACAAACAGAACGAAAGGTTCATAAGTGTGCTATACAGTGCGGATGAACGGATGCAGATGTTCACTCATTATGTTGATAAGGCACTTGCAAAGGATGGCAAACCAAAAACGTTCAAAGGAGTTAAACTTGTAAGTATTGCCGTTTAATTTGCAGCATCCATTTATATACAGTTGTACATAATTTACACACATGTATACCGTTGTAAATTGGCAGACATGTATATATCAACGTAATACATAATTGCGACAGTAAACATAATTGCTACAATAAACATGTATATACAATTGTACATAATTTACACACATGTATATGTATTAACTTCAATTCATACATAATAGCTACAGTGAAATGTATATACCGTTTTGAGTTTACACACATGTATGTAAAATAGATAATAAATAAAAGTTAAACTATGTATGTAAAATAGAACTTTAACATCCATTTATACACATGTATGTAAAATAGATAATATACTGTTTTCTGAATTGTCTATGCCGAATATATATCGTGGTAAACTTACACACATGTATTTGCGTATGCAATATAAATACAGGTGTTTATTCCAGTGTCGAATGGTGAACACAATTTCCTTATGATATTCAATTTAAAGAAAGGTGGTGTCTGGATGTTGGATAGCAAGGGTAGTAAGAATGTTAGTTCGAAGAAGGGTAAGAAAACTCCACCGGCTAGGCAAATGGTGGACGGTGAAGAAACAGTTTCGGATGATAGCGTGGCTATCATAGTGGTAAGTGTAGTTAATTCCATATATACAAAGATTAACATCATATATTACGTATAATTTGCGCATAAAAGATATAATTTGAATAATATATTATTTTTCAAAACACAGCATGTGGACTTTGGGAGATACCTGACAGAAGCTGGACATCCTAAAGCAATGGATATATTCACCATCCAAATGCAAATCCCGATTCTGAGTTGGCGAACAGAATCGAAGGTCCCAAACTCTGGAGTGGTAGTTATGCGTCATATGGAAACATACATGGGAGAACCAATGGAAAGGTATGATTGTGGGTTGTCAAGTGATGCGCGTAAGCAGATAGCGCAAATTAACAAGTTAAGGTCGAATTATGTCGCAAAATTACTACTAACCGGCTGGAATTTGATGCTTGGCAATGTCTTAAGTATGATTGCTGGTATCTAGAAGTTCACTGCAAGTTCAGTTCAGTTGAAGTGAAAAAACAATCGTTTTGGTAACTACTTATATTTGTGTTGGTTAAGTATGATGACTTGGTAATTATTTAAGTTTGTGTTGGTTAAGACAATTATTATGCTCTGGAATGTTTAAGTATGTGGATTTGGTTTTTAATACCTTTAAGGTATTTATTTTGAATGGCTATCAAAACGTTTAGGTCAACTATGATTGTGTTTGAATTAATTTAGGATTATTGCGTAGTGATTATTTTAAATACCAGTCAATTTTGTCTAAGCTTATGTTTGTTTTGCATGTTGATACAATCGAGAAAAATCACATGATTATATTGAGTAATGAAATGTATCAACGACTTTTTACTAAATTAACACAAGTGTAACTGAAACTAAAACTCAACTTGTGGTACTAAAATCAACTTGTGATACTATAGTAACAGAAGTGTAAATGAAACTGCACATTACTCTAAAGTGTGAAATGATTAGACTAGGGCGACTAAAAGTAACAGAGATGTTTGAAACAAAAATGGACATGGGCGATTTTAGTTTACATGTGTTTGTTCATGTGTTTCATCAAGAAAAAATGCTTTAAATTAAATGAAAGTGAATAATCGTTGGCACAAGTGTAAATGAAAAAGTTTATTAAGGAAAATCAAATTGCACACGCATGTTCACATGTGTGAATGAAAGTACTTTAAATGAAAATGAAATTGCACAAGTGTTTAAATATGTTATATTGGGAAAACAAGTGTGTTTATAAATTGCACATGTGTAAGACAAATTTGCACATGTGTTAGATTATAAAAAAACCAAATGTTGTGAGAAATTTCACTTGTGTAATACAAAGTTATACCATATGTCTAATACAAATTTCACTTTCGTTATACAAGTTTACATGTGTTAATGCGTTGTATGCCGGATATATTTAAAATTGTATATAATGTGTTTTATTATTTTTTAATTGCGCATGTGTATAAATACGTTAATCAATGAAATACGTGTGACATGTAACATATTCCAAAGCATGTGTCGACCAAATTTGATGAGAACATAAATACATTATTCATTGAAATACATGTAACATATTCCAAAATATTTGTGTTGGAAACACAAAAGTACGTTATTCATTGAAAAGGATAAAAAAAGTACGACACCTAATAGAAAGATAACTAATTTTTTGTAGTATCCCTGATGTAGTCAGATACTAAACAATCATGTCTTCATTCGGATTCTTGCGTTTCTTCATTCTTGATGGAATTGGCTTGACTTTTCTTTAGTGGACATGTACGGATGTTGTGGCCGGGTTGACGACAGAAACTGCAAACACGGATCTTGGGGTTTCTAATATAATTACCATTTGATCCACGACCTTTATTCTTTTTAAACACAGGGTTGACAACCATGGGACGACCAAGTATGATAAATTGTTTGGAGTTTTCTGGTGAAGACATGATTTAAAAAAAAAAACACACACGAACTTTAAAAACTAACAAGATAAAAAATATATATTTGGGTGTTCACCAAAAGAGACTATATATAGGATAAAAGGCTGAATTAGGGTTATCAAGTTAAAAGGGTTGTGTAACAACATATGCTTAAAAAATGCATGCAAATAATCTATATTTTGAAAATATAGATATGATTTTAATTAAATTTATTAAGGATCTTGCTAAAAAATAGAGATATGATCATTGAATATAATTTTTTAAAATTCAAAACGAATATTTTGAATAAATACTGAAGATTTGGATAAAATTTTCTTAAAAATTATTTGATACGTATGTAATATTAGTATAATTAAACGAAATACACATGTGTAAAGAATTTGCACACACAAATACACACATGTATTGTAGAAGAATTGTACAAAGTTAACAACCAAATGAAATAACCATAAACTCAAGTGAAATAATATCTGAAACACAAGTGAAATAACCATAAACTCAATGTCGTTGTAGGTGACAAACAAAGTTAACGACCAAATGAAGGTGATAAACATAAAACATCCAGGATTTAAAGCAGTCTAAAAACATATTGAACCAAAAAAAGGTATCAAAGAAGAACGTGATTCTATCCTAATTTGCATTGTCAGACAACTCATTGTCATAATCCTCTTCTTCAGACCCTGAATCATCGGCTTGAGCTGCTTTCTTCTTTTTATTTCTATTTTTGCACGTGCGCATGTTGTGACCTTGTTCATCACAAATACTGCATGTACGCCCTTTCTTTTTGGTTTTGGCCTTTGTTTTAGCTTTCTCGACCGGTCCAATAAATCTTCCGCCTCCCGTACCACAACCCTTATTCCTAATCCCTTGAGGAGGTTTGACAATAACTTGTTTAGGTGTTGTAACACCTAAAAGGTCCTGGAAAATTTCTTCATTATTGGGTTTCTTTTTTTCTGGGGGTAGGTCAGCTTCTAACTTGGATTTCAACTCCATAACCTGTGCAAGAAATTCCTTTAATTTTTCTGTGTCATTGCGTATATGGTCGACACATGACTCTATTGTAGCATGAATATCAGAAGCTATGTTGTCCGTCTCTTCAATACATGGTCCATAACGGTGCCTCTTATCTAGCAAGTGAGATGGCAACACGTCTTTCCTCCAGCGTTTACTAACATATTTTTCCGGAATCTGATCAATAGAATATATACGGAAAACACAGAAAATGTGGCGGCACAAGTATCCGTGTCAACCAAACTGATTACATGAACAGGTAACGCTCCCATCAGATTCCTTGAGATGAACCTGATAAAAAAAATATAGAAAATGGGATGTAACACATAATACAACAAACATACATAGTGTATGAACATAATAAATATTTTTAATTAAAATATATATAACACATGTATAAAATTATAAATAATTACCTTAGCATTAATAACAACAGCATTCTGTTTGTTTTTTTTTTTGTTGTATTATGCTAACTGTAACACCTTCTTCTGAAGTAACACTAATCTGAGAGCATGCATAGAGTCCTTTTAATATTTCCTTCTGAACCTATTAAGAAACAACAAACAAATACACATGTGTTATAACAGTATACAAAGATACTTTAATGTTTTTATAATACAACATTAACTGAAAAGATAAACTAAATACCTCTCTAAAAATAGAACGGCTATAAACGGAACATGCATGTCGTTCAATAGGGAGGTCGGTGAACATTACCGGAGTAGATTCAAAAGTGCGATTGTCCATGACACGTTGGACATAACGCTGTTTCTCCATAGCGGCTTCAAAGCAAAGCATGAATTGAACAAGCATGTTTCCCGAATGAGAGAAAATACGAAAGAAAGCATTTGAGCTTTCGGATCGCGAAGTGGTCTTCATAAGACAACACATTGGCAACTCCTTAAAATATGCCGGGATCCACAAATCCCTCATCTTAAACATTTCTGAAAGCCATTTGTTTTCAGACAAATTAAACATTCCAATAAGAGCATGCCATCACTCTTCAAATTCTGAGGGTTCAATAAACACATTCCATATAAGCTTATGAAAAAGTTTCTTAAATTCGGAATCTGAATCAACTTCACCACAAATCTGTATATGAGGAAAGTGTGAATAAGATATAATTAATTTATCGAACTGAATATATAAAAAAGTAGGTAAATCATTTATAACACATGTGATTAGTTAGAAAAAAACCTTCCCAGGCAGTTTCTGTGTTATGTGCCACATACATAAATGATGATGTGCTTCAGGAAACACAGCCTCAACTGCAGTACGCAACGCTGGATCTTGGTCTGTAACAGCCAGAATTGGTTCTTTTACATGCTCTTTTTTAAACGAAGTGAGGATCCACTTGTATGAATCGATTGTTTCGTCACTGATTAAAGCAGCACCAAAAGTGCCACATTTTTTGTTATGGTCAATGCCAGTAAATGGAACAAAGATCATCCGGTACCTATATATGGATGGACATATAATTAAAAAGAATACACACATGTTACAATAACTGAATAACTAATATAATAATCAAACTATTACGGATAGACATTAAACTTTACCTGTTTGTGCGATAAGTGGCATCGAATGAAACTACATCACCAAATTCATTGTAATTGCATTTCATTGTCTCGTCGGCCCAGAACATGCGGGACAAAACATCATCAACGGTATGGTATTCAAATGAAAAATTAGGCACATGTTTTTTCCTAGCATTCATTTTATCTATTAACATCTGGGCATCCCTAGGACCAATGTATTTATTAACAGACCTACGGAAGTTCTTCCAGTCCGAAGGCTTTCCACGAACCTTTTGATAGCTACCCATAAATGCCACCCTAAGACGATGAGCTTTAGTTGGGCCAAGATTAGAAAGTGAAGCCCTATGGATAAACAGCTTATCACTAAAGTCCAACTTACGCCGTGCTTTTAAAAGATCAGTGTTGTTTTCATCAAGAAGTGGGTGGTTATGGTTTTCAACAAATTCGTATAACTTAAAAGCCGATGTACCGTGAATAGCCCTAAACCTGACACATGCATTGCAATCCGTTGCAGAGTAATTGGAATTGCGTTTCTGCCTAGGTTTATTACTCCCATTTTTCTGATTATCAACAGTTTGAGATGACTGGGCCAACGTTTCACGATGGTTTTTCGTGGTTTTCCAGCCCTATTACAAACTATATACCTATGAGTAACCTCACCTTTCTTACGCTTTGATGTAGATTTTCTAATAGAGAACCTGGCCTTAAGAGCGTATTCAAGGTACATGTCGTAAGCCTCATCAAAAGTGTCAAACACGTTCCCTTCGCTAGGCTTCTCATCAGCTGGTACCTCTGGAACCCAATACTTATGGCCTTTGGGTGTTGGAATACACTCATCATCTGACTCACTATCTTCTAAATCAGAATACTCTACAAAAACATTATAAAGAAAAATAAATGCATTAATGATAATCACATGTGTTTGTATGTACATAAATACACAACAACCTGTTGGATATAATCTGCAATATAAGAAACATGGAAAAAACACATGTGCATATGTATGCAACGATTGTATTAAACTTAGTACACCAGACAAAAATAACTGATATAAGAAAAATGCACATATTAACCAAGGTAATCATTAAAATAAAATAAAAAACAAAGCAGTCAATGAAGGATGTAACCACATACATTAAAACTGAAAAACCAATGACACCCATGTACACATGTGCATGAGAACAATCAAATGGTAGCAACTTACATTAAAATTGAATACCAATGAATCCACCCATGTACACATGTGCATGAGAACAATCAAATTCACCCATAAACATTACTAGAATCATGCATAAAAAAAACAACAGATGTATCAAACCTAAACATGCAATGCAAGTAACAAAAACAAACAACAAAATAACATTCTACGATACATACATGTATTTAGATCTTCGTCGTATAAATACCATACATGTACAACCTCTGTAAAAAACCCTAAAATTATATAAATTAATCTTAGATAAACCTATTAAAATCTATACGAAACAATAAAACATGTACAAACCAAACATGACTTAAAATTTATAAACGTACCATTCGTACCTGAAGACAAATCTTCATTAACATGAACCTGATCATCGTTTCTTGAAGATTGGCCAGGAACATTGGCTTCTGTTTGCATGGGGGAAACAACTGTGACATTAACTTCTTCATGATGATCGTTTCCAATGGATGGATCCATTGTTACTGAAGTATTGTTTTTGGATAATCGTTTTTTTTATAAATGATTTGTTAAATGGTAATTTTCGTTGATAATGGTAGAGCTGTTTTAGGGTTTTTCAAAATTAAAAAAACTGTAAATCGTGATCCCATAATTAGTGGAGAAATAAATATACAGTTATTAATTGTTTACAAGTATAAAATGCCTAAAATACCCCTGCGAAAATAGTGTGGAAAAGTAAAAAGTGAAATTAATTATCTCAAATCTGATTGGTCCTTGTTGGTTCTCGCAAATTATTTGTTTCTTTATATAACTATACACTATATATATATATATATATATATATATATATATATATATATATATATATATATATATATATATATATATATATATATATATATATATATATATATATATATATATATATATATATATATACTAGTGACGGATCAAGGCCGTGCTAAGCACGGCCCATGGCCCTGTAATGTTTTTGATTCTCGAAAGGTGAATATGTGTCGGACTTGAAGATCAATATAATGCATATTAAGACAATTGATATATTACATTATATAAATGTATGCTTCCCAAAAATATTGAATTGTAGGTAACTACAACGTACATAGTACTTCCATGACGTGGAAAGTGTATACATGAATACAGTAACAAAAATACACCCACACTTTCGCAACAATGTTTTTACATGAAAAGATGGACAACAACAATTCTTGTCTTGCTCCTATTTCTTAGGATAGCGAGTCTTCAACTGCAAGATGTTTGTTCCCCATTACTAACTCTTCTGCATAATAAATTAGTTTTTTATTTATAGAATGTCAATAAGATAGTCCACAGTTATCTAAATAAATGCTAATTACATACAACAACAAAATGATAGATAATTGCAATAATCATCAATTAAAAATATACTTGCAAAGTTATATGATACATGAAAATGGTCTAATGTTCGATTTTTATGGATGGGAAAATGTTTAAAGAAAATGGGTTTCGGTTAGACTACAGTTTGTATGGGCCAAGGCCTAAAGCATCTTTGGTTAGGGTTTGTTCCCTATATATGTATCCTTCCCTATGATGAATTGACACAACAATTTGAGATAATTGTTGTGTCAATTCATCATAGGGAAGGATACATATATAGGGAACAAACCCTAACCAAAGATGCTTTGGGCCTTGGCCCATACATCAAATTGTTGTGTCAATTCATCATAGGGAAGGATACATATATAGGGAACAAACCCTAACCAAAGATGCTTTGGGCCTTGGCCCATACAAACTGTAGTCTAACAGTTTCAAGTCTTACGGTATCGAGAGTGTGTTTGAGGTATCTCACTTAAATAGTGAGGGTCTAAGTTCCGTAGTGAGCATAGAGATATAGAGGAGCGTGTGTGTTAGCTTTCGGAAGAAAAATAACCATCATAATAGTCTTTCTTTGATCCTTCTAACATTAAGTTGCTCGAAGCCTACGAATAAATTTTCAGAAACGGAGAAACATTATTTTTGAGACCAGAATATGTGGTCATTGAAATGGTTACACAAGTTAAATCTTGTTATTTTTATCTTTCGTAACCTCTGCGTGTTATCATATTTCACTTGTCAATAGATATCTCAACCAGCCATACTGCCCATACTCACAAACACTGTTACCTTTCTAATCATTCTCATCCCCCTTACCTTACTCGTATACCGTATACTGATACACCTACTTCATTGACTTTTCTTTCTAACTTTCATTGGTAAAATAGAAAAGATATATTGTATGAGACATTATTTCACATTTCTATGATGTCAATTATCAATTTTAAATAAGCACAAAGCAGTCTTAAGAAAATGCTATGAAGCACAAATTAAGATTACAAGTCTCTTTAATTATAGGCATCTATGCAATTCACATATACATGTAGTAATACGGTAGTGTAGAAAGTGAATATCGGTCTCAACAAAACAGCAACGAACAGAACATATTTTGGTCCTATACTGTTTATATCCTAAATGAAGTTACCGGTAATTATACGGAGTATTATTTAAGAAATTTTGATCCTAGATGTCTTTAAATTATATCATATCCAAGTTTTTTCGTGAAAACCATGTTCTACGCATGTAACTATCTTTCGTGAAAACCATAGTTATCAATCTTTTTTTAATACTGGAAAATGAGAAGCATGAGTATGTTTATAAACTAACCATTAACAACATATATAGAATGCTCCTTTTAACAGTGGTAATGATTCTATTTCTTCATATATGCACCCATGGTAAAACAAAAAAAAAACAAAAAAAAACTATGATACCTGAAAAAATTACGCAAACAAAAAGTGATCGAGACAAAAAAAAATGATAATATGATCAACGACCTAAGATCGAAAAAGATCTTGAAAAAATTAACACTTTTGGAAGAGTGTTAATTTTTTGACAACAAGATCATAAGTAAAAAATAAATGAATAAATAAATAAGATAAAATAAAATTAATACCCAAAAAGAGAATAAAATACAATGTATATGTTAAAAGACATTTTGCAAGTTGTTACCCTCTCAAGACACAACCATCTTCTTCCGCAGTCTTCATCAATACAAACCGTCAAGCTAGCTGCAATTACAACACTGTGATAATCAGCTAAAAAGGCCAACACACATAAAAGGAAGAAACAAAAAATAACTGACTGTTATACAAGCTGTTGTACATTATCACCAGTTGACCACAACTATCATAACAAAAAAGAACCAAACATTTGTATAATTTCAAGATAATATTCAAAGAAAAACATATATGTTGAAGAAAATTAAAGGAGAGAGAGATATATATATATATAGAGAGAGAGAGATAGATTTACCGAATAGTTTGAGACGTGGTTAAGAATGTGAAGATATTTGAGGCATGGAAAAAGAGTGTTAAAGACTCAAAATTTGCAATTCAGTCAAAGTGTCAAACAGTGTGTAACTATTTGATGCTGAAGTGTCCAAATGTGAAGGCTTTACAGTAAAATGAGGCTTTCTTTTTATATTATATATATATATATATATATATATATATATATATATATATATATATATATATATATATATATATATATATATATATATATATATATATATATAGATCAAATTTAAAGTTGTTAAAATGAGATCCAACCAAGCGACACTCTCCTTACAACAAAAATAAATTTTTTATTAACTACAACTAAAATTTTTAAAGTTTTAATAGATTTCTTTTTAAAATTTACGAAACCTAGGTGATGCACTTTGATTAGAAGTGTAATGTGTATCAGGTTTTTGTATGTGTATCAGATTTTGGAATATTTATTAGTGTAATGTGTATCAGGTGTATCACTAATCCAAACTCATGTATCATTTGGTTATTAGTTGCTAAAATGTTAATTTGTATTAAAATATTATTTTTATGTGTATTATTGCTAAAATTGTTATTTATAAATGTTTTAGTGGTTTTTTAGACTTGATCTTATTTTTACAACTTTAAGTTTGATCTCACGTTAACTCTCCTATATATATATATATATATATATATATATATATATATATATATATATATATATATATATATATATATATATACTAGTGGCAAAACCCGTCCGATGGACGGGTATGACTTGTGATTTTTAGTTTTAGGATTTGGTAGAACAAATATATACATATTACACAAAAACGAAATTAGCCAAGCAACCCAAAAAGTAAATGGTTATGCATTATACTTCAATTGTTGTTGTCCTTTAACAAAGATTATCTGTAGTTCAATTGCTGTTATTCAATCGCTATTTGAAAATCCAGCCATTGCTTGGACAAAATTTTGGTCCTAAAAATGGGCAAAAAATTGTTGCTTAAAGATACATCATATTACCTGATGTTTGAATTGGCCTAAAGTACGCTGCTATTGCGAGCACTTGATACTTTGTAAGCTTTATTAACTAAAATAAATACATACTGAGTACAAATAGTATAGAGATAAACTTGCCAAGATAGTGTATACCTGTTGATGCATCTCTTGTAGCTCATCCAAAGAAACTGCCTTTTCAGACATACTTTGCGGGGTTAGTCTTAAGTTCTCTCCTAGATACATAAACACCTCATCCGTACATATCATCAATAGAGCATCTAATCTTTTATCTTGTGCAGGGAAAGCATACTATTTAAGAGCAAATGAAAGGTTACAATGTCGAAATGCTACTTTTAGAAAAATTCTTAAATGGTAAAGGCGTGTGTATGTTACATCTCCTTGGTTGGATAGGGATGCATATGCTAGATTAAATGAAGTCCGCTAACATTAGGCAATTAGTTATTTCCATGGGATATCTGCAAGACTGATGGTGAGATTCTAAGTGAAGTGGTGTAGTCACGTTGATTATTCTTTGTATGTGCTTATGCATGGCTGTGTTTTAAGGATATTGAAAGTTATTCCATACGCTTACTTCCACAATATTTCGTTTAAAATCATTACTTTATAGCAAAAATCTAAATCATATTAATTATGGTCAAAATGGGAATGATATACATTTTCAGCAGATTCCAAAGCTTCACTCAACGATGACAATTGATGTAGAAGCTTCTTTTAACTTAAAATACTCCCTGGGAATGAATTCATGATCCCCAACTGATATTTTTCAGTTACAACGAACGTCCTCAACCTGGATCTTTTGTTACATGAAAAATAATGTCACTGATGAACCTTAGTGCATAGGATGATTGTTACAATGTTAAAAAGGTTCATTTGTTCATAACTTAAATTTAAGATGTTATACCAGATGATCACTTAAATTTAAGATGTTATACATAGGAAGGTAAATAACTTTGTTAGCATTCTCGGTTTTTGCTTCTTTTTTTTTTTTGGAAATTGTACATTTTAAATTGTATCTTTTAAAATACATTATATTTTCGTAGGGTTTTCTCAAAATTCATGTTCACTAATATTTGAGCTTTTATAAACTATAACTACCCTCAAAAAATGGGTCTTGAAAAAACTTATGGTAACATTCAAAACATTAGATTTTGTAAATATTAAAGGACTGACAACAAGTATTAACATTAAATTGTAATATTATTATTGTATCGTTTACTAAGAATTCGTACAAGTTAACATGAACAAAACTATGAAATATGTTGTCGATAAAATGACAAAACGTGCTCAAGTCTCTTACTTAAGTAAATATGAAAATATGGATAAATTGTTAGGGATGAAAAATCGTAGTCCCATACCAAGATCACCTAAGTTGTTGTACAACTCCTGAATCTTTGATCTGTTTGCCCCGCATGCTTCTTCCAATGTAGTTGTGACAACACTTCCACCAATGTTCAGTTCCTGCATCATAATCACGCAGAATGACAATCTAACCGGGTATGTAGTTACATTTAACACGATCCTAGACTGTAGCTATATCAGTACATCACCCTTAGTCAGCAACAACTCACAAGAAACAAACCCATCATCAGAAACTCTTAATTAGGAAAACCTCATCAGATACATCTCATCAGAAACACCTCATCAGATACATCTCATCAGAAACTCATTTAATAAGCAACCTGTCATCAGAAACCCGCATCAGAAACCCGCATCAGAAACTCTTTATTAGAAAAATCTCATCAGAAACTCCCTCAGTAAGCAACGCGTCATTAGAAACCCGTCATCAGAAATTCTTAATTAGGAAAACCTCATCAGAAACTCCTCATTAAAAATGCTTTTTGGTTGTTTGTATTCGAAATAACAACATAAGCGGTTTTACAATGAACTAATAACAGTATAATATTTGCAATCAAGTTAATCTTTTTCTTAATGAAATTTGGAAGAACAAAAGTGTTTGGGACTAACCCAACCTGTTTCAATTTAAAATCTGGTATACAAATTTAACAGGTAAAAGTACAACAAAACCCAAATCGATCCATTCATAAGAAAGTGTGTTTAAACTAATCTCTAGATAAATTAATCAAGTGAAACTGAGCTCCAATTAATTCAAAACCCCAATCCTTCCTTTTAGTTCCATAATTTTTCTACGAACACCAACTTGACACTCTATATTGTAACATGAAAACTTTTAGGATCCATTCTAACCTGTAAAGACATAACCAAGCAAGAAATGTAAGTCAGTAACAAATATAGTAGATGATGAAAAAAAGTGAAGGATGCTAAATCGTACTTTATCATAATTCACCATAAATATTGATGTTAGCATAAGCCTGTCAGCCTCTTTAGCATTATATCCAATATTCTCAAAGTCAAATGAGTAGGAATAAAGCTTCTGAAACTCTGCCTCCACAACTGCATCTACATCGAACGCCAGAATTTCTCTTCCAACTGAGCCTGAAAGTTACAGATATCACATATAATTTAGTATTTAACAAACATAAAAATCATTTGTCAAAGTCCAAAGATAAAAACATCAAAATTTACTTCTCTGGTGGTTCCAGTAGGAACCATGGCCACTTTTACAGCCTTTTCAAGTGCTATTAGTTCCGGTTGTGCCGCCTGTAACAATTTGTGAAATATAGCTTTTAAACGTCACAATTATATAAGCATATGAAAACCAAACCAGGAGAAACTTATGAGTAATAACCCTAAACCCCTAATGTTATCAGCTAAATCAGTATGCATTCTTTGGAGATCATAAATGCATCCATGAAAAACCCTAAGTCCTAGCTGTAACACCCCAACCCGACAAGGGTAGAAGTGTCACATTCTGGTGTCATATCAGAACATACAAATAAAATTTTACAAGCGAAAGCATTATAGAATAAATTACCAAGTCATATAACGGATGACTTACAAAGAAAATAGAAAATCCAATATGTCCAAAACGGAAATAAAATCTGAAAACAATAACTCTTCAAATTAAATCCAAAATGATAAAGTAGCTAAGGTCGGTCTACTCGACTAATCCAACTCTCAGCCCAACAAGCCCATCTTCAACCTAAAAACCTGCCGCAGGAAAAGAAATGCGGCTGAGCTTAAAAAGCCCAGTGAACAGATATAATAAAACGAAAGCTAAACGAAATCAGAGATACAAATGAAATAAGGAAACTGATAACAAGGTCGCAACGAAATGAGAACAATGAGTCAATGAGGATCCTGCAGAAACACAATTATACAGATATCTAGAAAGAACAGATAACAAACAGAACGAAGCAAAGCAATGCATCAAGGACATATAAATTAGCACATACAACAGGCATACAAGAAATCAGGAAATCAGACAACATATAAGCCAAACAGAAATCTAAAAGCTAGCGAAAGCAAGTAATTAGAAAGAGAGCTTGGCAATCACACAAGTCAAGTAACCCACAATTAATTACATACAATATCATAACAGGAATATAAACATGGCAGATCAACAATAAGCGGGAAAAGATACTAACATATATTCATAGACCACGAGGTTAACAAAACAGAGTTTACATGATAAGCCGTCAAAACAATCATTTATACACTAACATGGACCAGACGAATCAAAGAGTCACATAACAGTATGGTAAACCGTTTGTCAGTTATTAGCATGTCAATAGATAAATCAGACAATCACATATTAATCATATCATAGCAGGGTAAACAGTAGTCACATAAGACATGCAAATAGCACAATCAAATTCAATAATCATATAATAACCCGGTACGTGAATGGAATGGTAGTAGAATGAGTCACATAAGGGTACTGAGTAACAGACAATCAATACAGAATATAGTGCGTTGGGGAATACAGAAGGTACAATATGGGTATATCAATAGTGTAAGGTCTATCAGAAATCCATCCCGAGCCAACAAAACAAATCAGTATCAATAGTGGCAATAGTCGCCATTAGTATCCAATAGTAGCCATTGTATTCGGAGGGGTGACCTCGGAATACCAAACCAATAAGAGGGGAGACCTCAGTAACCAATGGAGTAGCTAGCTCCCAGACTGTGAAGACGCGTATTGCACACGACATCATTCACCAGACAGATCATAACATATCAGATAACAGAACAAATCTAGGATGCATCCATACGCCCCTGCAGACAGATAGTGGCCATACAATATATATCGAGCTTATAATCAGATAACAGAAAGGGACGGTGTGGAACATCACTCAACCACACTAGAGTCATGCCATTGGTGCATCAATGACATGGCCATGTTACCTTCATGGCTAGGGAACAATATTTGGCTCGGGTATCAATCTGAAGGGTTAAACAAAGGTCCACAGTGTAGCAATATGTCAGTCAATCACAGTCAGAGGTTCAATATCAGTAGCTCACAATTCAAAGGTTAATAGCAACAGTCAATATCAAAGTCCAATATCAAAGGTTCAGTAACAGAGGTTCAATAACAGAGGTTCAGTAACAAAGGTCCAATAACAGAGGGGTCAATAGCAATGGTTCAATATCAGAGGGTCAATAGCAAAGGAAATCATAGAAATGAAATATCGTAAGCAAACAAAGTCAAAGGATCAGAAAGTCATGAGAAATCCCTACTGAAAAGGGATAGAATATCTGTACCTCAATCAAAGCAAGCAAAAATAGAAAGTACGGTCACACGATGAATTAATCCCGCCGTCCGGAACCTATATGAATTCGATAACGCTTATTAAGAATCAGATTACTCATTTTAGACGGCTTTCCATTTTTAACAGGTTTCCACTTTTAGTAATCCTTCCATTTTAAGCAACTTTCTATTTTGGGCAGGTTTCCATAATTAGTAACTTTCCGTATTTAGTAAGCTTAGCCATTTATGACGCGTTTAAAGACAAGTCTTTATCATCCCTTGTGTAACCCTTTTAATATCAAGCTATAACCCTCCTAAAATCAGATTTATACGAGTCATTACCATAACCAAGCTAAAACCTAGACCAAGTTCCATTTGACATAATAACACTAGATATATGCGCATGATCTAAGCATGATAAAACAAGGAAGAAAAGCATGTCGAGAAGGTTTTTACCAAGCAGATTTATGAACTAGTTTTTATTACATTTAAATCGACACATATGACTTAGGTTCATGATCTTATGCCCCTTAATATATAGGTACTTTATAACTTTGTTTTATCATTGATTGAGACATGGTTTAAGGTTCAAAAAGGCGCGCGTAGGGTGATAAGTACCCACGACCAGGACTAAAACATAACCAGTACATATGTAAGAGTTATACATGATTTTATGTAGACAATGTACTAGGCTTTCATGGCTTGGCTTAACACATTAAGTGACACAATATATAGGGTTTAAAAAGGACATGCGCATGGTGTTTTACAACAGATTCTATGGACCAGTTTTATTACATTTATCTCGTCCTATATACTGTGTGATTCATTATTTTATGTAGCAATATATTAGGTGTGCCTAGGCCCCTTTAACATCTGACGTACCATGTGATAAGAATGAAAAGAAAGCATGCGTATGGTGTTTTACCCCATGACCAGAATTCAATACACAAAAGATATGTATAAGGTCTATTAATTGGCATATACAAAGATTACTTTCATGTGACATATTCTTAGGTCTCCTTTTTATGGTTAGGTTAAGTATACAATATGACATGTTTATGTGCAATAGAGGCATGCGTAGGGCAGGCCTAAGTCTTGTCCAAAATCAGAAACAAAAGGTAAAAACAAGACTATGAAGGTTACCTCCTAGACGAGGAACAAGGAAGGAGAAACAATGATTTAGGCCAAGCGACAACCTTTTTCTTGAGCCCCCTGAACCACGACAACAGCAGCAGTAACCCACAACCAAAAACCAAGCAATACTTAAACCAATTACACGTTTTCCAACCCTAGTACAACCCTTCTCTTGGGGCTTCTTTGTCGACAGAAAGCTGAAGGTGGAAGAGTGATTTTTGCCGTGACTTTTCAATAGGGAGGCTAGGGTTTATTTGTGGTTAAAATGTTCACATCAAAGGAGATATAAGGGGATAAGTTTGAGGTAAATATGGCAAGGATATGGAGTATAAATCGTGGGTCTTAGACCGAGCAAAGAGGAAGGAACAAAGACCAAATCAATGTTTTATTTACTTGACATTTTCTTTTTGTTACATTTATTTAATCATCTAGTATAAATATAAAGTGAAGTCCATGTAATGTTTTAAATGTGTCATATATAATATTGTAAGTTAAATGAAAGTTTAATTCTCCCTTGTCTTGCATAATTATTTGTGAGATAAACATGTAACGTGTTTACGATCTTCTTTCATATTACGAATGCTTTACAATGAGGGTATTATGGTCATTAAACACATTTACGCACTACCACATTTACGAGTTTCCCCATCGACATTTTCCCCGGCGACATATGTCGCTGGGGAATCCGCACTAAACGACAAAAACATATCCTACGTGGCACAAATTCTCGTAGAAAAGTCAGCTAAATTATTGAGAGGTTTTCCCCGGCGACATGTCGCCGGGGATTCCGCGGTTATATTTTGACCGAAAACTTCTTCGTACAACGTGGCGGGAACTTTTCCCGCTTACTTTTCCCCAGCGACATGTCGCCGGGGATTCATTTGTTTATTTAAAAATTCGTAATTTGCGTTAATTAATCTTATTATGACGAGACTTTTGAAAAAAAAAATATTATGCATGTTTCCCCAGCGACATGTCGCCGGGGATTCCGTTTGTTTATTTAAAAATTCGTAATTAGTGTTAATTACTCTTATTATGACGAGACTTTTGAAAAAAAAAATATTCTGCATGTTTCCCCAGCGACATGTCGCCGGGGATTCCGTTTGTTTATTTAAAAATTCGTAATTAGTGTTAATTACTCTTATTATGACGAGACTTTTGAAAAAAAAATATTATGCATGTTTCCCCGGCGACATGTCGCCGGGGATTCCGTTTGACTTCGTTGACTTTAATAATAATAATAATTCCGTTTGACTTCGTTAACCATAACATAACGACTCATCCGTTGAACGTCTAATGTCCAACCCTAACATATCGACTCATCCGTTTAACGTATAATGTGTAACCATAACATATCGACTCATCCGTTGAACGTCTAATGTGTAACCGTAACATATCGACTCATCCGTTGAACGTCTAATGTGTAACCATAACTTATCGACTCATCCGTTGAACGTCTAATGTCCAACCCTAACATATCGACTCATCCGTTGAACGTCTAATGTGTAACCATAACATACCGACTCATCCGTTGAACGTCTAATGTGTCACCAGAACATACCGACTCATCCGTTGAACGTCTAATATGTAACCATAACATACCGACTCATCCGTTGAACGTCTAATGTGTAACCATAACATAGCGACTCAACCGTTGAACGTCTAATGTGTAACCATAACATATCGACTCATCCGTTGAACGTCTAATGTGTAACCATAACATAACGACTCATCCGTTCAACGTCTAGTGTCCAACCCTAACATATCAACACACACCTAAAATTTAATGATAATATATTTTTAACCATAAAAACACATAACGACTCATCCGTTCAACGTCTAATGTCTAACCATAACATAACGACTCATCCGTTGAACGTCTAATGTCCAACCCTAACATATCGACTCATCCGTTGAACGTCTAATGTGTGACCATAACATATCGACTCATCCGTTGAACGTCTAATGTGTAACCATAACATAACGGCTCATCCGTTCAACGTCTAATGTCTAACCATAACATAACGACTCATCCGTTGAACGTCAAATGTCCAACTCTAACATATCGACTCATCCGTTGAACGTCTAATGTGTAACCATAACATAACGACTCATCCGTTCAACGTCTAATGTCTAACCATAAAATATCGACTCATCCGTTGAACGTCTAATGTCCAACCCTAATATATCGACTCATCCGTTGAACGTCTAATGTGTAACCATAACATATCGACTCATCCGTTGAACGTCTAATGTCCAACCCTAACATATCGTTTAACATGATCGTATACCAATGCACATATACTTGGTTGTTTAACATGATACGTATACCAATGCACCTATACTTGGTTGTTTAACATGATACGTATACCAATGCACCTATACTTGGTCGTTTAACATACCGACTCATCCGTTGAACGTCTAATGTCCAACCCTAACATATCGACTCATCCGTTTAACGTCTAATGTGTAACCATAACATATCGACTCATCCGTTGAACGTCTAATGTGTAACCGTAACATATCGACTCATCCGTTGAACGTCTAATGTGTAACCATAACTTATCGACTCATCCGTTGAACGTCTAATGTCCAACCCTAACATATCGACTCATCCGTTGAACGTCTAATGTGTAACCATAACATACCGACTCATCCGTTGAACGTCTAATGTGTAACCAGAACATACTGACTCATCCGTTGAACGTCTAATATGTAACCATAACATACCGACTCATCCGTTGAACGTCTAATGTGTAACCATAACATAGCGACTCAACCGTTGAACGTCTAATGTGTAACCATAACATATCGACTCATCCGTTGAACGTCTAATGTGTAACCATAATATAACGACTCATCCGTTCAACGTCTAGTGTCCAACCCTAACATATCAACACACACCTAAAATTTAATGATAATATATTTTTAACCATAACAACACATAACGACTCGTCCGTTCAACGTCTAATGTCTAACCATAACATAACGACTCATCCGTTGAACGTCTAATGTCCAACCCTAACATATCGACTCATCCGTTGAACGTCTAATGTGTAACCATAACATATCGACTCATCCGTTGAACGTCTAATGTGTAACCATAACATAACGGCTCATCCGTTCAACGTCTAATGTCTAACCATAACATAACGACTCATCCGTTGAACGTCAAATGTCCAACCCTAACATATCGACTCGTCCGTTGAACGTCTAATGTGTAACCATAACATAACGACTCATCCGTTCAACGTCTAATGTCTAACCATAAAATATCGACTCAACCGTTGAACGTCTAATGTACAACCCTAACATATCGACTCATCCGTTGAACGTCTAATGTATAACCATAACATATCGACTCATCCGTTGAACGTCTAATGTCCAACCCTAACATATCGTTTAACATGATACGTATACCAATGCACCTATACTTGGTTGTTTAACATGATACATATACCAATGCACCTATACTTGGTTGTTTAACACGATACGTATACCAATGCCCCTATACTTGGTCGTTTAACATACCGACTCATCCGTTGAAAGTCTAATGTGTAACCATAACATACCGACTCATCCGTTGAACGTCTAATGTGTAACCATAACATAACGGCTCATCCGTTCAACGTCTAATGTCTAACCATAACATAACGACTCATCCGTTGAACGTCAAATGTCCAACCCTAACATATCGACTCGTCCGTTGAACGTCTAATGTGTAACCATAACATAACGACTCATCCGTTCAACGTCTAATGTCTAACCATAAAATATCGACTCACCCGTTGAACGTCTAATGTCCAACCCTAACATATCGACTCATCCGTTGAACGTCTAATGTATAACCATAACATATCGACTCATCCGTTGAACGTCTAATGTCCAACCCTAACATATCGTTTAACATGATACGTATACCAATGCACCTATACTTGGTTGTTTAACATGATACGTATACCAATGCACCTATACTTGGTTGTTTAACATGATACGTATACCAATGCCCCTATACTTGGTCGTTTAACATACCGACTCATCCGTTGAAAGTCTAATGTGTAACCATAACATACCGACTCATCCGTTGAACGTCTAATGTGTAACCAGAACATACCGACTCATCCGTTGAACGTCTAATGTGTAACCATAACATACCGACTCATCCGTTGAACGTCTAATGTGTAACCATAACATAGCGATTCAACCATTGAACGTCTAATGTGTAACCAGGTGGCTGGTTTTTGTAGTGTGCAAGTTGTTATGTGCAGAGAGGAAGAAAATATATTTCTAATGATAAAATAACAACACATATATTGCTTGTAACTTTGATTTTTTTTATCACTAAACATCAAGTTTCGTTAAGTAAAAAATATATTTCTAATGATAAATAACAACACATGTCATTATTTTTAATGACAAAATAAAATTAAATTGGTTATCGCCATTTATTTTTAAGCACGGTCGGCCCTTTAACAAAAAATTTGGCTATGTAGATGCATTTAAAAGTTACTTTTTTCTGAATGTAAATACAGTTATATATAATGCATGGTACAAAACTAATAATAATAATAATAATAATAATAATAATAATAATAATAATAATAATAATAATAATAATAATAATAATAATAATAATAATAATAATAATAATAATAATAATAATATTAATAATAATAATAATAATAATAATAATAATAATAATAAATAAAAAAATAAAATAAAAAATAAGTATTACTTTCCCCCGCGACATGTTAGGTTTCCCCAGCGACATGTCGCCGGGGATACCCACCCACCAAAATTTTCGTTATCGCGCCATTTACGCTAAACGACAAAAAATACTACTTTCCCCAGCGACATGTCGCCGGGGATTGTCGCCGGGGAAAAAACTTTATGATAAAGTAGATCTGGATTCCTCTTTCACTGCAGAAAACGAAAAAAAATTATTATATCCTCCCTTGGCGATTTTTGCAGCAATTCGAGCACCTTCACCATCACACAACCGCATCCACCATCACCACCACCGCATCCACCATCACCACCACCGCATCTACCATCACACGAGCACACGTTACACGGTTTGGTTGTATGTATATTTTTTTTATTTTGTTAATTATAATATGATTTGGTTAAACAAGATTAGTATTGTTGTAAGATATTGTTAATTAGAAAAGTTAAGTATTTTTTTTTTTTTTTTTTGGTTTTGGCAGTAGAAAAGTTAATTAGAAAAGTTAATTATAATATGATTTGGTTAAACAATATTAGTATTGCGTTAATATTTGGGTGGTTAATGTTACATATTTGGTTAGTTAGTATTGCGTTAATATTTGGTTAGTTAATATCGATTTTAGTTAGTTAGTATTGCGTTTGGTTAGTTAATATGCGGATATGTTAGATATTTGTGGGTTACGTTAGTATAATATTGGTTAATTATAAGATGTTGTAAGATTAGTATTGTTGTAAGATGTTAGTATAGTATTGGTTAATTAAACAAGATTAGTATTGCGTTAATATTTGGGTGGTTAATGTTACATATTTGGTTAGTTAGTATTGCGTTAATATTTGGTTAGTTAATATCGATTTTAGTTAGTTAGTATTGCGTTTGGTTAGTTAATATGCGGATATGTTAGATATTTGTGGGTTATGTTAGTATAGTATTGGTTAATTATAAGATGTTGTAAGATTAGTATTGTTGTAAGATGTTAGTATAGTATTGGTTAATTAAACAAGATTAGTATTGCGTTAATATTTGGATGGTTAATGTTACATATTTGGTTAGTTAGTATTGCGTTAATATTTGGTTAGTTAATATCGATTTTAGTTAGTTAGTATTGCGTTTGGTTAGTTAATATGCGGATATGTTAGATATTTGTGGGTTATGTTAGTATAGTATTGGTTAATTATAAGATGTTGTAAGATTAGTATTGTTGTAAGATGTTAGTATAGTATTGGTTAATTAAACAAGATTAGTATTGTTGTAAGATTTTTGCAGCAAATATTAATTTTTTTATAAGATGTTGTAAGATTTTTATAAGATATTTAAATGTGTATATTTATTTGGATGTGTATGTATTTGGATGTGTGCATGCTTATATTATTTTGTTCATGAATTTCTATATCTTATGCTAATTGTACTTGTACAGATGTCGTCAGCAGATGTTGCACGGTCCCACGGCGGTGACGGTGGCGGTGAGGATCGTCCCCCTCCAGACCGCGTACCCACCGGTTGCTGGGCAGGCTTCATTAACCGAGGTAAGAATTTCTGGATTATTGTAATACAAGCATAAATTTGATACATATTTATGACTTTATCACTAACTTGATTTTGCAGGCAAAGGTAAACGAAAGCCCAATTTGGGCGGCAGGGGAGCGGGCAGGCTGAATACCCGCGACAAGACCCGGAACCTTTCGCTGAAGGCAATCGCAGAAGAAAAAGGTCCCGTCTCGATCACTTTTGATGTGGGTGACAAACAAACCCTAAACCCTCTCGGCCCCCATGCGGCTCACTGGTCTAACTACATCGGGGAGGTCGTTAGGAAGGTGCCGTTTTACTACCCTTCTTGGGAGAAGGTCCCGAAGGAGCAGAAGGCGGCAATCATTTCAGATATTGGGGTCAGTTATCCTTTTATGTTTATTTCATTATCGTGTTCATTTATTTAATTGTGTATATTTATCTAAATTCGCTTATTTATATCATATAAATAAATAAAAAAATTTAAATAAATATATAAATTATATCTCTAACTCTGTTTTCATTTTGTTGTATATGATTGCAGACCATGTTTGACCTCACGCCGCACATGGACTCCTCCCGCTGGCACCAGATCTACGAAGGCATAAACTCGCACTTGCAGAAAGCCTACAATACAAACAAGGCTTCTTTCAAGGCCAGACATTGGAAGGTAGACCCCACCACCGGGGATTACGATGTGGAGGCGATTAGGCGGGCACGTCTCGAGGAGATTACAGCGGGTGATTGGGATGAGTACATTAAGTTTTGGAATGATCCCAAGAACCTTGCTCGAGCCGCTACAAATCGGCTAAACCGGCAAAAGAGCAAAGTCATATCTCGACAGGGATCCCGGTCGTTGTCTCGCCTTCGAGATGATATGGTAATAAACATTATAATTATTTTACATGCATATATACATATATATATATATATATATATATATATATATATATATATATATATATCTGATTATACGCTTTGGTGTGTTGTGATTTGTCGTTTTTAATATTATTAATCTTATATGCGTGTGTATGTACAGAGGCAGGTATCAGAAACTCAGGAGTACCCGTCACTCATCGACACTTTTTGGCGAACACATACTGTTGACGGGGTATTCCCTAACGATGAGGACCACCGGATATATGTAAGTTTTGTTTCAAAACACACTTTAATGAATTATCGAGAAATAATGTAGCAACCCGACTAATATATTTACTATCTTGTGTTTTTGTCACTACATAGGACGAGATGAAAAGGCTTGAGGCTACGGGTCAGTACACGGAGGATCAAATCAATGCGTTGGCAAGAGGGGGTAAGCTTCGTGGGCATATTCCCGGTGTGGGTCGGGTATTGCCATCACGGGCCACATCCAGGCCAAGTATGCCCGCCCCCGGCAAGTCGCTCACCAAAGATGTAGACTTTATCATGAGTCTCCTCAGAAGCGACGACAGATACGCGGATATGTTTAGAGAGTATGAGTCGGGTGGTGCTAGCGGGAGTGGCGGGTGTGGTGATGACGAGGAGAGTGGCGGTGATGAGGATAACGACGACGAGAGGTAGTTGTGTTATATATTATTAGTATGCTACATTGGTACTTTAGGTAGTTGTGTTATATATTATTAGGTTCATCTTGGCGACATTTAAACACTTGTTTCCCTATCTATCATGTTGAATATTGGATTTTAAGTCCTGTTTAGGTAAAAGTTGCGATGTACTTGTATTGCGTTGATCCGTTATATTGTATTTGTGTTTTGGTACAAGTTGTGGTGAGTCTATACAGGTTTTGGTACAGGTTTATTTGGTAGATTTTTTCCGGAAAAAATCTGGAAATCGCCTGCTGTACAGGCTGTTTTTTTTTTTAAAAAAATGCAGACACTTTCCCCAGCGACATGTCGTCGGGGAAAGTAAAAAAATTAAGCATAGTTTCCCCAGCGACATGTCGCTGGGGAAAGTAAAAAATTAACGATAGTCTTAATTAGGAGTGCTAATTACTTTAGCTTAACCCGACATTTCCCCAGCGACATGTCGCTGGGGATAAGTTGCCACCGTGGCACTACTTCTTTGACTGAAAAATGAGTGGGACCCACGTCGTCGCCGGGGATTGTCGCTGGGGATACAATCCCTGACGAGGCTTCCCCAGCGACGTTTCCCCAGCGACATGTCGCTGGGGAAAGGAATCCCCAGCGACATGTCGCTTGGGAAAGTGTCAAAATGTCGCTGGGGTAGCCGGTCAATGTTGTAGTGACGGTTTTAGGGGGTTTTACACTAGCTATGCAATGTTTCAAGAACCATTGCTATATAATGACCTTAATGCAAGCGACATAGCCACTGCACAAAGGGTCTCAACTTCTTTACTATCTTTTCCGATCACCATGGGACACTCATAAGCCCCAAAATGATTTCGCCAAGCTGTTGAGCATGTAATTCTTTCTTGTCAAGAGGTATTCTTGGGTGTAGCAATAGTCCAGCTTCAAGCTAAGTATCTAATAAATATGTCCTAATTAGATCTTTAGTTTGAGTCTCGGAAGGCACTATTACAGTTTCTATGTAGATCACAGGAAACTCAATGCTAATCTAATAAATTCCATATATCACAATACACCTTTCAAAAATATATAGGTTCTACTTACTAACTTTTCATATACATGCATTCTACGAAAGGTCCCAATACATGCAAAAACAGCAATAAAAACCGATTATGAGTCTGCATTACTATGCTTCAAGTCTCGCTATACATTACCACAACAATATCTATTCACAGAACCATCAACCAAGCATAATTTCCAGATGAATTGGATAATAAACTTGTTTATACCTTTTTCTTGGAAATCTTTATCCGTTTTCACAAGCGCAGCCACCAAAGCCCGAGGCAACGCTTCAACCCATTCATCACAATTCAAATCAGGCGAAATAGCACACAAAAGAAATACAAAAATCAAATAATAAAATCCAGTATTAACTACTTCATATATTACAAAATCCAACAATTCTGGTTCCTAGATAATAATATAAAATTCCAACCAATAGAGTTCATATAAAATTCCATTGTCATTCCTATCTTCACATTAGTATACGCTAAAGAAAGACGCTGGCGAGCTATTGTTATTTCTTCCAAATACTTTTTCTCGCTGCGCTTTTCTAGAAGACAGATGAGCCTCTAAAATCTAGTGCTGCTTCTTCATAGTATCTTATCTTCTCTTGTAAATTGGCTCTTCTAGATATTGCCTATGAGCATAATCATGTCATCAATCTGAGTACTCACTTATATGAAACAAAACGATTAATTTCAACACTCTAAATTTTTTAGCACTCCAAAGCACTTCCAAACATTACTTTTACTGCAACCTTATACAGCTAAAGTACATCCAAACACTATTTTTACAGCTTGTGACATACAACTGATAATCTTATTCTAATAACATCAGGAAAAAATACTGATTATGAACATAAAGTTATGAGTTGAATAAGGTTTACTTTATTTTCACTACATTCCAACTATTTGATTACGAACATAAGCAAATGCAAACACCAATCCTGATGTGCTTATTTTTAATGTGAATTTTTTTACGTAAATGTTGTTTCACTCATAAAAAATACGAAACTAACATATAACAGGTATAGTACCTTAGTTCTATGACCTCATGAGTTGATCCGTCACACATATTCTCGGATGGGAAATATCCATTTGGTCCTCGTAGTGAAAAGCCAACTAAATAACAAAGTTATAGAAAACATGTTAAACAAACAATAGTGTACGTGGACCTTAAATTTAGTAAGATTCTTGAAGCAAGGTTCTGCATATTGTACATCATTTGATTTTTTTTATTTATTTTTAAATAGAAAATATAGCATATAATCTTATGGAAGAGGTAATCTATGTTCAGATTACCCATTACCTGAGGAGCGCGCGAGTCTTTAGTATGTAATCTTATGGATCTAATTTGGTAAATCTTAATGAACCTTTTAATATGATCTAAATATCATAGGAAACGTTTTGCATAGTGTACACAAATCTACCATGCCAACAGTTTGGATCCGAAAGTTCTACCATAAAAGTATTTAATGATAGAAATTGAATTACATTCATAGCCATAAAAGTATTTAATGATAGAAATTGAAGATATTGTATTCTAAAATACTATCACTGAGATAAATTCAATTATGTTCAATTACTTTAAATGAGTCATTTTGCAAAGTGCAAGTCTTTTCTAGATATGGTTTAAAAGTTGGGTGACCAAGTTAAACAAAAAAAATCAAAAAGATTGGTGAATGTCTTAGCATATAGGGAGTAAATAATACTTTAAGTGTCATGTTCTATTAACTATAACTGTATGATATAATGTATATGTTTTGTTGAAAAAATGTGCATCTCACAAAAAAAAAGTATAAAATTATGGGAGAATTGGATAGAGAGGTGGTTGTTTAATGTACCTGTACAACATAAGTGAACATGCATGAATGATTATCAAGCTTTTCTACAACCTATTCTGATTGCAATAACAACCGGCAATCCTGCTGACTATCTCTTTTGGTAATGAAGCTACTGCAACCACCTTCAATATATTTATGACTCTTCACATTATTTATCATCATTTAAAATAAACAAAAATGATAAAAATTGGTCCGTCAATTGAATAATTACCAATGTTCCATCATCCATTGTTTCTCGTCTCTCCTACACTATGAACTCTCTGGCCGTAAAAGAGGTTTGGAGGTCTCCCCATACCTTAATCGTATGATGCTGAGGTTTTTGTCAAGGTCCTTGATATAGCTTGCTTCAACCAAATCTGAGTCCCATTGTTGTTCCAATAATTTAATCAGAAAGACTGAACAGTTAGATGACAGATTCATGAACTATTGTGTTTCTCATAGAGGATAACTATTAAATATTATTTGTTTCATTTAAGTCGTTAATCTTTGTTAAGAAGTGTCCAACATATGGAATTTTTTAACATTCAATATTCTCTTTTTTAAGGGAAAAGAAAAACATAATTCTTAGTCATGGCCGGTTTTTGCAGTTACAAACTCTTTAAAAATATTTCAATTTATAAGTAGTGTAGAAAATAAAATCCTGTAGAGAAATAAAATGTTGTCACTTATAACCATAGAAAGAAAATGGAAATATATTGATGCACACTTCAAAATATATACGTACATGATCAGTTTATGAGAATAGCGCTGTGAAATATATGAGTACTTTTGCAGCATCAATGGCATTAGCAACCGTCATGAATTGTTGGGTTAAATTCAACATATAATAATTTTCAATGAACACATTATCTAATATAACTAAAAAGCGGGGCACAGTAACTCCCAAACACTGTTTCACATTTAATGCTAACTTTCGCAAGTTGGCAAAAATAGCCCCTGAGGTTTAGGTGTCGTTGCAAAGCAAGTCCTCTAACATTAATTGCTATCTATAGCAATTTGGCACAAATAGTCTCTAAGGTTTAAGTGTCGCTGCGAAGTAAGTCCTGTAAAATTAATTGGTATCTATAGCAATTTGGCAAACATAGTCTCTATCCAAATTCATGTCTACAAAAGCAATCCCACTGCATCGCGCGGGTTTCCACACTCCTTACAAAACTATAATTAATCCACAACCTAGAAACATCTAATGAACACATTACAACAGAAGACCAAGTGGAACAATAATGAACGGATGATAGGTATTATGAGATGGAATAAAAGTCTTATATATGGTTGAGAGGCCAGTTGATAATCAGTAATATATAATCTCTAAATATTCATAATCTATTTATCCGAATATCGAAAACTGATTATGACTAACCCTTGCATCTGTCCTCCGGTAATAGATAAATGAGACTGCATCTGTTGCAAGACATAAATTGTAACAGCAAAACACTTATAGAGCAACTATTAAAATATATTCACCTGTGTGATATCACAATATTCTTCGCCCAATGTCGTACAAATCACATGTACTCAGATCAGAGCCGATACTTATGTATAAAAATGGCTGCTAACTCTGGAAATTGAAAAGCCAAGTGGAAAATATTGGCATTTTTCATCAAGGTTCGTGTTGTCTTCCATGTGTATTATCAGTTCCAAGCTATAACTGAAACCACGTAATACGTACTTACCTCTGTACAATTCTATTTGCAGATTCTTTTTATGGAGACACAATAACCTATGATAAATGGTTCGCTTACAATGATCAATAAAAGAAATTGGTTGATGATTTTGTTGCTAATTCAAGGTATTGACTTTTTCGTGATTGTACCAGTGAGAACAGCAGTTCAGTACTTGGGACCAAGGTGGCGTGAACTCAACCTGCAAATATGGAAACCAAGATAAGGCTGTTACACTTATAAGTCGGAAAAAATAATATGTTAAACTGAAACTCGACAAAAAAAAACGGGATTCTTCACCTGTAAAACTAAAAAGTCGATATTCTTCACCTGTAAAACTAAAAAGTCGATTATACTTTTTAGGGATAATTATGTTTAGGAATAAGATATTAGGGTGTATTTATACACAAAAAAAAATAGGTTAAACATATATATGGTATATTTATCTTTTAAGTAATATATATCATAATTTAATTTAATTGTCATCTTCAAAAAATACATACCTAAAATACAAATTCCATAATTTTTATATAATCTCCTTATTTATAGTGATTTGAAAGATATAAATCAAAAAACAATTTACTCTGGTGGTAAGTTGTTTACAAAACACATGAATGACCCAAGTTCAACTCCAACAAATGTCTTCTTTTTAATAAAAAAATTTTAAAATTAAAAAATAACAAAAACAAAAACGAATTTTACAATTTATTAAAAAAAAATGTACATATATTAATTAAAATGCCACATGTCATTTAAAAAAAAAAAAAAAAATGCCACATAAATATAATGATGACATGGAAATATGACTTGGCATTATGGGATGCCAAGTGGCATTTTATGTGGCATGCCTCCTCTTATATATAATGTATAGATATATATAGGCTCCGGTTCCATTGAGAAGGTTTTTATTTTAAGAAATCTTCGTTTGAGCAAATTGATTCATGTTTTTTATTTGATTCACAAGTAAACATCATTTTATGGTAAATCGAATCAATAAATCACAAATTTGATTCACAAATCATTGTTAAAATCGAGTTATGATGATGATTCATTAAATTTGTACAGATGATTCAGTATTCTACCTATATCGCAAAATCGAGAGATTTTTAACATTGATTCAGATTTTTTTTTACACATTTTGAATTTTAATCACATTAAAATGAGTTTTACGCTTGAAAAACATGAATCAAAGTTAAAAATCTATCATTTTTGAAAACCTTCTCAATTTTCTCAAAATAAAAACATTCTCAATCGATCCGGATTCTATATATATATATATATATATATATATATATATATATATATATATATATATATATATATATATATATATATATATATATATATAGGTTTGGGTTATTATGAAAAGTTTCTTATAATGAAAAGAATGAGAAGGCATGTGGAGGTAACATGTGTCACCTTTACCACATCATCATGCCACATCACCATACCCCCCCCCCCCCCCCGCCCCCACCCCCCCCCCCCCTCCCCCCCCAGAAAACAATTTTTTCCCTCCAAAAAAAATTTTTTTTTTGGGCAAATTTTTTTTTTCCCGCTAAAAATTTCCCGCCAAATTTTTTTACTGCATCACAATTATGAATTTAGTGCATCAAAGTTATAAATTACTGCATCACAGTTATAAAGTTACTGCATCACAATCATAATTTTAGTGCATTAATGTTATAACCTTGATTTTAGTGCATCATAGTTGATGCAGTATTAACTATGATGCAGTAACTTATAATAAAGATGCACCAAAACTTATTAGTGCATTAAGGTTATAAGTTACTGCGTCACAATTATGATTTTAGTGCATTAAGGTTATAAATTACTGCATTACAGTTATAAAGTTACTGCATCACAATCATGATTTTAGTGCATTTAAGGTTATAACCTTGATTTTAGTGGGTTATTATACAAAAAAGTCACTAAAGTTTGCGGGAAATTTGTCCTAAGTCACTATAGTTTAAAAGTTGTCATTCAGGTTACTCAAGTTAACGGGTTTATTATATGGGTTACTCAACGTTTAAAAAGTGACATTCTTGTTACTACGAGGGTGGGCAACCGGATGATTTACCGGTTCTCTTGTCCACGTCATCACTATAGTTTGAGATGTTACAAGCAAGTTACTATAGTTCACGGGGGTTTATTAAATAGGTTACTGAACTTTTAAAAAAAGTTACTATCCGTTTTTATACATTTATGTATGTTTTATCTGTTTTCGTATTTTTTCGTACGTTTTTATACGTATTTAAACGTTGTGTACGTTTTATTTGTTGTCGTTCTTTTTTTAAGTTTTTTTTCCATTTTCGTACGTTTTTGTATATTTCCGTATGTTTTTTTACGTTTCTATCCGTTTTTATACGTTTGTGTATGCATTTCTCTTGTCGTACCTTTTTTACGTTTTCGTACATTTTTGTATATATGTTTGTCCATTTTCGTACGTTTTTGTATGTATTTATCCGTTTATATATATGTGTGTGTACATTTTTCTCTATACCCTTTTACGTTTTCATACATTACTGTATGGTTTTGTTCATTTTCGTTCATTTTCATACATTTGTATGTTTTATATGGTTTTATGTTCTATACGTTTTATCTTCTTTAAAACGTTTGTATGTTTTATACGTTTTTACGTATAAAATGTAAGAAAACGTATAACAACATCCAAAAACGTATAATAACATCCAAAAATGTATAATAACGTATGAAAACATATCAAAACAAAAAATTACTTTCAAAAAAGTCTAATAACGTCCAATTATGTAAAAAAATAAAAAATAATAAAAATAAAAAATACAAATGTGTGCAAAATTGTAAAAAAAAAAAAAAAAACGTGCAAAAACAGACAAAAATGTAAAAGAATGTAAACGTATAATAACATCCAAAAAGTTGTTGTAAAAAAGCGTATAAAAATATACACAATTTTAGCAACTTATTTGTATATTAACTTAAATGTAAAAGAATGTAAACGTATAGTAACTTAAATGAACATTTTGACAAACTTTAGTAACTTAAATGTAAACGTATATTTGCAACGTAGTATTATTACCGGTAATTCTAGGTTACCAAAACAAGAGTAACAAATATAACCGGTCACAATAAGTTGAGTAACCTGAATGACAACTTTTAAACTATAGTGACTTAGGACAAATTTCTCGTAAACTTTAGTGACTTTTTTGTACGATAACCCTGATTTTAGTGCATCATAGTTGATGCACTGAACTATTAACTATGATGCAGTAACTTACCAATGGAGCATTAGTCCAATGGTTGGAGCACTTGTGCTTGAGTCAATTGACCCAAGTTCAAGTCCCATCCTTGGCATTTGCTTCATATAGGTACCCACCTCCGCAAAACCTGTGGGCACACTGGAGAGACTTTGTGGAATAAGAGCTTAGGGGTCCGAGTCTTGACTCGTGCTCACTCCAGTTGGTGCCCCACTAGGCCAGGAGAGTTGCCGGAGCTATTCCTTGTGGGGTGGACAATGGCTGGTGCCAAAAGGCACCCGCGGTCAGGGTGTTCCCGCCAATCTACACCTTTTGTGGAATGATGCAGTAACTTATAATAAAGATGCACCAAAACTTATTAGTGCATTAAGGTTATAAGTTACTGCATCACGGTTATAAAGTTACTGCATCATAATCATGATTTTAGTGCATTAAGGTTATAAATTACTGCATCACAATTATGATTGTGATGCAGTATTTTTATAACTGTGATGCAGTAATAAATTTTGGCGGGAATTTTTTGGCGAGAATTTTTTTTTTTTTTTTTTTTGCCAAAAAAAAAATTTTTTTTTGCCCAAAATTTTTTTTTTTTTTGGCAGGATTTTTTTTTTTTTGCAGAAAAATTTTTTTTTTTGCAGGGGGTGGGTGGGTGGCGTGGGGGTGGGGGTGACACATGGCATGGTGATGTGGCAAAGGTGACACATGTCATCTCCACATGCTTTCTCATTCTTTTCATTATAAGAAACTTTTCATTTTAACCCTACCCTCTATATATATATTGTGAAATTGTGAATGCATGTCTCAATATAAATGGGCTTCAAATTAATGGATTCATTGTAGCCCAGTCTAATAACATCTTGGGCCTTAAATGTTAAAGTTAATCATAGAATTTGGGCTACCAAGTCTCAAGCCCAAACACATTAAAGTTTATGAACAAATTTTACATTCTTATATATCGAGAAACTTATCTTTGAAAGTTGAAACGATGTAAAGATCTCGATCCTGATCTTAATATGTTACGATTTTATGATACTAAAAAGCAAAAATAATCCGGATCCTGTGTAGGATCTTATCAAGCTTAAGATCTTATAAGATAACCACCCTGACACAAACTTTAATGCGTCATTGAGGATGATCGTATTAATCACAACTCACTTGAGTCATCTCTCGAAAACTTGTCATTCTTATCACTGAGGATGATCGTATTAATTTCAATAATCTAAAATGGTTAAAAATGGTGATTTTGTGACGTTAATATAGACAGAATCAAACTACAGATCTTGAAAAAATTAAAATAAATTTCTTGTTATTTTCATTAGCGATAACTTTTGGCCATATCTGAAATTTTATTAACACGCAGGTTAGTGACGACTTTTAGCTGTATTATTGGAAGGAAAATATGATAAAGAATTGTGTGTCATTTTCATTTTATTAATTGAAAATATCTTGGTTTGTTCTTTCATGATACGTAGTATAATGTTTAAAACGTTACCAGTTTTAGAGTTTTAGGTGTGCTAACACCGTCAACACTAAAAAATGGTGGCGCATCAACATCACATCACCATGCTCACTTTTAACATCAATACTCAAAAATATCATTTAACTCATAACACTATCACCACTCTTATTGGAACCTTATTATTTATTTTATTTTTATTTTTTCAAACAAACTAATTTTTCATTCATTAAATAAAAATACAAATAACATTTTCAATAACAATAATAATAATAATAATAATAATAATAATAATAATAATAATAATAATAATAATAATAATAATAATAAGACTCAAATACACCGTTGTTTCCTAAACTTGGCCAAAAACGTCATACTGAACCAAAATATGGCATTTTAGTCGTCAGTGGTCCAGACTATGGGTTTTTGAGGCTAAACGAGTCTCTTGACCAGTTTTCCGTTAGTCAACGTCCCGTTATATGTTGTCAAATCCCGTTATTCTTGTTAAATGACTATTTTGCCCATATATAAACTCATCCTATACTCTTTTCATCATTTCATCCATCCTCTAAAATGTGTAGCCAAAAAAATTACTCAAGATTCATCAAAACGTAAACCCTAACCCTAACCCTAACCCCAAAGTCCACTACTAATTTACTAGGAAAACTATAACTTCATCATCATCGTACATAACCGAATTAACCGCTATTTTAAATCATTTCTGGTACATATACATACACTCTCTATATCTATGGCAAAAGTTCAATATATATCTCAAATTTACCATAGATGCAATAAACCATAAATAGCCATTCATTTTTTTATTAAAATAAACTTTCACCTTTTTTTAAAAAATTAAATATCTCGTAAACCGTTAATTGTTACGCGATAAAAATCATACCATCGCGACGAAAATTAAATTATCTTTCTATAGATATGCAATACTATATATTTTTAACGATTTTTTTTTTCAAAATTTCGGCTCAGAAAAATCATATATGATTCGATTTTTACAAAATCATATATGATTCGATTTTTAAAATTTATATATGATTTTTGAAAATTATATATAGTTTTACAAATCATATATGATTTTTCTGGGCGGAATTTTTGAAAAAAAAAATGTTTGTGGAAAATATAGAAAAGTGCATATTTATAAAAAGATAATTTAATTCTCGATGATGTATTTTTTATAGTTTGAAGATTTACCATTTGCAAGATATGTTATTTTAAAAAAAAAAAAAAGTGAAAAATGGTTTTTTAATCACTTTGATAAAAAAAAATAGATGACTAAAATTAATTTATTGAATCTGTGTTAAATATAAAATCTATATTGATATCATCTCATCAATACCCACGTCAAATAAAGTTATAAAAAAAGGGGAAATTTTTTCATTAAAAAACCCCTAATTTTTTCATAAAAGAATCCTAAATTTTAACCCCAATCATTGTTGCTTCCATTTAGTTATGGGTTAATCAAGATAGAACAACTTACATGCAATTTGAAGCTTACATGGTTCTGGAATTTGTATTAGCAGAAGAGAGTTTAATTGACAAAAGATTAGATATAAACATATGTTGATGTATGTATCAATGTATGTACATACGTGTGCGCACGCGCTCGTGGGAGTGAAAATATGCGCGTGCCCGTATGTATGTATATATAGACCATACAACACCGGTATATATGCCAAAACATAAAACTCACTAAAGAATTGGAGTATCATGGAACTAGATGGAACAAGTTTGGGGGGTTCACTTTCGGTTCCTTGTGTACAAGAACTCGCTAAGGAATCACTTGTAGAGGCTCCACCCCGATATGTCCGTCCCAATCAAGACCCTATCGTTGTATCAGGGTTGTCAGCTACACAAACTGAAGTACCAGTCATTGATATGCAACGCTTATTGTCGGAGGAATCAGCTAACTCTGAATTAGAAAGACTACACATTGCATGTAAAGATTGGGGCTTCTTTCAGGTACTTGTATAAAGTGTTTTTTTTTTTTTTTTTTTTTTTGAATCAACATATCTGTTTGTATATATCAAAGTTAAAGTGAAACAACATATATAGTAAAACTGGAAAATTGATAACTATATGAATGAAACTTGTAATCTTTAAACTCTATTTATCAAGTGACTCTAAACTTGAGTTTTCGAGAACTGTAGCTTGTGTTTTGTAAATATGCTTAAACAGTGGCGGAGCCATAAAAATTTTCATGGGAGGGCCGAAACAAAAAATTTCCCGGAAAAACATTAGATGGGAGGGTCGAGATGAAAAAAAAATTAACACGTGAAATCGCAAATAAATACACTAATGGGCTTAGGCCTTAGGGGCCAGGACCCTTCCCGGTTCTCATGTGGCTCCGCCCATGTGCTTAAACAAGCAGGGATAGATGAGACTGATTTATAAGAAACATGATTATATGTTGTCGAATGTTACAGATGATTAATCATGGTGTGAGTTGTTCGTTGATTGAAAAAGTGAAGGAACAAATACAAGAATTCTTCGATTTGCCAATGTCTGAGAAAAAGAAGTTTTTGCAAGAGGCGGGAGATCTAGAGGGATTTGGCCAGGCTTATGTGTTTTCTGAGGAGCAAAAGCTTGATTGGGCTGACATGTTTTACGTAGTTACCCTCCCATATCATCTTAGAAAGCCTCACTTGTTACCTAAACTACCGCTTCCACTCAGGTCATTCATTATATCCCCTTCTATACACGTACATGTGCATCTTTTCCGCATATTTGAGGAACAAATAGGTTGATTAAACAAATTTTGATACAACTGATGAACTGAACAAACAGTAAGTTCGGATGGACTAATAAACTTTATTATGCACTAAATGAAAAAGGACCTGATAAATTTGAATAGTGTTATTCTGGATTGGCCTATTTGAACTTTAAAGCCTCGGCTCATAAGTTTATGCATCTGATGTATAATAGTTACGTATTACATTATTTAACTATGATGCTATTGGCGTGTTATTTTTACTCAGAGATACTATAGAAGCGTACTCAAGAGAAGTTAAGGACATTTCCATGACAACTCTCTTCTTAATGGCAAAAGCTTTGAATATGGAGGTTGAGGACATGAATGTGTTGTTTGATGAAGGAATGCAATCTATGAGGATGAACTATTACCCACCATGTCCAGAACCTGAAAAAGTCATCGGTCTAAGCCCTCATTCTGATCCTCTCGGTATCACCTTTCTCCTACAAATTAACGAAGTAGAAGGTCTACAAATTAGAAAGGATGGCATTTGGATGCTAGTTAAACCACTCCCAAATGCGTTTATTGTCAATATTGGGGACGTCTTGGAGGTCATTTTTTTTCTCTAAATCCGCACTCGTGTTATCTATCTGTCTTTCAAGTTTTCATTTTCGTCTCTTTATTTTTTTAAATTAATTAACATTCGATTAATAAACATGATAGTTAGCATTGAAACTTAAGGAAATTGAAGATTAGTTCCAGCAAAATGAACTTTGAAAGTGATGTTTAGATTTGTTATATATAAAAATCGCTCTTCCATAAAAGAGAAAGTCAGAAATAGCAACGTATCGGATAATTAATTAGTGCTAATTGTACATTTAAAGTTTATTATCTTTTCAGATTGTTACAAATGGGCAATATAAGAGCATCGAGCATAGAGCGGTTGTGAACTCAGAGAAGGCGCGGCTATCTATAGGTACATTCTTAACCCCGAAATTGGATGGTGATTTTGGACCAGCTCCAAGCCTAATCTCCCCTGAGACACCCCCAAGATTTGCGAGGGCAACGGTTGTGGATTTCTTGAGGAACCTATTTTCTAAGGAACTTGACAGCAAAACCAACGTTGATCAATACTATATCTGATTCACTCGATCTGTAAACTTGCCCGTCATACTTTTAATTAGTTGTTGGTCTAGAAACAATGCATAGTGTATGTGGTACATCTATGCGGTTTGTCTAATGGATATATATGTCATTTATTATTGGGTTAATGGTCTAGAAAATATACAAACTTTCCACTTTTTATTATTGTGACAATAAACTTTTTTTTTTCCTATTGTAACAAAATAACTTCTTAATGACTATTATTATAACCAAATAATAGTCATTAAGAAGTAATTAACTGTGGTAATTAACTATGCCACGTGGCATATTTGGTTACGATAATAGTCATTAAGAAGTTATTTTGTTACAATAGGAAAAAAAAAAGTTTATTGTGACAATAGTAAAAAGTGGAAAGTTTGTATGTTTTCCAGACCATTAACCCTTTATTATTTCCAAATGAATAGTTTGCTTATGCTATTGTATATGGTTTTTCTCTCGGTTTGTCCTTTTTTCACAGCAAAATGACTGAAACAAACCTGGAGAAACTTCTACTCCTATAATACATACAAAGCTACTTAAACTAGACAACGAAACATTTAATGACAAACTTAATATTTTCTTTTTGAACGGCAATATTTTTCATACTCTATACCACCTATCTCACAATGTCTCCAACCACACTAGAACCCACAACCTCTACGTTCACAGAAACCCCAACATAAAGAAATCTGCATTATTGTTGGTTAGCTGAGAAATGTTTTTCAAAATCCAAAGCCTGAAATTTTAGCATTCCAGTTGTCATCTGGGTGGATATTTGCGCTTTTGATATCTCGGTGTAGGACTCTTTGTTGTGTTCCCATGGGCTCATGAAGGTTTCTATGCTAAATTATAACATAAGACTGCAAATAAAACCACACCAAATGAATAAAACATGTGACTCTTTTGTGAAGTATCTTGTGTCCATGTATAGTGGATCATAGTAATCCCAGCTAGCATAATTATACAGAACAAAACATTTTTCTTAAACTGCATAACCATTTTTTTTTAACGTGTCACACATAATTATAATCAACAAAACATTTTCTTATGTCAACTTCACGTAACACTCGTAAAGAGTGACAATCTATCTAAAGACAAATTTTCATTATCACTCGTAACATGTAATATATAATTGCACATGACAATTGTCTAGCTTTAACTTGTGGTCCTATTCGATTTCTGATTGCTTAATCTAGCCTCTATCATTCAAGTTCACATCACATATGACAACCCAAAAGTTCGATACAAATCTTTATGTATTTAACAATGTCAAAATGTGCATCTTTAACCATCTAGAAATCGGATCAAGGTAAATCTTTCAAATGCTTAAAGTATCATACTTGCTCATAGTCGCGGGGGTATAGTTACACGTACATTATAGTGTCAAATATATATAATACCGGACTTGGGCACTCTAGCCAAAATGAGTCATATTTCGGCGATTACCTACTCCTTTAATATATTTCATATGTAGGAATACCCGTTAGCCGAATTTTGTAGCAAATTGTTACATTAAAGATTGTATTTCTGATATAATTACAATTTTCATTTTAGTTATAGATATTGATTGGTCATCACTTGGAATTAACAAGTTAAGTTGTGAATGCATGTCTTAATATAAATGGGCTTCAAATTAATGGATTCATTGTAGCTCAGGCTAATAACATTTAGGGCCTTAAATGTTAAAGTTAATCATAGACTTTGGGCTACCAAGTCTCAGCCCAGACACATTAGAGTTTATCTACAAATTTTACATTCTTATGAAATTGATATCGAGACACTTGTTTATAAACTCATTGTACTATCAAAAATTTTTAACTAAGTTACTGTATTTTTCGTTTTGTTCACTTAAGTCATAGAACTATTTCTATAGTTTTAATGTTTTATATAAACAATTAGATTATTTCGGCAACCAGTACCTAATATCAACTGTTTACTCCTTTAAACGTGTCAAAATGACGTGTCATGCCATCAACCTGTCACTTATAACTCATTTTTATGAGTTATTTTTTAATATATCTTTCGTTTTGTTAAAAATTATTCTTTAAATCTTTGTTATATTTCCTCGTCCTCAAACAAAAGTATTAGGTTTTGCTTTTAATTTGTCACATAGATATATTTTGACTACATAAAGAGTATTTGCGAATTTCGATAGCACTATGAGAGAAATGTTTCATAGTATAGTGAGCTAAAAAACCTAAACAGTACAATAACTTAAGTGAATAAAAACTGAAAGTATATTAGCTTTTATATACAAACAATTTACTGCTTAGTCCTGAGCTTCCGTGGTCGGCCTAGTTAGTAGAGCACTGTCTAATGGCCAGATTTACGGTTTACGGTTCTTTACTGATCAATGAATTAATCACATTTTTCTTTCGTTTAGCCACGGTTTACGGTACTTTACTAATCAATTCGCGAGTTTTGAGTCCACCGTCACACATCCATAGACGAGCTAAATCATTTTTTTGGTTTGTTTCACCTTACGGATTACTAGGCTTTTTGAATGGAAAATGTTATTTTCTTCTACAAATTATTCCTACTTATACTAATACTCACATGATTCTAACAAGTATCAGAATTGATGACTTGGATGCATAGAAAAAATTAGTGAAAAGTTATATATTCTTGTGTGTGTTAAAAGGACTAGTAAGTTTATATTGTAGGATAATTTAGCAATACTCACCAATGGAGCATTAGCAAATGGTTGAAGCACTTGTGCTTGAGTCAATAGACCCAGGTTCAAGTCGTTCAAGTCTTGGTTTGTGCTCACTCCAGTTGGTGCCCCACTAGGCTAGGAGATTTGCCGGAGCTATTTCTTGTGAGGTGAATAATGGCTGATGCCAAAAAGCATCCGGGGTCTGGATGTTCTCGCCAATTTACACATTTTTGTGAAACTTTAGCAATACTCTTTTTGAATTATTTTTAAAACTTTTATTTTTTTCTTCATTTCTAGAATCTGTTTAAAAATACTATATTTGAGTCGTACCTGACAATTAAACAGGACAGATATAGGGTGCATATATAGGATAGGATAGAGTATGCGTTTCCATGCAACGAGAACGACACTTCAGTCGAAAACAATCACTAACCAAAAAGTTACTTTTTACTTTTCTACCCTCTTAAACTCTTTACGTCATTTTACCCTATAGAGAATTGCGTATATACCTATTAAAACTTAAAAATCAGCATATTTTCTCAAAATACAAGTTTTCAATGCATTATGTATCATGCAAGTTAAGTATTTTTAGGTATATATGCAAATATGCAAATTTTAATGGGTATATATGCAATTGGCCTTACCCTTTTCAAATCATTTCTATAAGCACTTTCATTTATCTTTTTTTTTTTAAGAAATAAAATGTGGTTTGTACAGTTCGTAAGAATGTACCACAATATAAGACAATTTATTGTGAATGGTATATGGTTTGGGTGGGCAGTATATGATGTTGGAATAGCAAGATGTGAAAGATGAACTTGCTTGATCTACTCAAATTCTCAAGTAACCGAAGCCATATTTTAAAGATGAAAATATAGGTTACTTGGTATAGCTCTTGATTGGAAGGGTTATGGGTCTCTGGCGAAGCCATTTTTTTTTCTACTTTCATCACTGTGGATGTTAGTTAAGTGATCTTGGGTGGAGAGGTGAAATGGAAATGTAGCTAGATGGTTATGGTGCATTTTAAAAGTAATTTTCAGATGCAAAACTTGCTTGGTTGAAGTCTGTTTGAAGTTGCTTTGATCTGTTTGATGCTTGTCCGAGATTAGTTGTGTTTGATGTATGATGTAGCTTTGTCACATATCCTATTAATAAGTTTCATGTTGTTGTATCTGGTTTTTGGGCATGTCCAGATTCAGTGGTTACTTATGTTGTGTTTGTATAAATTGGTTGGAGAGTAATATAAATTTACCTTTTGCACAAAAAAAAAATATTAATGGCAGGCTGTCCTCGAGTTTTTGAATGTCTCGGTCGAAATCGATAATGAGGCTTTCAAAAACTAATGTTATATAAAAAATATCGCTATTTTATAAGATCGATAGAATGCACAGTAACTTAATGTTTAACATATAACCTATTTAAGATATTTACTCAATTAGTTGTTTTTTTTCTTCAAAGAAAAAGTATGTATACACACCTATATAATTCTTAAAGGAACAAATTTTGGTGTGTCAAAAATGGCTCAAAATGCAAATGAATGTTTAAGTTCTAATGAATTAAGTTTAAAATGTCGTGCTACAAGTTTAATAGCTCACGACACTTTGATTTCTTTCTTTACTTTTTAATTTACTTGTATAAATCGTACAGTAAACAAAATAAAATTTGAAAAAAAATATATAAAAAAAAGTTAAAAAGTAGTAATAAATGTTACTAGAAGGGGTGGCGTGAGACACCTGATAAAATTGAATAAAAATTTATTTGTCATACGTTTCGTCAGTTTTAGCTCGGCCCCTCTACCGCCGTTTGCTTTGTCATGTCAGTTTCACCCTTATTTATTACTCCTGCTTACTGCCTTCTATTCTCTCATTAAATAAAAAATTTGTCAATTCAAATTTTTTTTTTAGATGTCAAGATTATATACAGTAGTATAAAAATATGTGGGTATGAATGATATTTTGAGACGAAGAAAGAGAATAATGATTTGTATGCCTAAAATTTTGTGTTTAGAAAAATCATCGTCTCCACCTCTCCAAAAGGAGAATATCGGTGGGATGATCCTGGTCCCATGTATTTTATGGATGCCAATCGAACCCTTCTTCCAAAACCCGGCCCCAGGCAATAAGCACTTGTCTCAGTGACTGCACTTATCAGGAGGTGGGCTTTGAACTCTGACCATTTCCTCCAATAGGCCGCTCGATGACCGGTCAATCATCGTAGCTCAGCAAGATTAAAGATAAATTTAAGAAGAGATAATTTATAAATACATGTGCTCAACAATGATGAATTAGGCAAAATAATCACATGAGTTAGCCATTCAAAATATTTCCTTACGTTAAAGATTGTTTTGTTTATTTTAGGTATTTAATTAGGGCAACACAAAAGGTTTACGAAATTATATCCACACAGTTATTTGATAAGTGTAGTTATTCATTTAAAATTATAAGTCCAATTTTAATTTGCACAAAGGTTAAAAAAATTTCACTAACTACACTATTCAATAATTAAATATCTTCTTTTCTCACTAAAATGTATTTGGATTGGTTGAAATAAAAAAATGAACAAATATTCTGGGACAACCAGAAATAGAAAAATTGACTTATAATTTGAGACGGAAAGAATATTATTTTTGTCTAATGAAAGTAACTCTTATTAATAATATATTTTACCTATATTTTGGATAGCGTATCAATATTAGTGGCTCAAACTTACTAACCACACATTTGAATTAAGGTTAGCGAGTCAGCCATGGCAAGAACCATGTAAACCCAGGTCGAGCTAGACCTGGTAACATCTCTCAGACCGCATAATACATGTGCATGATACAATTGTCATTAACGGTTAAGACATACGAGTCTGACATAGCACAATGTGTTGGAAATGTATATATTTACAAACATGTGAATGTCCGGATTCGAACTCGTGACCACAGGATTGCACACATTAGCGAATGAGAATTAAAGTTAATAATTAATGTTTATGTTTACGATTAATTATTACACATTAAGTCCGGTTAACGATCGTTAAGTATTTAACGGAAAAATGACTAACGACCGTTAAATGAAAAGAGAAAGGAGTAGAAATGGAAAACTTGGAAAAGTTATGGATTTCCTTTGGGCTTGTCTACATGGCCGGCCATAGGGGCCTTTCCAAAGCCCTAATTCATAAACTTGTTCCCTAAGTTTACCTACTAGTATATAAAGAGGGTTAGGTTCTAGGGTTTCATACACTTGTGCATTGAATTAACCCTAGATCTCTCCTCTCCTCTCTCTTGTCCCATATTCGGCCGAACACCCCAAGTAAGGGAGTTTGGTTTCGTTTTCTTAAACGATGACTTGTGTTAGATTTAGCAATCGCTTGATTCGTTGGTTAATTCGTGTGTACAAGAACGTGGTAGTAAGACAATATTCTTACACCATATTGGTTTGAGTTGTAGAAAGGTAAGGGACAACTCTCTAATCCACTTCTTGGTCTTGCTCAAGAGATTTGATATTCGCAAGAGGTACGTTATGCATACTTTCAGTTAATTAATTTATTTGTTATGATCTTTAAGTCTTCCGCTGTGTACTCTTGATGTCTTTATGTTTTATTGTATTTTATATATCATAAACTAAACAGTGGCATCACGAGACTTGTATAACAAGTAATTAATTACTGAAACACATAATTAAAATAAACATGAATGTGTTATTATTTGTATGCTTAGATCTAGGGTTTGCAAAACCTAAACCCTAATTTTGAGGGGGGGGGGGCGTTTTATTTGGTGCCCTAATTAGGGTTTTATAAACTATTGTTTTAATTGGATTAGAAACCCTAAGATGCATGCAACTTTATGTGTATATGCGTAACTCTGTTTAATTGCATTAATTGTTAAGTGTAATTTTATGTCCATGATAATTATCTGCATGTTTTATCATGGATCTGCTTTTATTGTATGTCTTTCATGTTTAAGTGATATACACTAAATTATGATAGATCTAAAATTGGGGAAGACCTCAATAATTATTATTTAATCAATTATGTGCTATGTGGTATATATTTAGTTTTGACTTACGCAATCAATGAATCGATGCATGTGGTTCACCTTGTACATAGATGAAAACGGGTGGAAGTCTTAATTAAATATATGCATATTGACAGATCTAGAATTGGTTATTAATAAGATTTATCAAAACCGTTTGCATGTGGCTATTTGATATGCATGACTTTTATTTGTTATGCATTCATTGTTTATTTGTTTATTTTTATAAATACTTGCTTGTTTGTGTTTTGTAACAAGGGTATTTTTACAAGAAAAATAAACTGACCTAAACAATGGTGAAACATGTATTTTATAAGCATAGTAATCATAATCATTTAATTGATTGATGACTTTGGTATAAATGGTCTGAAAGGCTCACCCATGAGAATGAACTAATAAAAAGGGTTTAAAGAAGTGCGCACAGTCACACTGAAAGGATGTCTAAGGTTGTGCTTTAGCGCGTACCTGGTCCTCTGCCCTCTGTAAGTTCGAGTGGAGCTACTTAGTAAGCCATTAAATGTGCAAGCTCATCTTAAGGGCGAATTAGTTTTAATTCCATGCGCCACTTCGGTGGTAATTATCCGAAACACTAAGTGTTTACACTTATGCAAAAGTACGGTATAATGGATGATAATTAACACTAAATTCCTTGATTGGTGAATCCAATACCTCAATTAAAGTTTGATGATGAAAAGCTTATACATTAAAACAAGATATAAATGTTTTAATAAAAACTATGCTACAAAGATGAATGCATGACATTTTTGTACATATTTGATTTAACATCAAAACTATCACCCTTTAATTTAAGTTATATGCCATCCAACGAAATGGAAACACCTAAGATTACTTTCTATTTGCGTGAGAACGTGACTTAGATCTTAATCAAAGGGTAAAATGTCCACGTGTCGTGAGAACGGGCATGGACGATTTTGCAGTTTCTTAAGTTGGACAACTTAATTGAGTTAGGCGGTGAAAACTGAAAACTCAAGGCATAAGATGGGATAAAACATGTTTACATGGCGATTGGTATTGGCTATATGTAAATCCCATAAATCTAGGAATTGCAATTGAAATTGGAAATTGAGCAAAAGCTCTACCATTCCGTACAAGGTTCATCACTAACAGATCAACTGATGTGATGAGATTATGACAATTTGGATCCTAGTTTTCAATAAATATTAATTGGTTATATGAATATGAACCTTGGGTATTTAATTGTTTATTGAAAAGGAAAATTATCAAAATACTAATTATGGTTTTTTGAACTTTTTCTGTAGATGGCTCAATCTGATAACACTATGAGCTTACTGAGTGCCGCTTTCAAAGATATGATTGGAAGGGACAAGCTGACTGGCCCTAATTTCAATGATTGGCATCGTTCACTTAGGATCATCCTTCGTGTTGCCAAAAGGGTTGAAATTTTGACTACACCTCTGCCTGATGCTCCTCCCAACACGGCAACTGCTCTTGAACAAGAGGCATATCGTGTTGAATATGAGAAGCACAATGATGTGGCGTGTCTAATGCTTTCGGGGATGTCTGCTCAATTGCAAAAACAATTTGAGCACTATCCGCCTATGAGCATGCTAGATGAACTCAAACGTATGTTTGAGAAGCCACCAGCAGCTGACTGTATGAACTAATTGAAAAGGTTCACAGCTGCAAGCAGGAGGTTGGCAAATCTGTCTCCGACCACGTCCCCGAGATGAAACATCACTTGGACCAATTGGAGAAGCTCGGTTGTGGTTACTCGAATGATGTATGTGTCGGACTCATCAATCACTCCCTTAATCAGGATTGGTTTGGTGATTTTGTCCGAAATTATAACATGCATTGCACGGGGAAGACAGTGAATGAGTTACATGCAATGTTTGTAGACTACGAGAAGAGATTGCCAAAGAAGGCTCCTACACGTAGGGTGAATAAGCCTAAGCCGCAAGCAGATAAGAAAGGGAAAGGAAAAGGAAAGGGGAAACAAGTTGTCATCCCACCAGCTCCTAAGAAGAACCCTGGAAAGAAAAAGGAGAATCCTAAGAAGGATTTATCTTGCCACCACTGCAACTCACCGGGTCACTAGAAGCGGAACTGTCCAGTTTATCTGAATGAGTGCCTTCAGAATAAAAATAAGATGGTGCCTAGCTCATCAGGTATTTTTATGTTTGAATTATTTTCTTTTCCTCATAAGCAAAATTCCTGGATATATGATACAGGATGTGGTACTCACATCTGTAATACATCGCAGGGACTTAGAGGGGCAAAGAAGCTGACCTGTGGAGAGAGATACTTGTACGTTGGAAATGGAAAGCGTGCAGCTGTCGAAGCCATAGGGACTTTTGATTTAGTGTTGCCTTCGGGTTTAATTTTAGAACTAAATAATTGTCATTATGCACCCTCCATTGTTAGGGGTATCATTTCAGTTTCTTTGTTAAAAGATATTGGTTTTGTGCACACTTTTACCAGTTATGGAATTTCAGTTTATTTAAATAATGTTTTTTACTTAAATTGCAATTCCTATGCTTGGTGTGTTTGAAATTGATATGGATGGTTGTATATCCAATGAAAATAATTCGTTGGATAGCATTAGCAATAAGAAGAGCAAGTCGAACTGTGACTCTTCTTATCTTTGGCATTGTCGCCTTGCCCATATTGGCAAGAAACGCATGGAAAAGCTGCAACACGATGGGCTTTTACAAACGGTCAATGATGAATCATTTGACAAATGCGAGTCTTGCATTGCTGGGAATATGACAAGGAAACCTTTTTCACCACAAGTGGAAAGGGCTTCTGATCTACTTGGATTGATACACACTGATGTGTGTGGTCCACTTAGACATGTGTCAAAACGTGGTGCTGTCTACTTCTTAACCTTTACGGATGATTTCAGTCGTTATGGTTATGTTTATTTACTTAAACATAAACATGAAGTCTTTGAAACATTTAAGGTTTTCAAAAGTGAAGTAGAATTACAACTCGGTAAGAAGATTAAAGCTCTTCGATCCGATAGAGGTGGTGAGTATATAAGTCAAGAGTTCAAAGATTACTTAGCTGAGTGTGGAATTATACAGCAGCTCACATCTCCTTATACTCCACAACAAAATGGTGTATCTGAAAGGAGAAATCGTACCTTACTTGACATGGTACGATCAATGTTTGAACTTACGACTCTTCCTTTTATTTTTTGGGATTATGCCCTTGAAACTGCTATTCGCATTTTGAATATGGTTCCAACTAAGAAGGTTGTTAAAACTCCATATGAAATATGGACAGGAAAAGCTCCCAACTTTTCTTACTTAAAGGTCTGGGGATGTGAAGCGTTTGTTAAACGTGACACACCTGATAAGCTCCAAGCCAGATATGTTAAGTGTATCTTTGTAGGATACCCTTAGGAAACTATGGGTTACCACTTTTACTACCCAGCTGAGAATAAATTCATTGTGGCTAGGTATGGAGATTTCCTTGAAAGGAATCTCATATCTCAAGAACTCAGTGGGAGAGTATATGATCTGGAATATGATTAAGAAGATACAACACCTTCTGAAACCACTAGCCAACTTCAAGAAGAACCTGAAAGCTTAGGTGCTCCTCCTGAAGTTGTTCCCATTCATAGGTCTGAAAGGACTATACGTGCACCTGACCGTCTATGTCTAAACGTAGAGGTGGAGGAAAATATGGTTTGGGATCTCAATGAACCTGCCAACTATAAGGCTGCCATGGCTGATCCTGAGAAGGATAAATGGCAGATTGCTATGAATGGGGAAATGCAATCCATGAAAGATAATGATGTCTGGATTGAAGTTGACCTTCCTCCCAAGGCTAAAGTCGTTGGGAGTAAGTGGATCTTCAAAAAGAAAACTGACATGGATGGCAATGTACACACCTACAAGGCTCGTCTAGTGGCTAAAGGTTTTACTCAAACCTATGGCATTGACTACAAGGAGACATTCTCTCCTGTAGCGGACATAAGAGCTATTAGGATTCTCATAGCTATAGCTGCACACTATGACTATGAGATTTGGCAAATGGATGTCAAAACCGCTTTTCTGAATGGCCGTCTAGATGAAGACATCTATATGGCACAACCGGAAGGGTTTGTGAATCCATTGTTTCCTAACCGTGTATGCAAGCTTAAGAGGTCCATTTATGGACTGAAGCAAGCATCAAGGCAATGGAATAAAAGATTCGATGGAGAAATCAAAGGTTTTGGATTTACTCAGAATCTTGATGAGCCATGTGTATATCACAAAGCTAGTGGGAGTCGTGTTACTTTCCTTATTCTGTATGTCGATGACATATTAATCATGGGAAATCATATACCAAGTCTGAATGAGGTGAAAGCCTATCTTGGTAAATGTTTTTCGATGAAAGACTTAGGGGAAGCAACATATATACTCGGAATCAAGATCTACCGGGATAGGTCAAGGCGGCTAATTGGTTTAAGCCAAAGTGCTTACATTGACAAAATATTGAAGAGATTCAATATGCAAAATTCCAAAAAGGGATTTTTGCCAATGCAAGTGAATCATGGTTTGAGCAGCCAAGGCTGTGCTTCAACACCTGCAGAGGTGGCGCGTATGAAGAAAGTTCCTTATGCTTCGGCTGTAGGATCTATCATGTACGCGGTGCGATGCACAAGGCCTGATGTGGCGTTTGCTCAAAACTTGACCAGTCGGTATCAACAGAATCCGGGTGAAATTCACTGGACTGCTGTTAAACATATTCTCAAGTACCTTAGGGCTACAAGAGATATGTTCATAGTGTATGGAGGAAATCCAGAAGCAGAACTGTCTGTTACATGTTACTGCGATGCATCCTGGAAGTGTGACAAATATGATACGAAGTCTCAGACGGGTTACATATTTGTCATCAATGGAGGTGCTGTGGATTGGAAGAGTAAGAAACAGACAACACTTGCGATGTCTGCTACAGAAAGTGAGTACATAGCGGCGTCTGAGGCTGCCATGGAAGCTGTTTGGATAAGGAAGTTTGTTTCGGGGCTTGGTGTTATGCCGTCGATTGAAAATCCTATTAAAGTATATTGTGACAATTCAGCTGCAATTACTTTTGCCCATGAACCTGGAGTCATGAAGGGCACCAGACACTATCCTAGACAATATCACTATGCTCGAGAGCAAGTCGAGATAGGTGAAATTGAGTTGCTCAAAGTTCACACAGATGATAACCTAGCAGATCCGTTAACGAAGGCCTTGCCTGGTGAAAAACTTAATCATTTGTCTGATAAGTTTGGACTTCGTTTAGCTAGTAGTTTCATGCCCATCTGTGACTAAGTATTTTAGATAAAAGGATATTGTAAACATTATTATTGAAATGAAATAAAGTATTTTTGTTATGTTTATTATTCATTTATTATGATGTTGTCCTATATTTGCATGTTTAAACCCATGAATAACTTAAGTTATTCTAAATAGTCCGTTGTCAATCAATAACATGGGAATGATATTGAATTAAGACAAATCTGAGTATTAGTTAGAATATACTTGAAAGTATATTGATGCGTAGCATGACTAATTTCAGATGATATTCAATGAATTGAATATAGGACTTATCCCACCCGCATGATAATACTTTATGGATCTTTGTCATTAAGTATATCATGGATATTTATCCTCAGACTTGAGATACAAGAGATATGTCATGGATGTAGTGCATTTTTGTGAAGCAATCTAACGCTATACGTAACTGGTAGTTATAAGGGTTGTTTTCAGAAGTGTTGCGAAATTTATGAATCCTGCTTGTAGTCGAAATGGGATTTGTTTCATTCAAATTTATTTTGAAGTATAATACTACTGGGTCCCTCGTAGGATTCTTAAGATGTTTGTATGGCCATACCCAAGGTCTTATGTTCAGAAGAATTGGTAATCTTAATAAATCATATAAAGCAAGAAACAGAATAGTTAATTAAGAAATGAGTGAGATTCATATTCTTATTAACATGGTATTAGAAACAAAATGATGAATATGATGATGAATCATCAAACTTGGTTTTTCTCCAGAAAACCATACACGAGTTGTATCGGGGGCATTGGCGTGTTGCTAGACGCTAACCAATGTCATTTCACGTTTTGTAAACATATCCAAGTGGGAGCTGTTGGAAATGTATATATTTACAAACATGTGAATGTCCGGATTCGAACTCGTGACCACGGGATTGCACACATTAGCGAATGAGAATTAAAGTTAATAATTAATGTTTATGTTTACGATTAATTATTACACATTAAGTCCGGTTAACGATCGTTAAGTATTTAACGGAAAAATGACTAACGACCGTTAAATGAAAAGAGAAAGGACTAGAAATGGAAAACTTGGAAAAGTTATGGATTTCCTTTGGGCTTGTCTACATGGCCGGCCATAGGGGCCTTTCCAAAGCCCTAATTCATAAACTTGTTCCCTAAGTTTACCTACTAGTATATAAAGAGGGTTAGGTTCTAGGGTTTCATACACTTGTGCATTGAATTAACCCTAGATCTCTCTTCTCCTCTCTCTTGTCCCATATTCGGCCGAACACCCCAAGTAAGGGAGTTTGGTTTTGTTTTTCTTAAACGAGGACTTGTGTTAGATCTAGCAATCGCTTGATTCGTTGGTTAATTCGTGTGTACAAGAACGTGGTAGTAAGACAATATTCTTACACCATATTGGTTTGAGTTCTAGAAAGGTAAGGGACAACTCTCTAATCCACTTCTTGGTCTTGCTCAAGAGATTTGATATTCGCAAGAGGTACGTTATGCATACTTTCAGTTAATTAATTTATTTGTTATGATCTTTAAGTCTTCCGCTGTGTACTCTTGATGTCTTTATGTTTTATTGTATTTTATATATCATAAACTCAACACAATGGGGAACACACGATCAATAAAATGAGAAGCAGAGCACTCTCCTGTACGAGCTAAGGAGGAAAGGCAACATGTACTCCTTATTTACTGTCTAAATGATCAACACATGGCTTTTTAACAGTCTTTGATCATCTCTTAAATGTTTATCTCTAAACTATACCTGCCACTATATAAATGGAAGACACCACAAATAACTTCAACGAGTTTCACACACTTAAGAAAATACTGCTTTACATCAGTTTCGTATGGTTCTTATTTAAATGTTATCCGAGCTTTTTGATCTCAATCAATTTATTAGATGCTTACCGTAAAACACGAAAAACCAAACAACAAAATCATTCTTGTCTCATATCTTAAACCGATTTATATACAATACGTAAGCAATTTTAATTTTAATTTTTAAATAAACATTTGAAATGATTACTATTCATTGAATAGTAACATATCAAACTAAAATGGCAATAATGGTGCTTGTGCTTTATTTTCGAGTACAAACATAGTCACTGAAAAATTATAATAAAACTTCTTTCTGTTTACTTTCGATTACATAAACAGTAAATCCAAAGACTTATTTTGTAAAAAAATTACATAAACATCTCCCGGTTTACGTTTGTTGCAAAAAAAGTCCTGAAATTCTCAAAAGACGTCCTTCTCGTTAACTTCGATTACAGAAACAATCCATACATTAAATCTAATATATTCACGAGTTACTTGAACTATCAAATTAACGTGCTATATCGAATCAAATTCTAATGTATACATTCGACATATTCAAACATTTGGAACAAGTTTGATTCTGATTAGAGCTTTAAATTACCAAGATGCTTTGACTAGGGGTAATCAAGGTTCGAAAGTCGGATCAGACCGAACCGAATACTGATTTGGCCCAAAATACCTAACTAATGATCGAACCGAAATGTTCGGTCCACGCGGGTCGGTCCAATTCGGTCGGGTTCTCAGTACGGTCTGGTCTAACAAAGTATAATGCTCGGTTTTACGTAAGACCAAATCAAACCGGACCGAACCAAAGACCGAATATGAAGAAAAAAGTAGACCGAAGACTAACCAAAATATGCTAGATTTGATCGGCCCGCGATCTATTATGCTCAGCCCTAGTTTACACTATCGTGGTTCTAAAATGGGCTAACATACATAGCTAGTCAAGCTGTAACATGTTTTACATACATATAGCCATATGTACCATAAATTTTCATTTGCAAACAATATACGGTGAAGACAAAAAAGCAATAACGATCTTTTACTCCGAGTGCATTAATTGTCCAAAACCGCGAACTGTTCCATTTCAAATTTGAATAAATTGGATTTCATTCTCTTTGTTTCAATTTTGTTGAGATTATGTGGTGAAAATGAAACTAACCGTGTGTACAAAGTAGAATTGAAAGAGTGTAACTAGTCGAGTCGTGTTGCGAGATTCTTAAACGCAAAAAGTAATTGCTATCGACTAGATCATAAGACGAGACAATCTTGAGCTTGAGATACTCGACTAATAAGTATGTAAACTAACGAGCACTATTGAGCTGGCACCTTGTATATTGAGTTTCAGAAATATACGGATTGAAAGAGCTTAAGTTTCGAATTTCGAGTTTTATAATCGGGTTACAATCAAGCTTGAATACATCGTTTTAATTACACCTACACATGATGTATTAGTATTACGAACCTTTTCATCAAAAGAATATAATAACGGTTTAATAACAACATTAATAATTAACTTTTGATATTAGTAATTATAATTATTGAAATACTTCAGTTATTCCACGTACATCAGACTCAAAAACTCCTCATCCTCAAATAACATGAACAACTAAACTTTATCCATTTAGCCGCTTATTAGTATTACACACTGTTCTAAAAGGCTCGCAAAGGCCCCGCAAAGGCGTGAGGCTTGGTCATGCCGCCACGCCATGCCGCCAAACCGCCTTATGGCACATGTTTTTGTAAACTCGATATATATGAATAACGATATAAATATATAAATATTTTCATGCTTTGTGCCGCCTTATGCCACGCCTTATAAACGCAAAAGCTTCGCCTTAGCCGTAAAGGCGTAAGGCTTTGTCATGCCGCCATGTCACGCCTCACGCTATTTATAACCTTGGTATTACATATTGTTTAATTACAATTTAAGTCACTATCTTTCTTTACTCTCACTTACTCTATACTCATATATACATAAACAAAAAATTGTACACACAACTTGACGTTACTATATACTATCGCGGCAATGCGCGAATAATCGTATAGGCCAAAGAAAAAAAAAAAAAAAAAAAAAAAACTTTTGACAAATTGGGAAAAAAATATTTTAACAGAAAATGTCAAAAGTGAGAATAAGTCCAAAAGAATGGGCAGTTTAGTAAACCGAAAAGGCACCATAAATATTTCCACAAAATCAAAGTTTCAAACAGTGAAAAAGAACCTCTCTTGTCTGCAAACAAAACAAAACATCACTCACTCACTCATAAATTTACTCACCACCTACATACATTCAACTTGCTCTTTTTGTTTTTCATACAAAGAGCATCATGATGATGATATAACTAACCTTCATTTCCTTCAACATATTTTTACGTTTGAATCTTTCTTACATAAGGTAATGATATTTTTTGTTGATTATGAGTATATGTTTACTTTGTTAATGTAGTTGCCTAGCTTAAATTTGGACATGATATTATATGATATGTTACCAACATTGTGATATTGTTGCTGTTTTTTTTTTGGTTTAGCTCATAAGATAACAAAGAACTATAAAGTCGTACGTGAACTATAAAAAATATCATTTAATGTAACGAACTTTCATAAAATGTTGAATATGCACATTTTGATGTGTTGTTGTATCATAATACTGACTAGTGTTACTATTTTTAACGTGACAACTTATCAAAATGTGAATATTGAAACACTTTATAAAAGTTCGTTACATTTAATTAATATTTTTTATAGGTCACGTACCAAGACGAACCTTGAAAAAAATTTGTTGCTATTGTGTGACTTAAACCCTTTTTGGTTAAGAAAGTTTATTTATGTAGCATGTGTTGGAATGTTATGTTTAAATTTATACAGTATTAGTTTTATATTATATGAATGTTAGAATGTATGTGTTATTTGAGTAAATTAGTAGCCCAATGGAATGTAAAACGGGCGTCATGTGTTCAAATAGTGTTTTTGGGTCCTTTTAATAATTGCGTTATGCGATTTATCTCTCACATGCTGGTCGTGGGACCGTTAAAGGGTCTGTTCCCGGTTAACTTATTTCTCGACTCTATTTGTGTTATTTCGTAAAATAGTAGCCCAATAATAGTGTTACGCGATTTATCTCTCCTTATTAGCCGTGAGACCGGTCAATGGGGCCGTCTAAGAGTCTATTTCAGTTTAATTTACAAAATTTTAGAGTATTATTTTTGCAAGTTGTCGATAATGTGTGTTTTAACGAAATGGTCGTGGCTCTAAATCTCACACGTTAACATTTTTTATTTTTTTTTTAAAGAAATATCAATCATAGTTAAGTTTACTATACTATTATTGGTTAGATAAAATTTAAGTGTCATCCACAATTGCTAAAAAAGCTAACTTTGACTTTATATGCTATTGATGGTAATAAAATTTGTTAAGAATGGTAACAAAATATGTGCAACTTATAATTTTTTTTTTGTTTAAAAATGTCTACATTTCTAGTATATTTGTAGGACATTGGAAAATCTGGATGTGATTGTTGTGTCATTTCAAACATTGAATTGAAAGGTATGATCACAAAAAGTTGTTCAACTCTCTAGTCATATCACTTAATTATTCATGTTATATAAAACAAAATCTTCAATTATTTGTTAATTTTGTCATTTTCTAAGTTTCTGCTCATTGGGACATTATTGATTACAATGTGTATGTATAGTACTCACTAATAATTCGAGTGAACCGAATAAATGATAGCAGTCGGGTTGGTTTTAGAACTTTTTAGGTGAAAAATAAGGTTCCGGTTTAATGGTTTGGTTTAGGATTTGTGTCTTAATATAGGGCTCAAATGTTCCGTTTAACTATTTAACGTAAGTTCAGATATTTATTCACTCGTATACTGAGTTCTTAGTGATCTCAATGACGTGAACCGAATAAGTTATCTAGCCGGAAACCCCAACTGGCCAAGTGTGGATTATTTCGAGACCTTGTGCATATGGGGCCAAGAGTAGCTCATGAGCTAAAATTGTTTTTTTGTTGTACATGTGCTTAAAACAGTCTACTTTTGGATTCATTTGCTTAAAGTTTTGCCAGTTTTGGAATATTCAAAAAGCTCATTGGCTATATAATCACAAAAATAGATAACACAGGATTTACTTGGTTTGGCATGGTCACGGTCACACTACTAAGTCAATATTATTAGCTTTAAACTATCGTAGAGACCTTTGTTCACGGCATCACTAATGCACTAGTGAGGTGCTTAGGCGTCCTTGAACCACAACCTGTAGCAAAGACTTTCCCGTGACCGAGTCTTGGGTCCCTAATGAATGAGATGCTATACATACAAATCGTTTGACTACTAGAGAAAACACAATACAGTCCTATGGTTCTGTCTCAGTAAAAAAAAAATGGTTTAGTTCTTCTATTACTAGTCCATTTCAGGTGATTTTCATTGTACGACCTCTTTTACTACAGATTTTACTAGAGATTTTATTGCTTGTTAGAATACAAAACTTTCCTGATAATTTTGGAGGTATTCAATGTATATACAGTTACATCACGAGTGGAATTTGTCTCCTTGTATGTTGATAAAGAATCAATAAATCGTGGTGGGGAGTAGCGGGTCATGTACACAATAATGCGACATGGGTTGCTTGTGTTCACAATAACCATTTAAAGCACTTATTAAATGTAACTATTTCAGGGATCGTCCTTGAGTACAGAAGGGAACATGGGCAAGGGGGAGAAGGTTGTTGTTGCAGTCAAGGCATCTAAGGAAATCCGCAAGACCGCATTGGTTTGGGCCTTGACGCACGTGGTTCAACCGGGACATTGCGTTACATTGCTTGTTGTCTCATCATCACAAAGCCATGGTAGTATACTTCTTCACACTATATTTATAAACTCGTGAATGATATTAATATAGGATTCGATTTACATATGTGTGCGTAATGTTGGTATCAAATTAGCTCTTCCCATGCGACCACTAGGTTAAAACCATAAGTTGCGTAAGATATTGAATAAATTTTTCTTGTTCTTCATAGGTAGGAAATTGTGGGGTTTTCCGAGATTTACTGGAGACTGTGCAAGCGTTCCTCGGAAGTTGAATTCAGGAACAAGTTCAGATCCGAAAGTTGATACTCGTATTACTGATTCTTGCTCCCAAATGATTCTTCAGCTTCATGATGTATATGATCCAAATAAGGTACGTAACTCATATTGTCCAATAATCACCAATTGTTACGAGTTTAACTATTGGCCTGATTACAAACGAACTATTTTGTTGATTTTTTGGCAGGTAAATGTGAAGATTAAACTTGTTTCCGGATCGCCATGTGGAGTAGTTGCTGCAGAAGCCAAAAAGCTTCATGCTAGTTGGGTCGTTTTGGACAGGTAATTTTTCGAAATATTAGCAATTAGAACATATAGTTTAGTATGGCACGGTTTATGTTTTTCGGTTTTCACTTACTCTTTTTTTAAATACATTACTTGTAGAAACCTCAAGCATGAAAAAAAATCATGTATGGAAGACTTGCAATGCAGTGTTGTTGTAATGAAGAAATCGAAGCCGGAATATCTTCGTGTGAGTTTTGTCGAATCTGTTAAGAATGGAACCATAACAAACCATCCATCAGTTTCAGAGACAGAAAAAACATCTGGAAAACAAGAACATAACAAAACTAACAAAAAAAACAAAGAAGCGTCCCAAGTTTCTGGTAAAAAACCAGTTGCTACACCAATAAGTAGTCCTGAATTGTTTACTACAACTGAAGCTGGAACTTCATCTGTCTCGAGTTCCGACACTTCTCAAAAGAAAGAATTGTTTATCAAGGAACAACATCAGGATCTTGAAGAATCAAGTTCTGATTCGGAAAACGAGAATCTATCCTCGTCTTCATGTAGTTTAAGGTTTCAACCATCAATAGTTGACATAGTCACGTCAAGCTATCGTTTATCTCAATACGGGTTGTTTGATAAGTTCTCAAAACTTGATCACGAAACCAGTACAAAATATCATGGGAGTGTAAGAGATGTCATATCATTCTCAAGAAACACACCCTCGGGCCCACCTCCGTTATGCTCAATATGTTTAAACAAGGCACCAATAGTTGGAAAACCGCCACGATGGTTTACTTATGCTGATCTAGAGCTCGCAACTGGTGGATTTTCGCGAGCTAATTTTTTGGCTGAAGGTGGATTTGGGTCGGTTCACCGAGGGGTGCTTAATGATGGTCAGGTGGTTGCGGTTAAGCAACATAAACTAGCAAGTACTCAAGGTGATCAAGAATTTTGCTCGGAAGTTGAGGTGTTGAGCTGTGCTCAGCATCGGAATGTTGTTATGTTGATTGGATTTTGTGTTGAAGATGGACGGAGGTTGTTGGTTTATGAATATATATGCAATAGATCGTTGGACTATCATCTTTATGGTAATTCTTAAATATGCTACATTATTGTTACTGTTATTTTGGTCATTTAAGGGATACTTCATAGTTTTTAGTCCTAACCTCTCGTGTAACAGGACGTCATAAAGATACATTAGAGTGGTCTGCACGCCTAAAAATTGCTGTGGGAGCTGCTCGAGGACTACGATACCTTCACGAAGAATGCAGAGTAGGTTGTATTGTGCATCGTGATGTGCGTCCCAACAACATCCTCATCACTCATGATTTTGAACCAATGGTATTTTATGAAACCGTCAAAAGTACACTATATATTAAATCCATGTTGCTTTGTTAGGGAAAACAAATTTGGGTTGAAATGGGTTAATTTTTAGTACGGGTTGATGTAGGTCAGCAGTAAAATTATAACCTTTTAACCCTTTATGTCCCTTGTTTTGCAAGGTTGGGGATTTTGGCCTAGCAAGGTGGCAACCGGATGGAGACAAAGGGGAAGCAACACGAGTAATTGGAACATTCGGGTAAGTCATTAGACCAATTCTTCTTGTGTCCTTTTGCAATGATTTTGGATTATATTGTGAAATTAGATTTTTTTTGTTATAGATACTTAGCCCCAGAGTATGCAGAAAGTGGTCAGATCACGGAAAAAGCTGATGTATATTCCTTTGGGGTAGTATTGGTGGAACTTGTTACAGGACGTAAAGCAGTGGATCTTAACCGGCCTAAGGGTCAACAAAGCCTCACAGAATGGGTGAGCTTCGGGTTTGAATATATACTTATTTTTCTGGCTTTGGTTTAGTTTTTCTTTTGTAAGGGGTCAAACAAAAGAATCAAACTGAATTGAAGGGTTAGATACTTGAATAGTTCTACGTTCGAGCATAATCACATGCATAAAACCTATAAAATCGGGTCATTAAAAGAGTCAGATTGTTATTGTAACTTTATTCTGTTTAAACTCAACCTGACACGTTTGGTTTTACACTATATGCTTTCCCGTTTTGCCCTTTTTACTTCCTATTGGGTCGTGTAAGGTGTCAAAATGGGTAATAATTTTAGTACCCGCCGAAACAGGTCAGTCGGGTTGGGTTGACCCCATAAATGCTTGCCCATTGACCCATTCAACTAGTTAAATATAAAAAATAACTCATATTGACCCGTTCATAAATATTTTGATTGTAAAGGCAGTTTGTTCATGATTTTGTTGTTTCCTTGATGTTTGGTAGGCTCGCCCATTGTTGGACAGAGATACTATTGACGAGCTAATTGACCCTCGGTTAGGGAACTGTTATTCAGAAGACGAAGTTCTTTGCATGTTGCAAGCTGCTTCTTTATGCATTAAAAGGGATCCTCACTTACGGCCTCGCATGTCACAGGTAATTCTTCATTCAGAAACAACATTCATCCTTTTTTTTTTTTTTTTTTTTAATAGAAAAGTGCCACTTTAATGAGAAGATACGTGTATTGTCATTTATTTGCATTCTAGTCGGTATAGATTATTTTATATCTCTGATGGGTAGAATAATGGCTCAAAATGAATCTGGTCAAACACTTAAAAGGGTGTTTGGGATTGCATTTTTAGTGCTGATTGGCTTATGGACATCTATTAAAACTTAAAAGAAGTTCGTGTTGGCTTTATTCGCTTATATTTGCTCATAAGTCCTTGCTAAGTGTTTGGCTTAGCTTATCATAATTAATAAGATAAAATGACAAAAAGTACATGAACATTAAAAGGGTGTAATTATTAAATGAGGGTATATAAGCTTTGCCAAACACTTAATTAGGCTTATTTTTGTAATATAAGCTAATTAGCTCATAAGCCACCTATATAAGCTTAAACGCTCCGTGGGTATCTAATCATCTTAAAACACCAGTTACTTATTATTTTCTTAAAGATATGGACAAAATGCGCGCGTGAACCCAGCTTGACCCATTTCGACTCGTCCAACATGCCACCTTATTTCTCTTACTTTGGTTTTGTAACTCGCGGCAACTATTTGATTGTTAAATCATAAATGCTAATGCTGGTAGGTGCTACGCATACTTGAGGGCGACTTAATCATGGAATCAAGTCACATGCCATCACCAAGGTGTGAAGTGAGTAACCAAAACGATAGGAGATGGAGCGATCACACACAATTCAATGAATCTTCTTTGAACAAGTCATTGGAAAGATTAAGGGGCAAGCTTCCTGTGAACTCGAGTCAGTCATTTTGTTTATAGTAGTATAAGTCATGTACTCATGTTAATGTTTCTTGCCTTTTTGGTGCTTCATATTGTTCGATTAAAAAAAAAATAGCAATAGTGGTTAGGAGTGAAATTTTGAGATTGACTGTCTGTAATATAATTTGATCTCCTGGAAATCGATAAAATGAAAATAATTCTAGCTTTTTAGTTTTCATGTAAATATTCATATGACATATACGCTGGATAACATGTTAAAATGACTTGGGACAAACACGCAGGTCAAGCTGAAGTGCTGAACCAACATTTTATCAACTCTTTTCGTAATTTGTTGCATTGTTAATGTATTGTTTAAAATATGATCATAAACCTGAAATGACTTTCATTTCAGCCAAAATGGAAGCTTTACATTTCAGCCAAAATCCTAAGGCTTGCACCAGCTAGTGGGTTGCTGCTAAATATTTTCTCGACAAAAATTATTTATATTGAGGCATGTTAATAATTAGGCACGGGAAGGGAAGTACATTGTCAGTAAACCGATTAAAACCTAGCACTTTTCCTACAATGATGCGAGATAGACCCACTTCGTCTAAAAGTCAAGATTCTCCCAACATACAGTTGACCTCACCGTTTTCTCGTTTTGGACCTTGCATACCTACAAAAACCAAACAAGATTAGAGACTAATGCGAATTAAGAATACGCCATCTTGTTTTATGTTTGGGGTAAGTTATTTTAATATGTTACAATTACAATAGCAATCATCTAAACTAGATTTTTCAAACACAAACGTCATGAAGCTCAATCCAACTGTCTGGGTTGGATGCAGCCATTAACATCATAAAATGCGAAAGATAACTTACTCTATATGCATGCCGCCACGGTCTGACGATGGTAGTGTGCTTCCCTGAAGGGCATTCATGACCTCAGTAGCTTGTTCAACTTCCTGTCAGCACGAATCAATTCGTATATTTAAGTAACACGTAACAGGAATTCTAAAAACAGCTGAATACATTCTCTTTGAACGACAAACTATCTGTAATTCAACAAGATATATTTGCATTATAGCTGCAACTCATTGTCACTCGACTCTTAGCACGTGGTCAACAGTTTTGGGAAGTCAAGTCTCTTTGGAGATGTCCGTGCATCAATTTGTGGACCAAAGTTTGTTACTAACTTACTATGTTTTCTTATGCAATTAGCCCTTTAAATGAAAAAATAATAAACTCATTGGTTTGTGTAAAGTCGAACTGAGACATTTAAGGTAAACATACTTAATTGGAATCAAAAATAGAAAAGCGAAGTCAAATATAACTAAAACTGGTGTCATACCTTAAAATCAGCAAATGCAACAGGCATTGCACCTCTATTACGCACCCTGAGTGAGTTAAATCCCGGGTATCTGTATTTAAAAGCAAAAGTTTCAGTAATATCACATCCGGATTATATTTCAATACTAGCAAGATTAAAAATTCTAACATCTAACTGAACTTACTTAGAAAACACAGGTTTTAGCTCGGCTTCGTTGCATTTGGGACCTAAATTTGCAATAAACAAAGTTGAACATGCTCCATCGACTGTATTTGCTGTCTGCTCATTATAGTCAGGATCGACAGATGTTTCCTCGTCATCACTGTTGATTAACAAATCTGAGTGAGTCATTAGCGGTCATACCGAAATCTATTTTCTATGTGATTGTAATGATCTGGAATCCATTAAACGATAAACACAAATATGTGCTTTATAAGGCAGTCGACCTCTTTGTGGAAGTATTTTTATCGGGTTCAGATTGTTCTTCATTTTCACTGTCGCCTCCTGACGGTGCAAAAATGTGCATGTAAGTAAAACAGAAGCTTACGATGTGTTATATCCCTCGACCACAAAAAAAGTCCAGGGGTTACATCATAAAGTAAGAACTAAAAACAGTTCATGATGGGCATTGCCGATTTAGAGAAAGCTCGTAACAATTTGGTTCAACAATCCCAACGATATAAGTATATCATATACCAAAATGCAATAAATTATTCATAGTTTGATTGGGTTCAGTATGTTCGTTTATGTTTAAAATTTTCCCTCACATGATAAAACAATGCCTCTGTTTTATCAATATTAGCTGTAACGGCATATATTAACATTTCTCAGCTACATAGCTTTGATGCATAATTTACCTTCATCACTGGATCCTTGATCGTCTTTACGGGCCCTTTTGGATCTCTTATCAATGACAACATAAGCCTCTGGTCCTGGATATCAAACGCAAATGGCTAAATGTCAATTTGGTTGGTGGGAGGGTATGGGTGGGGGGTTTATACGCGGCACAAGTGCATACCTGGTTTGTTCTTTCTTCTGGAGTTTGATCTTGCAAGTTCAATATGGAGAGTGGAACCAGTCTGAGGGTCAAACTTAACACCCTGAAAAGTGAAAATCGCCAATGTCAATATGTACTATAAACTTAAAATAACTTAACTAATCAACCTATAAGACGATATGCACGGTTAACACATAGCACCCATGTCCACATCAACACTTCAAGTAACTGATATTTCGTATAAAGCAATTATGACTAGTGTTTCATCCTCAGAGCCGTCCTTGAGGATGGGCGAGGTGTTCGACCGCCTAGGGCCCCAAAAATTTTAGGAGCACCAAATTTTGTTCCGTTAACAATTATATACATGCGTACACATTGTTTTTCTCAAAGAAAAAAGCAATTAGGTGAGAATACATCTTAAATTGGGCATATGTTGAACGTTTAAAACGGGAACACTTCCTATATAACATTAGTTTTTGAAGGACTCATTGTGAGTTTTCGCCCAGGGGCCCCAAAATCTCAGCGCCGGCCCTGTTCATCCTTAATATAACATTTAATTGATTAGCTGGATTACTTATCTCATCACCATCCACAAACCTCTACCCCTGAGGCAACTCACACATACAATAAACAAACATACCATATGCATTGAACTCGATGCATTATCATGTTCCTCAACTAATCTAATCTTAATTAGCAATATATCTTAGCAACTAAAATCATCTATCAAGTTTTTGGAACATAAAAATCAATCCATTTTGGAACTTATTTGAAGTGTGGCATATAGTTGACTGCCTTAAACTAAGCAACAAAAGAAGAATCTCCACTACTGACTGCCTTAAACTAAGCAACAAAAATGTGTATTGCATACGGACGAACGGTAAAAGGATAACAAGATATAAGAAGCATGTAGTGTTAAACGCAATAAAACAAACCAAGTGACAGCGATTCCTTACATTTAAAGCATGAAGAGCTGCAATGGCCGATGGATGGTTAACAAAAGTTGCAAATGCAACAACCTGCAAATAAAAGCATTTAACATCATATAGTAAAAAAGGAAGTTCGTTACATAAAACAACAATAAAAGTGAAATTTCATTACATATTCGTACAATTTTCCCTATCCAGTAAGCACAATTCCACAAATTTCTAATCACAAAAGACGTAGATTAAAATACCTAATAGTTGACACCACATCTAACTACAATCAAATCATAATGTAAAACCTTCCCTTTAGAAGTGCAATGAGTCGAGACCATAGTCACATGGAACGGGGATTGTTCCGGTATGGGATCGCGATACACCTCCTGAACTTTGAAAACTGAATCAAACAGGTTATGATTTAGATACAAACCATGGCCTAGTCAACTTTTACCACGACTGGGAACGTGCAAACTTGATCGCAATTTGTGGCTAGTTGAGCAAATTATGTTTCTCGACACAAAACTGCTCGTGATCTACTCTAGACCGGGTCAAAATACACTTAGGTAGATTTTCCATTCGAGCTTAAGCACCAATATACTACACTCTTAAGCTCAATAGCCTTATCGCACTTTTAACCTTTGTCTATTTGCATATAATCACATTCTAATCGAGTTGAGTCGAGCTAGAAAATATTGCTAATTGCTAATCAATTCAACTACCGGTATAAAACAAACAGAACCAATTAAACATTCAACATCATTTTCACTTTAAAATTACATATACAACTACGCTACTTTCATAAAACAAACAGCTAAAAACTAGTGACTGCTATTGCTGCTACTTATGCCAAACATAAATGCTTTTATAAAACAAACAGCTATTGCTAACAACTATTAACAGGTTTTATAAAACAAACAACCACTGTATGTTTGGTAAAAATAGCGGTAGCAAGCACGAATAGTTGTTTATTAGTTTTTTTTGTAAAACCGTTTAGGAGCCTTGTGAAGCAACTAACGTTTAGAATATAATGCTTGTTTGGCGTCTACACTTAGTAATTATAGCTATACACCTAGGTTACCAAACACTTGAGGTATGTTTAGTAGCAAGCGTTTAGGAGCAACTAGCCGTTAGCGTTTTGCACAATTTTATGCTTGTTTGGAAACAAGCAGCTAGCATTCCTACTTTTTCTAAACGCATTTATAAGCAACTAGCATTTCCGCTTACAAATTATGACTATGTTACCAAACGCTTTATCAAAACAAACAACTACTGCTTATTGCTACCGCTATCTTCGCCAAACATATACAAACAACTACAGACTTAAAAACTAATAATTCACACCAAATTCAAACATTTCAACAAACTTAACAACCTGATTGCCTCTACCAGTGAACTTCATTTGACAATAATCAAAACCAGGTCTCCGTCTAAACAAGTTGTGAATCTCACGCGCTTTCACATCGTCTGGTAATCCGGATACGAACAGCGTATTTATCGCGTTTGGATCGTTGTATTCTATAGCGTAGTATACTGGATCGTACGGATGTGGTATCGCCATTGATGGCTGGTTGGTCGGAAAAGTTTAACGGTTTTTTTGGTTATGGAAGTGAACCCTAGGTGGTTGTGAGTTAGTTTGGGGAGTGGGCAGGAATGGTCCTTGGTTACATGGATAAATGATAAAAGCTGCTCGTGAGTTACTCGAGATCGGCTTGATAAAAGCACAAAACGAGCTTAGGTTTATACAAGGTTGCAAAAATCGTTAGGCGTTAGCCGGGCAGTCGGGTATCGTCTAGCGATTAACCAGTTAGGCGAAGATTAATCGGATTAGATTTTTTATATATACAATTTTGAAACTATATGCCCGATTTGGCCGATTTATGCCTCATTTGACCGATTTCTATCAATAACCGAGTAGGCCGATTTATGCAATTTCACCGATATTTATCCGATTAATTGGTATGTTGACCGAATTTTGACCAAACCGATTAGTGAAAATCCGGACTGCTAACCCCGACCTACCGCCTAGGCGCAGATTAATCGATCGCCTAGGCCGATTTTTGCAACACTAGGTTTATATACCCAAATCTTGATTAGGCTTGGGAGTTAAAACGAACATTTGAAATATATATGTATATATGGGGTATATAAACTAGCTCAAATTAAATACTCCCTCAGTCCCAATATTATTTTCCACATTTACATTTCGTGTTGTCTTAAATAAATTGTCCGTTACTAAAAATAAATAATGTATTCCATATATCCCCAACTAAAACCCATTAATGTCATATTTGTCCCACCAAAACTCATAATGACACATATATCCAAATTAAACACAAAATTTGTCATACGTATCCATTTTACTAATTTATTTATATTATAGTTAAAAAAATCCTAATAATACTCAATTTGAAATGTATAGACCGTTTTACCCTTCTTAATGGGAGGCAAATATTCAAGCATTTTTTATTCCCCGTTTAGGTTTACAAGAAAATAAACATATGTGGTGGTTGCATGGGTGCATGGTCGATCAAACTTGCATGAACACAGTTGGACAAGAAAAAATGGTTATAGACTCTTTAATTAGTTTTGATTACCTATCAATTAATCTCTAAGGTTAGTTTTTCTAGGTTTTGTGATCTTTTATGTGTTTCATACTTGTTCTTCGTAATAATAGACGTGTTTTATATATGTATGTGCGTAGTCTTGTACGTGGTCTTACCTACTTGTATAATTTCTGACTAAATACATAAATGAACGGGTTAACAGAGGTGGGTTGGTCTGTTTCGAGGGGTCGGGTTCATTCGAGTCAGACCCATTCGGGTTGAGGCTAAAATTCACACCCGTACCTGACCCTATAAAGATTTGGGTTGTTTTCATTCGGGTCCATTCAGGTCAGGGTATGCGTCATTTATGACGCAGGACACGCGAAAGCGTATTTAGATTAACCCTAATCCAAGGGTGATAAACGAGGCGCACCTCAAAGGAATAATACCCAAACAAGAGATAAACTCCTAAAAGACAATTTTATTAATGATTTCCATAATGATAAGCCCTATATTTATAAGGGAGTCAAGCTTGCATGAAAAGTAACCTAATCAAAGTAAAAAACGACCTAGTTAAATAGTAGAAGATTCTGGAATCGGCACTATTACGGCATAACTTCACTCTTCCACTTTCGGCGTAACCAAATAAAACCACCAGACATAAAATTTAACGAGAGGATTATGGCGTAGGTAAGGTTTTAGCCTTACGTCGTAGGTAAAACGATATTCGTGTAATGATCACAAATCTCATCCCTATCATTCCCCCATCACTTTAGAAGAACTCATCCTCGAGTTCTTGCATTCTTCATCCGTCAATGTCTTCTAATCTGGTGGTTGAGTACCATTGGGAAAAATAGATATGTTCTTTCCATACCAATTAAACAAATAAAAATTATCCTTACCGCTATGTAATGCATCCACATCATATTGCCACAATCTTCCTAGCAAAACATAACTAGCACCCAGGTCCACGATATCACAAGACACCTCATCACGTTAAGAATTTCCAATAGAAATTGGAACCTTGCAAATCTCATTCACCTTCACTTCAGGATTTTTATTTATCCATCCTAACTTATATGGATTAGGATGTTGCTCGGTTGGTAACTTCAACGTCTTTAAAAGTTCTTTGGAAACTAGATTTTCACAACTTCCTCCATCAATGATCAATGAGCAAACGTTGTATTCAATCACACACTTAGTCTCAAAAATATTGTTCCTTTGCGAAAAGCCATCGCTTAAACCTTGTCGCTAAAGCCTATGGCGACAGATTTTTGTCACTTTTGGCGACGACTTATGGGACTCACACATTTTCTCAGTCAAAGTTAAGCAACGGGGGGCCAACCAGGCCTTTGGCGAGAACATGTCCTCGCCAAACTTACTGAGTGGCTATATTGTTTATATGGTTAAAATGTATGCTTCTGATAAGTTTTTATCAAGAATCCCTGTTTTAGATCCTTATATATTCTGATAAGATTCTATTGATTAACCAGTGAATGCTAATTGATGAATTAATGTTAACCTTGACCCATGATCAAGGTGCTCAAACCAATCTCCCCTCGTCATCAAACCATACTACTCGTAGAAATAACTTGCATTTCATTAATACTGTCGAGAGCGAATATACGAATGTTAATGTATCGAGCGAATAAATTCAAAAGAAATTAGCGAAGGATCAAAACTACATTTCTTTAAATCATTTTAAATTAATTTAAATCATTATTCTGAAATTTTTAAATCATTCTGAAATCATTTATTGTTAGAAATTGGAAATTCCATGTGAAAGTGTCGGTCACCCCAATTATGGTCTAGCATATGTTAGCTCGTAGACTTGTAGTTATTTACGTTGTTTTGTAGTTAATTAGTTAGTGAGTAGCGTAGATTAGTTTAGAGTAACACCGTGGAGGAAGGACGGGTCTTTACCCACTGTATACTTGATCCACAGGCCGTCAGGAGGTCGTTTAGTTTGTAACTATAAATACCCTTCCCTATAAGGGAAGGGTGTTGCTTCTTGAATCTAACCTTTCATTTTTGTATTGCAACTCTCTTTCAAGAAACATCCTCTCTACTCTCTTCATCTCTCTAATGGCTTTCTTATATCATCATAATCCTAGACCACCCGAATCATCAAACTACATAATATTCACAATCCTACAATTGGTATCAGAGCCTAGGTTGTATTGTTTTGTGATGATTCGTATGGTTTTGTATGCGGTTTGTGTTGTTTTGAATGAGGTTTGATGTAGCATTGATGTGGGTTTGTTTAATGCGTGTTGGATCATGTTTTGCTAAATCTGTTTGTGTTGAGTGTTGAATCCACGTATAAACTGTTCATGTTGGTATTGAGCTTACTTTTGAGATGGTCTAAAATGTTTGTTTTTACAAGTTCTATTACTGGTTTAAATCAGATTTGTTATAATGATTTCTCTAACCAGTTTTTGATTATGTAACTAAAACTGTTTTTTAATTGTTACTAATCTCATTATTCAAAACTGGTTACTGGTCTTTTAAATGGTTTCTTAGCAAATCTGATTTTGTCAGAATCCATGTTCTTTCATGCGAGTTATCTGTTTGATTCAAGGATGCGAGTTGATCATGTATTATGCGGGTTGTCTCATTTGTCCAGATACACTGAACTGGTATGCGAGTTGAGTACTAGCAGTTTAGAAGCGAGTTGTGATTCTGTCCTGGTTCAATGTCTATGATGCGAGTTGTCTCATATTTATGGGTCAAATGCGAGTTGGTTGTTTGACTATTGAGTCAACAAGATGCGAGTTGTCATATATATGGGTCAAAAGCTAGTTGGTATGTTTTGAAGCAATTATATTAAGGTTTATATGTGCAGATATGAATGCGAGTTGAGTAGGATGCGAGTTGAGTAGGATGCGAGTTGTCACCAAAGTGTTTTGACACTTGTGGTATGCGGTTTGTGTCATTTAAGAAGTGAAGCGAATTTTTGAATGGTCAAATGCAGTTTGAAATAAAAGATGCAGTTTGAAGATGGGGTCCTGGTTATGCACATTGAGATGATATGGAATGAAGGGATCTGTCACTTTGAAAAATGGTTTGAAACACATTCAACATCATTGGACCACAAACCAATCACAAACATCATGAACTATCAAGCATCTTCATGACTACAATAGCATAATACAACATTGCATACATCTACAAACATCAATGATGAGTGTCTAAATACTCATCATTTTTATACTGTTTAGAATGCCAAAAACATCTGAAAACACTCAGAAATGCATCAAAATGATGAATATATCACAAATAAGTGTTTTATGTGTTTTAAATGCAAAAATATCAAAATCTGGTGAAAAACGTATCAAGTTTGCATAATTGGCAGTTTTAGTCCCCCAAGTTTAAAAAGTTGTCAAAAACAGTCCCTGGTATATCAAAATAAAGTAAAATGTCATTTAAGATCCATGGGATTCAAGAGTTTTCAAAATTGGTCCTTGAAATTTAAAATTGCAAAATTACAACTTAGGTCCCTCAAGTTTTGAAAAATGTCAAAAATGGTCCTTGGACATTTAAAAATGGAAAATAATCATCATTGGTCCTTGTACTATTCATATTTGGCAGTTTTGGCCCTTGTGATAACTTTGGAAGATTGGCAGGTTTGGTCCCTCATCTTTGGCCGAATTGCAAAGATAGTCCTTATCATTAACAAAAGCCAAATGACCCTTTCTTTGTATTTAGAACCCAGCCAACCAAAAAGACCCCCTGTCAATGACTGTGACCCCCTCAATTATGAACCCCCCCTTTTATTAATACCGGGTCAATGAAAGTCAAACACCAGGGACACTGTTCATCTCCCTCACAAGAACGCGCCAAAACCAGTTACTCACCAATACCACAATGGTTTTGAATTCCAACCTTTACACCTCACTTCTACAGTTGTTTAACAACTCTTTCCACCTCCACTATTGTCCAAGAATCCTTAATTAGAAAAACCTGCTCAAGAAAAATTGGCGCCAAAATTGCCATTTGGCAATTATGATGATCTGGATTAAATCAATGGCTGGATTGAGGTGGGATTTGTTCAGAGATGTCGACAAGGCCTAAAGAGATTAATAAATACAAGTTTGAAGCAATGTAAAGACTTATCTAGTGTAATTTTTAGTTTTTAATGTCGTTTTAGCTTACTTTCAAATTTCAGTGTATGTTTAGCCTTAAAGCTTTGTATTTCAAGTTTTCCTTGTACAATAAAACTTTTGTAACCATCAATTTCAGTATCAAGTTCTATTTCTGTTTATGCAAAAATTTACTCTTGATCAAAAATTAAATAAACTCGAATGTTATTTGTAGATGTTGTTTTGGACTCTTAAGTCAACATAAGCTCCTATATAGCTTATCTAAGCTATTAGAAACTCTTTAAAACCAGTTTAGAAGCAAAAATTAAAAATCACCAAAAATATAAATAAATAGTTGAAAAATAAAAATCCATGGTGAAAAATGCAAGAAAGCTGGAGCAAGGTAGATTCTGGATGGCCTTGGTATAGAGCTTATTGGTAAGCTTTAGGAAGTGTTTACAAGTCCTCAGTTCTCAGTCTTGTGCTTGAATCCACTTGTAAGCTTTTTTGATTCATTTTGGCATTTTACTGTGTAAGACAGTCATAAGCTCAAATCTTTGTGTTTCCATGTTCAGTAGTCATAATTAAGTATAAATAAACCTTTAAAACAGTTGCTTGTTCTTTTAAATTTGAAGTTAGCAAAAATTTCATTTTCACAGTTATTATAGCATTAGTGTTAATTATTAGTTCCATGTTGTTATTGATATTGTTTTATGTTTATTTAGTCTTAATATATCATATTATAAGTCCTTTAATCTAGTACATGGTCTGAATTTGTGAAAAGCTTTGAAAAACCTCAAAACAGTCCACTAAAGGAGTGTTTGGATCTGCTAGTTAAACTGTGCTATAGGTTGTTTGAGTTGTTGTTTGTACTTGTTCTGTGTCACTTTAGTATCTAATATCTCAAATCAACAAGAAAAACCAGTGGTCATTTGGTGAAAAGTCAAAATTCCTTTTGATCTCATCTTATTTCTTGTCTGTTTGATTTCCATGTTTTATGATCAAGGTTTTGTGTTCATAAGTTGTTAGTATTACTCAAACCAGTCTTAATCCACCTTAAAACAACATAATCAGTGCTTAGGATCAGATCAAAGTTCATTTAAGTCAAACTTGGCAAAACTGTTAAAAGTCAAAACTTGAAAAGTCCAGTTTTCACCAAACTGGGAGGATTTTTAATTGATTCATTTCTGGTTCAAATTAAGTGAAAATCTGGGTGTTATAACTTCAACTGGTCTAGTTTCTTTATATCATTTTTATAGATTTTTGCAAATTTTTTATAAGCTCCAAAATGGCTTGTCAAAATGGCTACAAATCCCCTGTACACACTCAGTGTATACTGAGTGTGCACAGGTAAATTGCAGGGCTTGTCATAAGCTCATTTTAGCTTATCTGGGTCTCATCTTTGGCTTATAGGTAGCCAGCCAGGTCTAGTGTAGGATCCAACTTTTGGTTTTGAAGCTCAGCTTATTGAGTAGCTTATTCTTGGGCTTAAACTTAGTAGCTGGAAACTGTTTTTGTACTTGAGCTCAAATCATCATATAAGTGTAATCAGCACTTAAGGGGTTTACGATAGTTGTATTTAGTTGCTTTTGAGTATTTATAGCTTATTACAGGTTCTGTGATAGTTTGGTGCTTATCTGTGGCTTTTGGCTTATTTGGAGTGCTTATTTATAAGCAGATTGCACTGCAGTTTCATATTCTCACACATAAGCATATGTTTTTATATTTTTTATAGACTTAGAATATTATTTTAGACTTTTCCTGAATTTTTCAGATTTTTCTAGTTCAGTTTGCTATTTTTCTTCATTTTAAATAGTTTTTAAGTCTTTTTAAATAGCTTTTAATACAAATAAATCAGAAAAAGCTTAAAAAAATATGTTTTCAATTTTCATAGATTAAGATAAATATAAAAGTCATAAAAAGTATTTTTCCAGAATTTTCTTAGCTTAAATAGTATTTTCTAGCATTTTAATTAATTTTAAATAGTTTTTAATTAATAATAAATACATAAAAACTCTAAAAAATATATTTTTAGTTTTAAAATAAGTTTTATCATATTTTAGATTTTTCTAAGTTATACTTTCATTTTTCTAGGTTAATTTTGTATTTTCTTATATTTTAGTGCATTTTAAATACTTAATAAATAGGTTTTAATTAATAATAATTAAATAAATAGTTTTAAAAATAATTTTCTTTTTCTAATAATTTTCTTTTATTATTAGGATTGTAAAAATATCATTTTCATATTTGTAGGCCTTTTATTTCTTAAAACTCACGTTTTATTTTGAACGTTTACGTAATTTTATTTAAACGTACGTTTTAGGTTTTAAACGTTCATCAAATTTAAAAATAGTGATAGCGTTTATTTAAAATATTTTAACTTTTTAATTTTCTTTAATTTGCATTTAAGCCCCTGTAATTTACAAATCTTTTCTTTAGGTATAAATATCTCAAAATCCTTTCTGATCACTATCCTTAGTGATTATTCGACATCTGTCTGTGTTAAAAACCAATTCATCCTCCGTGGGACTTAACGACCCAGGAATCCCCTATATTCCTATGATCTTAATTTCATTAGTGTTTGAACTGTTTTGAGTTTCTTACGGTTAGCCATTCACAAGTGGCTAGCTTGTGTGAGATAACTTGACGGTTTAGCACCAATCACCATATCAACAACAGACACTTTAATCAAACATTAACATCATCAAACAATCTACTACATATTCGTACAACCTACGTCTTTAGCCTAATCACATTCATTCATCTATATTCTAAGATCTCAGATTTTTCGTGCATAGTTTGTATTCAATCTCAACCATTCAAGGGTCTACACGAAATATACCACCATCACAGATCCAAAAATAAGGAAAAACGTATAAAGATTAAATCTTGATCTTGATCTCAGCTTTGTTTCTTATGTGAGTGGTTATTCAAACACATAGATATCATTTATCTATTCACACAAGAACATATGCCTCATTGATCGATTTGGGAGTGTCACTCCTCTTGATTATCCGAATCAGAAATGGAAGTATAATAACAAATTTGTTACTACTTCTCATTTATTCGAGACCCAAAAAGAATTAATTAATAAATCTAAAGACCCAGCACATTCAAGTTCATACTAAGAAATTAAATGAAGGGTACATGTCCTCAAACTTTTATTCGAGTCCCAAATCACTCGAACATCAAGTCTATCTAACACTGTCTTTATCCGAACATCAAGAAAAAGGGTTATAACAATTATGTTATCCCCTTTTTGACTGGTTCATTCAAATATAATCATAAACATACACATATGGAACCTACTTTGAAGTTTTTGGTGTGTTCTCGATGCCAATCACGTCCTCTAGCCATCCCTGTGGCGAGGATATCATGAATGTACTTAAGATTTAGTGGGCTGATCCGATTTTTGAGAACACGAATGTGAATGTTTGTCAGTTGCGTCACGTTAAAGTACTAGGGGCTGATTTCTTTTGGATGGTGTGAGAGTGTTTAAGAAGAGAGGCGCATATCTGATTATTAGAGGGATTAGGGTTTCGAAAGTTTAGGGTAAGAATGAGTTGAGTGCTGTTTTATACCCAAAGATTAGGGCATCCTTACTTCTGGACATTGTTTGATATGAATGGGCCTCAGTGGACGATGGTGAGATGGGCCAAACATAACACATGATCACACGGTTTGTCTACACTTTGGATATTACACGTTTTTTTTAGATATTAAACAAAAGTTTAGGGTAAGAACGTTTTTTACACATGATCCTCAGTGAACGTTTTTTTTTTGTGTACAAAGTTTGTCTACACGTTTTTTGAGATGGGCCGAACATTACTATTAAGCATATATGGGCTTAGACCTGTTTTTGAGAAAGATTAGTATTATGGTCCAATGCTTAGGATGACATTGGTGCATGTAAAGTTGGGTCGCGTGTTGTTTGGGCATATAAGTTGTTTGGGCTTTGCTAAGTTGTGATGTTATTTGGAGCTTGTAATGCTAGTAATGACCAGGAGTTGGATTGGACTGGGCTTAATGGATATAATTTGGAACTTGGATCGAATGATTATTTTTGATTATAAGATTTGTTGATGTTGAGATTTGTGATAATGAGATTTGATGATGAGACTTGGTATGAGGTTGAGATTCGTTACGTTATGAGGTTTGATACTTTGGTTGATGCATTTTCACGGTGGATACTATGTCACGGCCTGATTTGTCTATTGAACCAGGTTGACTACGGGGTTGTTTGTACGTTATTTCTTCTTTGGATTTGAAGTGAGGTTTTCCGGGCACGTTTTCTTATTTCGTCTTCTTTCTTTCTACCCTTCCGCGAAGATGACTTGTTTGGTCATGTATAGAGTGTGATAAAGACTTGGCTATTTAGTTACGTTTGTGATTCTTTCTCGCTTAACCCACAATGACACTATCACTTCGGTGTCTCACGTAGTTGAGGATAAGTCAAGAGGTTTTGTACATTGGGTACACCGTTTCTTTTTCACGAGGATTAGTACAAGTTTAAGTAACAAATTTGGGGAATTCTACTTCATGATCAAGTTTGGTATATCGGGTTTACTTCTCCAGGTTGTCACTGCAATAGCCGACAGAATGCGTGAATGATGTGTTTACCAAAGTGTTTATTGGATAGTTGATGATGTTGTTGATGTTGGATAATGAACCGTTGATGAACCGCTGCATGTTCCCCTAAAACAGATATTCTCTAAAACCAAAGTTGTCATAGCACATTCAAACTGACATTGTTTACGGTTTTGTCTTGATTTTGTAAAATCCCGCGAAAGAATCTATTTCTCGTTTTAAATCATAGACTTGTAAAATCCCGTGATAATGGAAACATCCCGGTTTATGTAAAGTGCATTTCTGGATCTATCTTACGGTTTATTCTTGGTTTTGTAAAATCCCGTGAAAGAATATATTTTTCGCTTTAAACCATAGAATTGTAAAATCCCGTGATGATGGAATCATCCTGGAGAAAGGAAAGTGTATTTCGGGATCTTATCTGATGCTGGTGGTGCGGTTTCCACTTCGAAGAAGGGATAAAAGGGTGTACTTCATGAATTGGATGGGTGTTTGGATATTCGTCATGGCAGTTTGGTTATTACATGGTTTTACGGGGTTATGTGCTTCTAACCATGGTCGGGATGAAAACCATTATCATAGTTCACTTAAAATGTCAAAGGAGGCTAAATTTGAGCTTTTAACTAGAAGATGTGACAATGGGGTTATTTCACTATTATTTATTTGAGGTTGAAGTGAAATATCACGGGCAAGTGTACTTAGTATCTGAAGGTATCGGGGATGGTTGGATGAAGATTCTTCAAGATCCTTGTTCGAGCTTTTTATCAAAAACAAAGACTTGGAAATCTAGTTATTGTTGGGTGACTTTTTCCTTTTCTTTTACCACTTGGGGGAATTGGGCTCTTATTACCTCAAAATAACTATCACTTTAAGGAGTTACGTTGTAGTGCTCAGTGTCACATTAAATTGTGGATTCTCAAGAGGTGATGTACGTCTTATACTTGATGGTTGGTTGGTTGAAGAGTATAGAGTACTTAGAGAGTACTTAGAGATGCTAATGGAAATCGGCACCGCTCTTTGTTACATATGTGCAAGTTTAAGTCACGAGTTCAGGTTAGTTTAATTCAAGATCAAATTCGTCATATTGGGTTTTCTCCATCAGCTGTCACGACAAAGAGCCTACTGAATGATAATGGGGTTGATTACAAGTTTGCCAAGAGTAGATGAAAAGAGAGAGATTTATGAGGTTTGAACACAACAGTTCAAGCCTCGTTCTCCAAAGAAAAGAAATGTGTACGCTTCAGTGCGCATTATCTTCTGAAAAAGAGAAATCTTCTTATTATGACCATTCTCTTCATGCTTCATGCTTTTTCCATGCACTTCAGTCATCTAGTGAACCGGACTACTGTTGATTGTTCTCTTATTCCACTTGCTCAATTATAATGACGATGGCGACATCATATGCAACCTTTAGGGGGAGAAGTGTGAAAAGACTACATTTGGATGATGTTCACTTATTTAATTAAGAATGGCATCTCCGTATGCAATTCTTGAGGGGGAGAAGAAGTATGATAATTCTACATGTTGAGTTATATCTGAGAATATATGGTCATACGGCTCCTAACGCATGTAAGAACCGAGCTTCTTCTTGCCGGGTCATCTTCACATGGAGTTTTGTTCTAAGAGCCGTTGGTTAACATCTTCAGACGGGCTGATTTGATTAATGACAAAGTGCTTCCAGTTGTGGGGCTGATTTCCTTAATGAACATCTTTCTGTTCTTGTTTGATTGGGAGGGATTTGAGTTAAGAGGATTTGCTATTTGTATGTTAACGGGAATGCATTTGGTGAGTTAAAGATGTTGACTTTCTATTCCCCAATTGAACAATCTTGAAGAAGGTCGAGTCTACAAGTCGGTTCTATATTTTCTGGTACATGTTAGAAGACTAAAGACGAGTTACATTTAACGATATAAAGACTTCTTCTTAATTCAAGCATTCACTATAAAGATTGTCAGTTTAGGGGAGAGCAATAATTGGGGGAGAGTGAAAAGCCAAAGTTAATCCCCAATTAGATTTGCTCACATTCTTCAGCAAGTTGATTCTCACAGATACATTTGAGCTAATGATGTTCTTCTAAAAAAGATTTCAAGTATTTGGGCTTAAAATGTGTTGCTGATTCTGAAGTGTCAAAACCAGCAAGGGGGAAGGAGACACACATCTAAACACAAAGCGAGTAAACTTGGTGAACTTAATTCTTCTAAGTGATTGAAGATATCCCGGGAAGACAAATGCCATGACCGCAGAGAAACTCAAGGTTTTACTCATCAAGGCTTTTAGTGTTATTATTCCTACTACGTGGGGGAAGTGATTTAAGAGAAAGTTTCTGAAGATAAAAGAGGTGCACAAGTGTGTGATGATTTCGATCTTATCGCAATCATCAGGGGAGAGAGAATTGTGTACATTGGGGGCGCTCAACTGTTTCACTTGAGTGCTTAATCAGTGATTCAGAGATATAATCACTTATTCTGGAGTTGACATCCACAGAGATAGTCATCCGTAGTGATAATCAGTGATTCGGCTTGCTTTTTCAATGTTATCGGTAGAGAGAAATGTATACATCGGGGTTATTCTTTGGATATCGGACTTAATCTGCTACTTCGATGGCATAAGTTTCTCTGTCTTCGGGTATATGTGTATTCGGGTTCGTGAGCTCTAGTCTAAGAGACTGACTGCATCAATTCATCTACTTGGGGGAAGTGGTCTATTGACACCTTTTGGGGAGGCATCGCTTCAGACTTCAGTGGTAATGAAATATGAGAAGAAACTTAAAGAGTGGGATGATACGTTGTTGTTCATGTTGATGATATAACCTTGAACGAAGAATCTCAACTATCGTTCTTAAAAGGAGCAGAGGGATTTATGATAATGGTGTGCTTCTCTGTGCACCTGGCTAAGGCAAGTTTGAAATAGAGCTTCGAATCTGCTCATCTAATGGATTTTCGGTTTGGGGGGAAGCTGCCAAAGTCCCTCTTTCTCAAAGGCTCATGTTCTAACTTCTATTCTGGAGCCTCGAAAGCTTTGGTGGTGGAAGTTTAAGAGATGACGAATTCTATCTTCTACGACGTGTTGCTCGATATCCTTATCTTGGTACTCGTATCATCATCTTGTTAAACTATATCATCTTCTCTATCTCTGTAAATATTTATCAAAAACCAAAATACAAAAATATAAAACCAGAAAAAGAAAATAGAAAATTTGAAAAATACCAAAAATATTGTTTTTCAAAGACATGTCTTCTGGTATCGATAACATATGCGATCTTAGAAATGTCATTCAATAATGGCACGGGACCATAGATGAAGTTCGAGCAGGAGGTGTAAATATTCTTTTTCTAAAACATGTCTAAAAATATGGCTTGCAGTTACTTCTGATTGTAACCCGTGCTTAAAACTATGGCTTACAGTTATTTCAGACTGTAACCCGTGCTTAAAACTATGGTTTGCTATTATTTCAGATAGCAACCTATTCTTCAAGAAAGGAAAGTGCTGCGCTAAACCAAATTTTCAAATATTTCGTGCACTTATCCTAAAACAAATTAAGGAAAGTATGTCGAAGGACTGCTGTTCCTACACAAATGTTTTTCCTTCTATAAATTATTTAGAAAAATATTTGGTGTTTTCATGAAATGGTGGTAAATGAGTTGCTTGTAAATCAATCAGTTTCAGAGTTTTCGAAAAAATGGAAAAATCAATCAATGACTTCAGCGCTTTTAAACTTTTCAGAAAATAAGTCATTGATTGAGGGGGAGAATGTTTTCAAATCTATATCATCTAACGAGCTTATCTTATTATCCTATATACTTAAATGTAAAACATGTTAACCTACGTTGAAGGACTAGGTGCCTTGGATATGATTGTTAGGATTAGATGATTAGAGTTTGATAAATACACAATTCCCTTGCTTTATATGAACTGATTGATATGTTGAATTGACTTTTATTAGTCGATTGCTGTTTGGGTGATGCCGACCACCATATATCTGTATGTGTGTTCACTAACGTATGCTGCTATATTGGTATATAAGAATGTTCCCGATCCGGATCCCACAATTGAAGATGATTGGATGCCGAAAGGAAAGGGTAACTATATCTTGGGTTGACAAATGAAGAAACGGAGCTTAATATGACTTCTATGGAAAGTTGGCATGAAAAATGCAACGTAAGAGGTCTCACTGCATCAGCAGATGGTTTTCTTCATCATCAAATGAAGAAACGGAGCTTAATTTGACCTCTATGGAGAGTTGGCATGATAAAATGCAACGTAAGAAGTGTCACTGCATCAACACTCAGCAGATGGTTTTCTTCCAAACCTACAACAACAACAACAACAAAAGCAGCTCAACCACCTAACGTATCTTTATGCAGGACAAGTAGTGAATAACACCATTTTTCAACAAATTTTAAATTGTTTTGAAAATGGGAAAAAATATTGTTTTGAAAATAAATTGAACTCAAATTTTGGAAATCAACCGAACTTCATTTTTAAACATAAGTCACTCAATCAACGACTACGGTCATTGATTGAGGGGGTGAGTGATTTCAAACTTAAGTATTTTCAAACGATATTTCTTCATAAAAGTCCGTTTGTACGAAATAAAGTGGTGATCTAAAAGATTTAATGTTATGTTATGGTATGATTTTCTTTAAAACTCAAAGATCTTTCAAAATGATTTTTTTTCTGTTCTTGTTTGATTGTGAAATTGTTTTATTTCACTTAAAGATCTCTTAAAAACTATCATACCTGACACTAACAATCTTTAATGTCTGATATTGGTCCTCATCAGTCAATTTCAATATTTAAATCTTGCCACGTCTTTCCCCAAATATTTCTAAATAATTTAAATCAATTGGGATCACAAATCTCAATTGGTTTGAAATTTTTGATCGGGGGAGAGATCGTGAATTAAATCTCAAATCGGTTTTAAAGGGGTGATTATTTCAAAAGAACTCCTTCCTTCATGTGCCAAATGATTTCAAATACATAATGCACATGATTGTGGAGGATCATTTAACCATAAACCAGAAGAGCTTTTAAATCAGGCACATTTTCTCCCATGTTTGCTAAACCTTATTAAATCACTTGGGATCCAAAATCTCAAAGGGTTTGATATTTTTGATCAGGGGAGAATTTGTGATTTTATAATGAAATTTGATAAAAGGTGATCATTTTGATTCAGATGTGCATGCTGCTCTCCCATATGTGCTAAACACTTTCGAATCTCGAAGCATATATTGAGGGGGAGCATTTCAAAAAGAAAATAAACTTTCAAGGTACAAAGATTTCTATGTTTCAACATAAAGTACATTGATTGATTTTCTAAAGGTTTCTTAATGGCTTTTGTGATAGTGGATGTGCTTCAAAAGAACTCTTTCCTCTATGTGATAAAATGATTTCAAATATCCTATGCACATATTGAGGGGGAGAATTTACCAAAAAAACCAAATGGCTTTTTCCATGGAAATTGTGATCAAGAATTTTGTTAATACAAATAAGCCGTAAAAACGTTTATTTATATTTTACGATCTTCTAATGTTTTGTCGATAACAAACGTAAAATCATTTTAACGAAACAAATAGAGTACGTAAATAGTTTGAGTTAATAGTTTCTTAACACACTTACGTTTTCACATAAAACACTAAAACAAGCTTAAGTGATTTTATGATTTAGATATATATGTACAACAACTAATGTTTACATATTGGGTTAGCACATACTTAAACTAAGTATACTAAAATGGGTAAAAACATGTATATACTAAAATGGGTAAAAACATGTAAATACTAAAATGGGTAAAAACTAGCAAATGGTATTGACCCATAACCCATGGTTTTATATATACTACGTAACCAAGTTCATTGTATCTAGAAATAAAACCATGGATCAACCCATAACCCATGACCCATGACCCATAACCAAAAATACCCATGGGCAAAGAGGAGTGTTCCACGGATCCCTTGCTTTGTGCTAGCCGGATCCCAAGTGGAAGGGATCCGTGGGATCCGGGGAACAGTAGAGAATTTTCTCTATAAATAGAGAGCCATTTCTTCCTTTCTATGAATGACTTTTACACATACTTTCCCCAAGTATTCTAACCCTCTAACCTCAGATCCAAGTGATCTATGTAGTTTATCTTTTGTTTTTGTGTGATCTTCTAGGTTCCTCTTTAAGGAGAGATCACCATGTTAATACAAATAAGCCGTGAAAACGTTTATTTATATTTTACGGTCTTCTAATGTTTTGTCGATAACAAATATAAAATCATTTTAACGAAACAAATAAAGTACGTAAATAGTTTGAGTTAATAGTTTTCTATACACACTTACGCTTTCACATAAAACACTAAAACAAGTATAAATGATTTTATGATACATATGTACAACAACTAGTGTTTACATATTGGGTTAAACATATACTTAAAATAAGTATACTAAAATGGGTAAAAACTAAGTGTATGCTAAATTGGGTAAAAACAAGTATATACTAAAAGGGTAAATACTAGCAAATGGTTTTGACCCATAACCCATGGTTTTATATATACCACTTAACCAAGTACATTGTATCTAGAAAGAAAACCATGGATCAACCCATAACCTATGACCCATGACCCTTAACCAAAAATACCCATGAGCAAAGAGGAGCGGACCACGGATCCCTAGCTTTGTGCTAGCCGGATCCCTTGTGGTAGGGATCCGGGTAAACAAAAGAGAATTTCTTCTATAAATAGAGAGCCATTTCTTCCTCTCTAGGTGTGCTTTTCATATAAAACTTCCCCAAAGTATTCTAACCCTCTAACCTCAGATCTAAGTGATCTATGTAGTTTGTCTTTTGTTTTTGTGTGATCTACTAGGTTCCTCCTAAAGGAATGATCACCACCTCTTGAAGACGTGCAAGCTCAAAGTCCATGAGTTGCCATGCTTCGTCATCATCAAGACTACTAAGGTTATCTTGTTGATAGTTCTTCCTTTCTCCATAGATGTTAGGTTGAAGGCATTAGTGAAGAATGCCGAAAGTGTCAAGATGAAAGCATTAGTGAAGGATGCTAAAGGTGTCAAGACGAAGGCATTAGTGAAGGGTGCCAAGCATTGTGTCAAAGGCATTAGTGAAGGATGCCAAAGAATCAAATCAAGTAGCATTTGGGAAGAATGCCTAGGTCGTATAATCGATGAGGTGCATCGTTATACATATATGTATTTGTTTATATACAAGGATGTAATATCCGTGATGGTGTTGTAACAAGGAGTAGATATCCTTGAGACTAGGTGTTGTGTCGTGAAGGTGTAGTTCACCTAAGGTGTGAAAGAACTAGGTACTTAGCCTAGTACCTAATAAAGGGTAGGCGACATTGTGAAGGATTAGTTCTCCTAAGGTGTGAAAGAACTCGGTGGTTAGCCTAGCACCGTATAAAGGGTAGGCGACGTTGTGTTAGGTGTGGTTCGCCTTGGTGTGAAAGAACTCGGTATTTAGCTTTGTACCGGAAAAAGGTTAAGCGACGTTGTGAAGGCTTCTCCGCCATAAGGAGTTGTTGTAGTGCTTACGAACTCTCGAGTAGGTGACTCAGGGAGTGGAGTAGGGCAAGGAAGGTGTCCTTGTAGCCGAACCACTATAAATACTTGTGTCGTGGTGATGTGCTTCTTACTCTTTATCTTTCATTACACGTTTATATATCTATCTATCAACGTCTAACACAAACAATCAAATAGATTGACATAAGTCGATCTAAATATTTAAAAGGAAGTTTTAAATTGGTAAAACTATTCAAACCCCCCTTCTAGTTTTCCACAATTGGCATCAGAGCTTCGTTACCAAGTTTCTTAGAGTATGTTGTACTTTAAAAACTTGATACGATCCATGTATATTTGAAAACTACAAAGAAGGATTATTTTTGTCATATTTTAAAAATCATCATTTTGTTTATTGTTGGACAATGATAGAATGCTCTAACATTTTTTTTAAAGCATTATCCATACTTGGATTTGGAACTACCAAGATGATCATGAAGAATTCATCTAAATAGTTCTTCTCGCAAAAAGAATGTTTAAGTATTCTTACAACATTAATCTGGAGATCCCAAGAAACATCTAAATATTTCTTTTCTTTAAAAGAATATTTGGCAAAGGTATGATCTTTAATTACTTAGCTTTATTTGTTATTATTAGTATCTTGATTGCATGACTTAGTAGTAATGATTCTAGTAATTATTCTTTTATAGTAATTTTCTATTTAGTGCTCTCCGGTTTTTAGACTTTATTACCAACCCATAATAATATCTAGTTATATGATAACATCAATCATTATTCATCACAAAGTATTTATTTTCATTTCATGCATCCATGTGAAACTCCTTATGTTATAATAAAATGGGATTTTATTATAATGTTTGAAAAGCTTCCCAAGAATTACGACTAATTCTTAAAAAGGGAACCTTGTCTAATAGGAATAGCATTAAATCATCAAAACCTCAAACCACAAGTTTTATAACATTAAAACACTAGGTATCTTAGAACTCCCAAACCAAAGTTATCAAGGAATTTCTTGAGCTAACTTTTACTGTCATGCCGGATCCCTAAGTTTATACTAGACGGATCCCAAATGAGAGGGATCCGCGGGATCCGTGCAACAGAAGACAATATAAACTAAAAATGATCACTGTGGATGTTCCACCATTACTCATTTCACAGACTCACAAACAAAGACTCAGTTACTGTTCATAGGAGCTAATTGATCATTTTTCTCAAGCCTAACAATAACGTGTGTAAGTCTAATCTTCACTACATTGTTAATCTAATTCCTTGATTCTTAGAATTACAATTACTTCATCTTTAAGAGTTGGGTTCAAATGGGTTTTCCATAATTTGTCATCACATTGTTTTCTAAGATTATCTAAATCAAAGATTTAACATTGTTAATACAAATAAAACACATTTCTTGAACCCAACAAAGATGATGAGAGCAAAATTGTGATGAAACCCTCTAGGTTACTATTCACCATTAACACCACATTGTGGTTACATTGTTTAGGAACATCATGCCTAGCAACAAGCAACAAGATTACCAAGACACCACTCACTACATTCCCATATACCATAGGAAAAATGGATTAAATCCAGACGATAGGAAAGCTTTTAAGTTACTTGAAAGGAGACTCTTTCATGAAGGTAGAGTTGTTGATCCATCATTTCTTGCAAATACCGACATGAGGGAAGTATTTGGAACTATTGGGTTTGATTGTTTATTGGATATAAACGAGCAAATTTGCCCAGTCTTTGTGCTTGAGTTTTACAAGACTATGGGTATAATTAGAAATGATGATGGGTCCATCTCAATTGAATTTACCATAAATGGACATAAGTATACTCTTTCACTTGTGGAGCTTGGAAGAATTCTAAGGGTTACATATGATGGCGTTTGTATGTACTCAAATGAATGGTCTTTGGAGCAACTACACACAATTGTTGATCACCATGATATCTACCACACTTTGATCCCGAAAGCAACCACGGTGAGGGACACCGTGTTTATGCCAAGAGCATCACCATCAAGAGTCACAAGAAAGTAAAAAGTGATCTATAGGGATCCTTTTTCAAATGGAGCTTTCGGAGATGTATGGGTTATATAAAAAATGAGAAGTTGTGATAAGAGAAAATGTGGTATGTCTAGTAGGAAACAAGGATCACCCCAACGCTTGCCTAAGCTTCATGATATATTGTCTAGTGACCAATACTAGATTCATCCTTGCCTACTACATGGTCAAAAGAATCGCAAGTGTGAGAAGCATGGACAAGATGGTACTCCCGTATGAAATGCTTCTAACCCGTCTTGCAAAATTCATCTTTGCATTAGATCCTTCCCCACAATCCCTTGATCATAACTTTTGCAATAAGGTCATGATTCCACTAACCGAGGGTAGAACAACAAGGTTCATGGTAGAAGGCAAGAGGCCACATCCACCCACGGATTCCTCGGACGAAAGAGAGAGGCAAGAAGAAGGTGAAGGTGAAGGGAGTAGTAGCAACCCACTTGAGAATATTGATCTTGACCCTTTGGACTACATTAACCAATTGCCAAACATCCCCAATGAATCGCCCGAATGGCAACAAACCAAAGGAATCTTCAAATGCTTCGCCAATTTCTTGAGGAAGAAGAAGTGAAGAAAGGTAAAGTCCTAAGGCTTAAGTGTTTGATGAACAATTTCAAAACAATGGTTTGTAAACAATCTTAACTATGCTTGTAGTATGTAGGTATTGCCATATCTTGGCACTAAACATTATAACTTAGGTATTTGAAAATGAGATTTTACGACCTCTTGGTATGGTCGTCGTCACTCATTCTAGGAACTTCAGTGTTTCCCACTTTGATACAAGTTATATTAGTTGTGTTCTTACACTTAGTCCCCTTAGAAACAACTAAGAAATGCATTTAATATAATATACATAGTTGCACATTTCTTGTAAGCCTTCTGATTTGCAGATTGGCGGATCCCAGATTTTCAACTAGCCGGATCCCTCCCATAAGGGAACCGTGGGATCCGTATACAACTGATGTGCAAAACAGATTTAGCTTCATCAAAATAGTCCACTAGAACACTTCAAACAAGTCTAACATGATACCCTAGAACCAACTAAGTCTTCCGCTAATAGTTGAAAACCTCACTCTCATCCATAGCTTATCTAGGATACATTTTCGAAATATTTCGTTTGGTTATCAACTAGTCAAAACTCACCATAATTCCACCCCAACACTCACACATTATCCATCATATTTGATAACACTTAGTTTGGTATATCCTTCAATTTTAGCAAATTGATCTCAATCTTCTTTGACTCAAAATTAGAGCCAAAAATAAGTTTTTTCTTTCTTATTTCTTTTATAAATTTATTCTAGGACATCATCTGACTTTTAATACTTAGTATCATCATTTTTCTCATTGAAAGGAAACCTTGACAAATAAATAGTTAGATTACCCAAGGTAAGTGTTCTTAGTCTAACCATCATTATGCACCATTACTTATTATGGTTGAGAATTTGAGATATCCAAACAGCTAAAAACTTCAAAGTTAAGTCAAAACCTCGAAATCCTTTAATGATAAACCTTACAAAGGCATGATGACTTCACTTAAAACCTGTCTGATAGCCGGATCCCTGGTCTATAACCAGGCGGATCCCTACTGAGAGGGATCCGCGGGATCCGTACGTGCAGAAAGAATAAGGTTAGCCTCCTTAATTCAAATTCAAGTTACTTTTTTCTCTAACCACCTTTAAGCATTCATTAATTACCCTCCTAGAGCTGATCAAAATCTCAAGAGCATGCTTAATCCTCTAAGTGGTCAAGGATTTAATTTCCTATTTCAAATTTTCCTTTATAACCAAACAAAACCTTAGGACTAAGTCATCACTCTTAATCACATCTCAAAAATCAGAAATTTGAAGCTCACATTAGCACCTTCATCACCATGACTAAACCCCTTAGCAACAACTCCTCAAACATAGGATCATCCAAAAGAAAGGGCCAAATGATCCATGAAATTTCATCCACCGAAACATCCCCTATTAGAGATAATGACTCTAGAATCCCACCTCATCAAACCCATCCAACAAAAGCTAAGAGAACCGCAAGGATTAGCATCAAATCCTTCCAACTAGAAAAGGGATTATCTAGTTCCAAACCTAACATGGATAGTTCTAGCAAGACATCAAAACCTTCATTCATTGAGAATGGACTACACTCATTGAATGAGCCTCTTCCGCATCCAAACATATATTCATTGTTTCATTCATCACTAAGAACCTCCCATTCACCAACCTTTTCATTAAATCGGGAACCACCTACAACACCAACTAGCCCATCATGGGAGACAAGGAACAACCTTGATCTTATGGAAGAAGTTCCATTACCACCCTCATTTTTAGAACCTCTCCCTACTTCTCAAAATGAAGACCCTCAAACACACATTGAGCCCCCTCAAAACACCCTTTTTTCTTCGGGGCCAAACCAAGACAATACTTGCCCAAATTGTCTAAAAAGTCAAGGACTTGTTCAAGAAGTACGAAATGAGATACATTTCATGTTCAATCATCTTCTTGCAAAGTTGGATCAATTCAACAAGTCCACCCATCCTTAGACTTAAGCACATTGTCACATTCTAAATTCCGCAATGAGATTAGTATTAGTAGTACTTATATGGCTAAAGTTCATTATCTTAGTTTTTAGAGATTTGGTTGTGTATCTCTTGTTTTATTGAATGAATACTTATATGCTATGATTATTATGTATGTTGTGCTTGTTATATATTTCATTCCCTCCAATAGCACTCCTTGATATTTCTTCACTGCTGAAGAAACTGTAACAGATAGCCGGATCCTTCCAGATAACTAGACGGATCCCTCCTTGAAGGGAACCGTGGGATCCGTGGTACAGGAGCACAAATTTCTACTAACTTGAGTCTCTTTTGCAAGAAATTATGCACTATACTCTTGTTTTTCTAACCTTTGTTTTGTAGTTATTCAAAATACACATGAAGATATTGACACCATAAAGCTAGGGGGAGCTTTGTGTCAAATGACATTGAAAAATTAATTGCAAACTTAATCCTATTTTGGGTTACACTTCATGACACCCCATTGCAACATTGCAATATTTAAGGGGGAGCACGTTCTCGTCACTTAGACGAACAATTTGCAAACTTAATTGCCAACACAATTGGTTTATTTTACGTTATGTCTTTGACGCCTTTTCAAAGGGATGGACTCGTCAAGGGGGAGTTACAACGAGTACCATTCCCGTCACTTGCTCTCTTTAAATTTTTTTTCTCTTATAAAAATTGTGTTAGTTTCTTTTAACACTTTTTGTTTTGACAAAAAGGGGGAGAAGAAAGTAAAACCTACAAATTCAAACTTTTACGAATTTTAGATTTTTCCTTAAAAATAATTTTATGTTTTGTCATCAACAAAAAGGGGGAGATTGTTAATACAAATAAGCCGTTAAAACGTTTATTTATATTTTACGATCTTCTAATGTTTTGTCGATAACAAATATAAAATCATTTTAACGAAACAAATAAAGTACGTAAATAGTTTGAGTTAATAGTTTTCTATACACACTTACGCTTTCACATAAAACACTAAAACAAGTATAAGTGATTTTATGATACATATGTACAACAACTAGTGTTTACATATTGGGTTAAACATATACTTAAACTAAGTATACTAAAATGGGTAAAAACTAAGTGTATGCTAAATTGGGTAAAAACAAGTATATACTAAAAGGGTAAATACTAGCAAATGGTTTTGACCCATAACCCATGGTTTTATATATACCACTTAACCAAGTACATTGTATCTAGAAAGAAAACCATGGATCAACCCATAACCTATGACCCATGACCCTTAAATAAAAATACCCATGGGCAAAGAGGAGCGGACCACGGATCCCTAGCTTTGTGCTAGCCGGATCCCTTGTGGTAGGGATCCGTGGGATCCGGGTAAACAGAAGAGAATTTCTTCTATAAATAGAGAGCCATTTCTTCCTCTCTAGGTGTGCTTTTCATATAAAACTTCCCCAAAGTATTCTAACCCTCTAACCTCAGATCTAAGTGATCTATGTAGTTTGTCTTTTGTTTTTGTGTGATCTACTAGGTTCCTCCTAAAGGAATGATCACCACCTCTTGAAGACGTGCAAGCTCAAAGTCCATGAGTTGCCATGCTTCGTCATCATCAAGACTACTAAGGTTATCTTGTTGATAGTTCTTCCTTTCTCCATAGATGTTAGGTTGAAGGCATTAGTGAAGAATGCCGAAAGTGTCAAGATGAAAGCGTTAGTGAAGGATGCTAAAGGTGTCAAGACGAAGGCATTAGTGAAGGGTGCCAAGCGTTGTGTCAAAGGCATTAGTGAAGGATGCCAAAGAATCAAATCAAGTAGCATTTGGGAAGAATTCCTAGGTCGTATAATCGATGAGGTGCATCGTTATACATATATGTATTTGTTTATATACAAGGATGTAATATCCTTGATGGTGTTGTAACAAGGAGTAGATCTCCTTGAGACTAGGTGTTGTGTCGTGAAGGTGTAGTTCACCTAAGGTGTGAAAGAACTAGGTACTTAGCCTAGTACCTAATAAAGGGTAGGCGACGTTGTGAAGGATTAGTTCTCCTAAGGTGTGAAAGAAATCGGTGGTTAGCCTAGCACCGTATAAAGGGTAGGCGACGTTGTGTTAGGTGTGGTGCGCCTTGGTGTGAAAGAACTCGGTATTTAGCTTTGTATTGGAAAAAGGTTAAGCGACGTTGTGAAGGCTTCTCCGCCATAAGGAGTTGTTGTAGTGCTTACGAACTCTCGAGTAGGTGACTCGGGGAGTGGAGTAGGGCAAGGAAGGTGTCCTTGTAGCCGAACCACTATAAATACTTGTGTCGTGGTGATGTGCTTCTTACTCTTTATCTTTCATTACACGTTTATATATCTATCTATCAACTTCCAACATAAACAATCAAATAGATTGACATAAGTCGATCTAAATATTTAAAAGGAAGTTTTAAATTGGTAAAACTATTCAACCCCCCTTCTAGTTTTCCACACACCACTTCTTGAAGACGTGCAAGCTCAAGTCCATGAGTTGCCATGCTTCGTCATCATCAAGACAACTAAGGTTCTCTTGTTGATAGTTCTTCCTTTCTCCATAGATGTTGGGTTGAAGGCATTAGTGAAGAATGCCGAAAGTATCAAGATGAAAGCATTAGTGAAAGATGTTCATCATCCGTGTCTAAGCATTATTGAAGAATGCTAAAGGTGTCAAAACGAAGGCATTAGTGAAGGGTGCCAAGCGTTGTGTCAAAGGCATTAGTGAAGGATGCCGAAGAATCAAATCAAGTAGCATTTGGGAAGAATGCCGAGGTCGTATAATCGATGAGGTGCATTGTTATACATATAAGTATTTGTTTATTTACAAGGATGGTGATATCCTTGATGGTGTTGTAACAAGGAGTAGATCTCCTTGAGATTAGGTGTTGTGTCGTGAAGGGTAGTAGTTCCTCCATAGTAATGGAACTAGGTGCTTAGCCTAGTACCTAATAAAGGGTAGGCGACGTTGTGATAGGATTAGTTCTCCTTGGTGTGAAAGAACTCGGTGGTTAGCCTAGCACCGTATAAAGGGTAGGCGACGTTGTGTTAGGTGTGGTTCGCCTTGGTGTGAAAGAACTCGGTATTTAGCTTTGTACCGGAAAAAGGTTAAGCGACGTTGTGAAGGCTTCTCCGCCATAAGGAGTTGTTGTAGTGCTTACGAACTCTCGAGTAGGTGACTCAGGGAGTGGAGTAGGGCAAGGAAGGTGTCCTTGTAGCCGAACCACTATAAATACTTGTGTCGTGGTGATGTGCTTCTTACTCTTTATCTTTCATTACACGTTTATATATCTATCTATCAACGTCTAACACAAACAATCAAATAGATTGACATAAGTCGATCTAAATATTTAAAAGGAAGTTTTAAATTGGTAAAACTATTCAAACCCCCCTTCTAGTTTTCCACAATTGGCATCAGAGCTTCGTTACCAAGTTTCTTAGAGTATGTTGTACTTTAAAAACTTGATACGATCCATGTATATTTGAAAACTACAAAGAAGGATTATTTTTGTCATATTTTAAAAATCATCATTTTGTTTATTGTTGGACATAAATTTATTTCAAAAGAACTCTTGCCTCCATGTGCTAAACAATTTATAAAATCATAAGAGCACATGTTGAGGGGGAGCATTTCTAAATGATCAAAACAATTAAGGTACAAAATGCTTTGATATTATATCACAAGTATCTTGATTGATTTTCCAAATGATTTTTCAATTGGTTTCGAGAAGGAATGAACAATACCAAAAGACCGACCAATTTACTTTATGCATGGTGTTATAAGGATGGTTAGGCTAGGTATTCGTTCCCACGATCCCGCCAGAGCCGGAGGGATCTACCCAGGGACAATCCACTAGATAGTGTAGAGTCCTTAGGTATGATGAAAAAAAGGAGAAAAATGAGAATATGAGAAGAGTGCGGACTGAGATAGAGCTAGAACTGGAATAAACCCAACAAGGTTCTAGTAATGAAGTCTCGGTAAGCACTGAAGGGCTTGAAGAATGAAATAGAATTAAATGTAAAAAGGGTGAAAAGAAATAGCCCTCCAATAATTCAACCTTAGGGCAGAAACCGGGTTCAATTCATATGCTACTAGTGGTTACCAAGGTAACACCGATATTGAAGACAAGACGTCATGGACCCAGTGACGCACTGCACTAAACTTCCCAAGCTACTCAAGTTCCTCTTAAAAAGGCTTGTTTCATTCTCACGGGGAACCTACATAATATATCGACTTTCTCTTAGAGATTGTTGATATTGAAGAAGGAGACCCTCTCCCTAGTCTCTGGCATAGGAACCAAATGTGCACTATTGAGTCTAGAGCCAAGAGATCATCCACAAAATCTCATTAGGACATAAAATTAATGAAGACTTGCTGTTTCACACAATGTGAAAAGTAAGTATATATTGAGAGTCCTACGTTATCCTTGTGGTATTGCCAGAACATCCGAGTGATATGTAAAAAATTCACTATGAAGATGGAAATCCTTCTAGAGCCAACATCAAACAAGCTCTTGGTGGGTGACATGTGAGATCTTTTCTAAAGATCAAGCTTGTGACAACTGGATAGAAACGATGGGGCGATTCATTCTTGAATCAACCTTGGTCCAGGAAATGAATTGACGAATACTTTTGGAAAAACCGTTCGATGTGCAAATCTTCTTTTCTCTAGCACATCGAATGTGTATTCATTTTCAAACACAAAAAAGTACTTTTGGAAAAACCGTTCGATGTGCAAATCTCTTCTTTTCTCTAGCACATCGAATGTGTATTCTCTTTCAAATACAAAAGGTATTTTTGATTGAAAATTGATATTTCTCATAAAACATTCGTCGTATTACAAAACTCTTTCTTCTAAGCAATACGCGATTGTTTTCAAATCAATTTTTCATCAATCAGTGAATCTCAATTCGCTGGTTCACTCACTCCGTGTTGTCTTCTTTGAGACGTTCCGGTTTGAGAAGGCTAGAGTAGCTGCGAAACCCTGTCAAGGAGATTCTTCGGAATTATACCTGATCATAGACAGTACTTGTACTGATCAACGGGGAACCGTGGGCCGTGTACCTCAATTCGACGAAAGTGATCAAAGACACTTTCGTATGTTTTATTGCTAACTGTTGTTTGCAGGTACATTTGGACGGTTGCAGCTGATCGACATTGAGAAGTCAATTCATAGCCGCATGCTCACAGCATCCACACTTAATTGAAGAAATCATGACTGGTGCATATCTACAGAACCTGGCTCTGATATTTACATACTATGCTTCTGCTACGCTGCCGCAAATATCATGAGCCAGTAAAAGCTTCCGCTACTCTGATGAAAAGATGTCATGATCCAGAAAGTGTGAGCATGTCGGTCCGAAAGTCACAACTACACATGATGGCAACACAAAAAGGGTGATCCAGAGATTCTGTGGCTGATGATCTCAAAGATAGCTCGAAGATCATTAAGACGTGGATCAGTTTAAAGGCCTCCACTAAAAGTACAAAACTATGCGGACTATGAAGAATCGCTACGAAAGCACAAAGATTGCGAAACTTGAAGAATTGAAGTCTACGAGCTCAGAACTAAAGACAAAGATAGAATGCTAGGATGCAAAATGTATTTCATGGGGTGACCTCTCTTAGGGGGAGATTGTTAGGATTTGAAAATTCCATGTGAAAGTGTCGGTCACCCCAATTATGGTCTAGCATATGTTAGCTCGTAGACTTGTAGTTATTTACGTTGTTTTGTAGTTAATTAGTTAGTGAGTAGCGTAGATTAGTTTAGAGTAACACCGCGGAGGAAGGACGGGTCTTTACCCACTGTATACCTGATCCACAGGCCGTTAGGAGGTCGTTTAGCCTGTAACTATAAATACCCTTCCCTCTAAGGGAAGGGTGTTGCTTCTTGAATCTAACCTTTCATTTTTGTATTGCAACTCTCTTTCAAAAAACATCCTCTCTACTCTCTTCATCTCTCTAATGGCTTTCTTATATCATCATAATCCTAGACCACCCGAATCATCAAACAACATAATATTCACGATCCTACATTTATAATTAATTTAAATCATTTATAAATCATTTATATTTTACTTAAATAATTTAGAATTAATTTAAATCATTTTAAAATCATTTATAATTCATTAAAATAAATTTTAAATCATTTATATTTAAATTAAATCATTTATAATTAATTTAAATAATTTAAAATCATTTATAATTCGTTTAAATCATATTAAAACCATCCATAATTAAATTAAAACATTTTAAAATTATTTTTAATTAATCTAAATCATTTATATTTAATTTAAAACATTTTTAGTTAGTTTACACTTTTGGCGAGAAAATATCCTTGTCAAAAGTTAGGGTTTATACAGAGATATGTTACCTAACTTTTCAACTTTATTCACCTAACTTACCAAACTTTTTTGTGTAAACGGGATATTGGACTACACGAGGTTGACATTCAGGTTACTGAACTTCAAAAGTGCTCAATCAGGTTACTGAATGACTAAACTGACGAAAATACCCTCATTTTCATTTTTGTTACCTACATAAATGGTTACTGTGGTTTGCCCGATGTTACAAATTCAGTCCAATTTTCATTTTTGTTACATTTTCATAAGTTTTCATAAGTTTTCTTCCGTGTTTATACGTTTTCGTCCGTTTTTCTTCTTCTCGATCCTTTTTTATACGTTTCGTCCGTTTACGTTTTCGTCCGTTTTCTTACTTTTTTATCTATTTTCCTCCGTTTTCCTCGTCTCGGTCCGTTTTTATACGTTTTCGTCTGTTTACTTATGTTTTTTTGTTTGTATATGTTTTTATACGCTTTTGTCCATTTTCTTATGTTTTTTTGGTTTTTATACGTTTCTTACTTTTTTATCCGTTTTCGTCCGGTTTTATCCGCTTTCCTACGCTTATAACAAAGCGGACGAAAACGTATCAAAACGGGCGAAAACGGATAAAAACGTAAGAAACAGACGAAAACATATAAAAACGGATGAAAACGTATAAAAACAGACGAAAATGTATGAAAACTGACAAAAACGGATAAAACGTAAGAAAACGAAACGAAAACGTATAAAATCGGATGATAACGAACAAAAATGTAATAAAACAGATAAAAAGCGAGGAAAATGATCGAGACGAGGAAAAATGGACAAAAACGTATAAAAACGGACCGAGAAGAGGAAAAACGGACGAAAATGTATAAACACGGACGAAAACTTATGAAAACGTAACAAAAATGAAAATTGGTCAGAATCCGTAACACCAGGCAAACCACAAGGACCATTTATGTAGTATAACAAAAATAAAAGTGAGGGTATTTTCGTCAGTTTAGTCATTCGATAACCTGATTTAACACACTTTTGAAGTTCAGTAACCTGAATGTCAACCCCGTGTAGTCCAATACCCCATTTGCACAAAAAAAATGTTTGGAAACTTAGGCGAATAAAGTTAGAAAGTAGGGTAACCTATCTTTCTATAAACCCCCTAAAGTTACTTATATCATTATAAATAATTTAAAATTCATTTATAATTAATTTAAAACATTTTTTAATTGATTTTACACTTTTGGCGAGTATATGTCCTCGCCAAAAGCTACCACCACATTTCACTAATCACTAATCACTAATGAGTGGTCAATAACACCTTTCAGGCGGGAAAATTTAGAGGGAAATAATTAGCAAAAATCAAAAGTGGGGGAAAAATGAAATAAGATCAGCCTTTTGGTGAGGACATATCCTTGCCAAATGTTTTAGTAAAAAATTTCCCCTCTCCCCTCTCAGTCAAACTCTAAAAGTGAAAATGTTTTGTCGTTTAGTGCTTTTGGCGAGGTGTCGTCCCCACTTCTAATATTTCTTGTAGTGTAAGGTGCGTCTCGAAGGTTCATGGACACTTGTGGATTTTTGCAGGGTAGTGCTAATTTTTGCTATAAATCTTGTTCTTTAAAATGGACTCGATTTAAAAAGTTATGTAACTAGTCTTTATTTAGTTTTCTAGCGGATGTTTGGTCAAAGGACCTGTTAAAAAGCGTCAACTACATGGATGAAATCCGTAAATTTTTGAAGTAAATAACGATAGATGCATTTTGATGTAATTGTTGGATTATGGGAGTTGGTATGCATAGAAACGACTAGAAGTGTGTGAGCCTATTGTGGCACACACGTTAAACACGAGAGTACGTTATGTTACATTTACTACTTGAACTATATATCGACCCGTTTGATATATTTGACCCGTATTACTTGACCAGGTTTTGCAAGAGATCCGATTACTCCATAAGACCCATTGGACGGTTTTCCAATGTGGGTCGGTTTGGGTTTTGCCTTGGGCTAATAGAACTTGTAATTGTATATGGAAAGGAGCTAGCTTGGAGCTCAAATTCAGATCCCAAGCAAGGTAGGGTTAGTAGGCTATATATACCTCATACATAGCTCATTCCACACGATACATACTCCTAATCTCTGCTACAAAACCGATCCATCCATCTTTATAAAACCGATCAAAACCCTAAGTTGTTTTAGGGTTCTTGAACTTGTATCGCAAGATAACATCTCGTGTAGAAATGAATGTGTTTACATTTGAGTAAGAGGCTCTCTCCTCCTTGTGTGGGCGATTTTGGCGAATTAAAACCCTAAATCGGTTTCTCCACAGATCGATCCATTCTCATTCCTATCACAACCTGATTAAGGTCGATTATCTATAATCTATCTTTAATCTCTTCTTGTTCTAGGTTTTGAGTTGCGATTGATCTGGTTTGTTTTAGGGTTTTATCTAATCGATCATAAGGGTTTCTGAATTGGGTTTTCGCTGTTCTTAATTCTTACTTATTCACGTGATTACTTCATCATTATTATGGGTTAGTTCTCTATGCTTCATAGTTTATAAACCCTAGTGTTATCCTAGGGTTTAATCATCTTGCTAAAGATTTGGCGTGCTACTTGGTTGTGGTTTTTTTATTAATCTGTTTTTGTCGAGGGTTTTAGGGTTTTGTGTGATGTCGAATTTAGGAGAGAAGAATATTACTATGCCGGTTACTGGTTTGGTTGACAATAATTTGGGTGTGGAGCAGATTGCGCAGTCTACTGGTACTATTGGTGGTATGGATTCTGATTGTTTTGCTGCGGCCGACAAAGGTACACCTCTTGTTGGTACTGATGGACAAGTGAAGCCGGTTTCACTTGATTCAAGCCCTAGTCATGATATACCTGCTTCTGATTCGGCCTCTAATGTTTCAAAACAGCCTAATGTGGAGCAGTTGATTGCTAATGCGCACCAGAAATTTGATGCAGCAATGAATAAAATTGACAGTGATATTGCTAAGATGGCTTCATCTTCTGATGTGAACAACTCGAGTGGTATTAATGGTACTAAAGTTTATTATGCAAATACTCCTCTGTCGAGTTTTGATGTGGCTATGCAATCACAATTGTATGGTACTAATCATACTGTTACTTCTGATCTTAATGCTTCGATGGATGGTAAGAATGATTCTACTTCTGGTCTTAATGTGAGTGATAGTATACACAATGAAGTGAGGTCGTTTGCTAATGTGTTAAACTCGGAACGTGTATCTAGGAAAGTTAACTTCCGTTCATTGGTGAATGAGAATCGAATTGATAATCATGATACAGTTCTTCCTAAGGCTGCTATGGAGGTTGTGTTTAACCGTTATGATAATACTCTTGTTGGCTTCTTTGTCGGCAAGAATATTGCATTTCAGTTGGTCAAGAATTATGTCACCAATACATGGGGTAAGTTTGGTTTAAAGAAACTTATGAAGAATGATGATGGTGTATTTCTCTTTAAATTTGATTCTAAAGAGGGTGTTGAGAATGTTCTTCAACGAGGACCTTGGATAATTCGTAATTCTCCTATCATTCTCACTAAATGGACTCCTGACGTGCTATTGTCCAAAAGTGAGGTTACCAAAGTGCCTGTGTGGATTAAATTGCATAATGTGCCATTACTTGCATATTCGAAAGACGGGTTGAGCCTTATTGCTACTCAGGTGGGTAAGCCGATCATGTTAGATGCATTCACTAGCTCCATGTGCGTTGACTCATGGGGTCGTATTAGTTTTGCTCGTGCTCTTGTTGAGTTATCATTGGAAGCTGATCTTAAACATGTGGTAACTATGGCTATCCCTATGAAGGATGATAGTGGTTTTACGACGGCTAGTATCAAGGTTGAATATGAATGGAAACCTCCACATTGCATGGAATGTAAAGTGTTTGGGCATGATAATGCTTGTTGTCCTAAGTCTCCTAAGGAGCATCATGCTGATGCTCACACCTCGAACTTGGATGTGAATGATGATGGTTTTAAGGTGGTGCAGAATCGGAAAGCCAAACCCCAAGGTCCGAAGTTGTCTAGCGGTATTAATATGGGTAAGGGTCCTAAATTTGCTCCTAGGAAGCAGGTTTATATCCCAAAGAAGAAGACGCCGGACGTTGCTACTGTTAATGCTATAGGTACTCCTGTTACTACTTCTAACTCTTTTAGGACTCTTGAGGTGCATGAGGACATGGGCATTCAAAGTCCTGTGGTTGATTCTAATACTGAGGAGGTTAATGAGGAGGCAATGATTGGAGATTCTACTGGTTGTTCTAAGGAAGCATATGTGGATAAGGGTCGTACAATGGAGGTTAATGAGGATGTGTTAAATAAGACTGGTTCTACATCACATGTTCCGCTTGTGAGTGATTCAATGGGAACAATGGATGTTGGTTCTACTCCCATAGTTGAGAAAATTGGTAAGATTGAAAAACTACTTATTGCTGGGAAAGCTACTCTTGTGGATGATGATGGTCAACCTATTCCGTCTACTTCTTTTACTAAGAGAGCTAACCCTTTTTCTAAAGTGGGAGAGATTGAGGTGTCTGATTCTGAAGATGAGGTTGTTGCTAACCCATTTGATGAGTCTGCTAATATATTTGGTGGTGGCCAAGGGTATGAAGATGAGTATGATGAATATGACTTCGATGACTATGCGAAACAGGTTCGTGATCTTCCTGGGAATTTGGATGCCTTTAATGCCATGTATGGCACAACGTTTCAAGGTCCTAGGAAACAATCTTCTTTCCTTGTGTCATATGTTATCATTTGAGTAGTGTTTTGTTTCTTGTTTAGATAATTGGAAGTATCTTGTTATGTAAGCTCTATGCCTATGTAACGGGCTGATATATGGGATCTCACTCATATACATTGTACTTAAACATTTATTTGGTTAATATATTTACCAGGGTGCAGGATTACTCCCCTTTACCAAAAAAAAAAAAAAACTTGTATCGCAAGATACAAGCTTCAATCTTGCATCTTTCTTGATCCAAGGCGAATTGAGGTTATTGGTACTTTGTTACTTAGGTTCCTTGTCGAACAAGAAGTCAAGAAAGTGGTGGTTTGTTTTGGTTAGTTCTCGGGTAAAGAACAAAAGATCTCGTATTGCTTTATCCGATATCAGAAAAAGGCAAAAAGGTTTCTTGGGTTGCTGTGTTATCTCGGATAGGAAAAGATAAGGGTTTCTAGGGTTTTTCTTGGTTCGTGTAGTTCAAAGTTTACAAGGGTTGTTTGGGTAAACGTTCACGACTAGCTTTTATTGATCGTATTCGTGGTTAAGTGTTTGTGTGTGAACTCGTAGAGGTGTTTGTTTTAAACACTTGGTTTCTTTGTTCGTTAGAACTTGTGGGTGACTACGAGGATTAGTTTTCTTGTTCCCTTTTACTTCTTTGTTGTTTATTATTTACGTGTTAACATAATTGCTTAAACTAGATCCATATTCCGCTGCGTACTCTTAGTGTTAATTGGTTAACATGAATATAAAATCTCAACATTAATGACATAAACAGTTTATGTAATTAACTCTAATTTTATAATATAAAAAAATTTAAACAAACACTTATCCTCACTAAAATCTACGATTCTTACCTTGTTGTTGATCAAAGTTACCACCAATAGTAATTTACATATATTTATTGATCAAAGTTATCAATGTTTTAGCTAACTTAGAAAAGTACAATTTGTCAAGGACAATAGAATTAGGAATGAAGTCAATGCACACTATGACAGAAAGAAAAAATTAGCATCTAATCACACAACTCATAAGCAACAAATGGTTTATATTTTATTGCAAGTTGGCTAATAATATACAACAAGGCATGTAATTATTGATTGCCAAACCAATAAAATACAAAGAGTAATAAGAATTTTTTATAACTTTTTTGTTGAGTTTATGATACATGAAAACAATAAAAACATGTAGACACCACAGAGTACACAGTAGAAGAGTTAAGATCATAACAAATAAATAATTAACTGAATTAAAAGCGTAACATACCTCTTGCAAATGTCAGATCTCTTGAACAAAGCAGATGAAGTGGTTTAAAGAGTTGTCCCTTACTGTTTTACAACTCAAACCAATTAGGTGTAAGAATAGTGTCTTACTACCACAGTTTTGTACACACGAATTAACCACGAATCAAGCGATTGTTAGATCTAACACAAGTTCTTGTTTTATGAGAAAAACAAAACCAAAACACCCTTAGGAGGGGGGTTCGGCAAAAATCCCTTCTTGGAATTTTGCATATTGAATCCCTTCAATATTTTGTCAATGTAAGCACTTTGGCTTAAACCAATTAGCCGCCTTGATCTATCCCTGTAGATCTTGATTCCGAGTATGTATGCTGCTTCCCCTAAGTCCTTCATCGAAAAACATTTACCAAGATAGGCTTTCACCTCATTCAGACGTGGTATATGATTTCCCATGATTAATATGTCATCGACATATAGAACAAGGAAAGTAACATGACTCCCACTAGCTTTGTGATATACACATGGCTCATCAAGATTCTGAGTAAATCCAAAACTTTTGATTTCTTCATCAAATCTTTTATTCCATTGCCTTGATGCTTGCTTCAGTCCATAAATGGAACTTTTAAGCTTGCATACACGGTTAGGAAATAATGGATTCACAAACCCCTCAGACTGTGCCATATAGATGTCTTCATCTAGACGACCATTCAGAAATGCGGTTTTGACATCCATCTGCCAAATCTCATAGTCATAGTGTGCAGCTATAGCTATGAGAATCCTAATAGCTCTTATGTCTGCTACATGAGAGAATGTCTCCTCGTAATCAATGCCATAGGTTTGAGTAAAACCTTTAGCCACTAGAAGAGCCTTGTAGGTGTGTACATTGCCATCCATGTCAGTTTTCTTTTTGAAGATCCATTTACTTCCAACGACTTTAGCATTGGGAGGAAGGTCAACTTCAATCCAGACATCATTATCTTTCATGGATTGCATTTCCCCATTCATAGCAATCTGCCATTTATCCTTTTCAGGATCAGCCATGGCTGCCTTATAGTTGGCAGGTTCATTAAGATACCCAACTATATTTTCCTCCACCTCTACGTTAAGACATAGACGGTCTGGTGCATGTATAGTCCTTTCAGACCTACGAATGGGAACAACTTCAGGAGGAGCGCCTAAGCTTTCAGGCTCTTCTTGAAGTTGGCTAGTATTTTCAGAAGGTGTTGTATCTTTTTGATCATATTCCAGATCATATACTCTCCCATTGAGTTCTTGAGATATGAGATTCCTTTCAAGGAAATCTCCATACCTAGCCACGATGACTTTGTTCTCAGCTGGGTAGTAAAAGTAGTAACCCATAGTTTCCTTAGGGTATCCTACAAATATACATTTAACAGATCTGGGTTGGAGCTTATCTGGTGAGTCACGTTTAACAAACGCCTCACAACCCCAGACCTTTAAGTAAGAAAAGTTGGGAGTTTTTCCTGTCCATATTTCATATGGAGTTTTAACAACCTTCTTTGTTGGAACCATATTCAAAATGCGAATAGCAGTTTCAAGGGCATAATCCCAAAAAGTAAAAGGAAGAGTCGTAAGTTTAAACATTGATTGTACCATGTCAGATAAAGTACGATTTCTCCTTTCAGATACACCATTTTGTTGTGGAGTATAAGGAGATGTGAGTTGCTGGATAATTCCACACTCAGCTAAGTAATCTTTGAACTCTTGACTTATATACTCACCACCTCTATCGGATTGAAGAGTTTTAATCTTCTTACCGAGTTGTAATTCTACTTCACTTTTGAAAACCTTAAATGTTTCAAAGACTTCATGTTTATGTTTAAGTAAATAAACATAACCATAACGACTGAAATCATCCGTAAAGGTTAAGAAGTAGGTAGCACCACGTTTTGACACATGTCTAAGTGGACCACACACATCAGTGTGTATCAATCTAAGTAGATCAGAAGCTCTTTCCACTTGTGGTGAAAAAGGTTTCCTTGTCATCTTCTCAGCTATGCAAGACTCGCATTTGTCAAATGATTCATCATCGACCGTTTGTAAAAGCCCATCGTGTTGCAGCTTTTCTATGCGTTTCTTGCCTTTATGGGCAAGGCGACAATGCCAAAGATAAGAAGAGTCATAGTTAGACTTGCTCTTCTTATTGCTAATGCTATATAACGAATTATTTTCATTGGATACACAACCATCCATATCAATTTCAAACACACCAAGCATAGGAATTGCATTAAAGTAAAAAATTATTATTTAAAGAAACTGAAATTCCATAACTGATAAAAGTGTGCACAAAACCAATATCTTTTAACAAAGAAACTGAAATAACACCCCTAACAATGGAGGGTGCATAATGACAATTATTTAGTTCCAAAATTAAGCCCGGAGGCAACACTAAATCAAAAGTCCCTATGGCTTCGACAACTGCACGCTTTCCATTTCCAACGTACAAGTATCTTTCTCCACATGTAAGCTTCCTTGCTCCTCTAAGTCCCTGCGATGTATTACAGATGTGAGTACCACATCCTGTATCATATATCCAGGAATTTTGCTTATGAGGAAAAGAAAATAATTCATACATAAAAATACATGATGAGCTAGGCACCATCTTATTTTTATTCTGAAGGCACTCATTCAGATAAACTGGACAGTTCCGCTTCCAGTGACCTGGTGAGTTGCAGTGGTGGCAAGCTAAATCCTTTTTAGGATTCTCCTTTTTCTTCGCAGGGTTCTTCTTAGGAGCTGGTGGGATGACAACTTGTTTCCCCTTTCCTTTTCCTTTCCCTTTCTTATCTGCTTGCGGCTTTGGCTTATTCACCCTACCACCTTGTATTGCTAGTACAACAGGTGTAGGAGCCTTCTTTGGCAATCTCTTCTCGAAGTCTACAAGCATTGCATGTAACTCATTCACTGTCTTCCCCGTGCAATGCATGTTAAAATTTCGCACAAAATCACCAAATCATTCCTGATTAAGGGAGTGATTGATGAGGCCGACACATACATCATTGGAGTAACCACATCCGAACTTTTCCAATTGGTCCAAGTGATGTTTCATCTTGAGGACGTGGTCGGAGACTGATTTGCCAACCTCCTGCTTGCAGCTATGAACCTTTTCAATCAATTCATACAGTTCAGCTGCAGGTGGCTTCTCAAACATACGTTTGAGTTCATCTAGCATGCTCATAGGCGGATAGTGCTCAAACTGTTTTTGCAATTGAGCAGACATCCTCGAAAGCATTAGACACGCCACATCATTGTGCTTCTCATATTCAACACGATATGCCTCTTGTTCAAGAGCAGTAGCCGTATTGAGAGGAGCATCAGGCAGAGGTGTAGTCAAAATATCAAGTCTTTTGGCAACACGAAGGATGATCCTAAGTGCATGATGCCAATCATTGAAATTAGGGCCAGTCAGTTTGTCTCTTCCAATCATATCTTTGAAAGCAGAACTCATTAAGCTCATAGTGTTTTCAGGTTGATGAGCCATCTACAGAAAAAGTTCAAAAAACCATAATTAGTATTTTGATAATTTTCCTTTTCAATAAACAATTAAATACCCAAGGTTCATATTCATATAACCAATTAATTATTATTGAAAACTAGGATCCAAATTGTCATAATCTCATCACGTCAGTTGATCTGCTAGTAATGAACCTTATACAAAATGGTAGAGCTTTTGCTCAATTGCCAATTTCAATTGCAATTCCTAGATTTATGGGATTTACATATAGCCAATTTCAATTGCCATGTAAACATGTTTTATCCCATCTTATGCCTTGAGTTGTCATTTCTCACCGCCTAACTCAATTAAGTTGTCCAACTTAAGAAACTGCAAAATCGTCCATGCCCGTTCTCACGACACGTGGACATTTTACCCTTTGATTACGATCTAAGTCACGTTCTCACGCAAATAAAAGGTAATCTTAGGTGTTTCCGTTTCGCTGGATGACATATAACTCAAATTAAAGGGTAATAATTTTGATGTCAAATCAAATATGTACAAAGATGTCATGCATTCATCTTCGTAGCATAGTTTTTATTAAAACATTTATATCACTGTTTTAATGATTTAAGCTTTTCATCATCAAATTTTAATCGAGGTATTGGATAACCAATTAAAGAATCATCTTAATTACCACAATATCCTACTACTGCATGAGTCATAAGACCCAAGTTATTCGGATAATTACCACAAAAGTGGCGCGTAGAAATTAAAGTAATTCACCCTTAAGATTTTATGCACACATATAAGAATACTTGGTAGCTCCATTAAGACGCACAAACTAGCGGAGAATCAGGTCAGCGCGAAGCATATTAAAAACCCTCATCTTTAGGGTCACAATTTAATGCGTACCCTCCTTGTACCCATCACACAGTTTGTCATTAATGGGTGAGCCGTTCTAACTATTTTGTGCAAAAAATCAATCAATTAAACGATTATGATTACTATGCTTAAAAATACATGTTTCACTATTGTTTAGGTCAGTTTATTTTTCTTGTAAAAATACCCTTGTTACACATAACAAACAAGCAAGTGTTTAAAAAAATAAACAAATAAACAATGAATACATAACATAATAATAAGTCATGCATATCAAATAGCCACATGCAAACCTTTTTGATAAATCCTATTAATAATCAATTCTAGATCTGTCAATATGTACATGTTTAATTAAGACTTTCACCCGTTTACAAGAAGGTGAGCCACATGCATCGATTCATTGATTGCATAAGTCGAAATCAAACACATACCACATAGCACATAATTGATTTAATAATATTAATTGAGGTCTTCCCCAATTTAATATCTATCATAATATTTAGTGTATACCACTTAACCAAGTAGAACATACAATAAAAACAGATCCATGATAAAACATGCATGTAATTATCATGGATATAAATCACACTTAACAATTAATGCAATTAAACAGAGTTACGCAATACACATAAAATTGCATGCAACCTAGGGTTTCTAATCCAATTAAAACTCAAGTTTACAAAACCCTAATTAGGGCACCAAAAAAACGCCCCCCCTAAAAAATTAGGGTTTAGGTTTTGCAAACCCTAGATCTACGCATACAAATAATAACACAATCATGTTTATTTTATTTATGTGTTTCAGTAATTAATTACTTGTTATACAAGGCTCGTGATGCCACTGTTGAGTTTACGATACATGAAAACAATAAAAACATGTAGACACCACAGAGTACACAGCAGAAGACTTAAGATCATAACAAATAAATAATTAACTGAATTAAAAGCGTAACATACCTCTTGCAAATGTCAGATCTCTTGAACAAAGCAGATGAAGTGGTTTAAAGAGTTGTCCCTTACCGTTTTACAACTCAAACCAATTAGGTGTAAGAATAGTGTCTAACTACCACATTTTTGTACACACGAATTAACCACGAATCAAGCGATTGCTAGATCTAACACAAGTCATTGTTTTATGAGAAAAACAAAACCAAAACACCCTTAGGAGGGGGGTTAGGCCGAGATTTGCAAGAGAGAGGAGATGAAAGATCTAAGGTTAATTCAATGCACAAAGTTATGAAAACCCTAAACCTTAGCCTTTGTATATATATATTGTTTACAAATATTTGGGAATAAGTTAGGGTTTGGGCTTGTGTAAACCCCCCTATGGCCGGCCAAGAGAAGCCCCCAAAGGGATTCCCATATCTTTTCCATTTTAAGATTTTACACTACAAGTCTTTCTCTTTACAGTTAACGGTCGTTAGTTATTTTCCGTTAAATACTTAACGATCGTTAGACGGACTTTATGTGTAATAATTAATCGTAATCATTAACATTATTTATTTAACTTTAATTCTCATTCGCTAATGTGTGCAATCCCATGATCACGAGTTCGAATCCGGACATTTACGTATTTATAAATATATACATTTCCAACATTTTTTACATTTTCCGATCCTGTGTTTCTTCAAACTTTTTTCTCGTCAACAATGCCCTGCTAAGATTAGAATATATAACGCGTGAATACTTTTGAGCTATTATCTTAGTATTCTCTATTACGTGATATATTTGCCATCAAATTGTACCAAGATCATATGCACAAAGACAATCAACAAAATAAAAGGTAGGAACATGTCTTAACCTGATTAAATCATCAATTAATTATGTGCGATATCACAATCAAAAAGTCATGGGTTGAAGTCTTTCCTAGGAAACAAGTGTATATAGACTCTAAATTTAGCTAACGATGTGATATGACTCAAAATCCTTTGTATGACTGAAAATCAAAGAACAAAAATGGCTTGTTTTCCACCTTCCCATGATGCACCAAAGTCGTTGTAGTGTGTTATTTAGGGTGGTGGAAGAACTATTAGTTGTAACTGTAACTATCTTTATTAGAGGTTCAACACATACATATTTTTAGGTCACCATATCCATGTACATTAGCATTTACCCAATATAAATAAGTAAAAGTCAAGCCAATAAGATGTTTTTTGCAACTTCATTTTATTGTCTTTTTTATATATAGTTATGTTATTAACCTATAGTTGTCCATATATTTGAAGCTTCTTTGATAAAGTTTACTTCATACAAATTTAGGACAGGTTGCCTCAACTGATGTTTGGTTATGCAATTTATCATAGTGCCTTAGGTATGTATATTGAAAGAGTTTATTTTACATACACGAAATTAAGTTATATAAGTCATATGTTCATCCACTAGTATCATATGAATGCCAATTACTAACTTTGATGGATTGTTGTTGGAATAATATTGATTCCAAAAAGATGTTATCTTACCTTTTATATTCAGTTTACCTTTGTAAGCGTTGCTTTCTTGAAGAAGAGTGATTTTGATGTTCATACCTTTAAATTGAAGAAAAGAAAATTGGAGACTTGATGACTTTCATGGAATGAAGAAAAATATAATTCTTATGAATTATGTTGTTAAGTTTAAAACTGAGGTAATAATTCCATTAGTATATTGAACTCGCACTAATTTGATTGTTACCATTTAGCAACATGATAACTTTAAGCTAAAAAGAACACAATTTATTACTATATTTTTTTTGATTAAAAAGAACATTATCCCCATTTTGACGTGTTGCCTAACCCTTAGGCTGGACGCAGTAAGGCTCGAAGATCGACTGTGACGATTGATTTCTAATCAATCCCCTTTATGTGGCTATTCGATCGAGCATGGTTCCAGGAGGAAAGTGATCGCTTACACGATCGACTCGTTTTTTTTTTTTTTTTTTTTTTTTTTTTTTAATAAATATAAAAGGTATATTTGTGGGGTATGTTTTTTTAGTGTAGGTCGCCTTATTGGGGCACCAAATCGTCTAAAGGTCGCTGAAGAGAGAAAGCTGACGTGACATGAAAAATGAGGGGGATTGAGTGCCCTTACTGGGGGCAGCCTTATGAACCTCGTATCTTGCCATCTGGCTTAGGCTGTGAGAGAACAATGTATTGTGTGAGTTATTCCATGACGCACATACTACTCCGGGTGTGTTTGGCAAAAGTAGTGGTAGCAATTGTTAGAGAATGAAACCCGTTGGTTAATCTTTATTAATCATTCACTATTTATAATAGTGAAACCCTAATACCCTAAACCCACAAATCGGGCTTGGGCTTATCCTTATCCCTTAACACTCCCCAGCAGTCCGAGCGGCGAAATAGCGAATGCTCGGACTGAAGAAAGAAACTAAGAAAGCAAAATAAAACAATAAACCAAAGTAAAACGGGATAACCCAAAGTATCCCCTATTTTAATTTTTGTTTGCGGATAACCAAAGTATCCGAAGGATAAACCAAAGTATCCCAAACAGTGGTCTTGGGAATAAGAACCCTAGATTTGACACCCACAAAAGTCGTCTCGGGAATAAAAACCCTAGATTCGACACCAACAAAAGTCGTCTCGGGAATAAGAACCCTAGATTCGACACAAAAAAAAAATCGCCTCGGGAATTAATACCATGTATTCGACATAAAACAAAAACAAACAATTAAATAACTATATATTAAGTAAATATTTTTATTATTATTTTTTTCCTTAACGCAGAAGAACTTGAAATCAGTAAGTTGAACCTTTATTGATCGAGAAAAAAAAAATTATAGAAGAGGGGTTTTGATTTGAAGGGAGCCTTCTGAACCTCCGACGTATAGCCGACGGCCGGAGGCGGCGAAAGCGGTTTTGTTTAGGGTTTTGAGGTAGCAGAAACAGTGAGCAGTAGCAGTAGCTGTGAGTAGCAGCAGTTTTTTTTTCTATAAAAATGTTTGGTAACAAAGTTGTAGGTGTAATCATAATGTGTAAAACATCTCCTAAATGTTCAACGCTCCTAAATGTCAAGTGTTCGTCAAAAAGCTAAACTAATATTGGTTTTTATTTTGATTATAGTTATTCAGATCTAGATAAGCAAGGAGTTGCTTGAAAATAAAATACTTGTTGATATAAATGATAACTTACATAAGTTTTCAAAATCTAATAAACTCATTAAACGCATATCCAAACCAAGAATAAAATCATGTTCGCAGTTGCTATCCCCTTCCTTTTCATTGTCTTTGTGCACCATAATGTCACATACTTGTCTCGGGGTCGTGACAATAAGCTTATAAGATGGTTTTATCTACTTTCATCAACAAAGAGAATTCTACATCAACTTTCAAATGTTGCAAAGCAAGCACCAAGTATCACAAAGTTTAGTAGACAACCTGAAAACATTTATAGGTGATGTTAATAGCAATAGATGGGACACGATATTTCTTTGTTTTAGAGCAACGAAAGTAAAGTCAAAGCAAGCGGATGTTACCAGGAGTGCACAAGATTTTAGTGACATTTTTTCGTTCGAAGATAAACTCGGTTGCTCGATATGTCACAACTCGTTTGTGGACGGAAAAGAAAATCTTAGCTTAGAATGCGCACATCAATACATGTACACACAAGTTTCATACCACTATTGTTCATTTTACTAGTTTGTATGTACCATGGAGTGATATGGGTGATCTATTTATAATTGAACACCATAAATTACTCCTCTGTTAAATACATGTGATAAATTTTATGAAACTTTCTTATACATAGAAACTACTCGTTTAAATTTAGTTGTTAAAGGTGGTTGCAAATTTCTTATAATTAATTCCAACTATGGTCGATATTACATTGTTTTGGGTCATAGAGAGTTTAAAAAGATGAGCACATGTTGCGATAGATCTTGCTGTTGAGAGGAAAATATGAGACTGATTCTAAAGAGAGACCTTAAAAGAAATAAAAAATACAAGAAAAATATTGATTGAATTAAGGAGCGTGGATTATGACTAAACTGATCATGAAGGACTCAAACATAGCAGAAATTGAGAATTTTGGTTTGTTGTTTCAGAAGTAACAACAAACTTATATGTAGTATATGAATTTTGTTTTTGAACATTTTGATCAATGACATATGCGGTGACGAGTTTCGATACATAGTATATTAAGTGATGGATGCTTAATTGTTTTTTAATTTATGGTCTACAATTAATTATAAACAAAGTCTATAACACTTATAAAAAAAAGGTGTGAAAATGATGGAGTTAGAAAATTTAAGAATCTAAATACATTATGGGGTTAAATTCTATTTGAGATTGTATGGGTTTGATAGCTTGTAACTACCTATATAATAATAAAAAATGAAATTTCATCTTCACACAATAGAGTTGCTAGGAACTTCATTATTAAAAAAAAAAAAAAAAAAAAAAATCCTAGCAAATGACACATGCGAATATGCGATCACTAATCAATGGATATATTCCATTTGCTAGTTGGCCGATTATATACCCCTCCGCCTTAAAATAATAGTCCACATTTTCTTTTTGTGACGTCCCAAATTAATTGTCTACTACTAAATATAGATACTGAAGTTTGATCGAGTTTATCTTATTATCCTTGCTTGAAACTATTATTACAAACTTTAAAAAAGACATTAATTAATTTCTTAAGTGTAAAACTGTCATTCTGATAAAAGTAAGAGAGATAAAACAGTAATAATTATGTTTTTCTTAAGCTGTGTGTTTTTTGTCGAGAACGATATTGCAACGGAGGGAGTAATATTTATTATTGCATTTGCTAGTTGGCCAATTATATAATATTTATTAATAGTTGATTGTATAACTTATTCACATATTTTTGTATTTGAGTAAATGAAAATAACACTTTTTTTGCCAATGTTTTGTTGTAATTAAGTGCAAATTCATTTTATGAGATTGTTAGCTTGTCTTAATCTTCTTTCTTTCTTTTTATTTTTTAAAAATAAATAAATAAACAATTTCATGTTTATGTGGTCATCATTGAAAATGAAATGTTAGGAACTTAACGAAAGATACAAAAACAGATTATCACTTGATGACATATGTTCCATTGCTACTTGGTCATATTAAAAATAAAAGGAGAGTTATTTTACATACCAAACTTTTCTTACATATTAAGGGACTCATCTCTACTATCCATCTAAAAAGAAATCAATAGCTGAGATTAAAAACATTTTATTATTTCACCTATTTTTTATAATTTAAATATCTCTTAAACAGTTAATTGTTAAGCAAAAATAATTACACCATCGCGACGAGCATTTAATTATCTTTCTATAGACGGACACTTTGATATACTTACGAAAGTTGAAAAAAAAAAACCGTTTTTTTCACGTTTTTTCATCTTTATTTTTTTTTATTTTTTATTATTTTTTTTTTCGAAACTGAAATTTGCATGAAATATCATATGTGATTTAACACTAATTTGAAGATCACATGTAATATTAGTGTTAAATCACATATGATATGTAATATCATATGTGATACTAGTGTTAAATCGTATATGATAAATCACATATGATATACATATCATATATGATTTAACACTAATATCATATGTGGCATTCAAATTAGTGTTAAATCATATATGATTTTTTTCATGCAAATTTAAGTAAGGTAAAAAAATGAAAAAAATTAAAAAAAAAACGTGAAAAACACGAATTTTTTTTGTCGAAAGTATATAAAAGTGCCTATCTATAGAAAGATAATTAAATGCTCATCGTAATGGTATATTTTTTCGTTTGACGATTAACGGTTTGAAAGATATTTATATTTGAAAAAAATGATGAAAGTGAGTTTTTCTAATTGATGAGATTAATATCATCCATTAGATCTAATAAAAATGGAGGGTGTAGATTGATCCCTTAGTATGTAAAAAAATTTGAATTAATATCATTTGAGGACAAAAGATTATTTACATATCAAGGGATCAATTTCCACCATCCATTTTTATTTGATCTAATGGATGAGATTAATCCCAACAATTTAAAAAATCCACTTTCATCATCTTTTTTCAAATATTAATAACTTTCAAACCGTTAATCGTTAAGTAGAAAAAAAAATATCATTGCGACGAGCAATTAATTATCTTTCTATAGATAGGCACTTTGATATACTTTCGACATTTTTTTTTCTCGTAATTTTCATTTTTTTTAAGTTTTTTCGTTACTGAAATTTGCATTAAAAAGTCATATATGATTAAACACTAATTTGAATATCACATGTGATATTAGTGTTATATCATATATGATATTAGTGTTATATCATATATGATATGTAATATCAAATGTGATATTAGTGTAATATCACATATTATATACATATCATATCATATATGATTTAACATTAATATCACATGTGATATTGAAATTAGTGTTCAATCATATATGGTTTTTTCATGCAAATTTCAAGTAACGTAAAAAAAGACGATGTAAATATTTTCACTTAACGATTAACGGTTTAAAAGATATTTAAATTATAAAAAATAGGTGAAATAATAAAATGTTTTTAATCTCTTCCATCGATTTTTTTAGATGGATGGCGGAGATGAGTCCTTGGTATGTAAGAAAAGTTTGGTATATAAAATTACTCTCTTCAAGAAGTTTTTGTCCTCAAATGATCTTAAATCTAAAAATATATGATTTAAGATCATTTGAAGACAAAAACTTCTTTACATACTAAGGGATCAATCTCCACCCTCCATTTTCATTATATCTAATGGATTAGATTAATCACAACAATTAAAAATACCCACTTTCATCTTTTTTTTTTATTATTTTTTTTCAAATATAAATATCTTTCAAACCGTTAATCATCAAGCAAAAAAAAAAAAATATAAATATATATATATATATATATATATATATATATATATATATATATATATATATATATATATATATATACCATTACGACGAGCATTTAATTATCTTTCTATAGATAGGCACTTTGATATACTTTTGACAAAAAAAAAGTCGTATTTTTCACGTTTTTAATTTTTTTTTTCGTTTTTTTACGTTACTGAAATTTGCATGAAAAAAATCATATATAATTTAACACTAATTTGAATACCACCTGTGATATTAGCGTTAAATCATATATGATATGTATATCATATGTCATTTATCATATATGATTTAACACTAGAATCACATATGATATTACATATCATATGTGATTTAACACTAATATCACATGTGATCTTCAAATTAGTGTTAAATCATATATGATATTTCATGCAAATTTCAGTTTCGAAGAAAAACGAGAAAAAAGACAAAAAAACGTGAAAAAAATGATTTTTTTTTTCTTTTTTCGAAAATATATCAAAGTGCCCGTCTATAGAAAGATAATTAAATACTCGTCGCGATGGTGTAATTATTTTTGCTTAATAATTAATGGTTTAAGAGATATTTAAATTATAAAAAATGGGTGAAATAATAAAATACTTTTGATCTCAACCATTGATTTCTTTTTAGATGGATGGTGAAGTGTAAGAAAAAATTGATATGTAAAATAACTCTCTTCAAAAATATATACCATAAAACTTGTCCACATGTACTCTAATTCGAATAATGAAAATAAGTTTTTTTAGTCAATGTTCTGTTATAACTATGTACAGATTTAAGTTATCGCTTGTTCATAAAGAAGCTATAAGTCTGAATATAATTTGCATATCTATATCAATTTGTGACTCAAAAGTCTAAATTTTTTGCTATCGTAGTCTGAATAATATAAAGCTAATATCGGTTTATCTAAATATATAACAGTGTTTGCTTTGTAAGAATATGTTAAATTATTAGTTATTTTTACCATTTAAAAATAAAAAACTGCATTAAAATATAAAGTTGTTGAAATATAAATAAACTTTTTAGACATAAAATACAACATTTCATAATTTAGTTAACACGGTTAATTTTGAAATCAGAAGTGTATTAAAAAAAGTACATTTAAGCTCATGCTTTAAGATTTTATTGTTTCACAATTTTATTTCAGAAACTAGTCATGCTGCTTATAGGACTTTCATATGGTTCAACATCTCCACTATCATCAGTATAATTATGGGTGGCAATTCTTCACCCGTCACCAAACTACACCCGAAATGAACACAAAAATTAGTTTGCTCACATTCTTTTTTTTTAACAAAATATAGTTTGCTCATACAAGGATAATAAACTCATTAAATGCATATCCAAACCATAGAATAAAATCTTGTTCGTAGTTGCTATCCCCTTCCTTTTCATTGTCTTTGTGCACCACAATGTCGCAGACTTGTCTCGGGGTCGTGACAATAAGCTTATTAGATGGTTTTATCTACTTTCATCATCAAAGACAATTCTACATCAACTTCCAAATGTTGCAAAGCGAGCGCTAAATATCACAAAGTTTAATAGACAACCTTGAAACATTTATAGGTGATGTTAGATGGGACACGATATTTCCTTGTTTTAGAGCAGTGAAAGTAAATGAAAGTCAAAGCAAGCGGATGTTACCAAGAGTGCATAAGATTTTAATGACATTTTTTTTTCTAAAATACTCTCGGTTGCTCGATTTGTCACAACTCGTGTGTGGGACGAAAAAGAAACTCATTAGCTTAGAATGTGCACATCAATACATGTACACACAAGTTTCATACCACTATTAGAATGCACACATCAATACATGCGCACACAGGTTTCATACCACTATTGCTCATTTTACAAGGTTGTCTTTACCATGGAGTGATATGGGTGGTCTATTTGTAACTGAACACCATTAGTTACTCTATTAAATATATGTGATAGATTTTATGAAACTTTCTTATACATAGAAACTACCCGGTTAAATTTAGTTGTTAAATGTGGTTGCAAATTTCTTATAATTAATTCCAACTATGGTCGATCGTACATTGTTTTGGGTCATAAAGAGTTTAAAAAGATGATCCCATGTTGCGATATATCTTGCTGTTGAGAGGAAAATATGAGACTGATTCTAAAGAGAGACCTTAAAAGAAAAAATACAAGAAAAATATCGATTGAGTTAAAGAGCGTGGATTATGACTAAACTGATCATGAAGGACTCAAACATAGCAGAAATTGAGAATTTTGGTGTGTTGTTTCAGAAGCATCAGAAAATTTATATGTACTCTATGAATTATGTTTTTGAACATTTTGATCAATGACATATGCAGTGACGAGTTTCGATACATCTTATATTAAGTGATGAATGCTTAATTGTTTTTAATTTATGGTCTACAATTAATTATAAACAAAGTCTATAAAGCTTATAAAAAAAGGTGTGAAAATGATGGAGTTAGAAAATTAGAATTCATCGCTAAATACAATTTGGGGCTAAATTCTTTTTGAGACTGTATGAGTTTGATAGCTTGTCACTATCTTTATAGAGGTAAAAAAAGAAATTTCATCTTTACATAATTGAGATGTTAGGAACTTTATGAAAAAAAAAAGAAAAAAAAAAACTAGAAAATGACACATGCGAATATGCGATCACTAATCAATGGATATATTCCATTTGCTACTTGGCCGATTACATACTCCCTCTGTCCTAAAATAATAGTCCACGTTTCCTTTTTCTGACTTCCAATTTAATTGTCCACTACTAAATATAGATAGAGAAGTTTGATCGAGTTTATCTTATTATCATTGCTTGAAACTATTAGTACAACCTTTAAAGAAGACATTAATTAGTTACTTAAGTCTAAAATAGTCATTTTGACAAAAGTAAGAGAGAGAAAACAATAATAACTATGTTTTTTCTTAAGCTGTGTGTTTTTATCGAGAACAATATTGCAACGGAGGGAGTAATATTTATTATTCCATTTGCTAGTTGGCCAACTATATAATCTATAGTTGGGGGAACGTTGGAACATGAATTTGGTGGTGCTGATAACTACTCATCATTGAATAAGACTACTCCGGAAAAGGCTCCAGGTGTCGTTACTCCTGGAGTTGAGAGTCTTAGCATGGACACTAACAGCTCTAGTGTTAGTTTTCTTAATTGCACCTATGATCGTACTACTTTGGCTAGTAATCTTGATGATATGGCTGAAAGTAAATTTAAAACTTCTATGCCTTAGGTGGCTTTGTTTGATAATTCGAATGTGACTAGGGAAGGGGATGAGCAGGTCAACGATGGATTGAAAGCTCCTACATTTGCAAGTAAGTTGGGAATTACTTCTGCTACCCGCAAAGTTAATTTCCACACTCTTGATACGGGCAAGCCTCTTAATGAGAAGGCCGAGGTAAATATTCCTTTGTCATCTGTCTTGGAAGCTAATTCTAAGTTTGATGATACTCTTTTCGGGTATTTTATTGGCAAGAGGGTTGCATTTCCTATAGTTGATAACTACGTGAAGAATGCATGGAAGAAGTTTGGTGTGGTACGTTCTATGATGAATTCTAAGGGTTTATTTTTCTTCAAATTTGCCTCTATTGAGGGATTAAATGGAGTGTTAGAGAATGTACCTTGGTTTATTCGATCTGTTCCTATTATTTTAAAGAAGTGGACCCCCAGGACGAGTTTTATTAAAGAGGATTTGGGTTCGATCCTTGTCTGGGTGAAACTACATGATATTCCTATTGCTGCTTTTACTGAAGATGGATTAAGTGCCATGGCTACCAAACTCGGTACCCCTATTATGGTTGATGCATACACGAGCTCTTTGTGTTTGCAGTCATGGGGCCGTTTTGGTTATGCTCAAGCTTTGATTGACATCAAGGCGGATCGGGAGCTTAAGGGGACAATGGTTATTGTTGTGCCAAGTTGGGATGGTGAAGGGGAGGTATTGCATACTGTTAGAGTGGAATATGAGTGGAAACCACCTCGTTGTGGTGTTTGTATGGTTTCTGGCCATGATGAGACCCAATGTCCCAAACGTGTGCCTGTTGACTTTAAACATCAAGCACGAAACAATGATGGGTTCCAAATGCCTTAAAGGAAGTCGTTTCGTGGTATTGAGGTGGGAAAGGGACTAAATCTAACCCTTCTAAACATAAGATTACTGAAGTTGCTAGTACAAGTGGGACGAATATTGCTACATCAAATCCGTTTGATGCTCTTAATAGGGTTGATACTGATGAGGCCGATATTCCTAGTGTTACTGTTGACTTGACCAAAGATGGTAGCTCTGCTAAGGGTGGAAATGGTAGCACTAGTAGTACTACTATTGTTGGAAAAATTGAGGAGCTTGAAAATCTAATTATTGAGGGGAAAGTTACTCTTATGGAGGATGATGATAAACCTCTTAAAAAGGTTGATTTGAAAGAAAAGGCGCATGATACGGCTACTTAGCCTAGTTCTCCCTCCTCTCCGTATTCTATGGTGGGTAACCCGTTCTCTAAAGTGGGGGATGTGATTGTTTTTGACAGTGATGATGAGGAGGTGCTTGAGTCGGATAATCCTATGGCTAAATTTCTCGCATCAACAGGCGGCGGTCATGAGCTTGAAGATTATTATGATGATTATGCGGATCAGGTCTATGATTTACCATGGCAATTGGATGCTTTTTCTGACATGTATGATATCAAGCTCCAAGGTCGTGGTAGTAAGCAATCTAGACGATAGGTTATGCTTGGTTTTGTGTCAAATGTAATCTAGTGAGTAGTGGTTGTTTTACTGTTTTAATGATATGAAGTGTCTTGTTATGTTAGCTTTACCGCCTATGTAACGGGCTGAGATATGGGACTTCAATCATATCCTTTGTACTTAAATGTTTTTTGGAGTAATATATTTACCGGGGAAACCCTTTACCCAAAAAAAAGAGAGAGAGAAAACAGTAATAATCATGTTTTTCTTAAGCTTTGTGTTTTTGTCGAGAACAATATTGCAATGGAGGGAGCAATATTTATTATTCCATTTGCTAGTTGGCCAATTATATAATATTTATTAATAGTTGATTGTAAACTTATTCACATGTTTTTGAATTTGAGTAAATGAAAATAAGACTTTTCTGTCAATGTTTTGTTGTAATTAAGTGCAAATTCATTTTATGAGGTTGTTAGCTTGTCTTAATCTTCTTTCTTTCTTTCCTTTTTTTAAATAATAAAAAAAAAGAAATTCCATCTTTATGTGGTCATCATTGAAAATGAAAAGTTAGGAACTTAACGAAAGATACAAAAACAAATTATCACTTGATGACATATGTTCCATTGCTACTTGGTCATATTAAAAAATATATACCATAAAACTTGTCCACACGTACTCTTATTCGAATAATGAAAATAAGATTTTTAGTCAATGTTATGTTATAACTATGTGCAGATTTAGGTTATCGCTTGTTCATAAAGAAGCTATAAGTCCGAATATGATTTGCACATCTATATCAATTTGTGACTCAAAAGTCTAAATTTTTTGCTATCTTAGTCTGAATAATATAAAACTAATATAAAACTAATATTAGTTTATCTAAATATATAACAGTGTTTGTCTTTGTAAGAATATGTTAAATTATTAGTTATTTTTACCATTTAAAAATAAAAAATTGCATTAGAATATAAAGTTGTTGAAATATAAATAAACTTTTTAGACATAAAATACAACATTTTATAATTTAGTTAACACGGTTAATTTTGAAATCAGAAGTGTATTAAAAAAAGAACATTTAAGCTCATGGTTTAAAATTTTATTGTTTCACAATTTTATTTCAGAAACTAGTCATGCTGCTAATAGGACTTTCATATGGTTCACCATCTCTACTATCATCAGTAAAATCATGGGCAGCAGTTCTTCACCCGTCACGAAACTAGACCCGGAATCAACAAAAAAATTAACGAGTTAGTGTTCTAATGACATGAATAAAACAAAATGTTTTAATTATGATGACCTATTACCGAATAAGAGCTAAGATCAATTACAGTAAGAGGAAAATAAAAGGTCTTTTTTCATTTTTTTTTTCTTTTTTCGAAAAACTAGCATCATCTATACTACTTTATAAAAGGTTTGGGACATGCTAAATTAAGTAGTCTTAAACTTTGTAAGACCAAAAAACATTTCTTTTATTGGAAAGAACAAGCCATTTAGTAAATATTGTTTACAATATAGGTCAAAACGTTTTGTAACAATGCATAGCTTTATGATTAATACAAAAATGCAAAACGGTCGGTAAGTTTTGTATGTTACCAATAGACTTTATGTCTCTTAAAAGCCATGTAATAAAAAGGTCTATATTTAAGTTATTAATAATTTGTAACAGGCCATTCTTGAAAATTAATAACTTGTAACAGCCCATTAATGAATTTTCTATACTACTTTATAAAAGGTTTGGGACATGCTAAATTAAGTAGTCTTAAACTTTGTAAGACCAAAAAACATTTCTTTTATTGGAAAGAACAAGCCATTTAGTAAATATTGTTTACAATATAGGTCAAAACGTTTTGTAACAATGCATAGCTTTATGATTAATACAAAAATGCAAAACGGTCGGTAAGTTTTGTATGTTACCAATAGACTTTATGTCTCTTAAAAGCCATGTAATAAAAAGGTCTATATTTAAGTTATTAATAATTTGTAACAGGCCATTCTTGAAAATTAATAACTTGTAACAGCCCATTAATGAATTTGTAACAGCCCATTAGCTTTTAACATCACAAACCCAAGATATATAAATCCCCCTCCTCCACACACCAAACAAAACAAAACACAACCTGGTTTTATTTTTCATCTGCTTTCTTTCCCTTAACCATCACCTGATACCACCACTACTATCACAGCACCACCATCAGCATCATCAGATTACACCATGTGGTTACTTACATATTATAATTATTGCAGCACTTGACTGATATCTCTGGACGTGAAACCATGGTTCGGATTACTGGTATAATCTATACTCAGTAATCAGTGTATTAAAAAAAAGTTGATACTTAGTTTCACAAGTTGTTTTGTTATTTACTGTTGCGTGTTCTTGTATTACCAGGTGGGATGAAAGTGAAGGCTGATAAGGACGAGTCATCTCCCTAATGCTGCTATGCTTGCTGCCCAAGATGTTTCAACCGGATGCAAGGTTTGTTTTGATACTTTTTTTTTCTGTGTTTTAGTTTGCAATAACTATAGTTAATTTATTTACGGGTTTGTTTTTTAATATGTTTTTGTTGTTGTGGTGACAGGAGCTCGGTGTCAATGCTCTTCACATCAAGTTGAGGGCAACTAGAGGAAACAAAATTAAGACACCTTGTCCTTGTGCCCAGTCAGCACTCAGAGCTCTTGCTCGTTCTGGCATGAAGATTGGTTGCATTGGTATGATATTTTTATATGATCTTATGTGTTGGTACGATAATGATTTGTTGGTTTCTGACAAACAAACACTTATGTGTTTTTTTCTTGTTTGTAGAGGACGTGACTCCAATTCCAACTGACAGCACTCGTAGCAAGGGTGGTAGGAGAGGAAGGAGGTTGTAAGCAGTTGGTCTACTGTTCTGCAAATTTGCATCATGTTTGCATTTTCGGTTGTTTTATGTTTTGGCAACTTTTAGAGGTTGTTATTATGTTTTTGTCGACATTAATATCATTAAGGATCTTTGTGGATCGCCGGATGTTTGAATGACTTGAATTTTTGGTCACCTTGTTGGTAGCTGCTTGTTTTGTTTATATCTAAATGTGTATCTGCATTGTGATGAAATTCTCTACTGCAAACATGCTTATTTACTTATTTTATTCATCTTAAGTTTTTATTTGAATAAAGTGAGAGCTTATTTAATGTTAACAAATTTTGTTTGCAGTTAAATTTTTTGAAGTTGCCATCTTTTTTTTGTGTATTTTGTTGTTAGACTGCTGTTTGATCCATCTTAAACCACCCAAAGAAAAAATTTAACTCGAAAATACCCCGTAAAGAATATACGGAATAATTGTAAACTTGATTGATGTTATAAAATTTTGTTTGATAACTTTTGAGTTAATCTCATTTTATATGAAGTTAAATTGAAAGGATATAAAAGGGTTATTATGTTATTGTAATACCATTGCCATAAACGGTGAAACATATTTTTTGATTGTTCTTTCCATATATTTAGTTGCCATATATTATGTAATAAGCAATGCTATATCTTTCTAACTCATCTCTTAACAACAAGATCATTATACTGTACTTGGCAAAGTTAATGGAAAAAAGAATAACCTATGAATTGAATATATTTTTAAGGTTTAACTTTTGGTTTGAGAAATACGTAGTAATATATTTGCTTACCTTAGAAATAAAATTCAATCTTTTGCAAGATATAAAGATTTTGTAAAGATTGCCCAAAACTATGGTTTTCATGTGACCGAGCTTAGTTTTGAGACTTGGGATCAATTGCATGGCAGTTTTGAAACTTGATTGAATTGAACTATGAAATAAGTTTCAAAACATGATAGTAACATTTTTTTGTCAAAATCCAATGAGAAATTTTTAAGTTGAATCTTTTGATCACAATTTGTATGTTACAACTTTTTGATATCGATTTGTGAATATACTTTTTAAATGTAGAAGTATCCAATGAAGTTTATGAAAAGAACTTGAGTACAAGTAATAACGAAAAAAGCGCAACAATAAAAAGGACCAACTCATTTAGTAGTAAAAGTCAAAGTAAAAAAAAAAAATGACACTATATGACGTCTATCTCTGTCACCTATCTGTAGCATACTAAGACTATAAAGACTTATCAACGCATTGAAGAATACGTAAAAGAACCCAAAAATGAATGACGAGGTTGATGAAAATATAACGATTTGAGCAATGTAAAGAGATTGAGTAATATAAAGATTAAACACAACACAAGTTGATAAAAATGTAAGCATACACAAGTAATTTTTTTTCAATAAAACAAAAAAAGACTGCGCACAAACAATTGTTACTTAAAATCGCAAAAACTAAGAAAACCACCGATTATATGTTTCACTATCACCATGGTGGTTTGTCTAAAAATCATTGTCATCACCATATGGAATTTGTTTTTACTTTTTAGCCACAAACTAGCTTTTCTTATACTTGATTAGATCATAACCAAGTTACTCTTTAGATGTACGAATATTGAATAAAAGTTGTAGCAAATGGATCGTTATAATGTTACTAAATGAAAAAATAAGCTAATTTCCAACTAATAATCTCCGTTGTACATTCTTTTTTACATCTATAAAAGCTAATTCGTCGTAACGACCTTGCTATCGCCAGAAAATATAATCATACGGGTGCTTGCCGCCGCAACGCGCGGGTACCCGGCTAGTCTTAGTAATGTCTTGAAATGAAACACGAATGAGCAAAATATCATTTCATGAGCTTGTGCTGTTGTGGTTTTCAATTTGCGTTTCATTTCAACGAGATGGGAACCAGTGAGAAGAATATGTTAGAACATTGTAAACCTCGTGGGCAATACCTTTTATTGATGCGATATATAGAGAGGCAATAGATAATGAAACCCTAATGGACCCAACCCCACATACTGGGCTTGGGCCTTATTTGTCATCTAATATTTTCCCGCAGTCTTAGCGGTGAAATCGCGAAAACTCGGACTTAAGTAGTAAATAAGAAAAGAAAAAGAAAAACATTAACATAATAAAAACATAACTTTAGTCGACTCGTAACAAAACCATATCAACGGTCGACTTTTGTCGACTGATACCAACGGTCGGCTGGTAACACAACCGTACCAACGATCGACTTTAAGGGCTGGTACCAACGATCAACTAAGTCGACTGATAACAAAGCTATACGAACAATCGACTAACAAACAAAACATAAAATAACTATAATTTTTTTTTCTTTCTTAACAATAAAACAAAAATATGAACATAAAAAGAAATCCTTAAAAAAACCATTATTGTGCTTTGGATCTTCAGTATCTTCCTTATCACCAGGAGGCATCTTTCCATTATCTCTCGGGTTCCTCATCCAATTAGCCGAATGAAATTAAAGTCCAAAGAATTCGAACTCTAGTGCCCTTGATTGCTTATTTTCTACGGGCAGCAAGGTGTAATCACAAACAAACACAATTCTAACCTTTTAATCACAAACAAACAAACATCTTCACTATCTTCCTTGTTGGCGTGTCAGATCCAAGCGAACAACTTTTTATTATTTATTTACTTATTTATTTTTTCAACTTGTAAATGAAACAAGCAATTAAAAAAAATAGAAAAAGGGGTATGGGAAATAACAGAAGAAGAGAGGTAGGGTGACGGGGTGACATAGAGACGACATCTCAACATAGCCACCCAGGTCTGAGGATCAGACCCGTTTTGATACCATGTTAGAACATTGTAAACCCCGTGAGTAATACCTTTTATTGATACGATATATAGAGAGGCAATACATAATGAAACCCTAATGGACCCAACCCTACATACCGGGCTTGTGCCTTATTTGTAATCTAATAGAATACGTAAAATGAGAAGAGTGAGAATAACTTTTAGGCATACATTTTAAATAGGAGGGATATATATAAGGGGAGATTCGTCTATTTTTTAGACTAGTTGGATACCCGCGCATAGCGGCGGCGATAAGTATAGTTATATGTGTTTGCTTACCCGTTTAGTGAATTCGTTTCACAACATTCCGAATGTATATGTGTTAGTTGTATGTGTTTGTTTGGGTTACCCGTAGCTTTCCCATAGCTTTCCCATGACATCATTATTCCCGCATATAGAAATACCCTCGCAATCTATTACCCGTCACACACTCCCCCCAAAAGTATATGATTTTGACGAATTAAGATTGTATCGATTGAAATACAGGTTAAACTTGTAAAAATTCGAATTAAAATAAAATAAATCCACTAAAAATATAAAAACTAAAAACTCATAAAAATATATCAAAATGGATGTTGAAGTAAAGAGCACAAAATTATTGAAAATATTGTGAAATTAGATTATAAAAAAATAAATAGATAAAAAGATATTTCGATGAATTTTTAGTTGAGAAGTGACACATGTCACTTTATAATTGGAGCTCCTTATCTTAGTTTTTAGTGGTTAGGAGTTAGACTTGGAGTTTGTTAAGAAGTGACACATGTCAACTCATGATTGGAGATCCTTATCTTAATTTTTGGTTAGGAGTTAGACTTAAAATTAGGATTGGGTTATACATGCATTATAATATGGGAGGTGATTTGCACACTCTCATAAATGATTGGGACACTCCAGATTTAAGTGTTTGAACATTTATATCCTAGCATTATTTTTAATTATGTTTATACTATAAGGGTATAAATGTTCAATCATTCAAATTTGAGTGTCCCAATCATTTATGAGAGTGTGCAAATCACCTCCCTTATAGTATGGTATAGATGCATATAAATATGTGCTTTTGTTTTTTTCTCACCCTTCTCATTTTAATTTTTATTTGACTCTAAGTCTAGTTCTTGAGACATGGTCACTTTATAGCTGTTTACACTTATCATAAATTGAACTTAATTGAAACTTCACATATTTTAAAGTGATAGTCACAAGTCCTTCTGCTACTATATTCTTGAGTGGTTAAAATAAGTTGAAATAAGTTATAATTTGAAGATTTGATAAAAGACAAAAGGGACAAGTGTTTCTAAATGTATCGAAGTTACCACATTTTGCTAAGTTGTGTATCAATCTATTAATCCTCCTAAACAATGCAAACAATTTACTAATCCTACTATTATATGCATAATTTACCATTTGTTTAGAGTTATTTACATAAATCGTCCTTGTGGTTAGGACCAAATTGCAACGAAGGTCCTTACTTTCAGTTAAAATTATTTGCATGAATCGTCCTTGTGGTTAGACAGGTCAATGGGTCGGTCAACGCCACGTGTCACCACCTGAGTGGTGTCACGTGTCAATTTCGGGTCGGGTCGGGTGAGTGAACGGGTCGGGTTACCACGTGGACCACTCAGGTGGTGACACGTGGCACTGAGTATTAACACTCGTTCCTTGGCTCGCCTGGGATTCGAACCCGGGATATTTGAGTCACAAGCAAAGGATGCACCATCTGCGTTGGTGCATACCTTCATAAATATTATGCTCTTTCCATTATTTAACCAAGTTTAAAGGGTATATGGACTGTCAACATATAAAAGGGTCAATGTCAACTTTGGACCGTCATTTTAAGGGGAATAGGGACTATCAAAAAATAAATAAATACACCATCGGACTCGTTTTTTCGTGCTCTTTCCAATGGTATTCTCGGGGAATTTTTTCGACTTAGTTTGAACCTCGAAAAATGCGAAAATCACTATTTTTTCTTTGTTTTTGCATTTTTCGAGGTTCAAACCAAGTCGAAAAAATTCCCCGAGCATACCGTCAGACTCGTTTTTTGGTGCTCTTTCCAATGGTATGCTCGGGGAATTTTTTTGATTTCCAACGAACCTCGAAAAATGCAAAAACAAAGAAAAAACGACGATTTTCGCATTTTTTGAGGTTCGTTTAAAGTCGAAAAAATTCCCCGAGCATATCATTGGAAAGAGCACGAAAAAGAGTCTGGAGGTATATTTATTTATTTTTTGACAGTCCATATAACCCCTTAAATTGATAGGCCAAAACCTAAATTGAACCTTTTGTTATTATTGAATTGGGCCAAATAATAAGGAAGGGTTATGTATTTGATTTTGAGTGTTGTTAATGAAACTATGCTTAGCACAATTGGGCATAGGTTCGCTTCCCACACAAACAACCCAGGTTCGATCCCAGGCGAGCCAAAAAGTGGTAAATTATACCAATGCCACGTGGCACCATCTCATTGGTCCACGTGGCAACCTGACCCGGTTATTAACCCGACCCGATGACACGTGGCACCACTCATGTGGTGACACGTGGCGTTGACCGACAGTTGACCGACCTAACCACATGGACGAATGTGTAAATAAATTTAAGGACTGTCATTGCAATTTGTTCCTTGCCACAAGGACGATTTATGTAAATATCTCTTAATAAATGTTAAATTATGCATATAATAGTAGGATTAGTAAATTGTTTGCATTGTTTAGGAGGATTAATAGATTGATACACAATTTAGCAAAAAGTGATAACTTCGATACATTTAGAAACACTTATCCCAAGACAAAAATTACAAGAGAACTTTCACATAGATAATAAAGCAAATTGTGCATATGATATAGTAATTACCAAACGGCCGGCCTAGTGGTACCCGTGACAAGTCTTTCTAAAAAAATATTATGTGAACAACTTGATTAAGTCTAGCTACTAATAGCTGTTTTAAGTATTTGTGCAATTAAGTATAGTAATTAAATATGGTTACACGCTATTATTGTATCGGTAGTCCTTTTTATTTTAATTTGTATCGCTATGATTAGCAGTGGATAAGTACCAGTTAAAGTGTCATCATCCCCAGCTCATGTTGCAATTTAATTAGTAGACAAACGTCAAAACCCACATTCAAATTATATATAATCACTTTAGTCACACAACTAATAAGCAATGAATGATACATATTTATATTGCAAGTTGGCAAATGATATAAAACAAGACCAGTAACGGATCACCTAGTAAACTTAAAATGTGTGCAGCGCGAGAAGACTTTAGACCAATTAACACACCATTTACGACATTCACACACACTACAACCTTTGATCTAGAGGCCGGAAAAGGCAATAAAATAGAAATAAGTTTTCATTTACATGGATATTGAGCAGGAACAAGAAGAAGCCTAATTTGATAGAGTGGTTTAATAACCCGTACGTATAATTCTCTCATAACTTAACCGGATAGACTATTTAATGAAATAGAAATACTCTTAATTTTTTGCTAGCTACTTGCTAGTCAATTTAATGAATCTGCTGTTCAAAAAACAAAATAGTTAATAACTCAAAGTTATAATAACAGATTTTATAATTTTTGTACAATTGCCAGGTTGTCACGTAAAAAGCTAATAAACTTACCGATTTACTTTGTAACTTTCGTTTAGGAAAAGGGGAAGATGGTTAGAGCTTTTTCCTTTACTATAAAAACGTTTGGTAACATAGCTGCATGTGTAATCCTAATGTGTAAAACAGCTACTAAATGTTCAACGCTCCTAAATACTACTTCATGAAGCGCTAGATAAGCATTTCGAAAAAGTAAATAAATCTACTTTTCTGCTTGCCAAACGAGCATTAAAGATCACAACGCTTAAGGGTATGTTTGGTATGGAGCGGTGTGAAGCTTTTTGGAGCGATGAACGGTGAGTAATGAGCATTTTGATTTTTAGTAATCGTTTGGCAAAGGAGCGGTGACCTTTCCTATTTTTTAGGAATGCTCAATTTTCTAATGCTTCTTTAAGAAGCTGTGAGCGGTGAGCGGTGAGCTGCACAGCTACTGCTCACAGCTCACAGCTACTGCTCACTACTACTGCTCACAGCTACTTTTGCCAAACACACCCTAATACTCACCGCTCCAAAATGCTTCTGAATGCTCCGTGCCAAACACCCCCCCTCATACATAGAGGTGTTTTATGTTTGGATGTTTGGGTAAAGTGAAGTATCAAATAATCAATGTCAAGTGTTCGTCAAAAAACTAAACTAATATTGGTTTTTATTTTGATTATAGTTATTCAGATCTAGATAAGCAAGGAGGTTCTTGAAAATAACATACTTATTGATATAAATGATAACTTTCATAAGTTTTCAAAATCTAAAAAACTCATTAAACGCATATCCAAACCATAGAATAAAATCATGTTCGTAGTTGCTATCCCCATCCTTTTCATTCTCTTTGTGCACCATAATGTCACAGACTTGTCTCGAGGTCGTGACAATAAGCTTATTAGACGGGTTTATCTACTTTCATCAGTAAAGAGAATTCTACATCAACTTCCAAATGTTGCAAAGCGAGCGCCAAGTATCACAAAGTTTAGTAGACAACCTTGAAACATTTATAGGTGATGTTAATAGCAATAGATGGGACACTATATTTCCTTGTTCTAGAGCAATGAAAGTAAAGGAAAGTCAAAGCAAATGGATGTTACCAGGAGTGCACAAGATTTTAGTGACATTTTTTCGTCTAAAGATAAACTCGGTTGCTCAATATGTGACAACTCGTTTGTGGGATGGAAAAGAAACTCATTAGCTTAAAATGCGCACATCAATACATGTACACACAAGTTTCATACCACTATTAGAATGCGCACATCAATACATGTACACACAGGTTTCATACCATTATTGTTCATTTTACTAGTTGTCTTTACCATGAAGTGATATGGGTGGCCTGATTATAATTGAACACCATTAATTATTCCTCTGTTAAATATATGCGATAAATTTTATGAAACTTTCTTATACATAGAAACTACTCGTTTAAATTTAGTTGTTAAGGGTAGTTGCAAATTTCTTATAATTAATTCCAACTATGGTCGATCCTACATTGTTTTGGGTCATAGAGAGTTTAAAAAGATGAGCCCATGTTGCGATAGATCATACTGTTAAGATCAGGAAAATATGAGACTGATTCTAAAGAGAGATCTTAAAAGGAAAAAAAAAATACAAGAAAAATATCGATTGAATTAAGGAGCTTGGATTATGACTAAACTGATCATGAAGGACTCAAACATAGCAGAAATTGAGAATTTTGGTGTGTTGTTTCAGAAGCATCAACCAATTTATATGTAGTCTATGAATTTTGTTTTGAACATTTTGATCAATGACATATGCAGTGACAAGTTTTGATACATCTTATATTAAGTGATGGATGTTTAATTGTTTTTTAATTTATGGTCTACAATTAATTATAAACTAAGTCTATAACACTTATAAAAAATAGGTGTGAAAATGATGGAGTTAGAAGATTTCAGAATTCGTGGCTAAATTATGGGGCTAAATTCTATTTGAGATTGTATGGGTTTGATAGCTTGTCACTATTTGTATAATGATAAAAAAAAAAAAAAATTTCATCTTCTCACAATTAAGCTGTTAGGAACTCCACAAAAAAAAAAAAAAAAAAAAAAAAAAAAAAAAAAAAAAAAAAAAACTAGCAAATGACACATGCGATTATGCTATCACTAATCAATGGATATATTCCATTTGCTAGTTGGCCGATTATATACCCCCTCTGTCCTAAAATAATAGTCCACAATTCCTTTTTGTGACGTTCCAATTTAATTGTCCACTACTAAATATAGATAGGAAAGTTTGATCGAGTTTATCATATTATCCTTGCTTGAAACTATTATTACAAACTTTAAAAAATATATTAGTTAATTACTTAAGTGTAAAACTGTCATTTAAACAAAAGTAAGAGAGACAAAACAGTAATAATTATGTTTTTCTTAAGATGTGTGTTTTTTGTCGAGAACAATATTGCAATGGAGGGAGTAATATTTATTATTTCATTTGCTAGTTGGCCAATTATATAATATTTATTAATATTCACATGTTTTGTATTTGAGTAAATGAAAATAATACTTTTTTGCCAATATTAATTAAGTGCAAATTCATTTTATGGGTTGTTAGCTTGTCTTAATCTTCTTTCTTTCTTTCTTTCTTTTTTAAAAAAAAAAAATAGCAAGAAATTCCTTCTTTATTTGGTCATTATTGAAAATGAAATTATAGGAACTTAATGAAAGATACAAAAACATATTATCACTTGATAACATATGTTCCATTGCTACTTGGTCATATTAAAAAATATACCATAAAACTTGTCCACATGTACTCTTATTCGAATAATTAAAATAAGATTTTTTAGTCAATGTTCTGTTATAACTATGTGCAGATTTAGGTTATCGCTTGTTCATAAAGAAACTATAAGTCCGAATATGGTTTGCACATTTATATCAAGACTCAAAAGTCTAAATTTTTTGCTATCTTAGTCTGAATAATATAAAACTAATATCAGTTTATCTAAATATATAACAGTGTTTGTCTTTGTAAGAATATGTTAAATTATTAGTTATTTTTACCATTAAAAAGAAACAATTGCATTAAAATATAAAGTTGTTGAAATATAAATAAACTTTTTAGACATAAATTACAGCATTTTATAATTTAGTTAACACGGTTAATTAGAAATCAAAAGTATATTAAAAAAAGAACATTTAAGCTCATGCTTTAAAATTTTATTGTATCACAATTTTATTTAAGAAACTAGTCATGCTGCTAGTAGGACTTTCATATGGTTCAACATCTCCACTATCATCAGTATAATTATGGGCGACAATTCTTCACCCTTGACAATGAATGATATATATTTATATTACAAGTTGGCAAATGATATATAAAACAAGACCCGTAATGGATCAGTTGGCGAGCTTAAAATGTGTGCAGCGGGAGAAGACTTTAGACCAATTAACGCATCATTTAGGACATTCACACACACTACAACCTTTGATCTAGAGGCCGGAAAAGGCAATAAAATAGAAATAAGTTTTCATTTACATGGATATCGAGTAAGAACAAGAAAGAGACGCCTAATTTGATAGAGTGGTTTAATAACCCGTACATATAATTCTCTCATAACTTAATTGGATAGACTATTTTAATGAAACTAGCAAAGTACCAGCGTAATGCGGCGGCGGGTACCCAATAAATGTTGTTCATGCATTTATATGTTTTTTTAAACAATAACTTTATGAAATAATGACAATTTTTATTAAAATAACTATGGACCATTATAATGCAAATTATTTCGTATCCAAATTTAAGACATAAATTAAAGATAAATGTCAATACAAAATAAAATGTAAATTACATAAACACAAAAATGCCATTATCAATGTCGATCATGTATATATAAAATTTAAAAATTAACTTTTTTTATATAAAGTAGTAGAGATACATAGTGTAGTTTGAAGATGTATATTTTTATTAGTAATAGTAAAAAAATAAAGCCTAATTATAAACCAATTACTTTTGCAATTCATATTAAGCTCAAAGATCAAATCTGATTTGTCAGTGTGTCACAAACTCCTCTAAACGTTGGACATATTTGATCGAGTTTTGAAGAGAAAACAAAGTACCCCTTTCTATTGTTTGCAAATATGAATTAACAACAAATTCAGAATATGAAACCTTTTGATAATATTTCTTTGAGTGAAAAAATGAAAAACCCACAACACTAAAACCCACAATACTCTCACACACTCAAATATAATCGAGGATTCAAGAAATATTATCAAAAGGTTTCAAGTGCTATTTTTTATTTGAATCCTTCTCGAACTCATATCCCAACTCTGGTATCTAAAAAAAGTCAACTTTCGTTCTCCTCCAAACACATCGAGGATTCAAGATGAAGAACAAAATATTCAACACACAAGCTTACTGATTTTCAATTCTTCTTGATTCAAGTACTATTTTTTATTTGATGTGGTAAGAACATCATAGTGATTTTGCAGAAGTTGATATTGTACTGTACAAAAACTATGATCATGTGACATGTTTTTATAGTGGCAGTAGCAATATTTGAGGGCTTGATTTTAGTAGTCTCCTAATTTGTAGCCTTTTCATTATGTAGCAGTAGCAATATTATTGTGCTGTTTAATTTTTTGCAATTGTTATGTTACAACATTGGAATGTTACTTTTTTATTCATGAAGATTGTTATGGAATATTACTTTAAAATGTTGACTTACTTTAACATATGAGACTTCCTTATATTAGCAAGTGTGTTGGCTTATATTTTTTAAGATTTTTTTTTATAGGAAGTCTTAAATGCATTATTAAGTAGTAAGATAGAAATACTCTTAATTTTTTGCTAGCTACTTGCTAGTCAATTTAGTGAATCTGCAGTTCAAAAAACAAATAATTAATAACTCAAAGTTATGATAACAAATTTTATAATTTTTGTACAATTGTCAGATTGTCACGTAAAAAATTAATGAACTTGCGGATTTACTTTGTAACTTTCGTTTAGGAAAAGGGGAAGATGGTTGGAGTTTTTTTCTTTTCTATAAAAATGTTTGAATAAAAACATTTAGTAACATTTTTGCAGGTATAATCCTAATATGTAAAACAACTACTAAATGTTCAATGCTCCTAAATACTACTTCATGGAACGTTAGATAAGCATTTTGAAAAAGTAGATAAAGCTACTTTACTGCTTGCCAAACGAGCATTAAAGATCACAACGCTTAATACTCACCGCTCCAAAATGCTTCTAAATGCTCCGTGCCAAACACCCCCTCATACATAGAGGTGTTTTATGTTCGGATGTTTGGGTAAAGTGAAGTATCAAATAATCAATGTCAAGTGTTTGTCAAAAAAACTAAACTAATATTGGTTTTTATTTTGATTATAGTTATTCAGATCTAGATAAGCAAGGAGTTGCTTGAAAATAACATACTTATTGATATAAATGATAACTTACATAAGTTAAATCTAATAAACTCTTTAAATGCATATCCAAACCATAGAATAAAATCATGTTCGTAGTTGCTATCCCCTTCCTTTTCATTGTCTTTGTGCACCACAATGTCACAGACTTATCTCGGGGTCGTGACGATAAGCTTATTAGATGGTTTTATCTACTTTCATCAACAAAGAGAATTCTACATCAGCTTTCTAATGTTGCAAAGCGAGCGCCAAGTATCACAAAGTTTAGTACACAACCTGGAAACATTTAAAGGTTATGTTAATAGCAATAGATGGGACACGATATTTCTTTGTTTTAGAACAACGAAAGTAAAGTCAAAGCAAGCGGATGTTACCAGGAGTGCACAAGATTTTAGTTTTTCGTTCGAAGATAAACTCAGTTGCTCGATATGTCACAACTCGTTTGTGGACGGAAAAGAAAATCTTAGCTTAGAATGCGCACATCAATACATGTACACACAAGTTTCATACCACTATTGTTCATTTTACTAGTTTGTATGTACCATGGAGTGATATGGGCGATCTATTTATAATTGAACACCATAAATTACTCCTTTGTTAAGTACATGTGATAAATTTTATGAAACTTTCTTATACATAGAAACTACTCGTTTAAATTTAGTTGTTAAAGGTGGTTGCAAATTTCTTATAATTAATTCCAACTATGGTCGATCCTACATTGTTTTGGGTCATAGAGAGTTTAAAAAGATGAGCCCATGTTGCGATAGATCTTGCTGTTGAGAGGAAAATATGAGACTGATTCTAAAGAGAGACCTTAAAAGAAATAAAAAATACAAGAAAAATATTGATTGAATTAAGGAGCGTGGATTATGACTAAACTGATCATGAAGGACTCAAACATAGCAGAAATTGAGAATTTTGGTTTGTTGTTTCAGAAGCAACAACAAATTTATATGTAGTATATGAATTTTGTTTTTGAACATTTTGATCAATGACATATGCGGTGACGAGTTTCGATACATATTATAAAAAAAGGTGTGAAAATGATGGAGTTAGAAAATTTAAGAATTCATGGCTAAATACATTATGGGGTTAAATTCTATTTGAGATTTTATGGGTTTGATAGCTTGTCACTACCTATATAATGATAAAAAAGAAATTTCATCTTCACACAATTAAGCTGCTAGGAACTTCATGAAAAAAGAAAAGAAAAGAAAACCCTAGCAAATGACACATGCGAATATGCGATCACTAATCAATGGATATATTCCATTTGCTAGTTGGTCGATTATATACCCCTCCGCTTTAAAATAATAGTCCACATTTTCTTTTTGTGACGTCCCAATTTAATTGTCCACTACTAAATATAGATAGGGAAGTTTGATCGAGTTTATCTTATTATCCTTGCTTGAAACTATTATTACAAACTTTAAAAAAGACATTAATTAATTTCTTAAGTGTAAAAATGTCATTCTGACGAAAGTAAGAGAGATAAAACAGTAATAATTATGTTTTTCTTAAGCTGTGTGTTTTTTGTCGAGAACGATATTGCAACGGAGGGAGTAATATTTATTATTTCATTTGCTAGTTGGCCAATTATATAATATTTATTAATAGTTGATTGTATAACTTATTCACATGTTTTTGTATTTGAGTAAATGAAAATAAGACTTTTTTGCCAATGTTTTGCTGTAATTAAGTGCAAATTCATTTTATGGGGTTGTTAGCGTGTCTTAATCTTCTTTCTTTCTTTTCATTTTTTAAAATTAAATAAATAAACAATTTCATGTTTATGTGGTCATCATTGAAAATGAAATGTTAGGAACTTAATGAAAGATACAAAAACAGATTATCACTTGATGACATATGTTCCATTGCTACTTGGTCATATTAAAAATAAAAGGAGAGTTATTTTACATAACAAACTTTTCTTATATACTAAGGGACTCATCTCCACTATCTATCTAAAAAGAAAATCAATGTCTGAGATTAAAAACATTTTATTATTTCATCTATTTTTTATAATTTAAATATCTCTTAAACCGTTAATCGTTAAGCAAAAATAATTACACCATCACGACGAGCATTTAATTATCTTTCTATAGACGGACACTTTGATATACTTTCGAAAGTTGAAAAAAAAAACATTTTTTCACGTTTTTAAATTATAAAATGATATTTACGTGCAAATTCATTTTATAAGGTTGTTAGCTTGTCTTAATCTTCTTTCATTCTTTCCTTTTTTTTTTTATATAAATAATAATAATTTTTTTTTCATCTTTATGTGGTCATCATTGAAAATGAAAAGTTAGGAACTTAACGAATGATACAAAAACAAATTCTCACTTGATGACATATGTTCCATTGCTACTTGCTCATATTAAAAATATATACCATAAAACTTGTCCACACGTACTCTTATTCGAATAATGAAAATAAGATTTTTAGTCAATGTTATGTTATAACTATGTGCAGATTTAGGTTATCGCTTGTTCATAAAGAAGCTATAAGTCCGAATATGATTTGCACATCTATATCAATTTATGACTCAAAAGTCTAAATTTTTTGCTATCTTAGTCTGAATAATATAAAACTAATATCAGTTTATCTAAATATATAACAGTGTTTGTCTTTGTAAGAATATGTTAAATTATTAGTTATTTTTACCATTTAAAAATAAAAAATTGCATTAAAATATAAAGTTGTTGAAATATAAATAAACTTTTTAGACATAAAATACAACATTTTATAATTTAGTTAACACGGTTAATTTTGAAATCAGAAGTGTATTAAAAAAAGAACATTTAAGCTCATGGTTTAAAATTTTATTGTTTACAATTTTATTTCAGAAACAAGTCATGCTGCTAATAGGACTTTCATATGGTTCACCATCTCTACTATCATCAGTATAATCATGGGCAGCAGTTCTTCACTCATCACGAAACTAGACCCGAAATCAACACAAATATTAGTTTGCTCATATTCTTTTTTAACAAAATATAGTTTGCTCATACAAGGATAATAAAATCATTAAACGCATATCCAAACCATAGTATAAAATCATGTTCGTTGTTGCTATCCCCTTCCTTTTCATTGTCTTTGTGCACCACAATGTCACAGACTTGTCTCGGGGTCCAGACAATGAGCATATTAGATGGTTTTATCTACTTTCCTCAGCAAGAGAATCTACATCAACTTCCAAATGTTGCAAAGCGAGCGCCAAGTATCACAAAATTTAGTAGACAACCTTGAAACATTTATAGGCGATGTTAATAGCAATAGATGGGATGCGATATTTCCCTTTTCTAGAGCAATGAAAGTAAAGGAAAGTCAAAGCAAGCATATGTTACCAAGAGTGCACAAGATTTTAGTGACATTTTTTCGTCTGAAGATAAACTTGGTTGCTCGATATGTTACAACTCGTTTGTGGGACGGAAAAGAAACTCATTAGCTTAGAATGCGCACATCAATACATGTACACACAGGTTTCATACCACTATTAGAATGCGCACATCAATACATGTAAACATAGGTTTCATACCATTATTGTTCATTTTACTAGTTTGTCTTTACCATGGAGTGATATGGGTGGTCTGATTATAACTGAACACCATTAGTTACTCCTCTATTGAATATATGTGAATGATTTTATGAAACTTTCTTATGCATAGAAACTACTCGGTTAAATTTAGTTGTTAAAGGTGGTTGCAAATTTCTTATAATTAATTCCAACTATGGTCGATCCTACATTGTTTTGGGTCATAAAGAGTTAAAAAAGACGAGCCCATGTTGTGATAGATCTTGCTGTTGAGAGGAAAATATGAGATTGATTCTAAAGGGAGACCTTAAAAGAAAAAAAATACAAGAAAAATATCGATTGAATTAAGGAGCGTGGATTATGACTAAACTGATCATGAAGGACTCAAACATAGCAGACATTGAGAATTTTGGTGCATTGTTTCAGAAGTATCAGTAAAGTTATTTGTAGTATATGAATTTTGTTTTTGAACATTTTGATCAATGACATATGAAGTGACGAGTTTCGATACTATCTTATATTAAGTGATGGATGCTTAATTGTTTTTTAATTTATGGTCTACAATTAATTATAAACAAAGTGTATAAAACTTATAAAAAAAAGGTGTGAAAATGATGGAGTTAGAAAATTTTAGAATTCATCGCTAAATACATTATGGGGCTAAATTCAATTTGAGACTGAATGGGTTTGATAGCTTGTCACTATCTGTATAATGATAAAAAAAGAAATTTCATCTTCACACAATTGAGCTGTTAGCAACTTCATGAAAAAAAACCTATAAAACGACCTATGCGAATATGCAATCACTAATCAATGGATATATTACATTTGCTAGTTGGCAGATTATAAATCCCTCTATCCTAAAATAATAGTCAACGTTTCCTTTTTGTGACGTCCCAATTTTATTGTCCACTACTAAATATAGATAGGGATGTTTGATCGAGTTTATCATATTATCCTTGCTTGAAACTATTATTACAGCCTTTAAAGAAGAAATTAATTAAGGGGGTTGATATTTACACGGAGGTAATTTATTCATGCACGGAACTTTATTGTAAGTTCACAAATATACCCTCAACTATGTTGTACATCTTTAAATATTTTGTTTGCCATCAACTCTCAACTTTGGTCAAACCTCCAACATCATATACAACCTCTTTCATTACTCTAATCCAGTGGCCTCCACTTCCGGCCATCTCTATTGTAACCACAGTCCCATTTTCGGCCACCTCAATCCTATATGACTGTATCACGGTCGTCCTTTCGCCGCCACCACGAAGCTCAAAGCCTCGGTTACATCTATTTTTTTTCCGAAATTAATATTTATGGGTTGTTTAAAATGACTGATGATGCTCTTTTATGTAGAATACTTATAAAACTGAAAGAGAAAAAAGAAGAAGAAAGAAATACAAATGAACACCATTTGTGATACTATCATAATTTATAATATTTACAAGTTCCATACAAATGTGAATATGTTACACACTTACATGACAACTGACATTTATGTTTCTAACTTCTAAGTTGTTTGTTACGAAGAGAAGTGTATACACGGTCGGGTGCCAATGATGTGGAGGCGATGAAAAGTCATGAAAAATCATCACTTAAAATAGATGGTCGCTCCAATTTGAGACGGTGGAGGCGATGAAAGAGCCAGATGATACACGGTCGGGTGCCGATGATGTGGAAGACACGATCCAAAACAAACGTAATGGGGTTTTGACTTTCAAGTGTTATTTGCAGGACATTTAAGTAAGATAGTGTTGGGGGTAAATTTGTCAATTCATGTCAAAATTCTGTGTGCAGATCAAAAAATGCCGTGTACATATCATTTCTCATTAATTAATTACTTAAGTGTAAAACTATCATTCTGACAAAAGTAAGAGAGAGAAAGCAGCAATAATTATGTTTTTCTTAAGTTGTGTGTTTATTGTCGAGAACAATATTGCAACGGAGGGAGTAATATTTATTATTCCATTTGCTAGTTGGCCAATTATATAATATTTATTAATAGTTGATTGTAAAACTTATTCACATGTTTTTGTATTTGAGTAAATGAAAATAAGACATTTCTGCCAATGTTTTGCTGTAATTAAGTACAAAGTCATTTTATGGGGTTGTTAGCTTGTCTTAATCTTCTTTCTTTCTTTCTTTTTTTTTAAATAAAAAAATAAAAAGTTCCATCTTTATGTGGTCATCATTGAAAATGAAATGTTAGGAAGTTAACGAAAGATTCAAAAACAGATTATCACTTGATGACATATGTTCCATTGCTACTTGGTCACATTAAAAAATATATACCATAAAACTTGTCCACATGTACTCTTATTCGAATAATAAAAATAAGATTTTTTAGTCAATTTTCTGTTATAACTATGTGATGATTTAGGTTATCGCTTGTTCATAAAGAAGCTATAAGTCTCAATATGATTTACACATTTATATCAATTTGTGACTCAAAAGTCTAAATATTTTGCTATCTTAGTCTGAATAATATAAAACTAATATCAGTTTATCTAAATATATAACAATATTTGTTTTTGTAAGAATATGTTAAATTATTAGTTATTTTTACCATTTAAAAAATAAAACAATTGCATTAAAATATAAATTTGTTGAAATATAAATAAACTTTTTAGACATAAAATACAACATTTTGTAATTGAATTAACACGGTTAATTAGAAATCAAAAGTATATTAAAAATAGAACATTTAAGCTCATGCTTCAAAATTTTATTCTTTCACAATTTTATTTCAGAAACTAGTCATGCTACCCTAAACCTTAAACCATAAACCATAAACTAGTTATGCTCCTAATAGGACTTTCATATGGTTCAACATCTCCCCTATCATCAGTATAATTACGGGCGGCAATTCTTCACCCGTCACGAAACTAGACCCGAAATCAACATAAAAATTAACGAGTTAGTGTAGTATTTAAGTGGGTGGTCTACACGTTTGGCAATTGCCTCTTACGGTCTTCTAATGACATGAATAAAACAAAATCTTTTAATTATGATGACCTGTTACCGAATGAGAGCTAAGATCAATTACAGTAAGAGGAAGATAACAGGTATCTTTTTTTTTCCTCTTAAAACTAGCATCATATTAGTAATGTCTTGAAATGAAACACGAATGTGCAAAATATCATTTTATGAGCTTGTGCTCTTGTGGTTTTCAATTTGTGTTTCATTTCAACGAGATGGGAAACAATGAGAAGAATATGTTAGAACATTCTAAACCCCGTGGGTAATATCTTTTATTGATATGATTTATAGAGAGGCAATAGATAATAGAATGAAACCCTAATGGACCCAACCCCACATACCGGTTTTGGGCCTTATTTGTCATCTAATATTCCTTGCAGTCCGAGCAGTGAAATCGCAAAAGCTCGGACTGAAGTAGTAAAGTAGAAAAGAAAAAGAAAAACATTAACATAATAAAAACATAACTTTAGTCGACTCGTAACGAAACCATACCAATGAGCGACTTTTGTCGACTGGTGCCAACGATCGGCTAAGTCGAGTGGTAACACAACCGTACCAACGCTCGACTTTAGGGACTGGTACCAACGGTCAACTAGGTCGACTGGTAACAAAGCTATACGAACAATCGACTAACAAACAAAACATAAAACAACTATAATTTTTTTCTTAACAATAAAACAAAAATATGAACATAAAAAAAATCCTTAAAAAAAACCATTATTGTGGTTTGGATCTTCACTATCTTCCTTATCAACAGGAGGCATATTTCAATTATCTCTCGGGTTCCTCATCCAATTAGCCGAATGAAGTTAAAGTCCAAAAAATTCGAACTCTAGTATCATTGGTTTCTTATTTTCTTCAAGCGGCAAAGTATAATCACAAATAAAGAAACAAACTTCTAACCTTTTAATCACAAACAAACAAACATCTTCACTATCTTCTTTATTGGCGTGTCAGATCCAAGTGAACAAACTCTTTTTTCTTTTTTTTTTCAACTTGTAATTGTAACAAGCAATTAAAAAAAATAGCAAAAGGGGTGTGAGAAGTAACAAAAGAAGAGAGATAGGGTGACGGGGTGACATAGAGACGGCGGCTTAACATAGCGGATCAGACTTGATACTATGTTCGAACATTGTAAACCCCGTGAGTAATAACTTTTATTGATACGATATATAGAGAGGCGAAACCCTAATGTACCTAATTTCACTTACTTGGCTTGGGCCTTATTTGTCATCTAATAAAATACGTAAAATGAGAAGAGTGAGAATAATTTTTAGGCATACATTTTAAATAGGAGGGATATATAGAAGGGGAGATTTATCTATTTTTTAAATTCATCTAAAATATGTGCTTTTGTTTTTTTCTCACCCTTCTCATTTTAATTTTTATTTGACTCAAAGTCTAGTTCTTGAGACATGGTCATTTTATAGCTGTTTACACTTGGCATAAATTACTTAGCATAAATTGAACTTAATTGAGAATTCACACATCTGTGATAGTTACAAGTTCTTCTGCTAATATATCATTCTTGAGTGGTTAAAATAAGTTTAAATTAGAGGTGGCAAAACGGGCGGGCCGGGCGGGCACGGGCTACGGGTCAAACGGGCTACGGACCAAACGGGCTATGGGCCAAACGGGCACGGGCTAAACGGGCACGGGCCAAACGGGCTCATGTTATACGAATCACTTTTAAAAAGACCCAAAATGACGAAATAAATTCATCGAGCGTAACACCTCATTTATATTTAAAAAATAAAATGTAAGTTTTTCTTTAAAAATAATCTAATGTTCGAGAAAAACATGTGCCCGTTATGCTCATTTAACTTCTAAATGGGCAATACATGCCCATTTCAAAAAAAAGAGGGGACCCAAATGTGCCCAAATCTTTTAAAAGTTTGCCCATTTCGCCCATTCTTTTGATTTTGGGCACAAATTGCCACCTCTACTTTAAATAAGTAATTTGAAGATTTGATAAAAGACAAAAATTACAAGAGAACTTTCACATAGATCACAAAGCAAATTGTGCATATGATTAGTAATTACCAAACGGCCTTTGGCCTAGTGTTACCCGTGACAAGTCTTTCTAAAAAAATATTAATTAAATATGGTTACACGCTATTATTGTTTCATCGGATGCCTTGCATCTAGCCTGCATTGTCTTATTATTTTAGTTTGTATGGCTATGATTAGGGATAAGTAGTAGTTAAAGTGTCATCATCCCCCTCATTTTGCAATTTAATTAGTAGACAACATGTAAAAAAACGTCAAAACCCACATTCAAATTATATATAATCACTTTAGTCACACAACTAATAAGCAATGAATGATACATAATAAGCGCTAGAAGACTTTAGACCAATTCACGCACCATTTACGACATTTACACACACTACGACCTTTGATCTAGAGGCCGGAAAAGGCAATAAAATAGAAATAAGTGTTCATTTACATCCCTACAACAATCGCCGTTTTTGCAGGTGAAATTTCAGGGCTTTCGCCGGGGACATGTCCCCTGCGAAACTTTTCCCCGAGGACATGTCCCCGGCGAAACTTTTCCCGGGGACTGTCTAACACTTTTACCGGGGACATGTGGGTCCCACAGCCAATTGTCGCCGGTCAAACATGTCCGACGTGGCATCTACTTTTGCCGGGGACAAGTCCCCGGGAAAACTATTTTTGGACTTTAATTTAAGTACACTGATTACGTTATTAGTCCGACGTGGCACACGTTTTGCCGGGGACATGTCCCCGGGGAAGTATGTAAACACTGTTGAGTTTAACTCTTTCGCCGGGGACATGTCTCCGGGGAAGTATGTAACCACTGTTGCGTTAAACTCTTTCGCCGGGGACCTGTCCCCTGCAAAATCATGAGGCTACTGTTGTGTTTTATGTTTTGCCGTGGACTTGTTCCCGGGGAAAGTTGTAAACTAAAATATGCTCTTGTACTTTCTCCGAGGACATGTACCCGACAAAACTAGCTGACCCATTATGCAGAATATTGCTGCAAAATGGGTAATTTCTAGATTTTTTCCAGAAAAAATCTACAACCTGTTTTAATATGCCATAACCTGTTTTACCAATGTTTAATATGCCAATGATAACACAAATTCGCTAAACATAATATCATATATACCCATCAATCGTTAACATAGTTATCCTTTTCCAAAATCGCCAAAACGGTTCCTAAACCGTTAACGCATGATCATCTACAAAACTATCCAAAACTACCTATCCGCAAATGGTCCAAAACTATACGTATAATCCATTTACGGGAATCCTAGCACATAATGCACATAAACGACATAATAATCCATGTTATTCTCTACAAACATATCCAAAACGTGTTAAAGTAACATAAATCGGCATCTCAAACCCCACTACCCCATTACCGTCCCCGGTATCTCTAGACTCACCGGATGGAGTAGAACCAGATCCCGACCCACCTTCTCCAGATCCCGACCCACCTGGTGGAGTAGCACTTGATCCCGGGGCGGACTGTATTCGCTCCTGCCAACCCGGCAATGACCTCACAAACTCCATGACCTGGTCCATCTAACTCCTCTGTGTAGCGAGCTCCTCGGTCTGTTTCTGCATTGTTTCCCGCAGTGAGGACACATCCGCTGCATCACGAGGTCGGGAGGTGCTAAAGGTCTTCTTCACTCCACCGCCGGGTAAGACCTGACCTACACCAGTAATATGACCGCGCTGCTTACCACCAATCACGGTACGCAAAATCTCACGGTCAGTCATGCGAGTACCATCGGAGGTGCTCTCTTCCCGCATCCGCATCATCTCGTTCTGTTTAGTTACAAAAAAACAAGAAAAGTAATATATAAGTCGTGATGCATTATATATCATCAAAATGGGTGACTTTGAAAATAAATTATACTTACATATCTAGCCTCAGATAACGGGGACTCAAAGACATCGCCCCTTGTATGGTTCCGACGGTAAAGCTCTATCAAGTCTTCTCCAACCGCCGCCTCAGCCTCGCTGGTCAACTGTTTAGAAATAAAAATTAATAACGACACACCCAACACCATGTATATATATAAATAAAATGATTAAATAGTTTCTTACAAAGTTATGGCGAATAGCAGCATACGACTGAGATCCGTGAAGGCTGGTTTTGTCGGTTCACCTCTGAGATCTTCTGCTTCTTGGGGTTTGCCCAAAGCTTAACATGCGTATTTTAAATTATAAAAACTATTATATAAATGAATTATTATTATTATTATAAAGTGTCGATCCAGAAATTTACCAACGCATCCCAATCCTCTTGCGTCTTGTTCTCTGGACGCTTTCTTTTGATCTCCTCAATTTTCTCCAGCCCACCTGCTGCCTTAAAGTTATCTTTTTTGTACCTATGTTTGTTGTCATCATATCGTTTTTGGAGATAATACTCGATACTGTCAACAATCTGCTCTCCATTCGGGCTAGCAATGTGTGTGTCGAGATCAAAGTAGAGACAAGAGTAAGGTTGCTGGAGGCAAGACTTCAAATGGCAAGGATTCATGACGACCACGCATGTCAGTCGGATGCATTACTTCGTGAGCTGTTAGGTGACATGGAAAATCTTCGTATGTAGTAGTAGTAGTAGTTGTTGTTGTTCTTCTTGTAGTAGTAGTAGTAGTAGTAGTAGTAGTAGTAGTTGTTGTTGTTGTTGTCGTTGTTGTTGTTGTCGTTGTTGTTGTTGTCGTTGTTGTTGTTGTCGTTGTTGCTGATCAAAGTAGTAGTTGCTCTTGTAGTTGCTGTTGTTGATGTTGTTGTTGTTCTTGTAGTATGTATCTGTAAAGTATTTTTATAAATCAAAGCACATGCGGGATTTGTAAAGCTGACCATGTTCTTAGTTAACAAGATTATGGTGTCCAAACACCCATTTTCCAAGACTAAATTACATATGCTCAAAGAATGAAACTGAAGAAACAATATCACATTTAACAAACACGATATGCCATTTTTTTGACCAGATATTTTGTAACGACAGACGATGGAAGTAAAGATATGCCGTTTTAATTTTAAATAATTTAGGGTTTTAACGTAATGAAAAGACTATCCAAACATCGGGGTTTTAGTTATGTATTAATAGTTGCAATAAAGTGTATTTTTTATAAATAGCAGGTTTCGGAGGGGACATGTCCCCGGGAAAAGGTTTGGCGGGAATTTTTCAGCGAACAATTAGCATGCTTTTGACTTTGGTAAAAGTGAAATATACTTTTGGCGGGGACACGTCCCCGGAGAAGGTTTACGTTGAATTTTGACTATCCGGTCAAAGTTTGATAAAAATCAAACTTACTTTCACCGGAAAGTATCCGTTGAATTTTCCGTAACAAGTCAGCGTATTTATGTGCCACGTCAGATTTTATTTTGTCGTTTAGTGACTTTCGCCGAGAACATGTTGCCCCCGGCGAAAGGCCCCTCGCCCGTCCACCCGATTGTTGTAGTGCATGGATATCGAGTAGGAACAAGAATGGGAAGCCTATATGGATAGAGTGGTTTAATAACCTCTATAATTCTCTCATAGCTTAATTGGATAGCCTATTTTAATGAAATAGAAACACTCTTAATTTTTTGCTAGCTACTTGCTAGTCAATTTAATGAATCTGCTGTTCAAAAAACAAAATAATTAATAACTCAAAGTTATAATAACAAATTTTATAATTTTTGTACAATTGTCAGGTTGTCACGTAAAGAATTAATGAACTTACGGACTTGCTTTGTAACTTTCGTTTAGGAAAAGGGGAAGATGGTTGGAGTTTTTTGCTAAACAAATTGAACTTGTTCTCTATTAGATCCGTTCGGGTTATCGATAGATGTGGGTTGGTCTCGACTAGTCGCCCATTAGCTAGATGGTCTTCTCTCATTTCCTCGAGAGTTTTAACAGGGTGTATTTAAAAATGTAGAAACCGAACAAGCTAACATTGTATATCTATCTTTAAAGATACACCCTATTTTATCTAAAAATGGTCGTCTCTCGTTTACTCTCATTTCCCCGAAAGTCTTTTAGGGTTTAACATTAAAATAGTCTTATTGAGAATTATAATGATAATAATAGTAATAATGGTTGAAGTCCTCACTTGTGGTCCACATGCTCTGTTGATATTTGCAATGAGGATTTGTGCTCCTTAGACTAAGCCGCTGGGTTCAAATCTGAGCAAGGTCGGGGTTTTCATCTGGACGTTACTCCAGCAAGGAAACTTGTGTGGAGGCGGTACGGTTTCCTCGCGGCACTGAAGCCACATATCGTACCTGCGTGGACCCGGTTAAGACAACATAGACTGGTCGATGTGGGGTTAGGGCCCTCTTACGGGAGGGTGGTGAAACCTAAGTTGGAAAGTCACCTGTCAAAAAAAAAAAAAAAAGAAAGAAGACAGTAGGACCAACGGGCCTCTGGTTCAGCGGTATGGAGGTTTTACCTTTTTAAGTAAGGTTTCAAGTTCGAGTCTTGTCTAGGGCGATAGGGGTTTCCTCCCGCGTGCGTAAAAGGAAGGGTGTCATTGCCTTCTGGGCTAGACCCAACCTGGTTGTTTGGGCTCACTACGTCTTCTAGGCTAGAGGCCATGTAACCACAATTGCCGTTAAAAAAAAAAAAAAAAAAAAAAAAAAAAAGGACGGTAGGTGAAGGTTGCCTTTATATATACATACACATCTTCTAGCTGGTATTCATTGAACACTGCAAACACCCTTTTTAGCTCACGCATTTACTTAATAAACAGAAACATAATGTCTTCACCCAATTACCACCACCTTGCTCACTTAAAAATCCCCCTTCAAAGTGTTCTAGTTGCCACCAACAACTTTGCTGACAAAAGTTTCCGCGGAGAAGCTGATTTTGGAAAGCATTACCATGGACAGCTCATGTGGTCTGGTGAGTTGATTCATATCCATGCTCAGAGATGGTCAAATAAAGAATGGGACGGTGAAAAAGAACAAGAGTTTTGGATGGAAATTTCATTGCTTTCTACTCTCAAGCACAAAAATCTTGTTTCATTTGTTGGGTTTTGTGATGAGAATGATGAGAAAATCATCATTATCAAGCTTGAGATCAGAACAAGTCTTGCCAACTATCTAAGTGACCCAAGGTTGACATGGGTGCGAAGATTGGAGATATCTGTCGGTGTTGCGCATGCACTGAGATACATTCATTATGACGAGGCACGTGATTTTAGCGTTATACATCAAAACATCGACAGTTGGACAGTTCTAATAAATGATGACTTTGAACCCAAGTTATCTCAATTTAGACTTTCCATGAAGATCAAATCATCCGAAAGGCACAATTCTTTCAATACTGATAAAGTATGGAGTAAGGATGGGTATACAGACCCAACATATATAGAGACAAAAAGTGCCAACCACAAGTCGGATATGTACTCTTTTGGGATAATAATGTTTGAACTACTGTGCGGTAGAAAAGCAATAATCAACGACGACAGAGATAATAAGTACTTGGCTTCGGTGGCCATTACCCAATACAGGGAGAAGAAACTCAATGAAATAATTGATTGGGATCTGTTGAATCAAATGGACTCTCAATCATTTAACATTTTCGCGGAAATAGCATATGACTGCTTGAATGAAGACCGATCGCAACGCCCAAATGTTGATGAGATGGTCACGAGACTTGAGAAAGCATTGGAACTTCAACTGGAACATCATAATACGGTAAGACGGTTTTTCTCTTCCATCTTTCTATCATAATAAGTACAACTCTATATTTGTTTGAGTATATACACCTTCACCTCCATCAATTTGTACCCATATATATCTGACTATGCATAACCAATAGCCCTTATTATGTCTTCCGTTGCTAAACCTCACCTTATGTGACTTCCCGGTTATGCTTATTTAGTTCTTTTATCCCTCTTTCACTTAGATGCATTTAGTATAAGGTAAGTAAGTTTATCTTTTACCATCGCTTCTTTTTAGACTTAGTTCAGATGCTTATTTCTTCGGACTTAGTTGACATATAAAGAAAAAAATGAGTAATGTCATAAGACTAAAATACCCAACTCATGAAAGTCTTTTATTTTAGTTATCAATATATTAATATGAAACTCAAAACAATTGCTACACACCTAATGTATATTACGAGTTATGAGGGAACCAAACAAGACAAGTTTAATCTATTCACAGGTTGGACAATCATCATCTTGATTTTCAACTTGTCAACCCTTGCATACATACATCTCAAACCTTTTTTGCAGTATACATCTACAGCAGTTAGAATTAATCTTCTTGGAATGTCTATGAGAATTAAGTTCACTCTTACACAGGACAACATGAAGAGCCAAAACATATCAAGTTTATAAGACCATGCACTTCCTAAACTATATAAGGATCTTATTTTACAGTTATTTTTATCCACAAATATAATATGATAATAGCTATCAAGTACAAAATATGTACAGATTTAATGAGACTCAAATTCAAGATACATGTGTTTGAAATTTCATCAAAAGGCTTGTACTGTTAAGTACTTCTTTCATTTTTATTCTTTTTTTTTCTTTTTTTTTTTTCTTTTTCACTAGTATTTTTTGTGCTATTGAAGTAATTTTTTTTTCCTTTTTCTTTTTCACTAGTTTTTTGTGCTATTGAGTGCAAAACAAGCAATCGCTTAAAATACGAAGTATTAAAAACAATACATAATGGTGAAAACGGACAAAAACGTAAGAAAACAGGTGAAAACGAACAAAAACATAAGAAAACGGACGAAAACGTAAAAAAAACGGACGAAAACGTAATAAAACGGGCGAAAACATAAAAAAAATGGCGAAAACGTAAAAAAATGGCGAAAACGTAAAAGAACGGACGAAAACGTAAAAAACGGATGAAAACGTAAAAAGACAGATGAAACGTAAAAGAGATGTAAAATATTGAGAAAGGGATGTAGGGGTTATGAAAGAAGAGGTAAGAAGTGAAAGATAATGTCTGAAGTTTAGAAGAGGAAAGAAGTGAAAAGAAGCACTTATGTCTTGAAAAAACAAACATAAACCTCTGCCCTCCTGCAGACAAAAGAAGTGAAAAGAGGAAAAAAGTGCTTATTGAGAAAAAACAAACGACACCATGATCAAACTCTCTTATTGTGTATCTTGTGTATTAATTCACGTTTTTATTTGCAAAACAGATAATGTCTTCGCTTCAAGACGATCTCGCTCACCTCAAAATCCCCATTGCAAAGATACTATTTGCCACCCACCACTTCGCTGATTACAAAATCATTGGAAAAGATCATTTCGGAACTATTTACAATGGACAGCTCTTCTTGTCTGATAAGTTGATTAATGTCATTGCTCGGAGGATAAATAAAGAATGGAAGCAAGCAGAACAAATGTTTTGGACCGAGATATCTATGCTTGCGAGTCTCAAGCATAAGAATCTCGTTTCTATTGTTGGGTTTTGTGATGAAAAAGATGAGAAGGTCATCATTACAATGAACGAGACCAGGGGCTGGCTCCGCCAATACCTAAATAAACCGATGTTGTTGACATGGCTCCAAAGATTGGAGATATGTGTTGGTCTTGCGCAGGCATTGAGCTACATTCATTATGATGAGCCACGCGATTTCAGCGTAATACACCGGAACATCAGGAGTGGCGCAGTTCAATTGAATGATGACTGGGAACCCAAGTTATCTAATTTTGAACGTTCCATGAAGATTGAAACATCTCAAAGGCACCATTCATTTCATACCAATTTACTTACGTATAATTATGGGTATGGAGACCCAACATATATCGAGACGAAGAGCGTGAACCACAAGTCAGACATGTATTCCTTTGGGATAGTATTGTTTGAAGTACTTTGTGGTAGAGATTCAATAATCAATGGCGACTATAATAAGTATTTGGCTCCTGTGGCCGTTACTCATTATAGAGAAAAAAAACTCAATCAACTAGTTGATTGCGATTTATGGAAACAAACAGATTCGCAGTCATTGAACATTTTTGCAGAAATAGCGTATGAATGCTTGAATGAAGAACGATCACAGCGCCCAAATATAGATGAGATTGTCCCAAGACTTAAGAAAGCGTTGGAACTCGCACGTGAAAACAGGCCTGTATACGTAAGAGTTTTTTCGATTTTCCTCTCTTCCATCTTCTTATCTTATAAACTACTCCATATTTGTTTGATTATATACACCTTCACTCCATCGGTTTGCACTTTAGCTAGACCCGGCCATGCATAATTAATAGCCCTTTGACATCGTGTCTTCAATTGCTGGATCTCACTTATAATTAGTATGACTTCCCCATATATGCAATGCTAACAAAACTCAAGTTGACCAGTACATATATGATATAAGTTTTGAAGTTTTATATATCTTTGTGCCTTAAAAGAATATAAGCGTCCTGGGTTATTTGACCCACTAGCTAGCGGCATCAAAAACAAGACTCTTAACGCGTCATCCATTCTCCTTAGCAACAGTAGTGAATTCCTTTCTGCTTATTGACTTCATACTTTTAAATTCCATAACTGCCTTCTGTCATATCTTTTGACCAAGACGAAGTAGTTCCATCTTTCATGATATATAGACCAAATCTTTAACTCCTCTCATCTTTTGCAATCTTTTCCCAATTTCTCAAATTCTAAACTGTTTTGTGCCAACAGTCTTTACGATCATTACTACCTTGTACTGAACAATACTTTCCAACATACTCTCCAATTTCATTCACAGGTTGGACGAGCATCTCGATATTCAACTTGTCAACCCTTGCATACATGATACATCTGAAACTTAAGATTACCAAATATCAGCATCTTGCTACTAGTTTTTCTTTCCATTAGTATCGACCATGAGCTGCATATTCCATATTTCTGAAACTTTGATCACAGCAGGAGAGTTCTTCACTTTCAAAGTTTCCATTACATGAAACATCCTCCAATTCCTCTCTTGCCAAATAAAGTATCAAGGATTTATTTTTCTTAAATACCACTTTATCGACTAAGTTTACTCTTAAACAATGCACATGCCATACTTTTCTTCTGGATACCACTTTATCAAATATATGTAGATGTACAGAGAGAACATGTAATAGCCTAAATTAGAGGAACTCTACTCGCCACTATTTTAAATATCGCCCATTTAGTCCATACTTTCAAGTTTCACCATCTGATTCCGGACCAAATGCTTTAAAAACAGCTCACAAGCAAATATCAACTGCATTATCCAAGATTATATATCAACATGAAGTGTAGGACCTCTATTTGATCAACTTATCCCATAATATCCGGCTTGGTGACAACAAGGAAGGTACGGCGTGAGGTAGAAAAGAGAGAAAGAAATGGAGAGCTTTATTAATGAAACACAAACCATACACACCTTGAAGCACACCCTCAAATGAACACATTGAGGGTATTTATAGTTGAACATGAGATGCCCTAGGTTTGGACTATGGATTGGATATGGATTACATATGAACATAATAGCTAGCTTAAAACATTTTAGTAACCTATTATCTTTGCCCAATGACTAAACTCTAAGACACGTTACAAACTTATAAGTACAAGAATATCACTTTCTATTAAGGCTAACACTAACCATATAGGAGTAGTATCTTTTATATAATAAAGGAATTACATCATTTTGGAGTGATTTTGTCAATTCATTCTTATTGAAAAAACAATTGGGCCAATAGCGGAGCTCGATTTTGCCACGTAAGCAAAATCGTGTGATGTGATTGGTTAATAAAAGTCAAAATTAAATTGATTTTAGTCAAACTTTAATAAATTTGATGGAGAAATTTGGTTGATAAAAAAAACACACAAAAATATAGGTGTCAAATTTGTGAAAACAAAAACTTGAAAAAAGAGGAGGTCATTAATAAAACTTTAGTGGTTGATTTTTAAAAAATTATATAGAGTTAAGTGTAATATTATAAATCTCCATATTTTTTTAATAACTTTGGATTATAAACAAATACCCCCTTATACTTTATACCCTTTACACCTTATATCTTAAAAAAATACAATGTATATATTGTTTTAAAATAACAACATATAAATTTGTATAAGATTATAAGTATCAATTTTTTTACTATATACGCTCAATAAGGACTCATTTATTTTATTTTTAAAAGTTTAACCTATATATGTGGACACGAGTTTACATTTTAATTACGGCTAAATTACTGAAAATGGAAATATAATTATCAAATTGTAAGCACGGGTTACTTTAATATAAAAATAAATATACGCGATTGTACTTATAACAATAACTCATGTAATTCTTATTTATTTATATAAAGATATCTAGAAAAATATTTTTAAAAAACTTTAAAGAGTATATTTTAACTTTATCAACGCTCATTATGTGCTATTAAACTTGCATCATGTGTACATCATAATATTAATAGTGAAATTTAAATAACAACATCAACATTTTTGTCAGCTAAATAAAATGAAATTTTGAGTTACCTAATAGAATTTTTTACAAATATTTTACCAAATTCTAATTGATATTAATGCATAATGAAAAAGTCGTGCATAAGTATTAGTTGTACTTATATCAGAATCTTCATGTGCAAATTCTCATATGTGTATATACTGAACTAAAATGTTAAAATAAATTTGATTTATGTGTAAACTTCGTTCATGCACGACACTTATAACTATATAATTATATACAATTACCTTTAAAAACAAAATATTATGTATTACTACCGAATAATTTTTTTGGTCGAAACTTGTGCGTGCACAGGTATTATAACTAGTTTAAAAGTATACAAGAATATCACTTTCAAGTTAATAAGACCCATTCACCTTCCTAAACTTGAGGATATTATTTTAATTATTATCCACAAAAAAAGCAAATATATAGCTTAACATGTCCTGGACATGTATTATGCACTTTGTCTATTAAACTACGTATTAATCTTACTGCCTTTTTGTAACTCACCTTGTTACCTGAAAACAGATTATATCTTCACCAAAGGACGACTTTGCTCACTTAAAAATCCCCCTTGAGGATATACTATCCGCCACCAACAGCTTCTCTCATCGAAATCAGAACAACAGTGATAGAATTTCAAAGACATACGTCGGACCGATCCGCTGGTCCGATGAGTTGATTGAAGTTTATGCTAGGAGGTTAAATACAGAAAGGGGTGATTATGATGAACAAGAGTTTTGGATGGAGTTTTCCATTCTTTCTCGTCTCAAGCATAAAAATCTTGTTTCTCTTGTTGGCTTCTGTGATGAAAATGGTGAAAAAATCATCATTACCAAGAATGCGACCAGGGGACGTCTCAGCAACAATCTAAGGGACCCGATGCTGTTGACATGGGTGCGGAGATTGGAGATATGTGTCGGTGTTGCGCATGCATTGAGCTACATTCATTATGATGAGTCACGCGATTTTAGCGTACTACATCGGAATATCACCAGTGGCACAGTTCTATTAAATGATAACTGGGAACCCAAGTTATCTGGTTTTCAGTCATCCAAGAAGATTGAAGCGTCTCAAAGGCACGATTCTTTCCATATTGAGTCTAAAAGTGTGAACCACAAATCGGATATGTTCTCATTTGGGATAGTATTGTTTGAACTACTGAGTGGCAAAAGTGATTTGGCTGTGAGAGCTATCCTTTATCAAAAGAAAGAACTCGATGATATAATTAATGAGGATCTAAGGAAACAATTAGACTCACATTCATTAAACATGTTCACGGAAATTGCGTTTGAGTGTTTGGACGAAGAACAATCGCGACGCCCAAATATAGTTGACATTGTCCCGAGACTCGAGAAAGCTTTAGAACTAGCACGTGAAAACAGGCCTGTAAGACCTTTTTATTTTCTCTTTTATGGTTCTGTCATAATATGTTTTCCCTTTTCATTTATATTAATTTCAACCAAATTTTAATTGAAACATTGGATGACAAAAACAAACCAGTTTTGATATATATAATCCCTTTACATAGTATTTAACACTTGATGTTATCTCACATCCTGTTGTAACCCAAACTCCGTTTTTATAACAGATACACGCTTCCCCCAACCACCTCGCTCACCTAAGAATCCCCCTTGAAGATATACTATCCGCAACCAACTACTTTGCTGAAGAAAATGTCATCGGAGAAGGGGGATTTGGAAAGATATATAAGGGACAGCTGTCGTGGTCCGGTGAGTTGATTCATATCTCTGCTTGGAGGTTAACTGATAAAGAATGGGATGAAACAGAACAACAGTTTTGGAGGGAGATTTCGATGCTATCTAGTCTCAAGCATAAGAATCTTGTTTCTATTGTTGGGTTTTGTAATGAAGTTGGTGCAGAGACCATCATTTACAAGGAGGTGTCCAGGAGAAGGCTCAAAAACAATTTAAGTGACCCGAGGTTGTTGACATGGGTGAAGAGATTGGAGGTAGCTCTGGGTGTTGCGCATGCGTTGAGCTACATACATTACGATGAGCCACGTGATTTTAGCGTTATACACAGGAACATCAGCAGTAACACAATTCTATTAAATGATGATTGGGAACCCAGATTATCGGAATTTCAGCATTCCATGAAGATCAAAGCATCCGAAAGGGACCACACTTTCCATACTGATTCAGTTTCGTCTACGAAGGAGTATACAGACCCAGCATGTTTAGAGACTAGCAGTGTGAACCACAAGTCAGACATCTACTCCTTTGGGATAGTGTTGTTTGAACTACTATGTGGTAGGGAATCAGAAATTGATGGCGACATCGATAAGTATTTGTCTCCAATGGCCATTTTCCATTATAGAAAGAAAACACTCAATGATATAATTGATCCAGATCTATCGCAACAAATGGATCCGCAATCATTTGATGTTTTCGCAGAAATAGCGTATGGCTGCTTGAATGAAGAACAATTGCAACGCCCAAATATAGATGAGATTGTCGTAAGACTTGAGAAAGCATTGCAAATGGCAGGCGAAAATAGACTTGTAAGACGTTTATTTTTTTTCTTCAAATCTGTATATAATAAATATCTATTCAGAATATTGATAATTGATAATTAATAATGATAGTCTACTTATTACTGTATTTATGATACTACAGGAACACTCGGTAGCTGCGGCCAAAGTTGAAGGTACATCATCGAGTCAAGAGAAGGTAATTTTTCTTAGAACTATTTTTGTAAGTTACTGACGGTGTCACCATGTGACTCTGCACACTTGGTAATGTTGTCTTGTTTGGTTCATATAGGGATCAGTGAGCTCCATATCAACAGGCGTTGAATCCCATGTCAGCAACAAATCAGTGTCTTCCTCCAAAGATTTTTCTCACTTAAAACTCAGCTTTGAAAAAATAAAATTTGCAGCATACCATTTTCCAGATAATTACATAGAAAAGTTTAGGTTTGGAATGATTTACAAAGGCCGTCTCTTGCATTCCGAACAGCACATTGACATTATTGCAAAGTACTGGTACCCTTTTGGTCATCAAAAAGATTATAGCAATTTTTTCTGGACCGAGATTTCAGTGCTTTCAAGTCTGAAACACAAGAATCTGGTGTCTTTTCTTGGGTACGTTGATGAGGAGAACAATAAGATGATCATTTACAAGGAGGAGGCAAACGGAAGTCTCAAAAAATACCTATGGGAGCAGACCCTCACATGGATGCAAAAGTTGAGAATATGTGTTGGTGTTGCAAATGCATTGAGTTACATCCATTATGATGCTGGACGCGATTTTAGTGTCATACATTGCAACATCAGGAGCTCGAATATTTTACTAGATGACAAATGGGAACCCAAGTTATCTGGTTTTGAGTTTTCATTGAAAAACACAGTAGCTCGGAGGCACCATCTTCTTATTTCTCGTAATATTGTTGAGAATGAGTACCTGGACCCAAAGTATAAAACGACTGGCGGTGTAACCCACAAGTCAGATGTGTATTCATTCGGCATTGTATTATTGGAAGTCTTGTACGGGTGGTGTGCAGAAGAAAAGGGGTTATTAGTTATACACGCCGAAGGTGATTTGGACTATAGGATCGATCCACAGTTACGAAAACTGATAGACCCAGACTCATTGAAAATCTTCTCAGAGACAGCATCATATTGCATACATGAGGAACGGGCGAAGCGTCCGTATATAGATCAGGTTGTCAAAAGACTTGAGAAAGCTTTGGACCTTCAGTGGAAACGTGAAAATCCAGTTGACCGTACATCATTCAATCGCTTGAAGGTACGTAATCTTTTATTTAATAAAAGAATTACTATTATTTTTGAGTGATTTTTATTATATAAGAAATTATAATAAAAACCTTCCAAGAGACTATATTCCTTCAGGGAAAGGATTCACAAATAGAAAGGATTCAGAAAAAGAAATATACAAAAAGGATTTGTCATGTGTTGATTGGTGTAGCAAAGAGAAGAGATAGAAAATGTATCTAAACACACCAATTAACATATGACAAATCCCTTTTATAATTTTATTTATTTATTTATTTTTTTTAAATCTTTTGTGGTTGTAGCACTCTTTTTTTCTTTTCTTAAGATGTACTTGTAAAAATATTATAAGTTAATATTAATATTTTCAAAGAAGTAACTGTTAGAATCTTACAAAAAGGAAACAACAAATAAACTAAAGAAACTCTTATAAAAGTATAGAAATATACGTATACATCTCATTCACTTTATTTTGTCTAATAATAATTATAAAAACATAAATTCATAAACCATTCAATTGAATAGTAAAAGAGTAAATAAAAAAACTTGTATTGTACGATAAGTATTATGATTTATAAATTAAGATTAAGAGGAGAAATATGCATTCTTACATTATAAGTAGTATAGATATAAATAACACTAGTTTAATGGCTTAACTTCTAAGAACAGTGGGTGTCGTGGAGTCGTTGGGCTCCTGTCGTTCCCAAAAAGCAATGCCACGTCAGCAAAACACTCAACGGCACCAGAAACTCTTGTTAGCTATAATTATGTACAGCTGGACATAATTATAGCTAACACGCCTCATTTGTTCTAGGGAAAAACACGCCCTGTTTGTTCGGAAGGTTCTTTGGGGGTTGAAGTTTTAGAACCAACTTTCATTTTCTCATCTTTATGTTGTGTTAAAAAAAAAAAAAAAAATTGTTTGATTGTTAGTCGACTGTTCGTACGGCTTTGTTACCAGTCGACTAAAGTTGATCGTTGGTACCAGTCCCTAATGTTGACCGTTGGTACAATAAGATTGCCAGTCAACTTAGCCGACCGTTGGTACCAGTCGACTAAAATCGATCGTTGGTACGGTTTTGTTACGAGTCGATTAAAGTTATGCTTTTATTATGTTAATGTTTTGTTTTTCTTCTCTAGTTTTACTACTCCAGTCCGAGCTTTCGTGATTTCGCCGCTCGGACTGCGGGGGAGTGTTAGCTATAATTATGTCCAGCTGTAATAGCTGTAAACATGTAGCATCCATCTGTAAACATGTAGCACCGATTTATGTCCAGCTATATAAACCTTGTACTATGTATCTTTGAAATCAATCAATCAATAAAGATTATTCAATAATATTATCTTACAACTCTTTGGCACCACATTTTGTGTCGTTACCGTTGACACAAGAAGATGTGGTGCCGTTGGAGTAAAAGTGGTGTTATGGGTCTACACCTACAAGAAAAATTAAATAAACTGATATGCAGAAAAGAAAGAAAACAAGAAAAACTAAGCCAAATTACAACCACGAGACAAACATTAGAAATGCACACATAAATTGTTGCATTAAATCCTTTGGTGGTAGTCATCGAAATGCATCCATTTCATTGAATTTTTATAAGAACCATAAATAACAAATAATATAACACATATGCACAATCTTTACTTATATCAAATTAAGGCGGTGTTTGTTTTTTCAAAAATGCTTCTTAACAGCATCTTAATCTGACTCATTCAGACGCGGTCGGACATTTGGGTCATTAAGGGTGTTTGGTTTTTACATGCCATTCAGAGGCGGTAAGAGGCAAACAGTGTTAAGAGCGTTTGTTTTTTTCTGATAATTAAGAGGCAGTAAGAGGCATAAACCTCTTATTGAACGAGATGTGGATGAGGTGTCTTAACACCTCTTAAAGTCTCTTTTTTATAATCTTAATTTTTTCTTACTTTTTTTTGTTTTTATTTATTTCATATTTTGTTATAATTTTTTTATTTTGGTGTTTTATGTTCATTTATTTATTTTTATTTTTTTTCCTTGTTTCACTTTTTTCTTTCAAATTAAAAGTAATAAATAGAATCATTACATATGTTTTAATTGATAAAGAATGTATGCGACTATTAAATTTTGTTCAAATTGAAAGGTTCCGTTTTTGACTCATATATCTCATCTATAACGCGACCAATTTAGTTTAATCGTTTTAAAAAGCTCAAGCTAACTCTCACACGTTAATTTCTGTCAAATAAACATTAGATACGTTTTATTTAAAATACTTTTAATTTTAAATGGACTATATAATAAAATTTGTTTTTTTATATTTAATAAAGTTTATTTCTTGTGCGAATGCAATCGTTTAATATTTAAATTGTAAAAACTGATAGTTTAACACATTTAGATATTATTATAAAAATAAACAGTTTTATTTGAGTCAGATTCAGATTTCTCAACCGCTTATTCATATTAAGATGAAAATCAGATTCATACTTTTCTACCGCATATTCAGATTCAGATGTGCGATTCAGAACCACTTAATTAACAAACAACACCTACGTACAACAATTTGCATAACACATATGCACGCTTAACTTATTGGCAAGCTAAAATCGTTTTCAAGACCCTAAATTACATTAACAACTAAAGTCATGGTCGTCTTGGAGCCCGACACATTTTGTCTAGTTTGCTCATACAAGGATAAAAACCAAAAACTAACTCGCACATATTCTTTTTCAACAACCAAAATATAGTTAACAAAATGATGAATTCATTACGTACCAAAAATGACAAATTTAAAACCAAAAACTAACTCGCACATATTCCTTTTCAACAACCAACAAGGCAACAACTCAAGCAATAACAACAAACCTCAATTTAAAGATCTTTAAAGATCCACATAAAGTCGCAAACCCATCATAGATCATGCAAAAAAAAAAATGAAAATCAAAGAACAATATCTTACCCGTGACCATCATTCAAGATCTTTTATGGTAAACTGAACAAGAAACAAACTATATGGATTTCTTTTTTGTTAAAGCAGGATTAAATGTAGATTGATTGATTTATCAGATTTTAGGGGTGAGAAAAAAATATTGTAGGGAGAGATTATAAGGTTTGGAGTGAAGAAGAAGTAGATGAAAACTGAAATGTACGAGAGAGGAGATAACTGATTTGTGTTCCTTAAAAATATGGAGGAATTTCAAGAAAATATAATATAATTAGTAAATACCATATATATATATAGAACATGATCCATGAATGTATATATTCATTATGTATAATATAATGTATAATCATAACTAGTTTTAATGTCCGTGCACGCAAGGGGTTTAGACAATGTATAGAACTAAAAATTATACATACATATATATAATATTTGTTCTTGTGAACTGTAAGAACTTTAAACAATCTTAAAACCTGGTTTAGTATCCATAAGATCTTTCAAGAAGCCTCATCATGTAGCTTCTCATAACAACAAAGACCACATATGTCATGGTTCTCAAGTTCTCATGGTATCTGCGTAACATACAACACCATTAACATCACAACTAAGTCTTTTTTAAATTCGTTGGAGCATCATCATCATGATTAAAAGCGTACATGCAGAGCTTATGTATCTACCATTTGTTCTTGATATAACATGATCATTCTTATCGAAGCGAGATTCTGTTAATTCTGGCCGTATAGTTTTTGACGACAACGGACAACCCCACCCCCATTCTGATCATCATGTACGTTAAACATCATGTGCTAATTTGGTGTTACGCAATTCTTCCCCTCCCAAACTGACTAACGTACCCGTATTCGATCACCCTTGGGGCCACCCCTATGCTCAATGCATGCTTGATGCAGAACTTAGTGTGCCTATTATAAAAACCTTTCGAAAACGATCCTATTTTTGGATATCAAACTTAATCTTAGTAGGACCCTTGCTTACTGACTTTGTCAGTGTTTTATTATAGAGATAATGGTCATAGTTTGTTATACATGCTTAGTGATATCCAGATGCTGGTCTTTTCATGGTCCTCGAGGAAATGTAATTGTTTGGTTTATGTATTGGGGACACCCGACAATCTGGAGGTTTAATAAAATGTTAACCCGTATTTTGAATATGAGCCAAAATGATTAGAGAAATTCAGTAACTCGGAACCTTGTGTTTAATTACGAATTGAATGACTTATTTCCATATGTTAAAACATATAGCACAACAATTACTATAAATGTTACCTGTCCGCTTTGTTTGTTGCATATGAGTCGTGTCTTGTGTGTGTCTTAGGTTCATCGTGCTTACGTAGCTCCTACAACTTTTCCCATATGGGATTTTTTTTTCCTCATTATAAAGCTCTAATGGCAGCAACTACATAAAAAGGTAACATGAATTTAACTTAATTTTCCAATCATTAATCAAGGTACTACTATTTCTAACACAAATAGGTGTTGTTACACACTTGTAAAACTAATTTGCATTTGTAGAAGATACATAAAGCTCATTTTAAACTAACAAGATTGAACCCCAAATTAATATTATAATAAAACAAACATGTAAGTAATTAACATAAGTACCTTTTAACCCGTGCATACACAGGGTCTTTATAATTGGAGTTCCTAAGCAAGTAGTTGGTTGTGCAATTAGTCATGTAATTCAATCGCCTAACGTTTCATGGTTGTTTGGAGGTACCGGCATTGAATCTATTAGATATTCTTGCAAATAAAACAATACACAGCAACATTAAAAATTTAAATGTAGCTTGTAAATTATTAAACCTACTTCAGTATGATATGGGTTTTTAATATATTGCTAGTCAGTTGATGCTACTCATTAACTGAAGCTAACTTTTCACCGATCATAGCTCCATCATTGTATTACCAGAACTGACCTGTGGCAAATGAGCCTCCTACCTTTTCACTTTTTTACCCGTAAGGGTTTGGTCAAGAGCATTTGCCTAAACTCGTATTATAGCAAAAGAGCCTTTACCGAAACTCATTAGTTCCGGTTGTAAATAATTACCTTTCAATTTGCTAACTATTTGATTATAAGTTGCTTACCATTGACAACAAAATTGAATCAACTAATGTCTAATGTTAAACTAAAATAACATATATACCTGTTCTTTAACTAACTTGTTTGACCTTTTCAAAATACATGCATAATGACTCACTGGAGATCAGAATTCTTTTCATAAACCCAAACAGTATATGCATTGGTGTTTACCAGCTTTTTGCAATCCTGAGCCATGAATACACCACTTCTTTTAATTAAAACATAAAATCAAAAGACTCAATAATCAATAATCTAAATTATAATAAAGCCAAAAAATATTGATTAATTGAATAGATGCCAGAGCATAGATCCATAGGAGATGATTTAGATATATGTTGAATTAGGAGATGGAGAGTTTAAGTGTTGGTGACACATATGAATAATTCTTATTAAATGGAAACAATCCAAAAAAACGTGGATACACAATCAACACTTAAGAGAGAAAAAAAAAAAAAAAAAACAAAAAAAAAAAAACAACATTTAAATTATTTTTGTAGTTATCGTTATTGGAGTAAATCTATTCTAATACACAAAATCCTATATGGCAAACACTATATTAACGGCCCGTGCATATGCGGGTTCGAAAAATATATAAATAAAAATATCATTATTTTTAAAAAATGATAAAAAGGCACAACATATCAAATTTTCGTATGCAATATGTAAATTAAAAGTTAGTTATATTTGGTCCGTGTGCGCGCAAGAAAGTAATTACTAGTAAGTACTGATGTGACAGAGTTTAGTTGGTTTAAGGACTTAAAATGATCATATCTAAAAGCTGCAGTTTTTCTAAACACAGCAACCATAATGACTTGGATTTGAACATGATTGCATTTTATTACTTTTATTAAATAAATCAAATGAAAAGCAATGGGATTAGACTACTAAATACAATTGAAAACATTATAAAAGAATGGAAGAGAATACGTAATATATGAATATGGGCTATGCACGGAGTAAAAGGTGTTGGATTATAAAATTCCTGGTATTACTATGTTTTTTTGCAACATTGGCCGCTAATGACGTCAGCTAACTCTTAGCGGTTTGAGAGTTATAAGCAAAACAATGAGCCAATGTTGTTTTTTAGTCCTATTGCTTGTTCTGGTACGTGACGGTGCGTTGTCATGGCTACGCAGCAAAACAGTGAGCCAATGCTGTTTTTTGAGTCTGTAGCTTGTTCCGACGCGTGACGGTGCATCGTCGTGGCTACGCTTGTGATTTTGGTATACTTGTCTTCGTAACTTAATTACCAAAAAGCTAACCTACCTATTTTGAGGATTTTCCAAAACCTGTAATTTTAGTAGTAGTAATGAATTGTATTCTAAATTCAAACCCCTTTATTCCAAATCTCTATCTTTTCTTTTATTCCATTACTTAAATCGAACAGTCTTGAGAGTTTCTCATCTAAAAGTTAGGAGAACTATGGTAAATAAAGTAATAAACCCTTATACTAAGAGCATAACAAGAAAAGAAAACACCAATCTAAATTAGGGTAAACATCCAGTCGTGTTCGAGATCTCACCCGGTCCTTGTCAACCAATAAATAACAATTTAGCTAACTCATCTAACTAATGTTAATACTATTACATTTGAATGTTCATTTGATTTTTAATTTATATGACAGTTTAATAAATCTTTAACTATTTATTGGCAAGGGTTCTTTTTTACTAAATTTACATGTTACTGGTTAGAATAAAGAATATGACTACGGGTGTTAAAATATCCGTGCCCAAGAAAACCGAACTGGTGTGCTTAATCTCAAAATGGAAAAAGTTTCAAGTAGGGTGACAATTCTAGACACGATAAAAAAAACACGACTCAAAACCGGCATGAAATTAAATTGTTTTGAGTTAGGGATAGACAAAGTTAAAGACTAAAACATTTTCAAAAAATTTAAGTGATTAAACCTACTCAAAGTTTAGGGATAAAACCATTATTATTTACAGTTTCATAAATTATAAATATCACTCAATTTAAAAACTTCTCTTCTCTTAATATCTCTCGAATCCTTAATGTGGTGTTGCACAACTTCATAATGTTGCAGGGGAAGAACTTGGAACACTTGAAGATTGGACTAGATGACATAGAAAAGGCTACCCAGAATTTTAATGACGCATACTGCATCGGGTCTGGGGGATACGGTAATGTATACAAAGCAGATCTTGAACATTTTGATAGCAGTAATTCCTTGTCGAAAGAAGGGGTGGATACATGTGATTTACCCAAAAAACGAAGCACGGTAGCCATAAAGCGCATCAAGAATCAAGAAGGAGAACAAGGATTCATTGCAGAAATTGAAACTCTATTTAGTTGTAAGCATGAGAATGTAATCCCTCTTCTTGGTTTTTGTTATGAAGGTAATGGCCCAATGATCCTGGTTTATAAGCATGCTTCCAAAGGAAGTCTTGAAAACTATTTGGGAAGCAGTGATAAGATGACTACTCTTACTTGGGTGCAACGTGTGAATATATGTCTTGATATTGCACATGGTTTGAATTACATTCACAACAACACGGATCATGGCAAACAAAAGATGATTCACCGTGACATTAAGAGCGATAATATTCTATTGGGAGATAATTGGAAGGCAATGATTGCGGATTTTGGGCTCTCCAAATTCCGCCAAGCAGATCAAGGGGCCAGCACTATCTATACCAATACGGTTGCAGGTACAACTGTGTATTTGGATCCAGAATATCAGAAGGATGGTAAACTAAATGCAAAAGTAGACATTTACTCGTTTGGAGTAGTGTTACTTGAGATCTTGACCGGGACGTTGGCCTATGATTATGTATACACCAACGTGAATGAGAAAGGAATTGCGCCCATTGCAAGAGATCATTTTGAAAATGGAACAATAATGGAAATTGTTGATCACAAGATAAAGGAGGAGACCGATGAACATGTCTTTTCTTTAAGTAAAGGACCCAATAAAGAGTCTTTGGACACCTTTTTCAAAATCGCATCTCGATGTGTGGCAGAAACTCAAGCTCAACGTCCACCAATAGAAGAAGTCATCGAAAAACTCCAAAAAGTGTTAAACTGCCAGGTAAGTCACAATGAAAATTTTAGATAGCACGTAGTAGTTTCAGTTTATTTTTACTTATCAAATCAACTTACTGACCCATGATTCACAGGAGAACCATAAGGACAACCTTAAACTCTCACTTGAAGACGTAATGTTTGCCACGCAAGACTTCAATCAAGACAATATCATTGGACACGGAAAACGTGGGAAGGTTTACAGAGGAGAAGCTACTCACGCTCATGGACGTAATATCATTGCGGCAAAGCGGTTGGATAGGAAGTTTGTTGCAAATGATGCTGAATTTATGAGAGAGCTGCAAATCCTTATGGAGTATAAACATGAAAATGTCATTGGTCTTGTAGGCTACTGTGATGAAAAGGATGAACAAATTATTGTATATGATTATGCATCCAGAGGTAGTCTTGATAAGTACTTGAGCGAAGATAGTCTTTCGTGGGTGATGCGGCTTAAAATATGCATCGATATTGCAATTGGGTTGGAGTTTCTTCATGGAAGTGTTTCAAGTCCAGAAATTCTAATACATAGGGACATCAGCAGCAGCAACATTCTACTATTTGATGACTGGAAAGCAAAAATTACCGGTTTTGGGCTTTCTTTAGTGTGTCCATCAAATCAGAATGTAGACTATGTCTTCGATGATATTACAGACAAAATCGGCTATCGTGACCCACTACATTCGAAAACAAGATGCTTAACTAAAGAGTCTGATATATTCTCACTGGGTGCGGTTTTATTTGACATATTGTGTGGGAAACTATCATCTGAAAAGCTAGATGATGAGTTTCTTTATTTACCCGTTTTGGCTAAACACCACTATCATGTTGGAAAACTTGATAAGTTAGTGTTCGAGGGTATCAAAGGAAAAATTGTGCCACAGTCATATATTACCTTTACAAGCATTGCCATTAAATGCTTACATCACAGGAGAGAAGGACGACCAACAGCTGGTGAAGTGGTCATAGAACTCAAGAAATCATTGGAATTTCAAGTAAGTTTCTATATTTTGACAAAATTGGTTGACTTTTGATTCGTATGTATCTAAACTATGGCCTTTAACTATTTTATAAACTGTAAGAAAGTAATTGTATGAAACATGAGTTTATTAATTGATTATTGTATATACAGGAGGATCTTGAGGAATGGGAGCCCAAATTGCCTAAAGACTATAAAGAAATAATCGAGATGTCAAAGTGCCCTGAAATGTATTCTACCATCAAGAAAGAGGATCTTTACAATATTTTTTCAAAGGGAATCCTGCTTCAACAAGACAAAGTGGTAATCAGGTCATTCTCATATCTCGGTTATGTTGTATTTCTGGTCTTCTATGCATCTTTTACCTTTTGCAGGATAGTTCATAATCACATTGATCTAAGTTATTATTTTTTTTTGTATAACAGTTGCTGTCATTCGATGGTGATAGAGAAAGAAATGAAATGGTGTCAGCGACAATGTTTTCTTACATAGGTAGTTGTCCGCATGAGTATAAATCTCTTCCAGAATCAAGGTTATTCTCTCTACCTGATCTCTAACTTTGTTAGTATTAAGTCATAAGCATACATATGGAGTGTTAATTTTAATTTAGTTACTCTACCGTTTAATGCATGACTAATTGTTTACGGTAACATTGTATAATTATTATTATGATCCAGTTGGATCAAACTCAAGAACCCCTTTGACTAAGTTTACATTTTGCCCCTGTAATACAATTGCTTATCACAATGACAGCCTGGACTTACACAAAACATATTTGAATTCCTTTTGACTCTATTCTCTAGAACTAGCTAGGACTGCTAATCCATGCGCTAATCAACAGAGGAATAGTCATGCATGCATACATATCAACAATGAGAACTGATGTTTGACATGAACAAATAGATTTTAATACTCACTATATGATTGCGCAGGTTTGGGACAGTGGTGGAGATGTTTGATACTTCCGACTTGAACATCGAAATCAAGACAAGAGCTCAATTTTTATCTCTAGATGTTTTCTATGGGGTCTATCTAGTCTTCAAATTTTGTGATTCAAGAAACTTTTCAAGTAAACCTATGTATGTTAACCTAAATTATAGAAAAGGAAACGAAAGTCTACATGCATATTTCGCAACATGGAGAGATGAGCAGTGGATGACGATTGAGTTGTACCGTTTCTTGAATCAGAATGAAGATGTTGTTTTTGAGTTTCTAGTTGAGCGTTTTTCATCGTACTATTGTGGAGATGCTGCAATTTATGTTGAAGGCATTGAATTTCGAGCCATTGACAAAGTAAGTTTGAGAATATCCCGTGGTTCCATTATATGTTCTTTTGTTTAAGTTGTATATAGGGGAAATGAATGCACAGTAACAAAAAGAATAATGCTATAAGTTGCATATCTAACATAATTGACAATTGTACACAGGTGAAACATGAAGAGATCGGAAAATTGAAGGAAGTCCAACAAGTCTTGAAATCAGACTTTAATGTGGGTCAAGCGCAACAATTGCCAACTAATTTTGAAGAAATATTCAAGATATGCAGAAACTATGATGACTTGTATTGGTTGGGCGAAGTTGAAGGAAAGAAACTTCTTGTGCTTTCGGCAAAGGCAGCTTTATACACATTTTCTCATGTGGATATTTTTACTTCAAAACCACCTGCAGCCCAATCCAGGTTTGCTTCTTTTTTAATTGTTATATAACTAATTTGTTACAGTCACAAATAACTATATTTGATTATTCAAGGTCCAAATCTTAATTGCTTTCTGGTTAAATAGTTACTTTTCGTGAATAGATGGTTGATTAAAGTATCACTTCTTGTCTTGAGTTTTAGTTTCCTGTAATCTTTGAGAAGTATGTAATCATAAAATATATCGTACATGCAGATTTCCAGAGGTGATTGAGCTTTTACCACAACAAGTATTTCATCTCAAATGCACGATCAAAAGTCAAATGTTGTCACCGGTTACGGACTATGCGTGTTACCTTGTGTTCAAGCTTTCAGAAAAATGCCAAGGGCTGCATTGTCCAGTGAAAGTACAAGATGTACTCCATAAAGAAAACAGCGAGGTTGAATTTGTTTATTTTATAACCCCGAGCCCATTGAATATAAATGATACTACCCGGGTTCCAAAACAAAGGGAAGATGGATGGATGGAGATTCAAGTGTGGAAATTTAACTCAACTCGTGAATTTAAGGATGACTCTCTATCTATGAATATGAAATTTACAAGGCATGAAGGAAATATGTCTGGCCTCATCGTTTGTGGTCTCGAGTTCAGGCCAGTGTAAGAATATATTCCCGTACTGTTCGAAATTCGTGTTTACTTTGAGTATCAGCAAAAGGCTTCTATTGTATTTGTGTTCAAATATAGCATAATGTATGATACTAAAACTGGTTATGCGTTTACAGTGACTTATTGTGTGATTTTTAAACTTGTAGGCTTGAAGTCAAGGTTTTGTCCTATAATTAGATATGGTGTTCAAATATTTTGTATCAAAAGTCATTATTTTCACAATGTGAGACCTGGATAGTCCTAAGCTAATTATGTATGTGCGGAAGGTTTACGTTCTTTGTCGTGTGTGTACAGCGGGGGATTTGTACAAATGATGAAATGAAACTATTCTTTTATCTATGTATGTTTAATGTAACAAGTAAATGGGATCTGCATAAATTTACTTTATCAATGAATGCTTTTGTGACAACTAGAGTGTTATTGGGAAAGATATTGTACAATACTTGAGCTTTATTTGTATGACAGGCGAACTTGATATTAGTGTTATATACTTGGCAATCTTAATCTCTTTTGGCGTTATTCACTGCTCGAGTGGTAATGGCTAGCTACTGTACCCAACTTGGAGACTTCTCAGGTTATAATCACCAATCGAAAAATCAGGTGATACCAATTAACCGATTGTATTTCATTTGTGGGTGAAAATTGGTATGGCTTCAAGTAATCGAATTGTAAAAACTAACAATCTAACCACAATCACAACACAAATCCTTCTCCCAGCCAACCACGCTTTGGTGAAAATCTTTTATTACTTACAGCTAGTCCCAAAACGGATTCTAACCAAACATTACAACCAGAAATCAGTTGTCCCCAATAGAGTGCAACTGTAAACATACAAATCATTCTTACAGAACAACGAACCTCACTACATCTTTATTATTTAATTCGTTTGGTAACCCGGCCCCTTCAATCCTTTATTTTATTCGACTCTATAATTAATTAATCATTCTTGTTACTTGGTTTTTGAGATTGAATACTATAGGGGTCTAGGGGTGTCTTGCGATTTAATATTAATTGGTGGGTTGATGTTGCCTTGATTTTATATAATTGTGGTGCTATTCGTTGGTGGAATATTGTTAATTCTTTGATATTGATTTCAGCTGGGGTTTTGTTGCTTCGTGTGTGTTGCATAAAACCATAGCTTCTGTTAGGGTTTCTATTGTTAACGAGCGTCGAGTGAGGGTGTGTTTCTGGGATAACCAAGCTGATCGTTGTTGGTTAGGGTTATAGTTTTTATCTTGTTCGATATTGTTTGATTAGTTGGTTGTGTAGGGTCTTTTGGGTGTGATTGGTTTTGCGTACAGAGTTGTGTGCATGTTTTGACAATGGAGAAAGGTTTTTTAAGTCCGAAAGGGAGAGGGAGAGGTAAGGGTGTAAAGGAGAAGGTAACTTTGGTGGTGGATGATCCTGGTAACACTTGAAACAGTGCAAGTGAAGCTGACATCACTTCTGGCAACGTGGACAGGAACTTGAAACCAAACTCTATCACATCAGAATTGAATACAAGTTCGCCTCCTGGTATGGTCATATATGAATTAAAATCTTAGTTGGTTAAAGATCCAATTATGATGTCGACTAAAGAAACTACCGCTTCGAATAGTTCCAGCTGGCCTGTTTTGATTGAATCTGATAAGGAACATGAATCTTTTGCTAAGTTGTATAAGGGAGATACAAGTAGGAAAGGAGCAAACTTTCAACCATTGCTAGCACCAGCTGGTAACAGAGCGGATGTAGCAGTATTGATGGAATCGGTTCCTGTTATACATGAAAGGTTAGTAATATTGTCTATGGCTTGTTTTGGGCAAACGTGTGGCATAGCCGGCAGTCGAGAACTAGGTTTAGAATACTTGGAGTAAGTTTGGTCTAGTTAAATCGATGAGGAATTCTGAAGGTGTATTTTTCTTCAAGTTTAATTCTAATAACGGGATGGACGCAACGCTTGAAAATGGACCATGGTTAATTCATAATGTGTCATTAATTCTGAAAAAATGGTCACCGGCTGCGAATATTATGAAAGAGGATGTGCGTAATGTTCCAGTTTGGATCAAGCTTTATGATATTCCTATTACCGCATTCACGGAAGATGGATCGAGTGCTATTGCAACCAAACTAGGCACCCCATTGATGCTTGATTCTTACACGTCCGGTATGTGCATGGAGTCATGGGGTAGGTCGAGTTATGCACTTGCCATGATTGAATTGAGAGCTGATGTGGAGTTGAAACACTCCCTCGTGGTTGCGGTACCAAAGTTCGAGGGTGAGGGGTATACTATGCACACTATTCGTATTGAATACGAGTGGACACCTCCAAGATGCTCAAGTTGTAAGGTATTTGGTCGCTTTCTTAATGAATGTCCAAAGAAACTTGTCATGAATGTTATTAAGAACCCGAAAGCGCCAAGGCAAGTTGTTCGTGGGGTCCAAATTTTTTCAAAGTCACAGTTTGTTTATAAACCTAAGGCACCAAGGAAAACAAAGGAAACTAATGATAAAAATGACACTACAGTTCCTTCCATATCGAAACCGTTTGATGTTTTGAGCTCTATGGTAGATAAGGAGGAACGGGAGGGTCCTAAATCTTCTAGTTCACATGAAAAGAACCAAGTGGAAGGTAATGGGAACAACGATAAACATGCGAGGTGCTCCTAGTGATTCATTGGGTAGTCCAAGTACTACATGTTTGATTGATATGATTAATAATATAGAAAGTAAAATGCTTGATGGGAAGCTTGTGCTATTAGTTGATGATGGGAAGCCACTTCCTATGCAATAATAGGCTAATGTACATTGTATTGTGGACCTAGTTCTATGAAAATGCAAGGGGAAAACTCGGATAGTGATGAAGTCGAAGATGTTTATGATGAGACTTCACAATTCATGACAAGTGAAGGTGCATGTGATGCTAGTTTACATGAGGATGAAGATTATGATTTATATGACACTTATGACCTTCAAGGTTTAACTCCAGAACCATCGTGCGTTTCGTGATGCGGTGGATATTATTCTTCATGGTCAGTTTAAACATTAGATTTATTTCTTGTCCTTATAGTAGTTGTTTATAAGATTGATTTGTCTTTCTTATGTTAATTTTGGTTTGAAGCACAATTGGTGCGTTTGTTTTCCGTCTTTGTAACGGGTTTAGATGTAGGATTCATATGTACTTAAAATTCTTTTTTGGAGTAATAAATTTCACCAGTGTTATCCCTTTTACCAAAAAAAAAAACTCTCAATACAAGTATAACGACGAAAACCAGACTAGATGATCAAGACCAGAGAAACTATAACAAACTTTGAGAGAGAAAGAGAGAGAGAGAGAGAGACCGAATGAATCAACCCTAGATATACTCAAACTTTGCACTTTGACCCTTGTAAAATAAAAACATGACAAACACATCCAAAATACAAGGATAGAAACTTGTCACAATAAGTCCCTCTTGTTAGAATAAGTATGAGTTTGACCAAGTCAAGATATTCTTCTAACACCTCTCCTTAAACTCATATAGCAAACATGTCGACCATGTTCAACTGAAAACAAAATTGCTTATGCTGAGAAATGCTAAGACCTTATTGAGAATAGTGCCTTTCTTTTACACATATAAGTCAAAATGGAATGATACCCTCCGGGTTAAGCGATAGTCTTAAAATCTCTTGGTGCAACTTTTTCTCTTATCACATGTACATCAATCTCAAAATGCTTAGTTTTTCATGGAAAACTAGATTAGCAGTATTTTGGACTTCTGAAGTACTGTCACAGTATAAAGACACAAGAAGCAAGCCCTCTACTTTCAAGTCTTTTAGCAGATTGATTAGCCAGACTATCTCACAAGTGGTAGAAGCTAAACATCTATATTTAGCCTTAGCTCAAGACCTTGAAATAGTTGCTTGCTTCTTACTTTTCCAAGACACAAGGTTATTGAATAAGAAAATACAAAAACAAGATAATGGCGTTCTAGTTACATGACACTTTGCCAGTTAGAATCTGAATAAGCATGAAGACCAAGTAAACGACCTTTATGCTAATAAAAATAAGCTGTAAAAATATTTATTTATATTTTATGATCTTTCAAATGTTTTGTTGCTAACAAACATAAAATCATTTTAACGAAATAAATTAAATACGTAAAAATTTTGAGCGAATAGTTTACTAACTCATTTCACTAAACATATAACCATTAAACATGTTTAGTTTAATAGTTTACATAAAATCAAAATCATTTTTATAAAACACTTAAGTAATCATGGTTACTCACATTTTATAAAATACATAATAAATAAACGCAAGTAAATGTGTTGGGTAAAAACCATGATCTATAACCTATGCCCATGACCCATGACCCATGACCCATGGCCTATGTGCATTACATCATGCATGACATCAAGTTAGATAAAATCTATGACCCATGACTTAAAGTCTATAACCCATTACCCAAGATGTCTATTGTATCATGCATGACATCACATAACCCATAACCCAAAACCCGGTTTGTAACCTAAAATCTGGATTGGACTGACCCAGGTGCTAGATCCCTTGGATTACACTGGCCGGATCCATTTGGGAAGGGATCCACCAAATCCGGGTGAACAGTAGAAAATTTGTCTATAAATATATGGCCATTTCTTCCTTTCTCCTCACCCTTCATATACATATCTTTTCTCTATACTCTAACCTCACTAACCTCTGATCTTAGATCATCCATGTAGCTTTCTTTTAGTGATTCGCTAGGTACCTCTTAAAGGCGAGATCACGACGTTTTGTATTGAAGATTTGCAAGCTCGAAGATACGAGTTGCTAGACTTCTTTATCATCACAAGATCACATAAGTGTTTCTTGTTGTTGATCTATCTTAAGTATGCCTATGGTGTGGCGTGCTTGTTGAAGGTGTTGATGTGTTGTGTCAATAGGAATAGTTTATGTGTTATGTCGATGTGTGTCGTGATATGGTGTTGGTTCCTCCATTGTAGAGGAACCGGTATCTAGCCTTGTACTGATAAAGTGTAGGCGACGAAAGTTTGGTTCTACCTTGTGTGAAGAACCCGATATTTCGTTTTGTACCAGAAAGAATGTAAGTGATGTTGTGAAGGCTTATCTGCCAAATTAAGGAGCTTTGTGGTGTAGTGTTTACGAACTCTCGAGTTGGGTACTCGGGGAGTGGAGTAGGGCAAGGAAGGAGACCTTGGTAGCCGAACTACTATAAATACTTGTGTTATGGTTGTGTCCTTCTTTCTCTATCTTGTTGTGTAGTTTACTCTATTTATATCTAACTATCAATATCCACACAAACCAAAATAGATTGACATAAGTCGATCTAAAGTTTTAAAACGTAGTTTTAATCGGTAAAACTATTCAACCCCCCCCCCCCTTTTAGTTTTAAAACGGTTTTTTTGTGACTTAATAGAGAAAGGTAACTGAAATATTAAGTAATAAAACTGAGGTTGTCTGCATTAAGTCATCTTATAATTAAACATGACTTAATAAAAAAAATTAACAAAAAAGCCCTAGTGTAAAAAGTTTTATAACGTAGGTGTAGGTGCAATCATAATGTGTAAAATAGCTCCTAAATGCCATTTGTTGCTTGCTAAACGAGCATTAAAAATCACAACGCTCAACGCTCCTAAATTCTCCTAAACGCTTTGCGCCAAACACACCATAGCCGAACTAAAAAACCTAATAATTAACACTAAATGATAAAAAGAAGAAGAGAGATCAACCTGATTCCCTCTACCAGTAAACTTCATCTAACAATAATAAAAACCAGGTCTCCGTCTAAACAAGTTGGGAATCTCACGCGCTTTCACGTCGTCCGATAATCCAGAAACGAACAACGTCTTTATCGCGTTTGCATCATTGTATTCTATAGTGTAGTATACTTGATCGTACGGATGTGCTATCGCCATTGTTGGTTGGTCGGAAAAGTTTAACGGTTATTTTTTTGGTTATGGAAGTGAACCATAGCTGGTTGTGAGTTAGTTTGGGGAGTGGGCATGAATGGTCCTTGGTTACATGGAGAAATGACAAAATTTTGCTCGTGAGTTACTTGAGATCGGCTTGATAAAAGCATAAAACGAGCTTAGGTTTATACAAGGTTGCAACAATAGTTAGGCGTTAGCCGAGGGGTCGGGTATCGCCTAGCGATTTACCAATTAGGCGGAGATTAATCGGATTAGATTTTTTATATATAAAATTTTGAAAATATATACCCGATTTGGTCGATTTATGGCTCATTTGGCCGATTTCTATCGGTAACCAAGTAGGCCTATTTATCTAATTTATGCCCGATTTTTATCCGATTAATTGTATATTGATCAATTTTTGACCAAACCGATTTATAAGGCCGATTAGTGAAAATATGGGCGGTTAACCCCCACCTAGCGCCTAGGTGCAGATTAGTCGGCCGCCTAGCTCTAGGCCGATTACTTCAACACTGGGTTTATATACCCAAATCTTGATTAGGCTCGGGAGTCAAAACGAACCGGTATATAAACTAGCTCAATTATTGTCCACATTGCAAATTAAACACAAAATATAGACCCTTTAATATCATATATGTCCCACTACTAAAAATAAATAGTTTATTTCATATATCCTCAATTAAGACCCTTTAATATCATATTTGTTCCACCAAAACTCATAATGCCACATATATCCAAATTAAACACAAAATTTGCCATATCTATCCATTTTACTAATTTATTTATTTTATAATTAAAAAAAATCCTAATAATAATAAATTTAAAATTTATAGACTATTTTACCCTTCTTAATGGGATCGGAGGCAAATATTCACGCCTTTTTTATGCCTCGTTTAGGTTTACAAGAAAATAAACATATGTGGTGGTTGCATGGGTGCATGGTCGATCAAACTTGAATGAACACAGTTGGACGGGAAAAAATGGTTATAGACTCTTTGATTAGTTTTGGTTACCAATCAGTTAATCCCCAAGGTTAGTTTTTCTAGGTTTTGTGATCTTTCATGTGTTTCATACTTGTTCTTCATAAAAATAGACATGCTTTATATATGTATGTGGGTAGTCTTGTACGTGGTCTTACCTACTTGTATAATTTCAAACTAAATACATAAATGCACGTGTTAATAGAGGTGGGTTAGTCGGTTTCAAGAGGCCGGGGTTCATTCGAGTCGGACCCATTCGGGTTGAGGCTAAAATTCACACCCGTACTTAACCCTACAAAGATTTGTGTTTTTTTCATTCGGTTCCATTCGGGTCATGGTATGCGTCATTTATGATGCAGGACGCACAAAAGCGTATTTAGATAAACTATAATCCAAGGGTGATAAACGAGGTGTACCTCAGGGGAATAATACCCAAACAAGAGATAAACTCCCAAAAGACAATTTTATTTGAATTACAATAATAATAAGCCTTATATATATAAGGGAGTCAAACTTGCATGAAAAGTAATCTAATTAAAGTAAAAAATGACCTAGTTAAATAATAGAAGATTCTGGAATCGACACTATTACGGCGTAACTTCACTCTTTCGCTTACGGCATAACCAAATAAAACCACCATACATAAAATTTAATGAGAGGATTATGACGTAGGTAAGGTTTTAGCCTTACACGTAGGCAACATGATATTAGTGGATTGATCACAAATTTCGTCCCTATCATTCCCCCTCACTTTAGAAGAACTCGTCCTAGTTCTTGCATTCTTCAACCGCCAATGTCTTCAAATCCGGTGGTCGAGTACCATTAGGAAGAATAGCTATGTTCTTTCCATACCAATTAAACACATAAAAATTATCCTTACCACTATGTAATGCATTCACATCATGTTGCCACGGTCTTCCTAGCAAAACATAACTAGCACCCCAAGTCCACGATATCACAAGACACCTCATCACGATAAGAATTTCCAATAGAAATTGGAACATTGCAAATCTCATTCACCTTCACTTCAGGACCTTTCTTATCCATCTTAACTTATACAGATTAGGATGTTGCTCGGTTGGTAACTTCAACGCCTTCAAAAGTTCTTTGGAAACTAGATTTTCATAACTTCCTCCATCAATGATCAATGAGCAAACATAGTCTTCAATCATACACTTAGTTTCAAAAATATTGTTCCTTTGAGAAAAGCCATCGCTTAAACCTTGTCGCTAAAGCCTTTGGCGATAGATTTTTGTCACTTTTGCTGAAGACTTATGGGACCCACACACTTTCTCAAACGAAGATAAGCAACGAGGCCAACCAGGCCTTTGGCGAGAACATGTCCTCGCCAAAGGTATTGAGTGGGTATATTGTTTATATGGTTAAAATGTATGCTTCTGATACGTTTTTATCGAGAATCCCTGTTTTAGATCCTTATATATTCTGATAAGATTCTATTGATTAACTAGTTAATGTTAATTGATGAATTAATGTTAACTTTGACCCATAATCAAGGTGCTTGAACCAATATCCCCCTCGTCATCAAACCATACTACTCGTAGGAATAACTTGCATTTCATTAATAGTGCCGAGAGTGAACATACGAATGTTAACTAGATGAATGTTAATGTATCGAGCGAATAAATCCAAAAGAAGTTCACGAAGGATCAAAACTACATTTCTTTAAATTATTTTAAAGTCATTTTAAACTAATTTAAATCATTTTAAAATTCATTTAAATCATTTTTAAATCACTCTGAAATCATTTATAGTTAATTTAAATCATTTTTAAATAATTTATATTTAACTTAAATAATTTAGTATTAATTTAAATTATTTTAAAATCATTTATAATTCATTAAAATAATTTTTAAATCATTTATATTTAACTTATATCTTTTGTAATTAATTTAAATCATTTATAATTCATTTAAATCATTTTAAAACCATCTATAATTAATTTAAAACATTTTCTAATTATTTTTAATTAATCTAAATCATTTACATTTAATTTAGAATATTTTTAATTAGTTTTACACTTTTGACGAGGAAATATCCTTGCCAAAAGTTACTTATATCATTATAAATAATTTATGGTTCATTTATAATTAATTTAGAATATTTTTTTAAAAATTAATTTTACACTTTTGGGAAGTATATGTCCTCACCAAAAGCTACCACCACATTTCACTAATCACTAATGAGTGGTCAATAAAACCTTTCAGGCGGGAAAAGTTAGAGGGAAACTAACAACCCGCAATTTTCAGGTCCTTACTCAACCTCAAACTCAAAATTAATTATTCTAGAAGTTTACATAATTATTTTTGCGTATAGTTGTTAACTTTAATCACGTAAAGTGGAATATGGCATTTAACGTAAACCAACATTAAATAAAGTTAAGTCTACATGAAATATATGTCATATGACTATTTCAATCACATTTTCTAAGTTTACACTATTTATTTTTCAAGTTTTACATAAACACTATTATTACGCGTTTTAATATTTACACTCATGCACTACCTGCCCAATACTATCACCACCTTTACCAATACCCGAAATACCTATATACTATCAAATTTACTCAATTTTCCTCTCATTTATGTATAAAATCATCCGCCTCATTTTATTATACAAAACATATCATAAAATATCTCAACTAATATTTATTTTGACTCAAAAGTCTTACACAATCTAATTAGATATCAACTCTTCACATTTTTCTTTTTTCTTTCTCCTTTAATCTAACTAGATATCAAATCTTCACATTTTTATTTTTTCTTTCTCCTTTACCTCACGCCACCATCAACTTCACAATTCCTCCCTTACTCCTCATAAATGTTATTGTCCAAATGTTCCTTGACTTTTCACAAACACTTGCTTACTTTTCTTTTGTATAAGACATTTAACATGTTCTCTCATTTCATCTCATCAAAACTAAACACCAACACTCTCCATTGTTCTCTCCATATATATACAGGAGCAAACATAGGGAAAAAAATGAGGGTTTCATATTTGGTTTTGCTTATTGGATGCTTATTAAGTGCTTATAAGGCTAAGGGTTATTAGTGTGGTCACCCTTGGGTTTTAGCTAGAATACTTGGGTTCTTGTGTTCATCTCTTTGCATTCACCACTCTGTTGGAAAATTTAGTGCACTTGTGGGATTAGTTTACACCTTGTAATGGGTTAGGAGGTATGGAGTGTACACCCATAAGGTCTATGAACACCCTGACTCTTGTAGTGGTTTGTATTGGTAGTGCTTGGTGAAAGTACTGTTGTGGTTACCACTGATTATCAGTGTTTCCACTGAAGCAGTACTTACACTGGATCAGAGTTTCCACTGAAGTGGTGTCTCACTGAAGTTGTGTTTACACTGAAGCAGTGGCGTTTCCACTGATGGCACTATGAAAGTACTGATGATAGTACTGCTTGTAACGGTTTTGACCTATTCAAGTGGCAGTTTAAACTGCATTATGACCACGTTTAATTGGTCATGTAACCACTAACGGCTATAATGGGGATAATTATGAGGCTGTTAATGGGCCGATTAATACTCATAATTCCATTGACTAGCTAAGAGTATTTCCTATAAATAGGAGATCTGTTTACAGATGAAAACACAGAGAAAATAAGCTTGAATACAAACAAAGAACATAAACACTTATTAGCGAAAGGGTTAAAGAATTGTGCCTAATTCTCTAACTGCATTTGGTCTTATCCCAAGTAGATATTCGTGATACCCAGGCATTAGGGTCGAATAGTTTACTTTGGAAAGTGATTACACGATTCCAATTGATATCCGGTAACCACCTAGTGGTATCTGTTACTGCTGACCGTTTACTTGTTTCTGCTGAACAGTTGAGCTTAGCTGCTGAATTGATTATCTTCACCCTGCTTTGGGACGATTACACTCCAACAATCAAAGTAAACTATTTTGTGATAATCAATGGCAACTGCTGCAATGAAACACATGGCTTTAAACTTTGCCAAGCTTGATATGGTTGAAGGGGTGGACTTTAGGAGGTGGCAGAAGAAGATGCACTTCTTGTTGTCAAGCATGAGTGTGGTGTATGTGCTAACCACACCTATTCCTGATGATGGGGATGATGCTACTGTGGAGCAGATCAGGAGGAAGAGCAAATGGGAGAATGATGACTACATATGTAGAGGTCTAATTCTCAATGGTATGTCTGATTCCCTGTTTGATATTTATCAGAACCTTGAATCTTCCAAAGAACTGTGGGACTCCTTGGATGCCAAATATATGGCTGAGGATGCATCAAGTAAGAAGTTCCTTGTTAGTAATTTCAAAAATTACAAAATGACTGATTCAAGACCAGTTATGGAACAATACAATGAACTTCTTGGAATACTTGAAAGGTTTACACAACATAATATGCACATGGATGAGTCTATTTCAGTCTCTTGTGTCATTGACAAACTCCCTTCTTCTTGGAAAGATTTCAAGCATACCTTGAAACATAAGAAAGAGGAGTTAACTCTGGTTGAGTTGGGCAGTCATCTGCGCATTAAGCAATCTCTCAAAGTGCAGGATAATGACAAGCCAAAGAGTAGCAATACTACTGGTGCATCTGTTGTCAATATGGTGGAGCATAATAACTCCACCAGGTACAATGACAACAAAGGCAAGCGCAAATATCATGATAACACAAGAGCATATCCTAACAAGAAGGCAACACCTACTTGTTGGAAATGTGGCAAAACTGGTCACCTTAAAAGGGACTGCAAGAGTGTTAAAGTTGGTGGTAAAGCCAATGGATCAGGCACTAATGGTTCAGGGAGTGGTGGTTCTTCCAACTCACTGAAAGGTTAGAATATGGTTAATAAGTCTTTTCAGATTTATTATGTTACATATGTATCTGAATCTCATTATGTGCAGGATGATGATATTCCGTGGTGGGTTGACTCTGGAGCAACAGTTCATGTGTGCAAAGATAGAAGCTGGTTCAAGACTTATGAGTCACTGAATGATGGTTCTATTCTTCACATGGGAAATGAGTCAACAGCCTTGGTGAATGGTCATGGTTGTGTAGATCTTAAGTTTAGTTCTGGAAAGATTGTAACTTTGTTTAATGTTTATTCATGTTCCTGATATAAGGAAGAACTTGGTTTCAAGTAGTGTTTTGAATAATCATGGATATAAACAAGTTATTGAATCTGATAAATTTGTCTTGTCTAAATGTGGTGTTTTTATTGGTTTTGGTTATTTATGTAATCAAATGTTCAGGCTTAATGTTTCCACTGATAGTTTATTTGTTTCCACTGATAATGTTAATTCAGCCTTTGTGACCACCACTGACCAGAATGACTCTACCCTTTGGCATGCTAGACTTGGCCATATACACTATAAGAGAATGCAAGATATGTCTAAGGATGGGTTAATCCCAGCATTTGACATGGACACTGAAAAGTGTAAAATTTGCATGTTGACTAAGATAACTAAGAAACCTTTTCAGGGTGTTAATCGTGAGACTAAGCTCTTGGAGCTTATACACAGTGACCTGTGTGATTTGCATGCTACTCCATCTTTGGGGAACAAGAAGTACTTTGTGACATTTATTGATGATGCTTCTAGGTTTTGTTATGTTTATTTGTTACATACTAAGGATGAAGCATTAGATAAATTCAAAGTGTTTAAAACTGAAGTTGAATTACAACTTGGGTCTTTGATCAAAAGATTAAGGACTGATAGGGGAGGTGAGTACATGGATACTCTGTATTTTCAGTCTGTTGGTATAATCCATGAAATGACTGCCCCTTATACTCGTCAGCAAAATGGTATTTCTGAAGGGAAAAACAGGGTGCTGAAGGAGATGGTTAATTCCATGTTGTCCTATTCAGGACTGAGTCAAGGGTTCTGGGGTGAAGCTATGTTAACAGCTTGCTATTTATTAAATAGGGTTCCCAACAAAAGGAACAAGGTTACCCCTTATGAACTCTGGACTAAAAGGAAACCCAACCTGAACTATCTCAAGGTCTGGGGTTGTAGGGCTGTTGTAAGACTCCCTGATCCAAAGTTGAAAAATTTGGGTGAAAGAGGCATTGACTGCATCTTTGTTGGATATGCTCAGCATTCCAAGGCTTTTAGATTCTATGTTATAGAACCTAATGAATATGTTTCAATTAACTCCATAATTGAATCAAGGGATGCAAACTTTGATGAGAATAGATTCTCATCAGTCCCTAGACCAAGTATGAGGATTCCTAATGGAACTCATGACACTGGTGTGTCAGAGGTCCCTGATAATGAACCATCAGTGGTCCCTGATGAGGTTGTGGTTCAACAACCTGAACCCATGCTTAGAAAAAGCAAAAGGGTTAGGACTCCAAAGTCATTTGGGCCTGAGTTTCAGCTGTATCTAGTTGAAGGAACAAGGGATGAGGTCTCTGACCAATACTCATATTGCTTTATTGTTGAGGATGATCCCAAGACATTTGAAGAAGCAATGAAGTCCCGGGATATTGCTTTCTGGAAAGAAGCAATCAATGATGAGATGGATTCCATCATGGGCAACAACACTTGGGTGTTAGTTGATCTACCACCTGGTTGCAAACCTTTAGGTTGCAAATGGATTTTCAAAAGAAAAATGAAGGTAGATGGAACTATTGAAAAGTTCAAGGCTAGACTAGTCATTCAAGGCTTTAAACAAAAGTCAGGGATAGACTATTTTGATACTGATGCCCCTGTGGCTCGTATCAGTACCATAAGACTGCTGATTGCTATGGCATCTATTCACAATCTGATTATTCATCAGATGGATGTGAAGATAGCTTTCTTGAATGGTGAATTGGAAGAGGAGGTTTACATGAACCAACCTCAGGGTTTCATCATGCCTGACAATGAAAACAAGGTGTGTAAGCTGATTAAGTCTCTCTATGGACTTAAGCAAGCACCTAAGCAATGGCATCAAAAGTTTGATGAAGTGGTCTTGTCTAGTGGTTATGTTCTTAACCAAGCTGACAAATGTGTATATAGCAAATTTGATGAATCTGGTAAAGGAGTCATCATTTGTCTATATGTTGATGACATGTTGATCTTTGGCACTGACCAAAATCAAGTTGACCTGACAAAGGAATTTTTGTCATCAAGGTTCTCCATGAAAGACATGGGGGAGGCTGATGTTATCCTTGGTATAAGGATTAAACATGAAAGTAAAAGAATTTCTATCTCTCAGTCTCATTATATTGAGAAGGTGTTGAGGAAATTCAATTACTTTGATTGTACTCCAGTGAGTACACCTATGGATACTTGTGAGAAGTTGATGCCTAATAATGGCAAGGCTGTATCTCAACTTGAGTATTCTAGGGTAATTGGCTGCTTGATGTATGCCATGACTTGTACAAGACCTGATATTGGATTTGCAGTGGGAAAATTGAGTAGGTATACTAGTAATCCTAGTGCTCATCACTGGCAAGCAGTTCAAAGGATACTAAAGTATTTGAAGAGAACTATGGATTATAGTCTCTCATATACTTGTTACCCATCAGTGTTGGAAAGATACACTGATGCAAGTTGGATCAGTAACACTGAAGACAATTCGTCTACCAGTGGCTGGGTATTCCTACTTGGTGGAGGTGCAATTTCTTGGGCATCCAAGAAGCAAACTTGCATTACCAGTTCAACAATGGAATATGAATTTGTGGCCCTAGCTGCTGCTGGTAAAGAAGCTGAATGGTTGAAAAACTTGCTTCTTGAGATTCCATTGTGGCCTAAACCTATAGCACCTATTTCTATCCGTTGTGATAGTGTAGCTACATTGGCTAAGGCTTATAGCCAAATGTACAATGGTAAGTCTAGACACTTAGGTGTCAGGCATAGCATGATTCGTGAGCTTATCATGAATGGGGTGGTATCTATAGAGTTTGTTAGATCTCAACAGAACTTAGATGATCACTTGACGAAGGGATTAGCTAGAGACTTGGTTATTAGAGATGGCAAAAAAATCCGTATCCGATGGGGACCCGATCCCCAAACCCGATTTTGACTGGGGAATCCCCAAGTTGACCGGGGATGGGGAATCCCCAAAATATGAAACCGGGGATGAGGTGGGGCTGGGGATAACATAAATCTCCGAACCCGACCCCGACTCCGATCTTTGTAGTGTATAAGTATTTAGAATGTATATGTTATATCCATACTCGATTAACTTGTATCTGTATATGTATATGTATATATGTTATGAGTATCGACATGTATATTTATATGCATATGTGATAATTATTGAATCAATAACCTTTAGAATTAGAAGTAAAAACACCAACTACATACTAGTTATTTGTTTGTCCAAATAGACACATATGATACATATTTTTTTTATATTATATGTGATGTTCAAAATGTTGAGGATGATTTAGAGTTGAATTGAAATTGTAATGAATCTAAGTATGTGCGATGTACCACTTCTTTATATTTTCGATGAGTTGATGGAAAATTTATATTAGTTCATAAGTATTGAAAATCCTCGAATCCCCACGGGGATCCCTGATCCCCATTGGGGATGGGGATGGGGATGTAAAGCAATTCCCCATTGGGGATGGGGACGGGGATGGGGATGGAGAGTGAAAACAGGGATGGGGATGGTAAAAACAATCCCCAACATTCCCCGCCCCGTTGCCATCCCTATTGGTTATAAAGTCTACTAAAGGGATGGGTTTAAGTCCAACTTAGTCACTGAATGCTAGGACACCCAACTCCCTCCTAAGGAAACTTGGGAGCTGAGTTCAATGTGGAAAGCTGAACATTCAGTAGACTGGAGCACATGTTTTATTTTCATCCCAAGGTTGTGCTCGGAACCTGCTGAAAGGAGGATGAAGTCTTTACTTCTTAATGGTTAATTTTCTTTGAAAAAGTGCTTGGCGGAGCATGACTAAAGAGGAACCACCTATGTAAATGTTGAAGTTTTGCTGCTTCAGGAAGCTTTGGACTTTAGCTTCTACAACATTTATGAATTTGGATATGGACACATGGCTTGTATAGTGTCAAGAGCTGATAAGTGTTTGAAAGCTTGTGTGTAGTTATCTTCAGGTATTCAAATGGGTTGAAGGGTTCAATTCTTAGAACACCCTGATTCTCAAATATTTGAACGTGTAATTACGAAGATGGAAATTCAATCCTCAGGACATTTTCATTTATGCACATGTTTTGTTTGATGTTTGTTTTCATGCAAAGGAAGTGAACCAAATTTGGGGAGGGTTGTTGGAAAATTTAGTGCACTTGTGGGATTAGTTCACACATTGTAATGGGTTAGGAGGTTGACAACGCTCAAATTGTGCATGTTTTTAGTAGCGTTATCCGTGCTTTTATGTGTGTTATTTGGTTATAATCATATGCTTTTGATGCTTAATCGTACAAAAGTGCGTTTGCTAGTTCATTTGTAGCCAAGTACAGGAAAGTGGAGAAAAAGACGGAAAAAGAAGTAAAATACGAAGATTTCTCCATATACGAAGAGTTCCTGACAAAAGCAAGACTTGTGGAGTATATTCGAGAAGATAAAGTCATCAAGTTAGTGGTCCAAAGACTCAAGAATAAAGTTCAAGAAGGAAAACGAGAAAGAAATGAAGAAAAGAAGCTTAAACGAAGAAATATTGGAAGCCTCGTTGTTCCCGACACACCTTCACCATTTTGGCCATAACTTTTGCATACAGACTCCGTTTGACCTCCCGTTCACGGCCACGGAAAGCTAAGAGAAAGATCTACAAATTTGGATTTTGACCTTTTCTGTCAAAAAGTCGCAACCGGATCGGTTGGAGCCCAACCAAATCGGTTACTCCATGCTGACCTTCCCAAGTCATGTTTAATGCAATATTAAGTGCCATTAAGCCTCAAGTCCGATCATATGGCTCTAATAACTCCTAAACCTGCTACTTTATGACACTTTGTGCCCAAGAAACTTACTTGGTGGCTAAGGGTGGATTCTACCTATAAATAAGACCATTTTTGGTTAGTTTTGTGTGTTTAATTCTTGCCTCCACCCTTAAGGACGAATTTCCACCAATTTATCTCTCCCAAAAGACCACAAACCTCTGCCATTTCCAGAAGTATGCTTGGTTAGAAGTTGTAGTTGTTTGGAGGCTTGAAGGAGTGCTATAATCCTTCACCATTGCCTAATGTAATCTTACTTTGGGTAAATCCTGGTTACTTTTATTATGTTGAATGCTATGATTCATGTTTGGTTCTTTGGTTGTGTTGATTATGTGATACTTGTTTATTTCATATGAGAACTTGTGATAAAAGGATGTTTGGATAATTGTAGTGTTTGTTTGGAATATGTTGATAACATCATATTTGGTTGAATTGGAACTTGTTCTTGTTTATTGTTTTGGTTGATCATTGTTGAGTTCAATGGACGAAAGTATTCTTAACAATGGTTAGTTTCAATTCATTAGTGACAAATGATTTTGGTCTTGTACTTTGTGACGATTGTGCAAGAGAATTAATAAACATAATAAGTAAAGGTTTAATTTGGATTATGGCCGAAAGGAATCTTTTGAATATGTGTTCTCATTATCTTTCAAGTAAATGGAACTTTACAAATTAATAACATCAAAGTCTATGGCCGAAAGGGATTCTTTGTTGTTGTTGGTATAAGGCTCATGACATGACCACTTGATTGAGGCTTATGCACATTTGATTTATAAAACACAAAACTATTATTATAGGTTCTATCTTTGATAATATGTTTTCCAAACTAAACATCCTAATATCCTTGTGATCATTTGTCTAAACATGTATGTTCTTTGTGTGCTTGTTCTTAGTGGTTTGATCCGTGACAATCATAACCACGACCTTGATATGTGCTTGTTCTTATATTGCTTTTCTTGTTGGTTTGATATGTGACAATCATAACCATCAACTTGTTACTTGCTTAAACAAACAAACGACACTTGAAGTGCAACCAAGTCTCTTGGGACGACCTTGATTTACCATATACTATACTACAACTTGACTAGGGTATACTTGCCCGAATGTGTTCCTAGTTAACCGGTAATTCTTGCATATAAATTTAAAACCTCGTGAAACACATCAAGTTTTTGGCGCCGCTGCCGGGGACTTGCGTTTGTATTCTTGTGTTTGTTTGCTTGTTGAATTGATTGCTCTTGATGTTTGCTCATGATGTTTGCTTGAATGCTTGTCTTTTTCTTAAAATCTCTCATTTTCTCATAATTGCTCAATTGATCTTCGCATCAAAATCAAGTTTTTGATGTTGGGATTTTGTTTCATGTGTTCTAAAATGCTCATTTCAATGATTGCTTTCTAAGTTGCTCGAAAAATGTTTGCGAAAAAACCCACCAAAACCACCCAGATCACTCTAACCGAATCGGTTGGCACTCCAACCGAATCGGTTGGAAGCCTCGTACTTAATAAAACCACTACAACCGATCAGTCACTACCCGTAACCGGATCTGGTTGTGTGTTCTGTTAAAAAAAAAAAAAAAAAAAAAAAAAAAAAAAAAAATCCATTTTGTGTGTTTCTTGTTTCTTGTGTTTTATGTTTTATATGTTAGATGATCTCTTGCATGTCTCTATGTTATTTGTTTTTGTTATTTTTGTTTATACTAGTTTCGTATAAATTTTGAATAAGACTATCTTGTTTGATTTGTTTTACGTGGCTAATTGTGTGTGCTTGCATCTATGTGATTGTCATTTTTCTGTGATCGTGCGTTAATTTGTTTTAAGTGTCGTGTTATGTTTTTGGTCATCTTCTAGTTTATGTGTTTATGTGTTTTGTTTACTTGTGTTTATTTTATGTTTGTTACCTTTTGTGTCCTTGTTTCATTTTATCAATAAAAGTTTTGAAATAAAACTAGTTCTGTATAAAAATATATATATATAAAAAAAAAATAAAAAAAAATATTTAGAAAAACTCCTCCGACCGATCGGTCGCAACCCGTAACCGGTTCGGTTGGAAGGATTGGTCACAGTTTGGTTCATTCCAACCGATCAGTCACTCCCCGTAACCGGATCGGTTGGACTAATCTGCTAAAAAAAAAAAAAAAAAAAAAAAATCAGTTTTCAATTTTTTGTTTTTGTGTGTTTGTGTTTAGATTAAATAAGTTTAAATGTCTTTTTGTTTTTGCAAGAGTATCATTTCTTTTATTTGGTATTTCCATTTTATGTTTTGTTAATTTGGTACATTGTGAATAAATAAGTACATGTGTTTTAAAAATAAAAGTGTTTTGAACTTTGTGGGTATGTTCACTGGAAACCCTCACGAGACTATAACTCGTCCACTCGGGCCACCGAGGGGTTTAAAGGCTTGTTGCATGCGCTAAATGCAACCGTGATTCCTATGAAAGTGAGTTTTAGGATTTTACGCGTTTTGTAGTTTAGTTTATTTTTGCAGATTGAATAAACTCTTGGAGGAAGGATTGGTTGGATCGTGAACCTTACACTCTTGATTGGACATGTTTGGTTGAAAGAGAAATCGATTGATCTCACACGCTTATGCTAGCCTTTGCTTAGCATCTTATCATTTGGAGTTCGATCGCGATTTCTTTGGCTCGGGAGGTTTCGTTTCTCTTGGATTTATTATTTCATTTTCCCTATCTTACATGCTTTGAAGTTTATTTTTCATATTGAGGATTATGCTTAACTTAAGTGTGGGGGAAAGTTAAATAAGAAAAGCGAAATTAGTTTTTAAAATCCAAAATGTTTGGGCCAATTTTAATTTTGTGAACTTTTTTTGCCCTTATGATCTAGTTGTTTTCACGCGTATAGCTTGATATATTAGAATAACTGGATCAACCCACTGGTGAAATCGGTAATTTTGAAAAACTTGAGATGTGTCCCGATTAATATTGCAATCCATTCTGGGATCGATGACATTTGCTAGCACATATTATAGCCCTTCCAATAAATTGTGAGGATTTGAGCCTGTTTCATATAGCATACATCTTTTATGCTTGAATCTATTGCTATGAGTGTGCCGGTGATTTTATTTATTCTAGAACTTGTACTTGTAAATCATTACCAGACCGTAGTGAGATCACATTCGTGTGATATAAGTGTATTCGCGTGATAAAGAGGCACCCTTAGGAATAAAACCAAATGGCCTCCCGTTTACATCTAGTGATATATTAGCTAGCCACATCGGTTAGTTAACCACCCACATGAACCCATTTGTTAGCGCTCATCTTTAGCGCTAGATACCCTTAGTACACCTTCCGAGCCATCCCATTATTTTTGTTACATCCAGAAAAATACAAAAATATTTTACACTTTAAACCTTAGCCTACCCCTTGTCAATGTCTAAACGGTTGGTTGCTAGTTGCTTGGTATGTTGGATTGTTTTTAATGATTATGAGTTAGCCGCACTTTGTCATTCGTGTGTGCCATTCCGACAAAGATGAAGACTGCAGCTTCTTATTTGTATTTTTGTGGTGTATGCTTATACGAAGTGTGGGGGAGATGTGATGTATGTGAAAAAAAAAAGTATGAAAAAAAATGTGAAAAAAAAGAAAAAGAATAAGTCATCGAAAAAATGAAATATATATATATATATATATATATATATATATATATATATATATATATATATATATATATATATATATATATATATATATATATATATATATATATATATATATATATGATGACAATTATAGCCAATGTGCTATATTATTATGAAGTTGAAGGAAGATGAAGTATGTTTGAGATATCGATTAGCCAATGTGCTAAGACGTGATATATATATTTGGTGATCGATATGTGAAGAAAAGTTAGTAACTATAATCATTTTCGGGTTTGCGGATTGTTCGGTAACTAGCAACATGGGTATTAGACTTGACTTTATTTTTTCTTTTTACACCAATTTCATAAATAATCCCATGCCTTATCCATACCCTTTATTCACCCTAAGCCTATCGTTATAACCCGAATAAAAGCCCTCTTTAGATGTTTACACCTGGTGCTTACGGCACGTCGGTGGAGTTTTGTTTCTTGTACAAGCCTATGGTAATATTTAGATCATGACTGAGCAATATGAGTGTACTATTCCTTAATATTATCCATCACAAATAAATTGAGTGTTGAGTGAATTATACTTCATTCTTTTTCGTGAGGTGCTTAGCCATGTTATCAAGCGAGAAAATTTATAAGTGTGGGGGAGTTTGCGCTCATTTTTCTCTTATTTTTTATGTTTGTTAAAAAAAAAAAAAAAAAAAAAAAAAAAAAAACCCAAAAAAAAAAACCCAAAAAAAAAAATTTATTTTTATTTTTCTTTTTGTTTTGTCATTTATGTTTGTCTTTCATTTTTCTTTTCTTAGATTTGCTTGAGGGCAAGCAAAGTTTAAGTGTGGGGGAGTTTGATAACGCTCAAATTGTGCATGTTTTTAGTAGCGTTATCCGTGCTTTTATGTGTGTTATTTGGTTATAATCATATGCTTTTGATGCTTAATCGTACAAAAGTGCGTTTGCTAGTTCATTTGTAGCCAAGTACAGGAAAGTGGAGAAAAAGACGGAAAAAGAAGTAAAATACGAAGATTTCTCCATATACGAAGAGTTCCTGACAAAAGCAAGACTTGTGGAGTATATTCGAGAAGATAAAGTCATCAAGTTAGTGGTCCAAAGACTCAAGAATAAATTTCAAGAAGGAAAACGAGAAATAAATGAAGAAAAGAAGCTTAAACGAAGAAATATTGGAAGCCTCGTTGTTCCCGACACACCTTCACCATTTTGGCCATAACTTTTGCATACGGACTCCGTTTGACCTCCCGTTCGCGGCCACGGAAAGCTAAGAGAAAGATCTACAAATTTGGCTTTTGACCTTTTCTGTCAAAAAGTCGCAACCGGATCGGTTGGAGCCCAACCGAATCGGTTACTCCATGCTGACCTCCCCAAGTCATGTTTAATGCAATATTAAGTGCCATTAAGCCTCAAGTCCGATCATATGGCTCTAATAACTCCTAAACCTGCTACTTTATGACACTTTGTGCCCAAGAAACTTACTTGGTGGCTAAGGGTGGCTTCTACCTATAAATAAGACCATTTTTGGTTAGTTTTGTGTGTGTAATTCTTGCCTCCACCCTTAAGGACGAATTTCCACCAATTTATCTCTCCCGAAAGACCACAAACCTCTGCCATTTCCAGAAGTATGCTTGGTTAGAAGTTGTAGTTGATTGGAGGCTTGAAGGAGTGCTATAATCCTTCACCATTGCCTAATTTAATCTTACTTTGGGTAAATCCTTGTTACTTTTATTATGTTGAATGCTATGATTCATGTTTGGTTCTTTGGTTGTGTTGATTATGTGATACTTGTTTATTTCATATGAGAACTTGTGATAAAAGGATGTTTGGATAATTTGTTAGGAATTAGAAAATTCCATAGTAAAAGAGTCGGTCACCCCAACTATTATCTAGCATAAGTTAGCTCGTAGACATATAGTTATTAACGTTATTTAGTATTTTATTAGTTAATTTGTAGCGTAGTTTAGCATAGTGTTTCATCGTGGAGGAAGGACGGGTCTTTACCCACTGTATACCTGATCCACAGGCCGTCAGGAGGTCGTTTAGTTTGTAACCTATAAATACCCTCTACCTAGCAAGGTAGAGGGTTGGAAGTTCTAATCTAATCTTTCACTTTTGATAAGCAACTCTCTTTCTAGAATTCCCTCTCAACTCTCTTCATCTTCTATAATGGCTTTCTTATTTAATCATTGTCCTAGACCACCCGAATCATCAAACAACATAAATATTCACGATCCTTCAATTGGTATCAGAGCCAAGGTTGTGTTGTTTGTGTTGATTTGGGTCTCATTCGAATGGTTTTTATTCGGTTCATGTATGCGGTTTTGACGTGGTTTTTGATGATTAAAATGGTTTTTAAAACTGTCTTTTAAAAACTCGTCTCAAACTGTTTTTATTCGAATGTTTAAAATGGTTTTATGATGGTTTTTGACGTGGGTAAAGGTTGAGCTGGATATGATGCGTTTTTAAAATGGTTGTTAAAACTGTTTTTAAACTGGTTGATACTGTTTTTAATGTTCGTGCTGAATCTGGTGTTGAAACTGTTTGTTAACTTGTTTTAAGCTCGTTTCATCTATGCGAGTTGAGGCCTGTTCTTAGATGCGAATTGCCTGATTTCTTGTAAGCGAGTTGACAGTATTGACTGTCCAGACTCAATGTATTCCTGGATGTGAGTCGTCATAATGTCCAGATTCAATGAATATGCTATGCGGGTTGTCATGTCTATCTGTCAAAAGCGATTTGGGTACTGGTTCTGGTTCATGCGAGTTACTTAACTCGCATTTGGTTTTGTTGCACTTGATCTTTAGCGAGTTGCTTTATAATGTCAAAGCGAGTTACTGTCATGCTGTCCAGCTACAATGAACATTAAGCGAGTTGACTTAGAGAACCAGATGTGAGTTGGGTATGATGATGCGAGTTGGGTTAGATATACGAGTTGGTGATGCATGTTGGAGATGAGAGTAGGGTCATATGCGAGTTGCTGGGTAATATGCGTGTTGATAACATATGTGAGTTGATAACTTAAAGCCATATGCGAGTTGACACTAACTGAAATGGAGGACAAAATGCGACTTGACTGACTGAAAAGTCTGAATACTAAATGAAAGATGCAAAATATAAGATGTTGACCTTATGACCACTAAAACCAGTTATATCACACCTTCATCACAACCTCAGTATCAAACCATCATTGTTTCATGTCTACATGATAACCAAGTAAATTATTTACATATACCAGATCCATCATCACAACTACATCTAATACTACAACAACCATCCCATCTCATCACACCTCATACTACCACTACAAAAGAAATAGATCTCAGAATCATTCTTCGTGGGTTTCAAAGAGTTATCATGCCTCAAAGGGCGTTCCACACGAATGAATAAATCTCATCACAGATCTTCTATCACCATGTTTCAAACCAATTTATTTTGTTAAAGTAAAACTTTTTATGATCTCAGATTATTTGTGATTATTGGACCATAATTGATCTTTCACACAAATGTCTCCATCATCGATCTAACTCGTGTGATAATTTTCGAACTTTAAGAAATGATTTCAACAATTTTGTTGAATCAAATCTTTGGTTCGTTAAAGGTCCCAATGATAACACGAAGACTTAAAAGGAAATACAAGGATAGATAATCAAACCTACCTTGATTCGTGGCTGTGATATCAAGTACAAACCATCCCTGTGGCGTTAATAGCAGGCTCTAACCATCCATGTGGTGAGCTCACTCTTATCTCATGAATGGTGTGAACATACTGATTTTGGGTGTGAGATGGAGAAGAGTAGCGATATCCATTTTGTGAGACTTGATTGATGGGAGTGTACTTTTGAAGATTGAGATGTTTTAGGGTTTGTTTGAGTAAGTTTTTTTTTGTGAAACAGATGGGAAAGTGTTTAGGAATGGGGCGAAATATTTGCTATTAGGGTTTGAATGGATGTTGTTGTATGATGGTTAAATACCCGAAAATTAGGGATAATGCTAATGGATCAGTGGGATTCATTTCAGGCCGAAGGTGTTTATGGTTATGTGGGCTTCGTTTGTTAAATGGGCCTGTCGCAATTAGCCATCTTGATCCTATGTGTATTTCATGATTTAATCATGAGGCAAAGTTAGATAAATGATAACTTTTTGTGCTAAATGATAAATTTTTGTTGTATGAAATTGGGCTTCATGTGATCTCCGTTGGACTTGTACTTATGCTTTGAAGCGGATGTGGTGTTATGATATTGAGCTAACGTTTTTATCAACATGAGATGCAAGTTGTTACTTGATTATGTGATTTGTTGAGGTGATTTGATGATGTGATTTTATCTATTTGATGATGAGATTCGTGATATTGAGATTTAATGATGAGATTCGTTATGTTACATGGATTGGTACTTTGGTTTATACATCTTCATGAAGAATATTATGTCACGGTTTGAATTGTTGATTGGACAATGTTGACTATGGGGTTGTTTGTATGGTATGTCTTATTTGGCTTTGAAGTGAGGTTTTTCGGGCGCGGTTACTTATTTTCGTCTTCTTTCTTTCTTCCCTTTCGCGAAGATGACTTGTTTGGGCATTTACAGAGTGTGATAAAGACTTGGCTATTTAGTTACGGTTGTGATTCTTTCTCGATTAACCCACAAAGTAACTATCACTTCGGTGTCTCACGCAGTTGAGGATACGTCAAGAGGTTTTGTACATTGGGTACACCGTTTCTTTTTCACGAGGATTAGTACAAGTTTAAGTAACAAATCTGGGGAATTTTACTTCATGATCAAGTTTGGCATATCGGGTTTACTCCTCCATATGGTCACTGCAACAGCTGACAGAATGCGTGAATGATGTGTTTACCAAAGTATTTATTGGATGGTTGATGATGTTGTTGTTGTTGGAGAATGAACCGCTGCATGTTCCCCTAAAACAGATATTCAACGAAACCAAAGTTGTTATAACACATCAAGCTGACATTGTTTACGGGTTTGTCTTGATTTTGTAAAATCCCGCGAAAGAACCTATTTCTCGGTTTAAATCATAGACTTGTAAAATCCCGTGACAATAGAAACATCCTGGTAATAGTAAAGTGCATTTCTGGATCTATCTTATGGTTTATTCTTGGTTTTGTAAAATCTCGCGAAAGAAACTATTTCTCGGTTTAAACCCTAGAGTTGTAAAATCCCGTAATGATGGAACCATCTTGGAGAAAGGAATGCGTATCTCAGGGTCTTCTGATGCTGGTGTTACGGGTTCTGTTTCGAAGAAGGGATAAAAGGGTGTACTTCATAAATTGGATGTGTGTTTGGATATTCGTCATGGCAGTTTGGTTATTGCTTGGTTTTACGGGGTTCTGTGCTTTTTAACCATGGTCGGGATGAAAACCATTATCAAAGTTCATTTAAATGTCAAAGAAGGCTAGACTTGAGCTTTTAACATGATGTGACAACGGGGTTAATTCACTATTATTTATTTGAGGATGAAGTGAAATATCACGGGCGAGTGTACTTAGTATCTGAAGGTATCGGGAATGGTTGGATGAAGATTCTTCATGATCCTTGTTCGAGCTTATTATCAAAAACGAAGACTTGGAAATTTAGTTATTGTTGGGTGTCTTTTACCTTTTCTTTTACCACTTGGGGGAATTGGGCTCATACCACCACAAAATAACTATCACTTTAAGGAGTTACGTTGTAGTGCTCAGTGTCACATTCAATTGTGGATTTTCAAGAGGTAATGTACGTCTTATACTTGATGGTTGGTTGGATGAAGAGTATAGAGTACTTAGAGATTCAATGGAGGATGAAGTCTCGGCACCGCTCTTTGTTACATATGTGCAAGTTTAAGTCACGAGTTCGGGGTAGTTTACTTCAGGGTCAAACTCATTATATCGGGTTTTCTCCATCAGCTGTCACAACAAAGAGCCTACTGAAAGATAATGGGGTGACTAGAAGTTTGCCAAGAGTAGATGAAAAGAGAGAGATTTATGACGTATGAACACAACAGTTCATGCCTCGTACTCTAAAGAAAAGAAAAGTGTACGTTTCAGTGCGCTTTATCTTACAAAGAAGAGAAATCTTCTTATGACGTATGAACACAACAGTTCATGCCTCGTTCGCTAAAGATAAGAAAGGTGTACGTTTCAGTGTGCTTTATCTTCTGAAGAAGAGAAATCTTCTAATTAATGACCATTCTCATCAACATGCTTCATGCTTTTTCCATGCGCTTCAGTCATAAAGTGAACCGGGCTACCACTAATTGTTTTCTCATTCCACTTGCTCGATTATAATGAAGATGGCGACATCATGTGCTGATTTTGCGGGAGAGAAGTGTGAATAGAACATTCGGATGATTTTCACTTAATTAATCAAGAATGGCATCTCCGTATGCAATTCTTGAGGGGGAGAAGAAGTGTGAATTTTTTGCATTGTTGATTGATATTTGAGAATATATGGTCATACGGCTCCTAACTCATGTAAGAACCGAGCTTCTTCTTATCGGGTCATCTTTACATGGTGTTTTTCTTCTATGAGCCGCTGGTTGACATCTTCACAAGCTAATATGAGTTTATTGACAAAGTGCTTCCGGTTAATGCTTCACGTACACATCAACATGATGATTCCGAACAACCTTCTGTTCTTGTTTGATGTGATTGTTTGCTTGGTGTTACCATTTCGTGTGTTCGCTGCGGCCTGATTGCTGATTTCCTTGATGAACATCTTTCTGTTCTTGTTTGATTGGGAGGGATCTTAATTAAGGGGATTTGCAAGATGTAAGTTAATTGGGATGCTTTTTGGTGATGTTCTTGTGTTTTGGTGAGTCGAAGATGTTAACTATCTATTCCCCAACTGCACAATCTTGAAGAAGGTCGAGTCTTCAGTCTGTTCTACATTTTCTGCTACATGTTAGAAGACTAAAGACGAGTTGCATTTAACGCTCTAAAGACTTCTTCTTATTCTGGGCATTTATCAAACAGATTGTCAGTTTAGGGGAGAGTACTAATTGGGGGAGATTGATATGCCAAATTTAATCCCTAATTAGATTTGCTCACAATGTACTTCAGCAAGTTGATTTCCACAAGAGTTCAAGTGTTCTTCTCAACAAATTTCTAGTATACGGGCTTACAATGAGTTGCTGATTCTGAAGTGTCAATACTAGCAAGGAGAAAGGAGACTCACATATAAACACAAAGAGAGTAAACTTGATGAACTTAATTCTTCTAAGTAACTAAAGACATCCCGGGAAGACAAATGTTAGTACCGCAGAGAAACTCAAGGTTTGACTCATGGCGAGTAAACTTGATGAGCTTAATACTTCTAAGTGATTGAAGATATCCCGGGAAAACAATTGTCATGACCGCAGAGAAACTCAAGGTTTTACTCATCAAGGCTTTTTGTGTTATTATTCCAACTACGTGGGGGAAGTGATGTTAGAGAAAGTTTCTGAAGATAACAGAGGTACACTAGTATGTAGTGATTTTGATGGTGTCGCAATGATCAGGGGAGAGAGATTGTGTACATTGGGGATGCTCAGCTGTTTCACTTGAGGGCTTAATCAGTGATTCAGAGATATAATCACTTATTCCGGAGTTGACATCCGCAGAGATTGTCATCCGCAGAGATAATCAGTGACTTGGCCTGCTTCTTCAATGTTATAAGTTATTCCTTCCTTGGGTATTGGTATACTTCGGATACTCGAGCTTCATACACGATCATCAGGGAAGAAAAATGTGAACATGGGAAGGTGTTCTTCATTCCCCTCATGATGTGTATTCGGGAGAGTTCTTGGATATTGGTGTACTTCGGGTTCTTGAGCTTCATACACATTCATCAGGGAAGAAAAATGTGAACATGGGAAGGTGTTCTTCATTCCCCTTATGAAGTGTATTCGGGAGAGTTCTTGAGCATTATACTAAGAGACTGACTGCATCTTTTCATCTACACGGGGGAAGTGTTCTCTTGACACCTTTTGGAATGGATCGTTTCAGACTTCAGTAGAAAGGAAATTTGAGAAGAGGTATTCAAATGTGGGATGATACGTTGTTGTTCTTCTATTGGATGATATAACCTCGAACGGAGAATCTCGATCATCGGTCTTAAATGGAGCAGCGGGATTTATGATTATGGTGTGCATCTCTGTGCACCTGGCTAAGGCAAGCTTGAAATATAGCTTCGAATCTGCTCAACATAAGGATTTTCGGTTTGGGGGAAGCTTCCAAAGTCTCACTTTCAGATGGTTCAATTTCTTTCTTCGATTCAAGAGCCCTGGAAGCTTTGGTGGTGAATGTTTAAGAGTTGATGACTTCTATCTTCTACGACGTGCTGCTCGATATCCTTATCTCGGTACTCGTATCATCATCTTCTTTAACTATATCATCTAATCTATCCTTGTAAATATTATTCAGAAAAGCAAAATACAAAAATATAAAACCAGCAAAAGAAAATAGAAAAATATAAAATCAACAAAAACCCATAAAAATCAGAAAATTTGAAAAATTCCAAAAATATGTTTTCTGTTGACATGTCTTCTGGTATCAATAACATCTACGGTCTTAGAAATGTCATTCAATAATTGCACGGGACTTTAGATGAAGTTCGAGCAGGAGGTGTAAATATTCTTTTCAAATCATGTCTCAAAAAATGGTTTACAGCTACTTCAGACTGTAACCCGGGCTTCAAATAATGGCTTACAGTTACTTCAGACTGTAACCCGTGCTTAAACTATGGCTTGCTATTATTTCTGATAGCAACCCGCTCTTTAAAGGAAGGAAAGTGTTTCGCTAAACAATTTTTCAAATATTTCGTGCACTTATCCTAAAACAATTTGAGGAAAGTATGTCGAAGGACTGCTGTTCCTACACAAATGTTTTTCCGTCTAAAATTCTTCAGAAAAATATTTGTTGTTTTTCAAATATGGTGGAAAATGAGTTGCTTGAAAATCAATCAGTTTAAGAGTTTTAGTAAAAATTGAAAACTCAATCAATGACTTCAGCGCTTTTAAACCTTTTCAGAAAAATGAGTCATTGATTGAGGGGGATAATGTTTTCAAATCTATATCATCTAACGGGCTTTCTTAATTATCCTAATATGCTTAATTAAAAATGATGTTAACCTATGTTGAAGGACTAGGTGCCTAGGATATGATTGCTAGGATTAGATGATTAGAGTTTGATAAACACATTTTTCCCATACCTTATATGAACTGATTGATATGTTGAATTGACTTGAATTAGTCGATTGTTGTTTGGGTGATGTCGACCACCATATATCTGTATGTGTGTTCACTAACGTATGCAGGTATATTGGTATATAAGAATGTTCCCGATCCGGATCCCACATAATATGATGATTGGATGCCGAAAGGAAAGGGTAACTATTTCTTGGGTTGACAAATGAAGAAACGGAGCTTAATTGGACTTCTATGGAGAGTTGGCATAAATGCAACGTAAGAGGTATCACTGCATCAGCAGATGGTTTTCTTCTAAGTGATTGAAGAAATGGAGCTTAATTTGACCTCAGTTGGCATTCAAAATGCAACGTAAGAAGAAGTCTCACTGCATCAGTAGATGGTTTTTCTTCCAAACCCTACAGCAACAACAACAAAAGCGGCTCAACTACCTAACGAATCTTTGTGCAGGATACCATTTTAAAACAATTTTTGAGTAAAATGAATTAAATTGTTTTGAAAATGGAAAAATGTTGTTTTGAAAATATATTGGACTAAATTTTGAAAATCACCGGACTTCATTTTATCAAAACTTAAGTCACTCAATTATTGACTTCTGTCATGGATTGAGGGGGAGAGTGATTTAAAATAAAATATTTTCAAACAATATGTCTTCATAAAAGGTCCGTCTGTACAACAATTAGTGGTGATCTAAAGATTTAATGTTATGTCATGGTATGATTTTCTTTAATACTCAAAGATCTTACAAAATGAAATTTTTTCTATTCTTGTTTAATTGTGAAATTGTTTTATTTTACTTAAAGGTCTCTTAAAACAATCATACCTGACACTAACAATCTTTAATGTCTAAATATGTTCCTATCTGTCATCTTTCAAAATTAAATCTTGCCACGTCTTTCCCCCAAATTTTTCTAAATGATTTAAATCAGTTGGGATCACAAATCTCAAAAGGTTTAAAATTTTGATCGGGTGAGAGATCGTGATTTAAATCTCATATCTGTTTTAATGGAATTGGTTTTAGTCCTTTATAGGCACTCCTGGCTCCATGTGCCAAACGATTTCAAATATACAATGCACATGTTGAGGAGGAGCATTTATCCAAAAACAAGATGAGTATTTAAACCTGGCCACATTTTCTCCTATGTTTTTCTAAACCTTATTAAATCACTTGGGATCCAAAATCTCAAATGGTTTGATATTTTTGATCGGGGGAGAATTTGTGATTTAATAATGAAATTTGATAAAAGGTGATCGTTTTGATTTAATTGTGAATGCTGCTCTCTCATATGTGCTAAACGCTTTCGAATCTTGAAGCACATATTGAGGGGGAGCATAACTATCGAGGTACAAAAGTTTTTTACAAAAGTACCTTGATTGAGTTTTCAAATGGTTTTCTTAATGGCTCTTGTGATTGTGGTTGTGCTTCAAAAGAACTCTTGCCTCTATGTGTTAAAATGATTTCTCTTATCTTATGCACATATTGAGGGGGAGAATTTCACCAAAGAAATTCAAATGGCTTTTTCTAAGGAAATTGTGATCAAGAAATTATTTCATAGAAATTATTTCAAAGAACTCTTGCCTCCATGTGCCAATCAATTTTAAATCATATGCACATGTTGAGGGGGAGCATTTCTAAAATGATCAAAACTATTAAGGTACAAAATGCTTTGATCTCGTATCACAAGTACCTTGATTGTTTTTCCAAATGATTTTTCGATTGGTTTCATGAAGGAAAGAACAATACCAAAAGACCGACCAATTTATTTTATGCATGGTGTTATAAGGATGGTTAGGTTAGGTATTCTTTCCCACGATCCCGCCAGAGCCGGAGGGATCTACCCAGGGACAATCCACTAGATAGTATAGAGTCCTTAGGTATGATGAAAAAAGGAGAAAAGTGAGATATGGGAAGAGTGCGGACTGAGATAGAGCTAGTACTGGAATAAACCCAACAAGGTTCTAGTTATGAAGTCTCGGTAAGCACTGAAGGGGTTGAAGAATGAAAAAGAATTGAATGAGAAAAGGGTGAAAAGAAATAGCCCTCCATTAATTCAACCTTAGGGCAGTAACCGGGTTCAATACATATGCTACTGGTGTTTACTAAGGTAACACTGGTATTGAATACAAGACGTCATGGACCCAGTGACGCACTGCACTAAACTTCCCAAACTACTCAAGTTCCTCTTAAAAGGGCTTGTTTCATTCTCACGGGGAACCGACATAATCTATCGACTTTCTCTTAGAGATTGTTGATATTGAAGAAGGAGACCCTCTCCCTAGTCTCCGGCACAGGAAGAAAATGTGCACAATTGAGTCTAGAGCCAAGAGATCATCCACAATATCTCGTTAGGACACTAAATTCTTGAAGACTTGCTTTTTCACACAATGTGGAAAGTAAGTATATATTAAGAGTCCTACGCATTATCCTTGTGGTATTGCCAGAACATCCGAGTGATATGTAAAAATATTCACAATGAAGATGGAAATCCTTCTAGAGCCAACATCAAACAAGCTCTTGGTGGGTGACATGTGAGATCTTCTCGTAAGGTCAAGCTTGTGACAACTGGATAGAAACGATGGGGAGATTCATTCTTGAATCAACCTTGGTCCAGGAATGGAATTGACGAATACTTTTGGAAAAACCGTTCGATGTGCAAACCTTCTTTTCTCTAGCACGTCGAATGTGTATTCATTTCAAATTCAAAAAGTATCTCTGATTGAAAAATACTTTTAGAAAAACCGTTCGATGTGCGAATCTCTTCTTTTCGCTAGCACGTCGAATGTGTACTCATTCTCTAATACAAAAAGTATTTTGATTGAAAATTGATCTTTTCTCATAAAACCTTCGTCGTATTGCAAAACTCTTTCTTCAAGCAATACGCGATTGTTTTTCAAATCATTTTTCATCAATCAGTGAATCTCAATTTGCTGGTTCACTCACTCCGTGTTGTCTTCTTTGAGACGTTCCGGTTTGAGAACAGCTAGAACAGCTGCGAAACCCTGTCAAGGAGATTCTTAGGAATCCTACCTGATCACAGGCAGTACTTGTACTGATCAACCGGGAACCGTGGGCTGTGTACCTCAATTCAACGAAAGTGATCAAAGACACTTTTGTGCGCTTTATTGCTAACTGTCGTATGCAGGTACACCCCGACGATTGCAGCTGATCAGAATTGAAGAGTCAATCCAAAGCCGCATGCTCACAGCATCCACACTTAATTTGAAGAAATCATGACTGGTGCATATCTACATAACCTGGCTCTGATATTTCATACTATGCTTCTGCTTCGCTGCTGCAAATATCATGAACCAGTAAGGCTTCCGCTACTCTGATGAAAAGATATCATGATTCAAAAGTGTGAGCATGTCGGTCCAAAAGTCACAACTTCACATGATGACAACACAATAAAGGGTGATCCATAGATTTACTGTGGCTGATGATCTCAATGAAAGCTCACAGATCAACAAAGATGTGGATCAGTTAAAGGCCTCCACTAAAAGTACAAATCAATGCAGACTTTGAAGAATCGCTACTAATGCACAAAGTTTACGGAAATTGAAGAATTCAAGTCTACGAGCTCAAGACTGAAGATTAAATAGAATGCTAGGATTCAAAATGTAAATCATGGGGTGACCTCCCTTAGGGGGAGATTGTTAGGAATTAGAAAATTCCATAGTAAAAGAGTCGGTCACCCCAACTATTATCTAGCATAAGTTAGCTCGTAGACATATAGTTATTTACGTTATTTAGTAGTTTATTAGTTAATTTGTAGCGTAGTTTAGCGTAGTGTTTCATCGTGGAGGAAGGACGGGTCTTTACCCACTGTATACCTGATCCACAGGCCGTCAGGAGGTCGTTTAGTTTGTAACCTATAAATACCCTCTACCTAGCAAGGTAGAGGGTTGGAAGTTCTAATCTAATCTTTCACTTTTGATAAGCAACTCTCTTTCTAGAATTCCCTCTCAACTCTCTTCATCTTCTATAATGGCTTTCTTATTTAATCATTGTCCTAGACCACCCGAATCATCAAACAACATAAATATTCACGATCCTTCATAATTGTAGTGTTTGTTTGTAATATGTTGATAACATCATATTTGGTTGAATTGGAACTTGTTCTTGTTTATTGTTTTGGTTGATCATTGTTGAGTTCAATGGACGAAAGTATTCTTAACAATGGTTAGTTTCAATTCATTAGTGACAAATGATTTTGGTCTTGTACTTTGTGACGATTGTGCAAGAGAATTAATAAACATAATAAGTAAAGGTTTAATTTGGATTATAGCCGAAAGGAATCTTTTGAATATGTGTTCTCATTATCTTTCAAGTAAATGGAACTTTACAAATTAATAACATCAAAGTCTATGGCCGAAAGGGATTCTTTGTTGTTGTTGGTATAAGGCTCATGACATGACCACTTGATTGAGGCTTATGCACATTTGATTTATAAAACACAAAACTATTATTATAGGTTCTATCTTTGATAATATGTTTTCCAAACTAAACATCCTAATATCCTTGTGATCATTTGTCTAAACATGTATGTTCTTTGTGTGCTTGTTCTTAGTGGTTTGATCCGTGACAATCATAACCACGACCTTGATATGTGCTTGTTCTTATATTGCTTTTCTTGTTGGTTTGATATGTGACAATCATAACCATCAACTTGTTACTTGCTTAAACAAACAAACGACACTTGAAGTGCAACCAAGTCTCTTGGGACGACCTTGATTTACCATATACTATACTACAACTTGACTAGGGTATACTTGCCCGAATGTGTTCCTAGTTAACCGGTAATTCTTGCATATAAATTTAAAACCTCGTGAAACACATCAAGTTTTTGGCGCCGCTGCCGGGGACTTGCGTTTGTATTCTTGTGTTTGTTTGCTTGTTGAATTGATTGCTCTTGATGTTTGCTCATGATGTTTGCTTGAATGCTTGTCTTTTTCTTAAAATCTCTCATTTTCTCATAATTGCTCAATTGATCTTGGCATCAAAATCAAGTTTTTGATGTTGGGATTTCGTTTCATGTGTTCTAAAATGCTCATTTCAATGATTGCTTTCTAAGTTGCTCGAAAAATGTTTGCGAAAAAACCCACCAAAACCACCCAGATCACTCTAACCGAATCGGTTGGCACTCCAACCGGATCGGTTGGAAGCCTCGTACTTAATAAAACCACTACAACCGATCAGTCACTACCCGTAACCGGATCCGGTTGTGTGTTCTGTTAAAAAAAAAAATCCATTTTGTGTGTTTCTTGTTTCTTGTGTTTTATGTTTTATATGTTATATGATCTCTTGCATGTCTCTATGTTATTTGTTTTTGTTATTTTTGTTTATATTAGTTTCGTATAAATTTTGAATAAGACTATCTTGTTTGATTTGTTTTACGTGGCTAATTGTGTGTGCTTGCATCTATGTGATTGTCATTTTTCTGTGATCGTGCGTTAATTTGTTTTAAGTGTCGTGTTATGTTTTTGGTCATCTTCTAGTTTATGTGTTTATGTGTTTTGTTTACTTGTGTTTATTTTATGTTTGTTACCTTTTGTGTCCTTGTTTCATTTTATCAATAAAAGTTTTGAAATAAAACTAGTTCTCTAAAAAAAATATATATATAAAAAAAAATTAGTTGTGGGGGAAAGTTAAATAAGAAAAGCGAAATTAGTTTTTAAAATCCAAAATGTTTGGGCCAATTTTAATTTTGTGAACTTTTTTTGCCCTTATGATCTAGTTGTTTTCACGCGTATAGCTTGATATATTAGAATAACTGGATCAACCCACTGGTGAAATCGGTAATTTTGAAAAACTTGAGATGTGTCCCGATTAATATTGCAATCCATTCTGGGATCGATGACATTTGCTAGCACATATTATAGCCCTTCCACTAAATTGTGAGGATTTGAGCCTGTTTCATATAGCATACATCTTTTATGCTTGAATCTATTGCTATGAGTGTGCCGGTGATTTTATTTATTCTAGAACTTGTACTTGTAAATCATTACCAGACCGTAGTGAGATCACATTCGTGTGATATAAGTGTATTCGCGTGATAAAGAGGCACCCTTAGGAATAAAACCAAATGGCCTCCCGTTTACATCTAATGATATATTAGCTAGCCACATCGGTTAGTTAACCACCCACATGAACCCATTTGTTAGCGCTCATCTTTAGCGCTAGATACCCTTAGTACACCTTCCGAGCCATCCCATTATTTTTGTTACATCCAGAAAAATACAAAAATATTTTACACTTTAAACCTTAGCCTACCCCTTGTCAATGTCTAAACGGTTGGTTGCTAGTTGCTTGGTATGTTGGATTGTTTTTAATGATTATGAGTTAGCCGCACTTTGTCATTCGTGTGTGCCATTCCGACAAAGATGAAGACTGCAGCTTCTTATTTGTATTTTTGTGGTGTATGCTTATACGAAGTGTGGGGGAGATGTGATGTATGTGAAAAAAAAAAGTATGAAAAAAAATGTGAAAAAAAAAGAAAAAGAATAAGTCATCGAAAAAATGAAATAAAAAAAAAAAAAAAAAAAAAAATATATATATATATATATATATATATATATATATATATATATATATATATATATATATATATATATATATATATATAGGTTTGGGTTATTATGAAAAGTTTCTTATAATGAAAAGAATGAGAAGGCATGTGGAGGTGACATGTGTCACCTTTGCCACATCACCATGCCATGTGTCACCCCCACCCCACCCCGCCCCCCCCCCCCGAAAAAAAAATTTTCCCGCCCAAAAAAAAATTTTTTTTGGGCAAAAAAATTTTTTTTTTTTTCCCGCCAAAAATTTCCCGCCAAATTTTTTTACTGCATCACAATTATGAATTTAGTGCATCAAGGTTATAAATTACTGCATCACAGTTATAAAGTTACTGCATCACAATCATGATTTAGTGCATTAATGTTATAACCTTCATTTTAGTGCATCATAGTTGATGCACTTAACTATTAACTATGATGCAGTAACTTATAATAAAGATGCACCAAAACTTATTAGTGCATTAAGGTTATAAGTTACTGCGTCACAATTATGATTTTAGTGCATTAAGGTTATAACTTACTGCATTACAGTTATAAAGTTACTGCATCACAATCATGATTTTAGTGCATTTAAGGTTATAACCTTGATTTTATTGCATCATAGTTGATGCACTGAACTATTAACTATGATGCAGTAACTTACCAATGGAGCATTAGTCCAATGGTTGGAGCACTTGTGCTTGAGTCAATTGACCCAAGATTAAGTCCCATCCTTGGCATTTGTTTCATATAGGTACCTACCTCCGCAAAACCTGTGGACACACTAGAGAGACTTTGTGGAATAAGAGCTTAGGGGTCCGAGTCTTGGCTCATGCTCACTCCAGTTGGTGCCCCACTAGGCCAGGAGAGTTGCCGAAGCTATTCCTTGTGGGGTGGACAATGGCTGGTGCCAAAAGGCACCCGGGGTCAGGGTGTTCCCGCCAATCTACACCTTTTGTGGAATGATGCAGTAACTTATAATAAAGATGCACCAAAACTTATTAGTGCATTAAGGTTATAAGTTACTGCATCACGGTTATAAATTTACTGCATCATAATCATGATTTTACTGCATTAAGGTTATAAATTACTGCATCACAATTATGATTGTGATGCAGTATTTTTATAACTGTGATGCAGTAATAAATTTTGGCGGGAATTTTTTTTTTTTTTTTTTGCCCAAAAAAAAAATTTTTTTTGGCGGGAAAAAAAAATTTTTTTTGGGGGGGGGGGCGGGGTGGGTGGGTGGGTGGGTGGGGTGGGGGTGACACATGGCATGGTGATGTGGCAAAGGTGACACATGTCACCTCCACATGCCTTCTCATTCTTTTCATTATAAGAAACTTTTCATTTTAACCCTACCCTATATATATATATATATATATATATATATATATATATATATATATATATATATATATATATATATATATATATATATATATATATATATATATGATGACAATTATAGCCAATGTGCTATATTATTATGAAGTTGAAGGAAGATGAAGTATGTTTGAGATATCGATTAGCCAATGTGCTAAGACGTGATATATATATTTGGTGATCGATATGTGAAGAAAAGTTAGTAACTATAATCATTTTCGGGTTTGCGGATTGTTCGGTAACTAGCAACATGGGTATTAGACTTGACTTTATTTTTTCTTTTTACACCAATTTCATAAATAATCCCATGCCTTATCCATACCCTTTATTCACCCTAAGCCTATCGTTATAACCCGAATAAAAGCCCTCTTTAGATGTTTACACCTGGTGCTTACGCCACGTCGGTGGAGTTTTGTTTCTTGTACAAGCCTATGGTAATATTTAGATCATGACTGAGCAATATGAGTGTACTATTCCTTAATATTATCCATCACAAATAAATTGAGTGTTGAGTGAATTATACTTCATTCTTTTTTCGTGAGGTGCTTAGCCATGTTATCAAGCGAGAAAATTTATAAGTGTGGGGGAGTTTGCGCTCATTTTTCGCTTATTTTTTATGTTTGTTAAAAAAAAAAAAAAAAAAAAAAAAAAAAAAAAAAAAAAAAAAAAAATTATTTTTATTTTTCTTTTTGTTTTGTCATTTATGTTTGTCTTTCATTTTTCTTTTCTTAGATTTGCTTGAGGGCAAGCAAAGTTTAAGTGTGGGGGAGTTTGATAACGCTCAAATTGTGCATGTTTTTAGTAGCGTTATCCGTGCTTTTATGTGTGTTATTTGGTTATAATCATATGCTTTTGATGCTTAATCGTACAAAAGTGCGTTTGCTAGTTCATTTGTAGCCAAGTACAGGAAAGTGGAGAAAAAGACGGAAAAAGAAGTAAAATACGAAGATTTCTCCATATACGAAGAGTTCCTGACAAAAGCAAGACTTGTGGAGTATATTCGAGAAGATAAAGTCATCAAGTTAGTGGTCCAAAGACTCAAGAATAAAGTTCAAGAAGGAAAACGAGAAAGAAATGAAGAAAAGAAGCTTAAACGAAGAAATATTGGAAGCCTCGTTGTTCCCGACACACCTTCACCATTTTGGCCATAACTTTTGCATACGGACTCCGTTTGACCTCCCGTTCGCGGCCACGGAAAGCTAAGAGAAAGATCTACAAATTTGGCTTTTGACCTTTTCTGTCAAAAAGTCGCAACCGGATCGGTTGGAGCCCAACCGAATCGGTTACTCCATGCTGACCTCCCCAAGTCATGTTTAATGCAATATTAAGTGCCATTAAGCCTCAAGTCCGATCATATGGCTCTAACAACTCCTAAACCTGCTACTTTATGACACTTTGTGCCCAAGAAACTTACTTGGTGGCTAAGGGTGGCTTCTACCTATAAATAAGACCATTTTTGGTTAGTTTTGTGTGTGTAATTCTTGCCTCCACTCTTAAGGACGAATTTCCACCAATTTATCTCTCCCAAAAGACCACAAACCTCTGCCATTTCCAGAAGTATGCTTGGTTAGAAGTTGTAGTTGATTGGAGGCTTGAAGGAGTGCTATAATCCTTCACCATTGCCTAATGTAATCTTACTTTGGGTAAATCCTTGTTACTTTTATTATGTTGAATGCTATAATTCATGTTTGGTTCTTTGGTTGTGTTGATTATGTGATACTTGTTTATTTCATATGAGAACTTGTGATAAAAGGATGTTTGGATAATTGTAGTGTTTGTTTGGAATATGTTGATAACATCATATTTGGTTGAATTGAAACTTGTTCTTGTTTATTATTTTGGTTGATCATTGTTGAGTTCAATGGACGAAAATATTCTTAACAATGGTTAGTTTCAATTCATTAGTGACAAATGATTTTGGTCTTGTACTTTGTGACGATTGTGCAAGAGAATTAATAAACATAATAAGTAAAGGTTTAATTTGGATTATGGCCGAAAGGAATCTTTTGAATATGTGTTCTCATTATCTTTCAAGTAAATGGAACTTTACAAATTAATAACATCAAAGTCTATGGCCGAAAGGGATTCTTTGTTGTTGTTGGTATAAGGCTCATGACATGACCACTTGATTGAGGCTTATGCACATTTGATTTATAAAACACTAAACTATTATTATAGGTTCTATCTTTGATAATATGTTTTCCAAACGAAACATCCTAATATCCTTGTGATCATTTGTCTAAACATGTATGTTCTTTGTGTGCTTGTTCTTAGTGGTTTGATCCGTGACAATCATAACCATGACCTTGATATGTGCTTGTTCTTATATTGATTTTCTTGTTGGTTTGATATGTGACAATCATAACCATCAACTTGTTACTTGCTTAAACAAACAAACGACACTTGAAGTGCAACCAAGTCTCTTGGGACGACCTTGATTTACCATATACTATACTACAACTTGAGTAGGGTATACTTGCCCGAATGTGTTCCTAGTTAACCGGTAATATTTGCATATAAATTTAAAACCTCGTGAAACACATCAAGTTTTTGGCGCCGCTGCCGGGGACTTGCGTTTGCATAACTATTAAGTTAACCCGAAAACAAAATTAATACACAACGGCTTCGTACTAATTAGTCTACATATATTTGACATATTACTATTATCACGAGCATATTTTATCATTTATATACATGCAACATTAAAACTTTTACGTAGTAATGCAAACTTATATTTTTGCATTTTACATGCATGCACATTATACCCAATACCCTTAATATTTGTATATATACTATTTAGCGTACACATGCTCCCTTCACAAGCAAGCATTAAATGCTATGTTTCACAACTTGGCAAAAATAGCCCCTAAGGTTCAAGTGTCGTTACAAAATAAGTCCTTGAGCATTAATTAAGTTTCACAACTTGGCAAAAACAGCCCCTGAGGTTCAAGTGTCATTGCAAAGTAAGTCCTTGAGCATTAATTGGTATCTTTAGCAATTTGGCAAAAATAGTCCCTAAGGTTTAAGTGTCGTTACAAAGTAAGTCCTTTGTAGCCGCGAAAATAGTCCCTAAAGTTTTAATTGTATTTGCAAAGCCGGTCCAAACAAATTTTCCGGTCATTCACCAGTTCCAAATTCACGTCTACAAAAGCAATCCCGCTGCATCGCGCGGGTTTTCCAACACTCGATTAAACTAATACACTAACACACCAATATATCTACTTAAACTAAAAATTGTATATTTTTACTCCTACTTTGTTATTTTTGGAAATAATACTAGATATAATAAATTGGAAATTTATGACACCCACTTTGCTAAATTAAATACCCGCTTTTACCACCGTGTCTAGATAATACACTACAAATTCAACTAACGCACACAAAATCTTACTATTCTTCTCATATAAATCCGATCCCCATACCTTAACCCATTTTTTTTAATCAAAGTCATACAAACTTTTGACTATGAATGTATAACATACTAGCTAATTTAATGAACCATTGGATCAATTCTCTTAGCCACCAACACAAATGTTGGGACTTCCTTTTGCCAACGTTGTAGCCGACCATATGCATGCTCAAGTCATCTCATTAGATTTATTTTATTAGCACATGTACTAAGGTATTATTTTATTCCTAAAACCATACTCTACATCTAATATAAAGCTAGCTTCTCATTTCATTTATTACAAGTTAGAAAACACACAAAAATCCTTATTTCCACTCTCTGGTTTCGACACACTATTTGCAACAAGAGAAAGGGTAGAAGCTTTGGTTCTTAGCATTGTTACATAACTTATAAGTTATAGGGCTAAGGTGTTTGCATAAATTAAGGGTTATAAGCTTCTTTGGGTTATTACATTAGATACTAGTGATCATATCACCTCATTACTTCAAGTAAGTCATCAAACTAAACATTCATAATCTTACGTTTCTTAATCATGAGATATCTCCTTTTCTAGAACTTAGTTTACATAAACATAAGTATCACCTTTGTACATGTTTGTAACTTTCTTAAATATATTAAGTTGGTAACTTAACTAGTTACTATGTCATAAACTTTCATTTTTATGAATAACTAAGTTTCATAACACTCTTGACAAAAATGTGGTAGGGCTAGAGTAGTTTTGAAGTGGTTGAAAGTAACTTTGAATGATTTAAAAACTAGAAAATACACTTTGAAATATGTTTATTGAAGCTGTCCCATTCTGTTAAATCTGGAAAAATCAGTAAGTTGGAAGTAATTTGAGTAGAAATATAGAAAATAGACTTAATAACGAAAACGGGGTCGCTTGAATGGGTTAAAACGGACACACAAAGAAGAAGATACGTTAAATTTAAGTTGGGTGACGGAAACTAATTTTCTGAAACAAATAAAGCTGTTAGACGACTTTCAAGAGATAAAATCGAGTACTAAAAGTTAACTAGAGTATCTGAAGTTCTAAAAATATGTTAGTATACTTGAATACGAAACCGGGGATATAAAGAACATAAGAAACGGAGCTAAAATGACCAAGATACATTGATTTAAAGTTACGACTAAGACAACTATTTTACCAGCCCAAAGTGTCAGGAGCAGTTTTGCGAGTGACCATGTCCAAGCCTGTTTTTCTCATAGATAAAGTCCTTTAAGGAAAAATAATAGCAGTCACAAAAGTGAAGTAGACATGCCCTAGTTTTCCGAAAGTCTAACCATTTGTCAAACGGATCTATAACGAATAAACTACAACCTCGTGAACTTGCCCAAAAACCACGAAAACAGCCTGAGTACCCAACTTCGAGGCCATTTTTATGTAGGATCGGATTCGATTGAGCTGAAGTTCAGTTCTATACTTTTGTAGACCTTGTTCCATACTCCCTAAATCCACTGAGTTGAATCCCAAATACTGAATAACCACCGTTTTATGACTAGTCTTCTAAGGTGACTTATCTATTTTGGCAACTTAGCGGAATATAAAAATTATCGTCGTAAAACCTGTTTTCTCGTAAATAACTTATAACGACAATAGTAACATGTAATAAAGTGCGCCGGTAAATTTTTCCTTGATACATATTAACGAGACCACTACAACTTAATTACGAGAAATACTTGTTGAGACATTTAAACAATAAATAACGACTAATAATAGAATTCATCGACGTAACTACATTTTTCACAACTAAACCTTTATGCAAACATGTACGGGTGATATGACCTTTTATAAAATTTCATACACGACATTATATGTCGAACCTAAGGCATATTAATTATTTAGGTTGCGGTTAAAGTCACCGAACCTCGATTTCCGTGCACATCATTCCAACTTGCATTACTCTACTCAAGGTGAGTTCTCGTAGCCTCACTTTTTACATGTTTTACCTTGGGGTGGAAATGGTACTCAATACTTTTCAAATGTTTTCATGCTATGAACTACTGTTTTACATGATTTTGGACATATATGTGTGATGATGCGATTATATGTTGTGACATGTTTGTTTTGTGAGTACATGACTGCGCAACTGTTAACTCTCTATTGAGGGCCCATAAGTTGAGGACACAATAGGCTCAGTTGGCACGTGACTGCGTAACTCTTAACTCTCTGTAGAGGGCCCACTTGATGATAGATCTATCGGGGTAGCTCCCCACATGGTATTGGATATATGTATGTTGGACACAATAGGCTCAGTTGGCGCGACACTATTACTATTTTTACTAAAGTGCTTGTAATTGGTATTCATGCTCACTATTGTTCTACGCTATATTATTCACAGCTTCGTGGTTTTACTTTTAAACCTACGAGCTCACCAACATTATGTTGACGTTTTTAGTACCATTTTCAGGTGATCATTATTAAGATATTTGAAGGCACGATTATTGGAGTCAAATCATTTGATACATCGCTACCATGTTTTCAAGACGACAAGATTTCAAACAAGACATGTTGCACTTTTAAATTTTTAAACGAGAAATGTTTTGTAAACTATTGTTGTAACAAATGTACGGTATGAATCTATGATGTTATGTGATGTGCCTTTCCCAGTTACATCTCATGTTTCCGCTTTTGACGGGGTGTGAAAGATGAAGAAAGACATAGCTGTCTACGTTAGCAAGTGCTTGACTTGCTCGAAGGTGAAGGCTGGACACCAGAAACCATCTAGTTTGTTACAACAACCAGAGATTCCTGAATGAAAGTGGGAAAGGATAACCATGGACGTCATTACAAAGTTTCCTAGGACTAGTAGTGGACACAATTCGATCTAGGTTATCGTAGACAGATTGACTAAGCCTGCACATTTTCTACCAATCTGATAGGATTACAAGATGGACAAATTGGCTAGACTTTACATAAATGAAATAGTAGCAAGACACAGTGTACCTATATCAATCATATCTGATCGTGATCGCCGTTCCACGTCCAACTTTTGGCAAGTATTGCAGAAGTCACTAGGAACACACTTAGATATGAGTACGACTTATCACCCATAGACCGATGGTCAGAGTGAGCATACTATACAAAACCTAGAAGATATGCTTAGGGTGTGTGCCATTGATTTTGGGGGAATTGGGATACTCACCTTCCGTTGGTCGAGTTCTCTTATAACAACAGTTACCATGCTAGCATAAAGATGGCACCATTCAAATCACTTTATGGGCGGAAGTGTCGCTCACCTATTGCTTGGGCGGAAGCTGGATAAAGTCAAATGATAGGACCAGAGATAGTGTTAGAGACCACTGAGAAGATCATTCAAATAAAGGATAGGCTCAAGGTTTCACGTGACCGTCATAAGAGCTATGCCGACAAACGACGGAGACCACTATAATTTGCGTTGGTGATCATGTACTACTCAAGGTGTCACCTTGGAAAGGTTTTGTACGATTTGGAAAGAAGGGAAAGTTAACACCCAGATATGTAGGACCTTTTGAGATCACTGAAGTAATCGGTACGGTAGATTATCAACTGAGAATACCTCAAGAACTAAGTAGCGTTCATGATACGTTTCACGTGTCGAACCTTAAGAAGTGTCTTACTGATCATACCTTACACGTACCATTGGGAGAGATTCGGATAGATCCTAAGTTACACTTTCTAGAGAAACATGTTGAGATTTTAGAGCGTGATATCAAGAAGTTCAAACGTAGCAAGATACCAATAGTTAAAGTCCGTTGGGACTCAAAGCATGGACATGAGTTTATTTGGGAACGAGAGGATCAGATGAGACATAAGTACCCACACATGTTTGACAATTGTACTACAAAATTCTCTTAACGGGGATAGACTATAACAACCCGCAATTTTGAGGTCCTTACTCAACCTTAAACTCAAAATTATCTATTTTGGAAGTTTACATAATTATTTTTACGTGTAGTTGTTAACTTTAATCGCGTAAACAGTGTTGGTTGTTATTTCCCAGAATAGGGTAAGATAATCAAAGGCAGTAGCAATACCACTAGGTAGTTACCGGATATCACTTGGAATCGTGTGATCACTTTCCAATGTAAACTATTCGACCATATGCCAGGGTTACACGAATATCTACTTGGGATAAGACCAAATATTGGTTATTGAATTAGGCACAATCAACAACCCTTGCGCTTATAAGTGTTTAAGCCTTTTGTTTGTTTCTGATGGTAATAGTATATTTCTCAGTGTATTCATACTGATGAAAACCATCTCTATTTATAGTAGAGAAAACTCACTCCTAGTCAATGGACATTATGAATGATTAGCTGCCAATTAATCACCCATAATAAGCCTCCATTATCATAGGAATAGTGGTTACATGACCAATTAAACGTGGTCATAAAACAGTCATAACAGCCAATTGAATGAATCAAAGCTGTTACAAACTGCAACACTACCAGTAGGAACCATTACACTAGTAGTAGGAACCACAACACTACTAGTAGGAACCATCTGTTACTACACTAACAGTAGTAACCAATATACTAGCAGCAGGAACCATAATACTACCAGTAGGAACCATCAGTTAACACACTAGCAGTGGTAACCAATACACTAGCAGTGGAAACCACTATTGAGTTAAGGTGTTCAGGGACCTCATGGGTGTACACTCCGTACCTCCTTACCCAAAACCAGATGTAAACTAATCCCACAAGTGCACTAAATTTTGCAATAATCCTCCCCAAATTTAGTTCACTTCCTTTGCATGAAAAACAAACATCAAACAAAAGTGCATAAACGAAAATATCCTGAGGATTGAATTTCCATCTTAGTACATTACACGTTCAAATATTCAAGAATCAGAGTGTACTAAGAATTGAACCCTTCAACCCATTTGAATACCTGAAGATAAAATACACACAAGTTTTCAAACACTTAGCAGCTCTTGACACTATACAAGCCATGTGTCCATATCCAAATTTATAAATGTTGTAAGACCCAAAAGTCCAAAGCTCCCTGAAGCAGCAAAACTCTAACATTCACATAGATGGTTCCTCTTTATTCATGCTCCTGCCAAGAACTTTTTCAACGAAAATTAACCATTAAGAAGTAAAGACTTCATCCTCCTTTTTTAGCAGGTTCTAAGCACAACCTTGGGATGTAAATAAAACATGTGCTCCAGTTCACTGAATGTTCAGCTTTCCATATTGAACTTAGCTCCTAAGTTTCCTCAGGGGGAGTTGGTTGTCCTAGCATTCAGTGACTAAGTTGACTTAAACCCATCCCTTTAGCAGACTTTATAACCAAGTCTCTAGCCAAACCCTTCATCAAGTGATCAGCTAAATTTTGTTGAGATCTAACAAACTCTATAGATACCACTCCATTCATGATAAGCTCATGAATCATGCTATGTCTGACACCTAAGTGTCTAGACTTCCCATTGTACATCTGGCTATAAGCCTTTGCCAATGTAGCTGCACTATCACAACAGATAGAAATAGGTGCTATAGGTTTAGGCCACAATGGAATCTCAAGAAGCAAGTTTTCAACCATTCAGCTTCTTTGCCAGCAGCTGCTAAAGCCACAAATTCAGATTCCATTGTTGAACTGGTGATGCAAGTTTGCTTCTTGGATGCCCAAGAAATTGCACCTCCACCAAGTAGGAATACCCAACTACTGGTAGACGAATTGTCTTCAGTGTTACTAATCCAACTTGCATTGAAGGATAACCAGTATATGAGAGACTATAATCCATAGTTCTCTTCAGATACTTCAGTACCCTCTGAACAACTTGCCAGTGATGAGCACTAGGATTGCTAGTATACCTGCTCAGTTTACCCACTACAAAAGAAATATTAGGTCTTGTACAAGTCATGGCATACATCAGGCAGCCAATTACCCTAGAATACTCAAGTTGAGATACAGCCTTGCCATAATTAGGCATCAGCTTCTCACAAGTATCCATAGGTGTACTCACTGGAGAACAATCAAAGTAATTGAATTTCCTTAACACCTTCTTAATATAATGATACTGAGAGATAAAAATTCTTTTACTTTCATGTTTAATCCTTATACCAAGTATAACATCAGCCTCCCCCATGTCCTTCATTGAGAACCTTGATGACAAAAATTCCTTTGCCAGGTCAACCTGATTTTGGTCAGTGCCAAAGATCAACATGTCATCAACATATAGAAAAATGATGACTCCTTTACCAGATTCATCAAATTTGCTATATACACATTTGTTAGACTGGTTAAGTACATAACCACTAGACAAAACACTTCATTAAATTTTTGATGCCATTACTTAGGTGCCTGCTTCAGTCCATAAAGAGACTTAATCAGTTTACACACCATGTTTTCATTGCCAGGCAAGATGAAGCCCTGAGGTTGGTTCATATAAACCTCCTCATCCAGTTCATTAAACAAGAAAGCTATTTTCACATCCATCTGATGAATAACCAGATTGTGAATAGATGCCAAAGCAATCAGCAGTCTTATGGTACTGATACGAGCTACAGGGGCATAAGTATCAAAATAGTCTATTCCTGACTTTTGTTTAAAGCCCAGAATGACTAGTTTAGCCTTGAACTTTTCAATAGTTCCATCTACCTTCATTTTATTTTTGAAAATCCATTTGCAACCAAGAGGCTTGCAACCAGGAGGTAGATCAACCAACACCAAAGTGTTGTTTCCCATGATGGAATCCATCTCATCATTGATTGCTTCTTTCTAGAAAGCAATATCTGGGACTTCATTGCTTCTTCAAATGTTTTGGGATCATCCTCAACATGAAGCAATAGGATAATTGGTCAGAGACCTCATCCCTAGTTCCTTTAATTAAGTATAATTGAAACTCAGGTCCAAATGACTTTGGAGTCCTGACCCTTTTGCTCTTTCTGAGCACAGGTCCAGGTTGTTGAACCACAACCTCATCAGGGACCACTGATGGTTCTTCATCAGGGACCTCTGATACACCAGTGTCATGAGTTCCCTTAGGAATTCTCTGACTTGGTCTAGGGACTGATGAGAATCTATTCTCATCAAACATTGCATCCTTTGACTCAATTATATAGTTAATTGAAACATATTCATTAGGTTCAATAACATAGAACCTAAAAGCCTTGGAATGCTCATCATATCCACCAAAGATGCAGTCAATGCCTCTTTTTCCCAAAGTTTTCAGCTTTGGATCATGGATTCTTACAACAGCCCTACAACCCCAGACCCTGAGATAATTCTGGTTGGGTTTCCTTTTAGTCCAGAGTTCATAAGGGGTAACCTTGTTCCTTTTGTTGGGAACCCAATTTAATAAATAGCAAGCTGTCAACATAGCTTCACCCCAGAACCCTTGACTCAGTCCTGAAGAGGACAACATGGAATTAACCATCTCCTTTAGCACCCTGTTTTTCCTTTCAGAAATACCATTTTGTTGAGGAGTATAGGGAGCAGTCGTTTCATAGATTATACCAACAGACTGAAAATACAGAGTATCCATGTACTCACCTCCCCTATCAGTCCTTAATCTTTTGATCAAGGACCCAAGTTGCAATTCAACTTCAGTTTTAAATACTTTGAATTTATCTAATGCTTCATCCTTAGTATGTAATAGATAGACATAACAAAACCTAGAAGCATCATCAATAAATGTCACAAAGTACTTCTTATTCCCCAAAGAAGGAGTTGCATGCAAATCACACAGGTCACTGTGTATTAGCTCCAAGACCTTAGTTTCACGACTACCCTGAAAAGGTTTCTTGGTTATCTTGGTCAACATGCAAGTTTTACACTTTTCAGTGTCCATGTCAAATGTTAGGATTAACCCTTCCTTTGACAAATCTTGCATTCTTTTATAGTGTACACGGCCAAGTCTAGTATGCCAAAGGGTAGAGTCAGTCAGGTCAGTGGTGGTCACAAAGGTTGATTTAACACTATCAGTGACAATATTAAGCATGAACATTTGATTACATAAATAGCCAAAACCAATAAACACACCATGTTTAGACAAGACAAATTTATCAGATTCAATAACTTGTTTATATCCATGATTATTCAAAATACTATACTACTTGAAACCAAGTTCTTCCTTATATCAGGAACATGAATAACATTAAACAAAGTTACAATCTTTACAGAACTAAATTTAAGATCTACACAACTACGACCATGCACCAAGGCTGTTGACTCATTTCCCATGTGAACAATAGAACCATCATTTAGTGACTCATAAGTCTTGAATCAACTTCTATCTTTGCACACATGAACTGTTGCATCAGAGTCAACCCACCACGCAACATCATCATCCTTTCAGTGAGTTGGTAGAACCACCACTCCCTGAACCATTAGTGCCTGATCCATTGGCTTTATCACCAACCTTAACACCTTTGCAATCCCTTTTAAAGTGACCAATTTTGCCACATTTCCAACAAGTAGGTGTTGCCTTCTTGTGAGGATCTGACCTTATGTTATCATGATGTTTACGTTTTCCTTTGTTGTCATTATACCTGGTGGAGTTGTTATGCTCCACCATATTGACAACAGATGGTCCAGTAGCATTGCTACTTTTTGGCTTGTCATTATCCTGCACCCTGAGAGATTCCTCAATGTGCTGCCCAACTCAACCAGAGTTAATTCCTCCTTCTTATGTTTCAAAGTATGCTTGAAAACTTTCCAAGAAGGAGGGAATTTATCAATGACACAAGAGACTGAAATAGCCTCATCCATGTGTATATTGTGTTGTGTAAACCTTCCAAGTATACCAAGAAGTTCATTGTATTGTTCCATAGCTTGTCTTGAATCAGTCATTTTGTAATTTGTGAAATTACTTACAAGGAACTTATTACTTGAAGCATCCTCAGCCATATATTTGGATCCAAGGAATCCCATAGTTCTTTGGAAGATTCAAAGTTCTGAGAAATGTCAAACAAAGAATCAGACATACCATTGAGAATTAAACCTCTACAAATGTAGTCATCATTCTCCCACTTTCTTCTCCTCCTGATCTGCTCCACAGTAGCATCATCCCCATGATCAGGAATAGGAGTAGTTAGCACATACCCCATACTCATGCTGGAAAGCAAGAAGTGCATCTTCTTCTGCCATCTCTTGAAGTCCACCCCTTCAAACTTATCAAGTTTGGCAAAGTTTGAAGCCAAGTGTTTCATTGCAGCAGCAACCATTGATTATCACAGATAGTTTACTTTGATTGTTGGTTGTTATTTCCCAGAATAGGGTAAGATAATCAAAGGCAGTAGCAATACCACTAGGTGGAACCGGATATCACTTGGAATTGTGTGTTCACTTTCCAAAGTAAACTATTCGACCCTATGCATGGGTTACACGAATATCTACTTGGGATAAGACCAAATGTTGGTTATTGAATTAGGCACAATCAACAACCCTTGCGCTTATAAGTGTTTAAGCAGTTTGTTTGTTTCTGCTGGTAATAATATATATCTCAGTGTATTCATACTGATGAAAACCATCTCTATTTATAGTAGAGAAAACTCATTCCTAATCAATGGAAATTATGAATGATTAACGGCCAATTAATCACCCATAATACGCCTCCATTATCATAGGAATAGTGGTTACATGACCAATTAAACGTGGTCATAAAACAGCCATAATAGCCAATTGAATGAATCAAAGCTGTTACAAATTTATCAAGGCAACACTACCAGTAGGAACCATTACACTAGCAGTAGGAACCACAACACTACTAGTAAGAACCATCAGTTACTACACTAACAGTAGTAACCAATATACTAGCAGCAGGAACCATAACACTACCAGTAGGAACCATCAGTTAACACACTAGCAGTGGTAACCAATACACTAGCAGTGGAAACCACTATTGAGTCAGGGTGTTCAGGGACCACATGGGTGTACACTCAGTACCTCCTTACCCAAAACCAGGTGTGAACTAATCCCACAAGTGCACTAAATTTTCCAACAAACAGGAATATGGCATTTAACGTAAACCAACATTAAATAAAGTTAAGTCTACATGAAATATATGCCATATGACTATTTCAATCACATTTTCTAAGTTTGCACTTTCTATTTTTCAAGTTTCATAAACACTATTATTACGCGTTTTAATATTTACATGCATGCAATACATACCCAATACCCTCATCACCTTTACCAATACCCTAAATACCTATACACTATCAAATTTACTCACTTTCTCTTTCATTTATATATAAAAACAGCCGCCTCATTTTATTATACAAAACATATCATAAATATCTCAACGAATATTTATTTTGACTCAAAAGTCTTACATAATCTAGCTAGATATCAAATCTTCACATTTTTCTTTTTCTTTCTCCTTTACCTCACGCCACCATCAACTTTACCATTCCTCCCTTACTCCTCATTAATGTTATTGTCCAAATGTTCCTTGACTTTTCACAAATACTTGCTTACTTTTCTTTTATATAAGACATTTAACATGTTATCTCATTTCATCTCATCAAAACTAAACACCAACACTCTCCATTGTTCTCTCCATATATATAAAGTAGCAAACACATGGAAAAAAATAGAGGTTTCACATTTGGTTTTGGTTATTGGATGCTTATTAAGTGCTTATAAGGCTAAGGGTTATTAGTGTGGTCACTCTTGGGTTTTAGCTAGAATACTTGGGTTCTTGTGTTCACCTCTTTGCATTCACCACACTTCTTGAAGTAAGTGATGCGCGTACGAAGCGCGTTCGGGGTCAAAGGAACTTTCTTTTCGTCGAGCAAGTTTTTCAACACCCTAGGCAGTGAAACTAATCATTGTAGTGTAGTATTGGGTAAGCCTCGGGTATTGATATCGGGAATAAGAATGCTAGCAAGAAGTGTATTACACTAAGGCGGGGTTGAGGATGATTATTTTTTATATTTTTTAGAAAGCTAAGGGTAAAATCTCGAGGCCTGGATTTGAGGGGTGGTACTTCTACCTATTACTCTACTATTCTAATTATCTAATTCTACGGGTAGTCAATGTCTTTTTTATGTGTGCTCGTATGATGATTAAAAATGTGTTTACCTAGATACTATTACTCCCTAGTTATCTTTTATTGATGGTTGAATTGTCACATCCTTATTGTTAATGCTTTGTGTTTTCGAAGGTAATAGGGAACGCTTACGCCCTAACTCTTTGAGAATACCTTTAGGTTATTGTCTACGAAGTCCTCTAGATGATTCATAAATTAAGTTTAAGGTTATCTTTGGATATTTATAAACTAATGTTCCCAAAAATTACTCAAGCATTTAAACACAACGATAGCCTAGTGCACTCTTAAGCCATTTACAATTAAGATAAGATACAACCAATCAATAATTAACAACTAGGTTTCATAGATCTAAGCAAACACACAAGAAATTTAGCCGGACATGTTAAACAAGCAAGCATACACACATTCAATGGAAGACATAATGAAATTAATGGAATAAAACACTTATCTTGATGAGTAAAATAGGGTTTGGGGCCCTAAGATACTGTCCAAGTCAGACTACAAACGTTTAGGGTTTTCACTCCACAAGTCTACCTCTTGAAAACTGAAAAATTCGATTTCTATATATAATTTTACACTTGAGAACGCGTTGCCTTATAGGTGGGACGCCGTCAGATCGCCGTCATTAGGGTTTTCATCTTGGCCAAGTTATTGTTAGGACGACGTCACGTTGTAGTTGTGACGCCGTCGAGCTTCAGTAGGGACATTGTCTGATTCTGGATCTGGGATGTCTGAGATGAAAAGTCTTAGTGACGCCCTTCCTCTTCAAAGCCTGACGCCGTCAGGTGCATTTTAGCAAAAAGTATACTGAGTCGTCAGGTGTATTTTAATTAAATCCGTAGAGAGGGACGGCGTCGCCCTTTAGTTGGGACGCCGTCAGCTTCAGTTTCAGTAGCTTGAGTGTCTTCGATCTTGACTTAGCCATTTTCTTCATATATTCACCCTTTTTCGTCCAAATATGCATCATTCCAGCATTTTGCTTCCAAGAGACCTAAAAAGTGAAAAGGAACAAAATTAATCGGTAACAGATATAAAAGTGGGCGATTAAGGGCTTACATGACCCCTTAAAAGTGTACGTTTTAAATCCTTATCAAATATCCCTACGCTTGGTATTTGCTTGCCCTCAAGAAAATGTGATTTTGACCAATCAATTTATAAGTTAGGGGGCATGAAGCATTGGTTTAACAAAATTCACAACAAGTAAAAGCACCGCAATAGCCATAACAATCACGACAATTATATACTAGCACCTCACAAGGGGTGTTTAGATTCTCTCATCTCTCGGGTGTATATGAAATATAGTAAATGAAAATGGAAGATAAACACTCATTACCTGGTCATATTCATAGATTACCATAGGCTTGAGACTAGATCAAACCTCCATCGCTTTGGTGTAAGCACATAGGAACAACTATCTAAAAGGTCTTTTCAAGGGTTGTAACGTTAGGCTTACGGTAGGGAAACAAAGGGTTTGGTTGGATAGGCGATTTAGTGGTGGCAAATCAAAACTCTTATGTTACAAGCATGAAAAGCATGGCGTTGCTAAGCCAAGACTCGACTCACAAACTCTAGATAACTTGAAACAAACATACATAAATTGAAAAACATATAGATAGATATAGGATGGTAGCCCGTATGGTTTTTTTTTCCTTCATTTTTTTCACACTCTATTTTTTGATTTATTTTTTTAATTTTTAATTTTTCATTATCTTTTTTGGCATACAAATTTACTCTACCATCCTTTACGATAAGATCAAAATATAAGGGATTTATAGGAGCATCCAAACACTTGAGTTTTTATTACTCTAACACTAATTTGACCCGATTTGAAAAGATCAAAACACTTGGAGTATTGATTACGTAAATAAAGGGAATTTGAATTTAACGTTCTTTCCCGTCACTCCATAAAATTTTACTTTACCCATGAGTCCCAATCATCCCAAAACTGTGTACAAAAGATATGACTCGACTTAGCAACCATGCAAGTAACTAGATAATTGAACTAAGGGTTTAGTAGTGATAACAATAATGCACTAAAAGTGAGTGCATACAAGGTAGGCTAAGGCGATTTGGGTGTACATTTGGGGGTGGATTGTAAACAATACTCTTCATAGATATTCCGGAAAACCAAAACATCACGAGAACCGTGAAAAGGATAGGCTCTGAGGGGTTAACTAGGGGTATCGTGTACTAAAAATGAGTACATCGCAAGGGTGTGGGGTAATTACTCAACTGATGTGGAAGAAGTAATTATAATACGGGTTTCAAACAAGGGTTTTCCTAATGCCTCTTATCATTTAGTTATTCCTAACTACACAAGTGTAGTCTCACTAGCGATCTCGGAATGCATCACAAAACAAGTTCTAGAATCTATTATACTACCGGTACACTCTCTAAGCATTAAAGGTGAATGCTTTTATTCCTAAAGATTTAGGGGCGAACCTCACATTTTTGGGGTGGAATTTGAGTGGTAAATGGTTTTTGTGCTAGTCATATAACTCCTATCCATGAGACGCTTTATTAAGACTAAAGTCCCACTCGTACATGTCATAAAAAAATTTAAATTTGGTGCTAAAATTTCCCTAACCGATATCTCTCATGGCTTATGACACAAATGAGCTAGGACAAGACAAATAATCAAGAATAAACATAGTTTCAAAGTTCCCGTTTTATTCTCCACCCCTACACTTAAACTGAACATTGTCCCCAATATTACACGAAAGTATCAAAGTTATGATAAAGGAAGCTAAGTAAAAGAGAAAGAAACTAGTACTCCCCTAATTAGCTCGGTAGGATCTGTGTGAAGTAGTGGTTAAATTCTTTCCTAAGAAGAATGTATACGTGATAAGCTCCATCCAATGTTGAGTTTCTTCTTCTTGCCAAATATAACATGCACACTTTAAGAAAATAGACGAAACCTTCACGTAAAATCGGCGGTAAAACTATATATGACATGACTAAACTAGGATATAATGCTTGTGGAATGGATGTTTGCAGATTTTCTGGAAAATTAAGACCTGAGAAATTCCAAGAATTTATAAGTAGCACAAAAAAGGAGAAAATTATATAAGTTGTTTCTGCTAGACCTGACGTCGTTAGGTTCTAATCCTGACGCCGTCGGGTTATCATGAGAAATTGGTCTGCTGCGTTATCCTGGAAAAATTCTGGAAAAATTACACCTTTAGAATCTGGAAAAATTCTTGCAAAACATCCATTGTGACTCGTACAGGAATTTAACTCTAACAAACACACATATACATCAATTTCACTAGTTGTAATTCTCATGTTCACGTTCTTTTAAAAACGTGTGTAATCTTCCCTACACTTATCTTATTGTAAAATACTTTTATATGTAATTAAGACGAGGTTAAAGACAAAATAAAGCATTTTTACAAATTCAAACATGAGAATAAACAACAATGAAAAAGATATATGACACACAAACAAGCAAACAAGCAAACAATTAAGCATGGGTTGCCTCCCACGAAGCGCTTTTCTTTATTTATGAGTCTTGTAGCTAGACTAGAAGTCGTGCTCCTACGTGACTTCATTGTCGTCACCTTCTTCCTCACGACGATCTCTATTGGGGCTTTCCATGTTATAGTAATGCCCTATTATGCATTTTTCTAAAAAATCATCTTCCCCCCAATCGGTTCTATATTGTGATCCCAATTTCAAAGAATCCTTATAGAACCCAAAAATCTTATTCATCAAATAATCTACTCCTTTCTCCTTATCCTCCTCATTCCTATAGTAGACCGATAGCTTAAGTTCTTTTTCATCATTGGATAGTTATGAAAATTTCTCAATCTTAAATGGCATTTGGTAAGCTACGTCATCGGTCTCATCCTTGAATATAACTATTCCTACCGATGGATCATAAGTCATCCCGGTGTTTTCTATGAAAGGCTTTCCTAGAATAATGTGAGACAAGCTAGGATCTATGGCCGTACTGATATCCTCCACAATTATGAAATCCGTAGGGTACGTGAAACTACCTACATAGACAGGCAATCCCTTAACTCTACCAAGAAAATTACAACTAACTCTACGATCATCGGGGTCTTGCCTATTTGGGATAGGTTTCTTCATTACCCAATTATAATAGGTGCTAGTCATGATGCTTATTGGGGATTTGCGATCAATGTAGGCCTTTGCCACGAAAATATGTCCTATGCAACATGGTATATTGAGATTCCAAGTATTTCCAAATTTGATCGGAGGGATTTCCTAATATACATGTGACAAAGGTCGCGCACTAAGTGTGGGTGGCGAGAGAGTTCCTCTTCCGTGGGAAACTTATTGAAGTATTCATCACCTACTTTGTCTACTTCATTGGTTGATTCTTCCTTAGGAGTTTCACTAACCTCAAGCATAGTCTCATGGTTCGCTTCGTCACTAGTCCTATTTGGTTTCACTAAGGTGATGGTATTGACGAATTGAACGTGCTTGGATAATTTACTTGGGTCCTTAATTTTTACACCGGAAGCTTCGGGAGAAGGAATCGAGATGGCATTAACCTTTTTGGTTGTCTTCCTATCACTATTGGTCATGGCTTTCAAAAGGTTATCTATCTTCCTATCCATCTAGGCTTGTTGTTGGTTAAAGCGATCCGAAAGCTTGGCTATTTGAGCTTCTTGGGATGCAACTAGGTGTTGCAACATCCCTTCTATGTTTTGTTGGCTAGGGCCGTGGGACCATGGGAATCATTAGAAGTGAATACTTTGGTTTGTCCCCAATTGTAGTCAGGTTTGCCCCTCCATGCTTCTCGGGTCATTGAAAGTCCTAGGTCTGGGTGTTATAGAGAATCTCCCTCCCATTCCATTGGTACGCGAGGAAGCATATTCAACGAAAGCTTGTTCGGGGAGTCTCGTGCAAGTACGAGTGTCATGAGGACCACTACATAGCTCACACAAGGAAGAGACTTTGTTCACGAGACTTAGGATTCTCGTAGGAGCTCATTAGGAATTTGACTTGATCTTCAAGTTCGAGCATCCTATGATTGGAAGATTGTGAGTCAATAGGAGGCAAGGAGATTGCCTTGACGGTTTTAGGCAACTCACGGGGGTCATTCCAACTTTCGTTGACATAGAGGGCAAGGTCCACTATTGTACCCCACGATTCTTCCACAGTAAGATCACTAAGTTTGCCAACGGCCGCTTGGTCGATGGATTGCTTAGTTGAGAAGTGGATATGATGGTAAAAGATTTGGACTCGAAGCCAAAGATCGATGCCGTGATGAGGGACTTTATGGAGCAAGTCCTTGAATCAAGTCCATGCCTCGCAGAGAGGTTTACCTTGACGTTGTTGGAACATCAAGATTTCATTCCTAAGTTTGGTAGTTCTCCTCAGTGGGAAAAGTTGGGCTAGTACTTGAGATGCTGATTAGGATCTTCGGAACGAAGTCCATGGAATGCACATCTGTTTTGCACCAACCGGATGGTGTCAGATCGCATGGTCGTAGTTTGAGCTTGATCGGGGAGCTCAATGGTGTTTGGCTCGGTCTAGAGTATTTACCAAGAGTACGGCCTCTTGGCTGGTCAATTGGTGGTGGGTCGATGGGAATTGGGTAATCACCTTCCATGATGAAAAGTGATGGGATTACTAACAAAGTCACGAAGAAGGGGGGTAGACTACAAGGATGCTAAAAATGAGAAAAAAATCTCACTCGATAGGAATCAAGCAAAGGAACCTAAACGAGATAGAATTCTAACTAGCTATTCTATTCCCTGGCAGCGGCGCCAAAAACTTGATACGTGTACGAAGCGCGTTCGGGGTCAAAGGAACTTCCTTTTCGTCAAGCAAGTTTTTCAACACCCTAGGAAGTGAACCTAATCGTTGTAGTGTAGTATTAGGTAAGCCTCGGGTATTGATATCATTCTCTAGGGGAATAGGAATGCTAGTGAGAAGTGTACTATGCTAAGGATGGGGTTGAGGATGATTATTTTTTATCTTTTTATATTTTTTAGAAATCTAAGGGTAAAATCTCAGGGGTTGGATTTGGGGGGTGGTACTTCTACCGATTACTCTACTATTCTAATTATCTAATTCTATGGGTAGTCAATGTCTTTTTGATGTGTGCTCCATGATGATTAAAAATGTGTTTACCTAGATACTATTACTACCTAATTATCTTTTATTGATGGTTGAATTGTCACGTCCTTATTCTTAACGGGTTTTCTTTTCTAAGGTCGTAGGGAAAGCTTACGCCCTAACTCTTGGAGAATAACTTTAGGTTATTGTCTACGAAGTCCTGTAGATGATTCATAAACTAACTTTAAGGTTATCTTTGGATATTTAGACTACGAAATCCTCTAAGTGATTTATAAACTAATGTTCACAAAGATTACTCAAGTATTTAAACACAACGATAGCCTAGTGCACTCCTAAGCCATTTACAATTAAGATAAGAGACAACCAATCAATAATTAACAACTAGGTTTCATAGATCTAAGCAAACACACAAGAAATTTAGCCGGACAAGTTAAACAAGCAAGCATACACACATTCAATGGAAGAAATTATGAAATTAATGGAATAAAACACTTATCTTGATGAGTAAAATAGGGTTTGGGACCCTAAGATACTGTCCAAGTTGGACTACAAACGTTTAGGGCTTTTACTCTACAAGTCTACCTTTTAAAAACGAAAAAATTCGATTTCTATATATAATTTTACACTTGCGACGGCGTCGCCTTATAGGTGGGATGCAGTCAGATCGCCGTCATTAGGGTTTTCGTCTTGGCCAAGTTATCATTGGGACGGCGTCACGTTGTAGTTGTGACAGCGTCAGGCTTCCAAGGGACCTCGTCTGCTTCTGGATCTGGGCCGTCTGAGATGAAAAGCCTTAGTGACACCCTTCCTGTTCAAAGCCTGACGCCGTCAGGTGTATTTTAGAAAAAAGTCTATTGAGTCGTCAGGAGTATTTTAATTAAATCCAAAGAGAGGGATGGCGTCGCCCTTTAGTTGGGATGCCGTCAGCTTCAGTTTCAGCAGCTTGAGTGTCTTCGATCTTGACTTAGCCATTTTCTTCATATATTCACTCCTTTTCGTCCAAATATGCATCATTCCAAGAGACCTAAAAAGTGAAAAAGAATGAAATTAAGTAGTAACGGATATAAAAGTGGGCGATTAAGGGCTTACATGACCCATTAAAAGTGTACGTTTTAAATCCTTATCAGTAAGCATCATTTCTACCTGTTCTTAGACATCTCATACACATATTACATATATATGTTTTAGTTTTAGCTATTATACACTTGTGGTGTTGAGATTTTTCTTAGAAACATTGAAACAAAAACATACTCTTACTGTCCTAAATAAGTTAATGGATGTTGAGCCTAACCATCCCCTAAAGAAGTTAATGGATGATTACGGAGATTCTAGCAGACCTGCCATTGTTGTTAAGTCTAAAGCTGCCAATGAGAAATTACTAAGGGGGAGTATATTAAATTCGGAATTTAGTATTGATGCTTTGCCCACCCAATATGTTATTACTTCCTCCATATCGGTCACACCAGAACATGAAACAGGAGCCTAATCTGATTCTACTGATGGATTTCAACTTCATTTTGTTGGCCTTCCTATCAGGTTTGTTATTTCTTTAGGTTCCTCGCATCATGGTAGTTCTTAGTATGTTATGGTTAATTGATTGATTTTTTTATTTAGATCTCTTGTTCCAGTAATGACGGATGCTACCACTCCCACTGTTACTTTCTATTGCCGCTTCCTTGGCTACAATCGAGAAAAGAAAGGGGAAGGTTTCTGATCCTTCTTCATTCCTTAACGTTTCTCATCCTGCTATTGGTACGCTTCCTGATACCAGTGGTTTCTCCAGCCTCTTTGGTAGTGATTTTTTAATTGAGGATATCTATGCTGCAATTGGTGTGGATTCCAGCCATTTTCTTGATACCTATGTTCCGAGGTGGAGCGTTACTAGAGGCTCTTACTCAGTGAACCTATTGAGTGTCGGGATATGGTTGATGTGTTTGCTCCTCCTGCCTTTTTTTGCTTCAGTTCACGACATGGATCATGATAAATTGTTTGCGGAATTTAACGTTGGGTTTGCTTGCCAGACGTATTTAGGCGCTGAAGTGAGAATGCGTACTGAGTATAATATTAGGTAGAAGAGGCGTTTATCTGCGAAGTGTGATCATCAAGCTAGTTTGTTGAGGGAGAAGGATGGAGAGATTGCAGAGCTGAAGGTTGAGGCCGTGAAGGCAATTCGTCTTTGAAGCCGGGTTTCTGCTTTGGAGGCTTCTAAGAGTTCCCGTGCTGCTGAAGTGCAATCTTTGAAGGAGTTGAACTCTATTCTTGAAAGAGAACGAGATTCTCTTAATGCGAAGATAGCGGATCTTCGATCTTCTGCGGAAGGTAGGGAACGTGATCGTTCAAATTTAAAAGCTGAGGTCACTGCGGTTAAGTCTCAGAATGATCATCTTGTTGGTCATGTATGTATTGTGGGTGTTTTGGTCATTATTTTTCTCCCCCTTTCTTTTATCTTATTTGTTGTATGTTCTCTTTTGTTGTAGGTACATACATTGGAGGCTTCATGTTTTGAGCTCTGTAGTAAAGCCTCAAGTTTTGAGGTTTTGAAAGAAGAATTTTATAGAATTCAGGATGCTCAGATGGATTAAGTTATAGGTAAAGTGGCCAAGCTAGATGCCGACCTTACAGCGTTGGCCCTTCATCTTAATGATGAATTCTATCATCGCCTGCTTACCATTATATCTGGTTGCCGATGGTTGTTGACATATGGTATTAAGCTTTCCATTGTCAGATGTTTAAATTCGCACGAGTATCTTACAACTTTGTGGATAGCTTTTAGCCGTGCCGTTAAGCAAGGGATGTAGGAATGTTTAGTGTCTGGCATTCATCATGGCAAGGAAAATAAGGAACTTGCGGATATTGACGTGCATAACCCCTCGGCAGAAGCAGATTACCATTCCGCGTTGCGAACACTTAGCGACGTGGAATTACCTTTTCTAGCTGCTCTTAAGGCTCACAAGGATGCCATTATGAGTCTTCTTCTTCGCCTTGAAGGTCCCCTTGCGGAGGTTCTCGGGATGGCTTACTTGCGGCCTGATTTGGAGCAACTTGTTATTCCTATCCATGATGGTAAGAATAACACTATTATTGGTGATACCTCATTATCCTTTTCTTTAGATGTTGCACAACAAAGAGTTGAGAGTCTTAGGGAAAATCTAGCTGCACATCGGTCTGCGCTTGTGGATGTTTATAATCCGTTGGTGAATCCCTTGTTTGTCAGAAACCTGATGGGTGTGGAAACTTTTCCGAGTAATGAGACAGTCATTGCCACTACTTTTTGTTTGTCAAAAACCATTGTTTCCACTGTGCCTACGAAACTTATTTCGACCGATGATTAGGAAGTTGTGGATATTGGTGTTCAAGATAGCAGCGGAGCTAATCAGGGCCCTAGAGGGGGTGAAGTTTCTTCTATTGTGTTTGAGAAAGAAGAAATTGAGACCACTCCAAAACAAGACCTTGTACATTAGTTTTCTTGTGCCGCGACCATGTGGGTCTTTTTTATATTGGTTGTTTGTAATTGGACATTATTTATGGTGCGTAACCATGTTTTTAAATGTGCCATGGTTGTGTGCAACCTTTTTTTATACGACTCTTTGCACTTCTATTTTAACTTTTGCTTCGCTATTATTTTAAATTCATACTGGTATGCTTACTATAATAGTCTTTGTTGAATATTTGTGGGTTATTCTCCCGATACCGGGCTTGCAATACCTCTTATGTACCATGGGTAAATTGTTTGATTATTCACTCTTTTGTTATGTAGAACAACGTTTCTATTTTGCTATATGAAATAACATTCTTTGGGTCATGCCCAGGTGTGTGTGCGTCTTATCCATATTTGCAAAGTAAGAAAGTAAAGACTCGTTAAAATGGTGAAGGTACCTAGTCTTCACCCTTTTTTATTAATATTTTTAAAAGGCATTACAAATAGATAAAGGAAGATAAATTGTAAACTTTCGCCATGGAATTTACATGGGTGGTTGTTTTCGTCTTATGCACATAAGACTTCTTGCGGTTACCAATATTCCCTGCCTGCGGAAGTTGTAATTTTTCCAGAAGGGTTTTCATATCTGTCATGACAAAAGGTCGTGCTTGCGGAAGTTTTACTTTTTCTTGATCTCTTGACTTGGGTGCGCCTTTATCTAGCATATCCAATTCGTGTCTTTATTTCCGAACTGAACAAGCTAATTGGGTGGTTGTTTTCGTCTTATGTACATAATACTTCTTGCGGTTACCAATATTCTCTGCCTACGAAAGTTGTAATTTTTCTTGAAGGGTTTTCAAATCTGTCATGACAAAAGGTCGTGCTTATGGAAGTTTTACTTCTTCTTGATCTCTTGACTTGGGTGCGCCTTTATCTAGCATATCCGATTCGTGTCTTTATTTCTGAACTGAACAAGCTGATTCCCTTGTTAGAGCAAGCCCAACGGCTGATGAGAGCCATTCAGAAAACCGGGATCATGGACCATTTTTGCACTTCTTTCTAAGTGATGGCGAGGCTTAGTGGGGTAGCCTTTTCAATCACGAAGTAATTAATTCTAACCCAGATTTGTGAGACCGTCTTTTTGGGTTGCTAGACCGTCTTCTTGCTCACAAGTTGGGCAACAACAAAAAATGAAGGCGTCATTTTCATCCTTTGTTGCTTGACGTTGTAAGGGAAGTTTATTGTTAATTAGGGACAACTTTATGAAATTAATTTCCCCTAATGTATAGTTGTTATCCTTCCTTAAGGACCCATCCTTTTCCGCATCCTATCTCTCCCTTCAGCGACCCCTGATTGTCCTTTTCCTTGTTTCGGCTGGTTGTTACCGAGATTAACCAGGGAATATTTGTAATGGTTATCTTCTTCGATGGCTAATGGGAGTCTAATTGTAAATAAGACTCCTACCATGGAATTCACCATATTGCTTAAAGAGATGCTCGAGGACATTATGGAAGGGGATTTAAATGAATGGGATTTGTAATGGATTGTGGTTGTGGGTTATTAGTCGTCATTTAAGAGTGACTAATTGTTATTAGTAGTCATTTAAGATCAGCGCTGGACCATGAAAGAATCTTGTTGGCTCTTGTACCATCTTTTACTTTGTTATGTATGTGAGCAGGTGCTTGAGTAAGTCATGAATTTGTAAAAAAAAAAAACAATCATGGACGAATGATGTTTTGTCATTGAATAGAGGCTATGATTCTCATGCATGATGCACGACCTTGCTCTGTTCTTCGAAAACCCTTCTTGATCAGTGAATAAAATCTTCAACTTCTTCCAAGGGGATATTCGTACTTCCCATGAGTGATCACATAACTTTTACAAAGTTTCAAGTTATTCTCAAATTCTGAGCTTTGTGGATTTAGATTACTATAACATTTGGTGTTATTTGTATTCTTTTCTCGATTTTGCTCCTTTTCCCCTCTATTTTGTTGCGAGTATTTATAGTGGAAATTTCGTTGTTCCTTCATGTGTGAATAGTGACCTTGCCCCAGTATTTGGTAGGTAGGCACGTGCCTAGGCTCACGGCCTGAGCGTCTGCTCGCCCTGTTTGATTTGACATAAAGTGCCTTGGGAAGGAACACAAATTTGTCTTTCCCAGAATTTTCCTGTTTGAGTATTTTGCTAAGACTTATCCTTTAGGTGTTAGCTGGATAGTACGTACTTAAATGACCTTGATGGAGTCGCTTGTTGACTTGTATTGATTAGATTTCGTTCCATCCATGTTGTTAGTTTATCTTTTTAACGAATAAAGATGAAGCGTTCCGGTTTATTTTTAGTTCCTTCGAGGTCGAACCTCAAAGCGTAAGTATACTCCGTTCCATCTACCTTAGTAGGTATTGGTCTGGATTTGTAACCATTTTTCTCAAAAATGATTTATTCATGGACAGGTACCACTGTTCTAGGTGTATTGTCGTTCACGAACTCCCTCATCCGGGCACTCCACTATGGGGTCTGCTGACATCTGACCTCTAACTATTTTCATTAGTGATAGTCTTCATGTGATTACTTCCTCTGCGGTTGTTACTGTTGAGGATGTTTCTTTAGGCGTGTGCTAGCTCACCGACTTTTCTAATAGTCTTATAATTCGTTTTTTTTTTAATGAAGTGTCTTCTTCCTCCGTCTTTGATATGGTTCCTACTATTTCTTTCCAAAACTTAGTTTTGTTTCAGTTGTCTTGTTGCGGGTGTATCTTTCGCCTGTAACTACGTAACATTCCGCTGTGTGTTGCAAAATGCTGATCGTTTTCCACTGGATGTCGGACGGATTCGTTCAAGTTTGTTATGAATGGGCCACACAGTTTTTTCTGGTCTTTTGCTATTAAAGTAGGGTCGAAATACTATGCCATTTTGAACCATTATCTTGATTTGTACTTCTGGTTTGGAGGCTATGGTTTATTTTAGCATAATTACCTTATTGCTTTATAGTGTACATACTCTTTTTTCCATTGAGAATTTAATCGTACTGCAGGCTCTTTATGGGGTCAACCGTGCTTTTTCGGGCGTTTGGTCTTCCCATAAATATGTTAGATAGAGATTACGATCCTACTACTAGGAGTGTCACCTTCCCTATAGGCTATGCAACTTCGTTACTAAATCTGATGGGAGGCATTATGGTTGGGACTGTGGGGCCTTTTCTCCCATGTCCGCATAATATTTTAAAAGCGGATCCTCCATTTTTATACATGTGTTGTGTGAAGTACTTCCCATCTTCTGTTTTAATAACTGTTAGATCTTTGGTTTCTTCTTCCGCTATTGGGGGCGGAAATGGAATTGAGAGGAGCTTTGTGTAGTTCTTTACCAATGTTTGCCTTTCCTAGGTGTTTCTTTTTTGTTTACTGCTTTAAATTGGTCCATTCCCTCATTTTGATTCTTAAAATGTATGCATTCATCTATGATATGTCTTGCTTCTTCATGGAATTCGCAAAACTTTCTGCCATTCCTTTTTTCGACCAGAGTCGTCGTTAGGGGTAACTTTGAAAATTTTGCTTTTTTCAGAGCCGAAATCTCCTTTGGTGGTTTAGAGAGGGAGATGAAGCCATCTTGCTTTCTTTCCGTTCTATATTTGCTCTTGAAACCCTTCTTGAAATTTTGTTTTTGTCCGATTCTATGCTGCTTCCATAACATTTGAGGCAACGGTTTTCTCTTCTCCTGATTTCCAGCTGCCACTTCCCCCCGTAGGAAACATGTGGTTAGGCTAATTACTTCATTCATTGACCTTGGAATTCTGTCATGTAGCCGTTTGATCAACTCTGGATCAGTTATTCCATGCATGAATCCTGAGATTTTCATGACTTCTTGCGCTCCTTTTACGTCCCTGCTTTCTTCCTTAAATCTTCGTACGAAATCTTCTATGAATTTCCTTTCCTTCTGTTTGATATGATGAAGCTCTACGAGATCCTTAATTCATTTCTTATGTTGAAGGAAGTTTGCTAGGAATGCTTCTTTTAGATCATCGTAACTATCTATGGATCCTTGGGGAGGTCATCAAACCAAACCCTAGCGGATCCGATAAGCGTGGAATTGAACATATGGCACCAGGTCGGCATGGCCCAGCGTTCCAACTTTGCTGCTGTTTGGAAAATCTTGAGGTGATCTTCCAGATCTTCGCTTCCGTCATATGTCTTGACGTGGTTTGGCATGCGGGTCCTTTTTGGTAGATCAAAGTAGCGAATATGAGGAGTGAACGGATCGATCTCCTTACACACTCATGACCTTGCCAAGTCATCATCCTTTATGCTTGACTTTTGTTTCTTTGATCCCGACTTCCGGTGTCCGCCTCCATTATCCTCACTCTCAAAGAGCTCGCATGTTCTCCGCAAGGATGTTCTGTCGTTTTCGTGCCTTCCGGGTGTCGGCTTCGTTCTTCGTGAATAAGAGCTCTGATAGCAACTTTCTTCCATCCTTTGGGTACTACGGTAGGATGGCCGTTTGGAGTCTCCTGAGTATATTGGCACGTTCCTTTCCTTATTTCTCAATCTATGGAACACGCCCCTTTCCAATCTTTTAAACACCGTTTCTCTTTTCGTGTTTTTCATCCTTGGTGACCTGGATTGGTCGTTTCTTTGGTCTGAATCTTCATATGCGCTTCGATGTCTCTTAGATTCGAGTTTTCTTCTCAAATCTTTTCTTTTGTCCGGCGTTCCTGGTTCGGAATGTTGCGAAGCTTCCTTGAAGTCAAGTCTAGCTTTTATTGCTTCTAATGCCTTGAGCTTTTCCTGTTGCTTCTTTTCTTAATGAACTTTCCCAGATATGATTGGCAACAACTGGTGGTAATACTTGTCACAGTATTCTCTGAGAGCTGCGTCGGACGCGTATCTCTCATGTTCTTCCGTGCGTCTTTTCCCTTTCCTGTCGGGTTCCGCACGGTGGACGTGGGGACAGAATGACTAGGTCCGGACCGAGCGCTCATAGTGAGTATTTGTAAGAACGCAGTTGTGTACTGGTCCCACGGATGGCGCCAACTTGTTAGTACAAAAAAGTGTGACGAGTTAAGATATGTGTTAAGAACGTATGTTGGGTCGGGCCAACAGGTTATCAATGGGTTGAATATGTACTAAACCAAGTAATGGATCGAGTCCCTGCACAAATGAAAGTAAACCGTTAGCCTTACCGTGGGGGCGGACCCTACGATTAAGCTCCGGTGTGAGAGTAAGTAGTCATGTTTGTCAGATAATATTGAAGTGTGTGTATTAATGTGTGCGAGAAATTCATACCTTGTGAGAGAATTAGAGTTCCTTTTATAGGCGAGTCCAATACTAGGGTTTCCTAGCATTTCACTTATAATTGTTAGTGGCCGGAGTGGGACCCTTGTCGGGCTAGGCTCCGCAGTAATCGTAGTTGCGGACACAGATCACATTCCGCGATCATGAGCCTGATCCGCTAGGTGTTCTGCGTGCGTCTTTGTATCTGGACCGTAGCCAATTTGTTTTTGGGCTTACTGGCGGTCTAGTGTTTGTAGTTGTTTTACTTTATTGGTTATGGCCAAAGTGTGTATAACACGAGCTAAACCCAATATATATGTTGTATGTGCTATACGTCATCAAGTATAGTAATTAAATATGTTTACACGCTATTATTATTTCATTGGATGCCTTGCATCTAGCCTCTATAGTCCTTTTTATTTTAATTGGGGCAATAACTTTAAAAATTATTATATTTGTTCAGAAATATTTTTTTGGCCATCAAACCAAAATTTTTGCTTATACGGGTATTTAACTTTCAATTTCGGGCTTTTTGAGGTACTAAATTTTCAATTTCGGACTTTTTGAGATACTTTTGTAATATTTTTGCTCATGAATTTTAATAATTTGAACCGAAATTGAAAGTTTAATACCCATATAAGCAAATGAAATTATTCCATAGTCAAAAAAAATATTTTTTTAATAAATATAATTCTTTATAGAGTTATTATCCTATTTTAATTTGTATGGCTATGATTAGCAATGGTCACGTAGCTAGTAGTTAAAGTGTCATCATCCCAGCTCATTATTTTACAATTTAATAACATGTAAGAAAACGCCAAAACCCTTAGTCAATGATACATATTTATATTGCAAGTTGGCTAATGATGTTAAACAAGACCCGTAATGTGTGCAGCGCGAGAAGACTTTGGACCAATTAACGCACCACTTACGGCATTCACACCTTAAAAGATGACGGTTGGTGAAGGTTGCCTTTTATATATACATGGTATACATATATACACACACATCTGCTGGTATTCATTGCAGACTGCAAACACCCTTTTTAGCTCACCATTTACTTACTAAACAGAAACATGATGTCTTCACCCAATTACGACCACCTTGCTCACTTAAAAATCCCCCTTGACAGTATAATATTAGCCACCAATTTTGGAAACCAATATCACCAGGGACAGCTCAGGTGGTCTGGTGAGTTGATTGATATCCATGATCAGAGATGGCCAAATGAAGAATGGGATGATGAAAAAGAAGAGCAGTTTTGGATGGAAATTTCGTTGCTTTCTACTCTCAAGAACAAAAATTTGGTTTCTCTTGTAGGGTTTTGTGATGAATATGGTATGAGACTCATCATTATCAAGCTTGAGACGACGAGGGGAAGTCTCAGCAACTATCTAAGTAACCCGGTGTTTTTTACATGGCTGCGAAGATTGGAGATATGTGTCGGTGTTGCGCATGCACTGAAATACATTCATTATGACGAGTCACGTGATTTTAGCGTTATACATAGAAACATCGACAGCGAGATAGTTCTAATAACTGAAAACTTTGAACCCAAGTTATCTCAATTTGGACTTGCCATGAAGATCAAATCATCTGAAAGGCACAATTCTTTCAATACTGATAAAGTATGGAGGATGGATGGGTATACAGACCCAACATATATAGAGACAAAAAGTGCCAACCACAAGTCGGATATGTACTCTTTTGGGATAGTAATGTTTGAGCTACTGTGTGGTAGGAAAGCAATAATCAACGATGACCGAGATAATAAGTACTTGGCTTCGGTGGCGGTTACCCATTACAGGGAGAAGAAACTCAATGAAATAATTGATTGGAATCTATGGAAACAAATAGACTTGCAGTCATTGAACATTTTTGCAGAAATAGCGTATGACTGCTTGAATGAAGAACGATCACAACGCCCAAATATTGATCAGATTGTCCCAAGACTTGAGAAAGCTTTGGAACTCGCACGTGAAAACAGGCGTGTAAGACCTTTTGGCTTTTCCTCTCTTCCATCTTCCTATATTATATACTACTCCATATTTGTTTGATTAGATACACCTACACTCCATCGGTTTGAACTTTAGCTAGACCCGGCCATGAATAATTTATAGCCCTTTGACATCGTGTATCCAATTGCTGGATCTCACTCGTATAAATTCCCCATATTTAGCATATGAAGTGTTTAATAAAAAGGTTTTATATATTTTTGTGCGTTAAAAGAATATAGGCGCGCGTCCTGGGTTATTTGACCCATTCTCCTTAGCCGCATCAAAAAACAAGACTCTTAACTCGTCATCCATTCTCCTTAGCCAGTCCATTTTATCAACAGTAGTCAATTCCTTCTTGCTTATTCACTTCATACATTTAAAATCCATAACTTTCTTCTGTCATATCTTTTGACCAAGACGAAGTAGTTCCATCTTTCGTGATATATAGACCAAATCTTTAACTCCTCTTATGTAATCTATCATTAATACCGTGTACTGAACAATACTTTCCAACAAACTCATGAATCTCAGTGCTCTCCAATTTCATTCACAGGTTGGACGAGTATCTCGATATTCAACTTGTCAACCGTTTGCATACATGATACACAGAGAACATGTAATAGCCTAAATTAGAGGAACTCCACTCACCACTATTTTAAATATCGCCCATTTAGTCCATTCCTTTGTTGGGGTATATGACAGAGCTAATAACAACACAAATGCAATAGACAGACGGCAATGCTTTTCTGATATCCATTTACCAAAGAAAAGAGGCCTATATATAGTAGGGGTGGCAATTCGAGTCGGGTTCGGGTTGACATGTTGGCGGGTTAGAAAACCTCAACCCGAACCTGACCATTTAAAATATCGGGTCAGCTATATCAACCCTAACATGTTTACACATAACCCGAACCTGACCCATTTAACCCGTATATATACTTGGGTTGGCGGGTTAAATAGGTTACACGGTTTGAATAAGTTAAACGAGTTTTGAGTTTACCCATTTAACCCATTTTATATACAAAAGTTGGCACATTACACGAGTTAAACAGGTTTGCGGGTCGACCCATTAACCCATTTAACTCGTATAATAAAATATAAATATTTTTTCATTTTAGAAAAAAATCTTAAACGGATTGGCGGTTTGACCCGCTTTTGACTCGCTTAACTTATTCTCAACCCGATCCTGACCTGTTTAATAAACGGGTTAGATGGGTCGATCCAAACCCGACTCAAAATCTATTTAGACTCAACGCTTCGTGTCGGGTTAGAAATTGACACCCGTAATATATAGGCTGAGAAATGATTGGGATGCCTAAACTCATGACTAATTTTGTGACTAAAAGTATGTGGCATTATCTCATTGGTTTATCATAAAGTGAGTCCTCAGTTACAACAAATGAAAAAGTGACACCCTAGTTTAGGCATAACAGTAGGCATGAGTTTAGGTCTCCCAATCATTTCTCATATAGACTAGTACATTAGCTGTTACTAAACAGAAAATAAAAGTACTTATAAACTAGAATTGCTCATGATAAATATGAGCATAGGTAACAGTTCTTAACAAGTAACTGCACTATTTATTTTAGTAACTTTTAAAACTTTGAATGACATTAAACTTCTAAACTTGAGGATGTTATTTTAATTATTATCCACAAACAAGGCAAATATATAGCTTAACATGTCCTGGACATGATTCAGAAATTTCATGTATGCATTATGCACTTTGTCTATCAAACTATTAATTAAACATCCTTTTTTTTTTTTTTAAACTCGCGTTTTTACCTGAAAACAGATTATGTCATCACCGAAGGACGACTTTGCTCACTTAAAAATCCCCCTTGAAGATATTCTATCCGCCACCAACAACTTCTCTGAAGGAAATTGCATCAGCACAGATATAATTTCAAAGAAATATGTGGGACCGATCCTCTGGTCCGATGAGTTGATTAAAGTTGACGCATGGAGGTTAAATAAAGAAATGGGTGATTATGATGAACAAGAGTTTTGGATGGAGATTTCCATGCTTTCTCGTCTCAAGCATAAAAATCTTGTTTCTCTTGTTGGGTTTTGTGATGAAAATGGTGAAAAAATCATCATTACCAGGAATGCGTCCAAGGGAAGTCTCAACCACTATCTAAGTGACCCGATGTTGTTGACATGGGTGCGAAGATTGGAGATATCTGTCGGTGTTGCGCATGCATTGAGCTACATTCATTATGATGAGTCACGCGATATTAGCATAATACATAGGATGATCACCAGTGGCACAGTTCTATTAAATGATAACTGGGTACCCAAGTTATCTTATTTTAAGCTATCCATGAAGATTGAAGCGTCTCAAAGGCACGATTCTTTCCATATTGAGTCTAAAAGTGTGAACCACAAGTCGGATATCTACTCACTTGGAATAGTATTGTTTGAACTACTGTGTGGCACAAGATCAAGAACTGGCTACCAAGGTTATGATTTGGCTCTGCAAGCTATTTCCCATTATCGAGAGAAAAAACTCCATAATATAATTCATAAGGATATATGGAAACAAATAGACTTGCATTCATTCAACATGTTCTCAGAACTTGCATATGAGTGTTTGGACGAAGAACAATTGCGACGCCCAAATATAGTTGACATTGTCCCGAGACTCGAGAAAGCTTTAGAACTAGCACGTGAAAACAGGCCGGTAAGACCTTTTTATTTTCTCTTTTATGGTTCTGCCATAATATGTTTTCCCTTTTCATTTATTTTAATTTCAACCAAATTTTAATTGAAACATTATGGATGACAAAAACAAACCAGTTCTGATATATATAATCCCTTTACATAGTATTTATCACTTGGGATAATAACTTTAAAAAGCATCATATTTGTCTAAAAATACTCATCTGGGTATCGAACAATAATTTTTGCTTATATGGGTACTAAACTTTCAATTTCGGACTTTTTGAGGTACTTCGTGACATTTTTGCCCTTCAAAGTGTTAAAAACCTATGGGCAGAAATGTCACTAAAGTACCTCAAAAAGACCGAATTTGAAAAACCGGTACCTCAAAAAGTCCGAATTTTGAAAGTTTAGTACCTGTATAAGCAATAAAATTTGTTTGATACCTAGAAGAGTAATTTTGGACAAGTATGATGATTTTTAAAGTTATTATCCCTTAACACATCATGTTATCTCACATCCTTTTGTAACCCAAACTCCGTTTTTGTAATAGATACACTCTTCCCCCAACCACCTCGCTCACCTAAGAATCCCCCTTGAAGATATAGAATCCGCAACCAACTACTTTGCTGAAGAAATTGTCATCGGAGAAGGGGGATTTGGAAAGATATATAAGGGACAGCTGTCGTGGTCTGGTGAGTTGATTCATATCACTGCTCGGAGGTTAACTAATAATGAATGGGATGGAAAGGAACAACAATTTTGGACGGAGATTTCGATGCTATCTAGTCTCAAGCACAAGAATCTTGTTTCTATTGTTGGGTTTTGTAATGAAGTTGGTGCAGAGACCATCATTTACAAGGACGTGTCCAGGAGAAGGCTCAAAAACTATCTAAGTGACCCGAGGTTGACGTGGATAAAGAGATTGAAGATAAGTGTCGGTCTTGCACATGCATTGAGCTACTTACATTACGATGAGCCACGTGATTTTAGCGTTATACACCGGGTGATTAGTAGTAATATAGTTCGATTGAATAATGAATGGGAACCCAAGTTATCGGAATTTCAGCATTCCATGAAGATCAAGGCATCAGAAAGGCACCATACTTTCCATACTGATTCAGTTTGGTTTACGAAGGAGTATACAGACCCAGAATGTTTAGAGACTGGCAGTGTGAACCACAAGTCAGATATCTACTCCTTTGGGATAGTATTGTTTGAACTACTATGTGGTAGGGAATCAGCAATTGCTGGCGACATCAATAAGTATTTGTCTCCAATGGCCATTTTCCATTATCAAGAGAAAACACTCAATGATATAATTGATCCAGATCTATCAAAACAAATGGAACCGCAATCATTTGACATTTTCGCAGAAACAGCGTATGGATGCTTGAATGAAGAACAATTGCAACGCCTAAATATAGATGAGATTGTTGCAAGACTTGAGAAAGCATTGGAACTCCAAATGGCAGCCGAAAATACTCTTGTAAGACGTTTATTTTTTTTCTTCAAATCTGTATATAACAATAACTATTCTATTCAGAATAATTTAATATTGATAATTAATAATTACTAATGATAGTATACTTATTACTGTATTTATGATACTAAAGGAACACTCGGTAGCTGCGGCCAAAGTTGAAGGTACATCATCGAGTCAAGAGAAGGTAATTTTTCTTACAACTTTTTTTGTAAGTCATTGATAGACAATTTAACCAAGAATTGGGATTCTCTTATGTTGAAAGGTTGAAGCTAACATTAGGCCACATTGTATCTAAAGTTGAGTAAAAAACTCATTTGCCAAGTATTCGGGTCCCGGGGCTTGCCTGTTTGGATGGTTTAACTCGGGGGTCGGATTTCAAGTGTGGTCCCGTTAAAAAGAATAAAAATAAAAAAATAATGTCTAGAGTCGAGAGTAATACAAAAGATCCACTCTTTTCGTATCTCTCAACATTTACTAACCTCACTGTAGTGTTTCACCATGTGACTCTGCACACGTGGTAATGTTGTCTTGTTCGGTTCATATAGGGAACAGTGAGCTCCATATCAACAGGCGTTGAATCCCTTGTCAGCAAAAAATCAGTGTCGTCCCCCAAAGATCTTTCTCAGTTTGAACTCAGCTTTCAAGAAACAGAATTTGCAACAGACCATTTTCCTCATAATTGCATCAAAGAGTTTAGGTTTGGAAAGATTTACAAAGGCCGTCTCTTGCATTCCAAACAACACATTGACATTATTGCAAAGTACTGGTACCCTTTTGGACATCAAAAAGATTATACCAATTTTTTCTGGACTGATATTTCAGTGCTTTCAAGTCTGAAACACAAGAATCTAGTGTCTTTTATTGGGTACATTGATGAGGGGGACCATAAGATGACCATTTACAAGGAGGAGGCAAACGGAAGTCTCAAAGAATACATAAGTGACCAGACCCTCACATGGATGCAAAGGTTGAGAATATGTGTTGGTGTTGCAAATGCATTGAGTTACATCCATTATGATGCTGGACGCGATTTTAGTGTCATACATTGCAACATTAGGAGCTCTAGAATCTTACTAGATGACAAATGGGAACCCAAGTTATCTGGTTTTGAGGTTTCATTGAAAAACACAGTAGCTCGGAGGCACCATCTTCTTTTTTCTCGTAATATTGTTAAGAATGCGTACATGGACCCAAAATATAGAACGACTGGCGGTGTAACCCACAAGTCAGATGTGTATTCGTTCGGCGTTGTATTATCGGAAGTCTTGTACGGAAGGAGTGCAGAAGAGGGGTTATTAAGTCAACTCGCCAAATCTGATTTGGACGATATGATTGATCCACATTTACGAAAACAGATGGACCCAGAATCATTGAAAATCTTCTCAGAGACAACATTTTACTGCATACATGAGGAACGGGCGAAGCGTCCACATATATATGAGGTTGTCAAAAGACTTGAGAAAGCTTTGGAACATCAGTGGAGACGCGAAAATCCAGTTGACCGTACATTATTCAATCGCTTGGAGGTATGCAATTAATTTACTTAACCTTTTAATTTAAGGCCGATTATCCTAATCAATAAACAAGAGTTATTCTATGTTACCAACTCTTATCGTCTGAATAACCATATAACCACTAATCCTCCATCTATATCCTCACCACAAATGCAAGAACGTTTATTGTCAAGTATCAAAAAATTTATTACTTTATATACTAAAACGTGTTAATAACATGAAGAAATGTTTTATACTCCGTTAATAACATGGAACACTTACTAGCATTAATGTGGTGTTGCACAACTTCATTTTGTTGCAGGGGAAGAACTTGGAACACTTGAAGATTGGACTAAATGACATAAAAGTGGCTACCCAGGATTTTAATGACGCATACTGCATCGGGTCTGGTGGATTCGGTAAAGTATACAAAGCAGATCTTGAACATTTTGATAGCAATAATTCCTTGTCGAAAGAAGGGGTGGATACATGTGATTTACCCAGAAAACGAAGCATGGTAGCCATAAAGCGCATCAAGAATCAAAAAGGGGAACAAGGGTTCATTACAGAAATTGAAACTCTAATTAGTTGTAAGCATGAGAATGTAATCTCTCTTCTTGGTTTTTGTTATGAAGGTAATGGTGCAATGATCCTGGTTTATGAGCATGCTTCGAAAGGAAGTCTTGAAAACTATTTGGGAAGCAGTTATGAAATTACTACTCTTACTTGGGTGCAACGTCTGAATATATGTCTTGATATTGCACATGGTTTGAATTACATTCACAACGACACAAATCATGGCAAACAAAAGATGATACACCGTGACATTAAGAGCGATAATATTCTATTGGGAGATAATTGGAAGGCAAAGATTGCGGATTTTGGGCTCTCCAAATTCCGCCAAGCAGATCAAGCGGCCAGCACTATCTATACCGATACGATTGCAGGTACATCCGTGTATTTGGATCCAGAATATCAGAAGGATGGTAAACTAAATGCAAAAGTAGACATTTACTCGTTTGGAGTAGTGTTACTTGAGATCTTGACCGGGACGTTGGCCTATGATTATGTGTACACCAAGGTGAATGAGAAGGGAATTGCGCCCATTGCAAGAGATCATTTTGAAAATGGAACAATAATGGAAATTGTTGATCATAAGATAAAGGAGGAGACCGATGAACATGTCTTTTCTTTAAGTAAAGGACCTAATAAAGAGTCGTTGGAAATCTTTTCAGAAATCGCATTTCAGTGTGTGGCAGAAACTCAAGCGCAACGTCCAACAATAGAAGTTGTCATCAAAGAACTCCAAAAAGTGTTAAGCTGCCAGGTAAGTCACAATAAAAATTTTAGATAGCAGCTAGTAGTTTCAGTTTATTTTTCAAATCAACTTACTGACCCATGATTCACAGGAGAACCATAAGGACAACCTTAAACTCTCACTTGAAGACGTAAAGTTAGCCACGCAAGAATTCAGATATAATCGAGACAATTTCATTGGATTTGGAAAACATGGTGTGGTTTACAGAGGAGTATCTACTCATGCTCATGGACTTAATATCATTGCGGTAAAGCGGTTGCATAGGAAGTTTGATGCAAATAATGCTGAATTTATTACAGAGCTGCAAATCCTTATGGAGTATAAACATAAAAATGTCATTGGTCTTGTAGGCTACTGTTATGAAGAGGATGAACAAATTATTGTATATGAGTACGCATCCAGAGGTAGTCTTGATAAGTACTTGAGTGATGATAGTCTTACGTGGGTGATGCGGCTTAAAATATGCATCGATATTGCAATTGGGTTGGAGTTTCTTCATGGAACTGTTTCAAGTCCAGAAATTCTAATACATAGGAACATCAACAGCAGCAAGATTCTACTATTTGATGACGGGAAAGCAAAAATTACCGGTTTTGGGCTTTCCTTAGTATGTCCAACAAATCAGAATGTAGACTATGTCTTCGACAATATTACAGGCACGATCGGCTATCGTGACCCACTACATTCGGAAACAAGATGCTTAACTAAAGAGTCTGATATATTCTCACTGGGTGCGGTTTTCTTTGACATATTGTGTGGGAAACTATCATCTGAAAAGCTAGATGACGAGTTTCTTTATTTACCCGTTTTGGCTAAACACCACTATCATGCAGGAAAACTTGATAAGTTAGTGTTCGAGGGTATCAAAGGAAAAATTGTGCCACAGTCATATATTACCTTTACAAGGATTGCCATTAAATGCTTACATCACAGGAGAGAAGGACGACCAACAGCTGGTGAAGTGGTCATACAACTCAAGAAATCATTGGAATTCCAAGTAAGTTTCTATATTTTGACAAAATTGGCTAACTATTGATTCTTATATATCTAAACTATGGCCTTTAACTATTTTATAAACAGTAAGAAAGTAATTATTTGAAACATGAGTTTATTAATTGAATAATGTATATACAGGAGGATTATGAGATATGGGAGCCCAAATTGCCTAAAGACTACAAAGAAATAATCGAGATGTCAAAGTGCCCTGAAATGTATTCTACTATCAAGAAAGAGGATCTTTACAATATTTTTTCGAAGGGAATCCTGCTTCAACAAGACAAAGTGGTAATCAGCTCATTCTCATATATGTGTTATGTTGTATTTCTGGTCTTCTATGCATCTTTTACCTTTTGCAGGATAGTTCATAATCACATTGATCTAAATTATTATTTTTTGTATAACAGTTGCTGTCATTCGATGGTGATAGAGAAAGAAATGAAATGGTATCAGCGACAATGTTTTCTTACATAGGCAGTTGTCCGCATGAGTGTAAATCTCTTCCAGAATCAAGGTTATTCTCTCCACCTGATCTCTAACTTTGTTAGTATTAAGTCATAAGCATACACATGGAGTGTTAATTTTGGATTTAGTTACTTTACCATTTAATACATGACAAATTGTTTACGGTAACATTAAATAATTATTAATTTATTATGATCCAATTGGATCAAACTTAAGAACCCCTTTGACTAAGTTTACATTTTGCCCATGTAATACAATTGCTTATCACAATGATTGCCTGCACTTACACAAAACATATTTGAATCCCTTTTGACTTTATTCTCTAGAACAACTGCTAATCCCATGCGCTAATCAAGAGAGGAATAGTCATGCATGCATACATATCGACAATGAGAACTGATGTTTTACATGACCAAATACATTTTAATACTCACTATATGATTGCGCAGGTTTGGGACAGTGGTGGAGATGTTTGATATTTCTGACTTGAACATCGAAATCAAGACAAGAGCCCAATTTTTATCTCTAGATGTTGTCTATGGGGTCTATTTAGTCTTCAAATTTTGTGATTCAAGAAACTTTTCAAGTAAACCTATGTATGTTAACCTAAATTATAGAAAAGGACACGAAAGTCTACATGCATATTTCGCAACATGGAGAGATGAGCAGTGGATGATGATTGAGTTGTACCGTTTCTTGAATCAGAACGAAGATGTTGTTTTTGAGTTTCTAGTTGAGCGTTTTTCATCGTACTATTGTGGAGATGCTGCAGTTTATGTTGAAGGCATTGAATTTCGACCCATTGACAAAGTAAGTTTGAAAATATCCCTTGGATCCATTATATGTTCTTTTGTTTAAGTTGTATATAGGGAAAATGAATGCACGGTAACAAAAAGAATCATGCTATAATTAAGTTGCATATCTAACATAATTGACAATTGTACACAGGTGAAACACGAAGAGATCAGAAAATTGAAGGAAGTCCAACAAGTCTTGAAATCAGACTTTAATGTGGGTCAAGCGCAACAATTGCCAACTAACTTTGAAGAAATATTCAAGATATGCAGAAACTATGATGACTTGTATTGGTTGGGCGAAGTCGAAGGAAAGAAACTTCTTGTGCTTTCGGCAAAGGCAACTTTATGCAAATTTTCTAATGTGGATATTTTTACTTCAAAACCACCTGCAGCCCAATCCAGGTTTGCTTCTTTTTTAATTGTTATATAACTAATTTGTTACAGTCACGAATAACTATATCTGATTATTCAAGGTCCAAATCTTAATTACTTTCTGGTTAATTAGTTACTTTTCATGAATAGATGGTTGATTAAAGTATCACTTCTTGGATTTAGTTTCCTGTAATATTTGAGAAGTATGTAATCATAAAATATATCATAAATGCAGATTTCAAGAGGTGATTGAGCTTTTACCACAGCAAGTATTTCATCTCAAATGCACGATCAAAAGTCAAATGTTGTCACCGGTTACGGAATATGTGTGTTACCTTGTGTTCATGCTTTCAGAAAAATGCCAAGGGCTGCATTGTCCAGTGAAAGTACAAGATGTACTCCGTAAAGAAAACAACAAGGTTGAGTTTGTTTATTTTATAACCCCAAGCCCATTGAATATAAATGATATTACCGGGGTTCCAAAACAAAGGGAAGATGGATGGATGGAGATTCAAGTGTGGAAATTTAACTCAACTCGTGAATTTAAGGATGACTCTCTATCTATGAATATAAAATTTACAAGGCATGAAGGAAATATGTCTGGCCTCATCATTTGTGGTCTCGAGTTCCGGCCAGTGTAAGAATATATTCCCATACTGTTCAAAATTCGTGCTTTACTTTGAGTATCAGCAAAAGGCTTCTATTGTATTTGTGTTAAAATATGGCATAATGTATCATACTAAAACTGGTTATGCGTTTACAGTGACTTATTGTGTGATTTTTAAACTTGTAGGCTTGAAGTCAAGGTTTTGTCCTATAATTAGATATGGTGTTCAAATATTTGGTATCAAAAGTCATTATTTTCACAATGTGAGACCTGGATAGTCATAAGCTAATTATGTATGTGCGGAAGGTTTACGTTCTTTGTCGTGTGTATACAGCGGGGGATTTGTACAAATGATGAAATGAACCTATTCTTTTATCTATGTATGTTTAATGTAACAAGTAAATGGGATCTGCATAAATTTACTTTATCAATGAATGCTTTTGTGACAACTAGAGTGTTATTGGGAAAGATATTGTACAAAACTTGAGCTTTATTTGTATGACAGGCGAACTTGATATTAGTGTTATATACTTGGCAATCTTAATCTCTTTTGGCGTTATTCACTGCTCGAGTGGTAATGGCTAGCTACTGTACCCAACTTGGAGACTTCTCAGGTTATAATCACCAATCGAAAAATCAGGTGATACCAATTAACCGATTGTATTTCATTTGTGGGTGAAAATTGGTATGGCTTCAAGTAATCGAATTGTAAAAACTAACAATCTAACCACAATCACAACACAAATCCTTCTCCCAGCCAACCACGCTTTGGTGAAAATCTTTTATTACTTACAGCTAGTCCCAAAACGGATTCTAACCAAACAATACAACCAGAAATCAGTTGTCCCCAATCTAGTGCAACTGTAAACATACAAATCATTCTTACAGAACAACCTCACTACATCTTTATTATTTAATTCGTTTGGTAACCCCTTCAATCCTTTATTTTATTCGACTCTATAATTAATTAACCATTCTTAGTTACTTGGTTTTTGAGATTGAATACTATAGGGGTCTAGGGGTGTCTTGCGATTTAATATTAATTGGTGGGTTGATGTTGCCTTGATTTTATATAATTGTGGTGCTATTCGTTGGTGGAATATTGTTAATTCTTTGATATTGATTTCAGCTGGGGTTTTGTTGGTTCGTTTGTGTTGCATAAAACCATAACTTCTGTTAGGGTTTCTATTGTTAACGAGCGTCGAGTGAGGGTGTGTTTCTGGGATAACCAAGCTGATCGTCGTTGGTTAGGGTTATGCTTTTTATCTTGTTCGATATTGTTTGATTAGTTGGCTGTGTAGGGTCTTTTGGGTGTGATTGGTTTTGCGTACAGAGTTGTGTGCATGTTTTGACAATGGAGAAAGGTTTTTTAAGTCCGAAAGGGAGAGGGAGAGGTAAGGGTGTAAAGGAGAAGGTAACTTTGGTGGTGGATGATCCTGGTAACACTTGAAACCGTGCAAGTGAAGCTGACATCACTTCTGGCAACGTGGACAGGAACTTGAAACCAAACTCTATCACATCAGAATTGAATACAAGTTCGCCTCCTGGTATGGTCATAAATGAATTAAAATCTTAGTTGGTTAAAGATCCAATTATGATGTCGACTAAAGAAACTACCGCTTCGAATAGTTCCAGCGGGCCTGTTTTGAATGAATCTAATAAGGAACATGAATCTTTTGCTAAGTTGTATAAGGGAGATACAAGTAGGAAAGGAGCAAACTTTCGACCATTGCTAGCACCAGCTGGTAACAGAGCGGATGTAGAAGTATTGATGGAATCGGTTCCTGTTATACATGAAAGGTTTAGTAATATTGTCTATGGCTTGTTTTGGGCAAACGTGTGGCATAGCCGGCAGTCGAGAACTAGGTTTAGAATACTTGGAGTAAGTTTGGTCTAGTTAAATCGATGAGGAATTCTAAAGGTGTATTTTTCTTCAAGTTTAATTCTAATAACGGGATGGACGCAACGCTTGAAAATGGACCATGGTTAATTCATAATGTGTCATTAATTCTGAAAAAATGGTCACCGGCTGCGAATATTATGAAAGAGGATGTGCGTAATGTTCCAGTTTGGATCAAGCTTTATGATATTCCTATTACCGCATTCACGGAAGATGGATCGAGTGCTATTGCAACCAAACTAGCCACCCCATTGATGCTTGATTCTTACATGTCCGGTATGTGCATGGAGTCATGGGGTAGGTCGAGTTATGCACGTGCCATGGTTGACTTGAGAGCTGATGTGGAGTTGAAACACTCCCTCGTGGTTGCGGTACCAAAGTTCGAGGGTGAGGGGTATACTATGCATACTATTCGTATTAAATATGAGTGAACACCTCCAAGATGCTCAAGTTGTAAGGTATTTGGTCGCTTTCTTAATGAATGTCTAAAGAAACTTGTCATGAATGTTATTAAGAACACGAAAGCGCCAAGGCAAGTTGTTCGTGGGGTCCAAATGTTTTCAAAGTCACAGTTTGTTTATAAACCTAAGGCACCAAGGAAAACAAAGGAAACTAATGATAAAAATGACACTACAGTTCCTTCCATATCGAAACCGTTTGATGTTTTGAGCTCTATGGTAGATAAGGAGGAACGGGAGGGTCCTAAATCTTCTAGTTCACATGAAAAGAACCAAGTAGAAGGTAATGGGAACAACGATAAACATGCGAGGTGCTCGTAGTGATTCATTGGGTAGTCCAAGTACTACATGTTTGATTGATATGATTAATAATATAGAAAGTGAAATGCTTGATGGGAAGCTTGTGCTATTAGTTGATGATGGGAAGCCACTTCCTATGCAATAATAGGCTAATGTACATTGGATTGTGGACCTAGTTCTATGAAAATGCAAGGGGAAGACTCGGATAGTGATGAAGTCGAAGATGTTTATGATGAGACTTCACAATTCATGACTAGTGAAGGTGCATGTGATGCTAGTTTACATGAGGATGAAGATTATGATTTATATGACACTTATGACCTTCAAGGTTTAACTCTAGAACTACGTGCGTTTCGTGATGCGGTGGATTTAACTCTAGAACCACGTGCGTTTCGTGATGCGGTGGATATTAATCTTCGTGGTCAGTTTAAACATTAGATTTATTTCTTGTCCTTATAGTAGTTGTTTATAAGATTGATTTGTCTTTCTTATGTTAATTTTGGTTTGAAGCACAATTGGTGCGTTTGTTTTCCGTCTTTGTAACGGGTTTAGATGTAGGATTCATATGTACTTAAAATTCTTTTTTGGAGTAATAAATTTCACCAGTGTTATCCCTTTTACCAAAAAAAAACTCTCAATACAAGTATAACGATGAAAACCAGACTAGATGATCAAGACTAGAGAAACTATAACAAACTTTGTGAGAGAGAGAGAGAGAGAGAGAGAGAGAGAGAGAGAATGAATCAACCCTAGATATACTCAAACTTTGCACTTTGACCCTTGTAAAATAAAACATGAAAAACACATCCAAAATACAAGAAGAATAGAAACTTGTCACAATAAGTCCCTCTTGTAAGAATACGTATGAGTTTGACCAAGTCAAGATATTCTTCTAACACCTCTCCTTAAACTCATATAGCAAACATGTCGACCATGTTCAACTGAAAACAAAATTGCTTATGCTGAGAAATGCTAAGACCTTATCGAGAATAGCGCCTTTCTTTTACACATATAAATCAAACTGGAATGATACCCTCCGGGTTAAGCGATAGTCTTAAAATCTCTTGGTGCAACTTTTTCTCTTATCACATATAGATCAATCTCAAAATGCTTAGTTTTACATGGAAAACTAGATTAGCAGTATTTTGGACTTCTGAAGTACTGTCACAGTATAAAGACACAAGAAGCAAGCCCTCTACTTTCAAGTCTTTTAGCAGATTGATTAGCCAGACTATCTCACAAGTGGTAGAAGCTAAACATCTATATTTAGCCTTAGCTCAAGACCTTGAAATAGTTGCTTGCTTCTTAGTTTTCCAAGACACAAGTTTATTGAATAAGAAAATACAAAAACAAGATAATGGTGTTCTAGTTACACGACACTTTGCCCAGTTAGAATCTGAATAAGCATGAATACCAAGTAAACGACCTTTATGCTAATACAAATAAGCTGTAAAAATATTTATTTATATTTTATGATCTTTCAAATGTTTTGTTGCTATCAAGCATAAAATCATTTTAACGAAATAAATTAAATACGTAAAAATTTTGAGCGAATAGTTTACTAACTCATTTCACTAAACATATAACCATTAAACATGTTTAGTTTAATAGTTTACATAAAATCAAAATCATTTTTATAAAACACTTAAGTAATCTTGGTTACTTACATTTTATAAAATACATAATAAATAAACACAAGTAAATGTGTTGGGTAAAAACCATGATCTATAACCTATGCCCATGACCCATGACCCATGGCCTATGTGCATTACATCATGCATGACATCAAGTTAGATAAAATCCATGACCCATGACTTAAAGTCTATAACCCATTACCCAAGATGTCTATTGTATCATGCATGACATCACATAACCCATAACCCAAAACCCGGTTTGTAACCTTGATCTTAAAGGCGAGATCACGACATTTTGTATTGAAGATTTGAAAGCTCGAAGATACAAGTTGCTAGACTTCTTTATCATCACAAGATCACATAAGTGTTTCTTGTTGTTGATCTATCTTAAGTATGCCTATGGTGTGGCGTGCTAGTTGAAGGTGTTGTGTCAATAGGAATAGTTGATGTGTTGTGTCGATGTGTGTCGTGATATGGTGTTGGTTCCTCCATTGTACAGGAACCGGTATCTAGCCTTGTACTGGATAAAGTGTAGGCGACGAAAGTTTGGTTCTACCTTGTGTGAAGAACTCGATATTTAGCTTTGTACCAGAAAGAATGTAAGTGACATTGTGAAGGCATCTCTGCCAAATTAAGGAGCTTTGTGGTGTAGTGTTTACAAACTCTCGAGTTGGGTGCTCGGGGAGTGGAGTAGGGCAATGAAGGAGACCTTGGTAGCCGAACCACTATAAATACTTGTGTTATGGTTGTGTCTTTCTTTCTCTATCTTGTTGTGTAGTTTACTCTATTTATATCTAACTATCAATATCCACACAAACCAAAATAAATTGACATAAGTCGATCTAAAGTTTTAAAACGTAGTTTTAATCGGTAAAACTATTCAACCCCCCCTTCTAGTTTTAAAACGGTTTTTTTGTGACTTAATAGAGAAAGGTAACTAAAATATTAAGTAGTAAAACTGAGGTTGTCTGCATTAAGTCATCTTATAATTAAACATGACTTAATAAAAAAAATTAACAAAAAAGCCCTAGTGTAAAAAGTTTTATAACATAGGTGTACGTGCAATCATAATGTGTAAAACAGCTCCTAAATGTCATTTGTTGCTTGCTAAACGAGCATTAAAAATCACAACGCTCAACGCTCCTAAATTCTCCTAAACGCCTTGCGCCAAACACACCATAGCCGAACTAAAAAACCTAATAATTGACACTAAATGATAAAAAGAAGAAGAGAGATCAACCTGATTCCCTCTACAAGTAAACTTCATCTAACAATAATAAAAACCAGGTCTCCGTCTAAACAAGTTGGGAATCTCACGCGCTTTCACGTCGTCTGGTAATCCAGAAACGAACAACGTCTTTATCGCGTTTGCATCGTTGTATTCTATAGTGTAGTATACTTGATCGTACGGATGTGCTATCGCCATTGTTGGTTGGTCGGAAAAGTTTAACGGTTTTTTTGGTTATGGAAGTGAACCCTAGCTGGTTGTGAGTTAGTTTGGGGAGTGGGCAGGAATGGTCCTTGGTTACATGGAGAAATGACAAAATTCTGCTCGTGAGTTACTTGAGATCGGCTTGATAAAAGCATAAAACGAGCTTAGGTTTATACAAGGTTGCAAAAATCGTTAGGCGTTAGCCGAGGGGTCGGGTATCGCCTAGCGATTTACCAGTTAGGCGGAGATTAATAGGATTAGATTTTTTATATATAAAATTTTGAAAATATATACCCGATTTGGTCGATTTATGGCTCATTTGGCCGATTTCTATCGGTAACCAAGTAGGCCTATTTATCTAATTTATGCCCGATTTTTATCCGATTAATTGGTATATTGATCGATTTTTGACCAAACCGATTTATAAGGCCGATTAGTGAAAATATGGGTGGTTAACCCCCACCTAGCGCGTAGGTGCAGATTAGTCGGCCGCCTAGGTCTAGGCCGATTATTTCAACACTGGGTTTATATACCCAAATCTTGATTAGGCTCGGGAGTCAAAACGAACCGATATATAAACTAGCTCAATTATTGTCCACATTGCAAATTAAACACAAAATAAAGACTCTTTAATATCATATATGTCCCACTACTAAAAATAAATAGTTTATTTCATATATCCTCAATTAAGACCCTTTAATATCATATTTGTTCCACCAAAACTCATAATGTCACATATATCCAAATTAAACACAAAATTTGTCATATCTATCCATTTTACTAATTTATTTATTTTATAATTTTAAAAAATCCTAATAATAATCAATTTAAAGTTTATAGACTATTTTACCCTTCTTAATGGGATCAGAGGCAAATATTCACGCCTTTTTTATGCCTCGTTTAGGTTTACAAGATAATAAACATATGTGGTGGTTGCATGGGTGCATGGTCGATCAAACTTGAATGAACACAGTTGGACGCGAAAAAATGGTTATAGACTCTTTGATTGGTTTTGGTTACCAATCAGTTAATCCCCAAAGTTAGTTTTTCTAGGTTTTGTGATCTTTCATGTGTTTCATACTTGTTCTTCATAAAAACAGACATGCTTTATATATGTATGTGGGTAGTCTTGTACGTAGTCTTACCTACTTGTATAATTTCTGACTAAATACATAAATGCACGGGTTAATAGAGGTGGGTTAGTCAGTTTCAAGAGGCCGGGTTCATTCGAGTCGGACCCATTCGGGTTGAGGCTAAAATTCACACCCGTACTTTACCCTACAAAGATTTGGGGTTTTTTCATTCGGGTCATGGTATGCGACATTTATGATGCAGGACGCACGAAAGCGTATTTAGATAAACTCTAATCCAAGGGTGATAAACGAGGTGTACCTCAGGGGAATAATACCCAAACAAGAGATAAACTCCTAAAAGACAATTTTATTTGAACTAGAATGATAATAAGCCTTATATTTATAAGGGAGTCAAACTTGCATGAAAAGTAATCTAATTAAAGTAAAAAATGACCTAGTTAAATAATAGAAGATTCTGGAATCGACACTATTACGGCGTAACTTCACTCTTCCGCTTACGGCATAACCAAATAAAACCACCATACATAAAATTTAACGAGAGGATTATGACGTAGGTAAGGTTTTAGCCTTACACGTAGGTAACATGATATTAGTGTATTAATCACAAATTTCGTCCCTATCATTCCCCCTCACTTTAGAAGAACTCGTCCTCGAGTTCTTGCATTCTTCAGCCGCCAATGTCTTCAAATACGGTGGTCGAGTACCATTAGGAAGAATAGCTATGTTCTTTCCATACCAATTAAACATATAAAAATTCTCCTTACCGCTATGTAATGCATCCACATCATGTTGCCACGGTCTTCCTAACAAAACATAACTAGCACCCGAAGTCCACGATATCACAAGACACCTCATCACGATAAGAATTTCCAATAGAAATTGGAACTTTGCAAAGCTCATTCACCTTCACTTCAGGACCTTTCTTTATCCATCTTAACTTATACGGATTAGGATGTTGCTCGGTGGGTAACTTCAACGCCTTCAAAAGTTCTTTGGAAACTAGATTTTCATAACTTCCTCCATCAATGATCAATGAGCAAACATAGTCTTCAATCATACACTTAGTTTCAAAAATATTGTTCCTTTGAGAAAAGCCATCGCTTAAACCTTGTCGCTAAAGCCTTTGGCGACAGATTTTTGTCACTTTTGGTGACGACTTATGGGACCCACACATCTTCTCAATCGAAGTTAAGCAACGGGGCCAACCAGGCCTTTGGCGAGAACATGTCCTCGCCAAAGGTATTGAGTGGCTATATTGTTTATATGGTTAAAATGTATGCTTCTGATACGTTTTTATCAAGAATCCCTATTTTAGATCCTTATATATTCTGATAAGATTCTATTGATTAACTAGTTAATGTTAATTGATGAATTAATGTTAACTTTGACCCATAATCGAGGTGCTCGAACCAATATCCCCCTCGTCATCAAACCATACTACTCGTAGGAATAACTTGCATTTCATTAATAGTGTCGAGAGCGAACATACGAATGTTAACTAGATGAATGTTAATGTATCGAGCGAATAAATCCAAAAGAAGTTCGCGAAGGATCAAAACTACATTTCTTTAAATTATTTTAAAGTCATTTTAAACTATTTAAATCATTTTAAAATTCATTTAAATCATTTTTAAATCATTCTGAAATCATTTATAATTCATTTAAATCATTTTTAAATAATTTATATTTAACTTAAATAATTTAGCATTAATTTAAATTAGTTTAAGATCATTTATAATTCATTAAAATAATTTTTAAATCATTTATATTTAACTTAGATCTTTTATAATTAATTTAAATCATTTATAATTTATTTAAATCATTTTAAAACCATCTATAATTAATTTAAAACTTTTTATAATTATTTTAATTAATCTAAATCATTTACATTTAATTTAGAATATTTTTAATTAGTTTTACACTTTTGCCGAGGAAATATCCTTGCCAAAAGTTACTTATATCATTATAAATAATTTATGGTTCATATATAATTAATTTAGAATATTTTTTTAAAAATTAATTTTACACTTTTGGGGAGTATATGTCCTCGCCAAAAGCTACCACCACATTTCACTAATCACTAATGAGTGGTCAGTAAAACCTTTCAGGCGGGAAAAGTTAAAGGGAAACTAACAACCCGCAATTTTCAGGTCATTACTCAACCTCAAACTCAAAATTAATTATTCTAGAAGTTTACATAATTATTTTTACGTATAGTTGTTAACTTTAATCACGTAAAGTGGAATATGGCATTTAACGTAAATCAACATTAAATAAAGTTAAGTCTACATGAAATATATGTCATATGACTATTTCAATCACATTTTCTAAGTTTACACTATTTATTTTTCAAGTTTTACATAAACAATATTATTACGCGTTTTAATATTTACACGCATGCACTACTTACCCAATACCATCACCACCTTTACCAATACCCGAAATACCTATATACTATCAAATTTACTCACTTTTCCTCTCATTTATGTATAAAATCATCCGCCTCATTTTATTATACAAAACATATCATAAAATATCTCAACTAATATTTATTTTGACTCAAAAGTCGTACACAATCTAACTAGATATCAACTCTTCACATTTTTCTTTTTTCTTTCTCCTTTAATCTAACTAGATATCAAATCTTCGAGGAATTTTCAAATGCTTACTCTTATTTTGGTGCTTACCAAGGGACAAATCTCCACCATCCATCTAGTTTGATCTAATAGTGGGGATAAACCTAAGATTTAATATGGAAACCTAAGTCCATGTTTTTTTTATCCTTTTTCTTTGTCTTTTTGTTACTTATTTATTAATTTTTTTTGAATTCACGTTATTATTTCAAATTCATGTTTTTTTTTTTTTTTTTTTTTTTTTTTTTTTTTTTTTTTTTTTCCTTTTTTGTGGAATTCCTTTCTTTTTTTCTTTTTTTTAGTTGGCGTTTTTTCATTATTTTTTTTAAATTTTAAATTCACGTTTTTTTATTCAAGGTTTTTTGTTCCGCTTTCATACGTTTTCATATGTATTCATAATTTTTCGTTCGTTTTTATACGATTTCGTTAGTGTTCATATGTTTTCGTAATTTTTTTTACGTTTTCGTCTAATTTCAGACGTTTTCGTCTGTTTTCATCCATTTTCGTACGTTTTCGGACGTTTTCATACGTTTTCGTATGTTTTTAGACGTTTTTGTCCGTTTTCATACGTTTCGTATGTTTTTAGACATTTTCGTCTGTTTTCAGACGTTTTCGTCCGTTTTTATACGTTTTCGTCTGTTTTCATACGTTTTAGTATGTGTTTTACGTTTTCGCCCGTTTACGTTCGTTTTCATACGTTTTCGTTTGTTTTCTTACGTTTTCGTCCATTTTCTTACGTTTTCGTCCGTTTTCGTCCATTTTCTTTCGTCTTCGTCCATTTTTCATACGTTTTCAGACATGTTTTTACGCCTTCATACGTTTTCGTCTGTTTTCGGCCATTTTCATCCATTTTCATACGTTTTTGTCTGTTTTTTAGGTTTTCATGTATTTTCGTCCGGTTTAGACGTTTTCTTCTGTATTTTTACGTTTTCATGCATTTTCGTCCGTTTTTATATGTTTTCGTCAATTTCCGGACGTTTTCATCCTTTTTCATCCATTTTTAGACGTTTTCGTTTGTTTTCAGACGTTTTCATCCGTTTTCGTCCGTTTTCATACGTTTTCATCCGTTTTTATTTGTTTTTGTCTATTTTTATACGTTTTGTTCGTTTTCAGACGTTTTTGTCCGTTTTCATACGTTTTTCATTCGATTTTATACGTTTTTGTCCGTTTTCATTTTGATATTTGTAAGTGACACTTATTTATTTTTGGGAATTATGTGAAGTATGGATTATGCTGAAGTCAATGCTGAATGGATTCTGCTGAAGTAGTGTGGATTCTACCGAAGACATAATTATGCTGAAGTTATATAGTGAATAGTTTGTTTATGCGGAAGTTGTTATTCCGTGTTTAGTATATTTAGTTTGGATATACATGAGCTTTATTAGGAAGTGATTGTGTATATCTTATTTAGTTTTATGTTTATACGTTTCTTGGGAAACGGTTTAGGGTTTGGTTTAGGGTTCCTTGTCTATAAAAGGAACACAATAGTATGAGTTATGTACCGATTGGAAAAACAAAGTTTTAGTTAATATAACGATCAATAGAGGATCACAAAGTTCTTAGTTATTTGTGTTACTTGTGTTTATATTCCGCTGCTAAATACAAGTTGTAGAGATTGTCTTTTACTGTGCTTGTGATTACATAGGCATAGCTAACGATCCACGAGCTCAAGATCTATCAAGGTCTGCTAGTTTTCAACAAGTGGTATCAGAGCCTCGTGAGAGTCTCTACGATACTAAGAGATGTTCTTTGCTTTAATCCTTTCAATCACTACATTCTTCACCATGTCTGGAGCTGTGGACGATGTTGAAGTTACCAACAACAATAACAGTGCCTCCCTACAACAGCTTAGTCTATCCAACAGCAATGCTAAATTCCCATACTTGAAGAGAGAAGAGTATGATCTATGGGCCATGCAGATGCAAAACTGGATTTCCAACATTGATTGGAATCTCTGGTCAATTGTGCAGAAGGGAAACAGTTTAAAAAGGACAACCACTGATCCTGATGGTACTGTTGTCATTATTCCTCCAAAATCTGCTGATGAAATCCTGGCAGTTCAGAGAGAGCACAAGGTGAGAACTATACTTCTTCAGGCGATACCTCAAGATCACTTGAGTGACTGTCATTATATGGTAGATGCTAAGGATATATGGTTGGCGATCAAGGCTAAGTTCGGAGGGAATGAGGAGTCTAAAAGGATGAGAAAGTCCATGCTGCGACAACAGTTTCAAGACTTTCAAATCTCTGAAGAGGAAGGAATTCACAAGGGCTACGACAAGTTTCACAAGATCTTAAGTCAGTTAAATCAGCTATAGGCAAAGCCAGATAATGATGATTGTAATTCTAAGTTCTTGAGGTCATTACCTCCATCCTGGCTACAAGTAAGCATTGCTTTAAAAGCTAAAGGTGGTCTGGATATGCTTACTTTTGATGAGCTGTATAACAAACTTAAAACTCTTGAACATGATGTAAGAAGTTCTTTTCGATCATCGTCTACTACTAGTCACACATCATTCGTTGGAGCCTCTACCCCAAAGATGAGTTATGGTCCAACTCCAACTTACTCATCATCATCTTACACTACCACTCCATCAAGTTCTCAATCTGGGGGTGTAATGGAAGATGTGCTTGGATCCTTCTTTGCTGATTATGATCCTCAACAGCAACTTGCATATGAGGATTTCGATCAGGTGGATCCACTGGAGATGGAAGAGATGAAATTAAAGTGGCAGGTGGCTATGCTTTCAATGGACATCAAGAAATTTGAAAGAAAGGCTGGAAGGAAGTTCGGCTTTCAGGGAAGAGATCCAGCTAGGTTTGACAAAAAGAAGGTCAAGTGCTTTACATGTCATCAAATGGGTCACTTCTCCAGAGAGTGCAAGGACAGGAAAGCTGGTGATGAGGTGAAATACTCTTCCTATCAGCAGAATCAAAGGGATGCTGGAAAGACCTCAGTTGCTTTGGTCACTCTTGATAAAACTGTGGACTGGACGCAACATGAGCAGGAGAATGATGATGGTCTTGGTGGTGACAATACTGGATTGTTTGCAAGCTGTACTTCAGAGGATACGCATGATCAGATTGCCTTGATGGGCATCTCTCAGGTACAAAACTGTGTGTTTGGTTGTAGTGAGCGTTATAATGAACTCAAAGAAGCTTATGATATTTTGAAACCTAAATATAATGAATGCTATGTTGAGGTTGAAGCTTATAAACAAGCTTTAAAAACATTAGAAAGACAAAAAGTTTGGTTTCAGAAGAATCAAATAGCTTATGATGAAAAAATTAGGATATTAGAGAGTGATCTTGAATGTTCTAATAATGAGTTAAAAAGATCTGAGAAGTTAAGAGCAGATGTAATGTCAGAGAATCTAGAGTTAAAACAGAAACTAGATGAGGAGATTGCTAGGCATAAAGAATGGTTACTAAATGGAAACAAGTTAGCTAGTCACATCTATGCTAGTCAAACTCCGAATACTTCTATAGGTTTAGGATTTAAGAAGTATGTAGGATTAGAAGCTAGGGAGGACACACGCAAATCTACACCAGCAGGCCTAGCTAATTTTGTGAAAGAAGGTGACCTACATGCTGTCTGTGGACCTATTAGAGGTGATCACATGCCCATGGACCTTTCTATTTCTGTTGACTTTGATGGATCACACCATCTCTATGGCAAAAAGTCATGTGACTTGCCAGACCCTGATACTTCTTCTAATGACTTTGTCTCTTGTGTTAACAGTGACAAGTCCTCCGAGCAAGGGTCTACAGAGTGTGATTCAAATGACAAGTCTGACCTTCCCAAGTCCTCACCCCTGCCTGCACCCAACACTACCAACAAGCATGTCAGAGTTGCTGCCAAGGAATAAACTTCCAAGACAGTTCCCTCTGAAGACATGTTTTCTAATTCTTTGCATAATAATTCTGTTAAAAACAATTCTTTTCATGGTTTTGGTTTGAATACTTCTGCTTGTAATAGAACATCTTTTGGTTTAAATAAATCTTCTAAACAGAAGACATGTTTTGTGTGTGGAAGTAAATTTCATTTAATTAAGGATTGTGATTATCATGAGCAAAGAATGAGTAGGTGTGGTGATTCTAGGACATCTAGACCAATGTGGACCAATGTTAATGCTATACCACCTTATGTTCCACAAGCATCTTATACTGATTCTTCTTTTACTTGGAGAAAATCGTTTGCTAAACCATATGTGCAACCAACAAGTTCATATTTTAATAATGGTTTTTGGCCTGGATATGTTGACTATATGAATGCTGGGGTATAGGGATACTGCTGTCAAGTCCTCAGCAGGTTGTTCTTGGAATCAAAGGGGACCTAAAATTCAATGGAAACCCAAGAACAATAGTGGATCTTTTACATCTGCTTGGCATAAATCTAATGATCCACAAGGCAGGTTCAAGTCAGCAATGACTTGAGCCTCCATAGTGTACTAATAATTTGTATATTTTTGTTGTTGTTGTAGGATCATCCCCTTAAGCATAAGGATATTGGAATTGTTGACAGTGGTTGTTCAAGGAGTATGTCTGGAAACAGGGATTTGATGCATAACTTTGTACCTATTGAAGGAGGAGGCAATGTGACCTTTGGTGGAAGTGATGGGAGAATTACTGGGAAAGGGACCATCAAAACACCTCAACTGGATTTTGAGAATGTATACTATGTCAGGGAACTCCAACACCTCAATTTGTTCTCAGTCTCACAAATCTTTGACACCAAGAACAAAGTACTCTTCTCAGAGGATGAATGTCTTGTGCTGTCTAAAGACTTCAAACTCCCAGAAGAAACCTCAATTCTGCTGAGAGTTCCTCGAAATCAAAATCTTTATACATTCAACTTAACTGATGTTAAACCAGAAGGTGACTTAACTTGTTTGGTGGCCAAAGCATCCCTGGATGAGTCTACCAAATGGCATAGGAGGATGGCTCATGTGAACTTCAAGACCATAAACAAGCTCTCTAAACTGAGTCGTGTTGAAGGTCTTCCTTCCAAAGTTTTCACCAATGATCATAATTGTGTTGCTTGCAACAAAGGAAAGCAACACAGAGCCTCATACAAAGTTGTTACTGCTGTGAGCATTATTTCTGAACCTCTTCAGCTGCTTCATATGGATCTTTTTGGTCCAACTCAAATAAGAAGCATAGATCACAAGTATTTTTGTTTGGTTATCACTGATGGCTATAGTAGATTTTGTTAGGTATTCTTTCTGGGGACTAAAGATGAAACATCTCAAGTGCTGAAAGACTTCATTACCCTTGTGGAAAATCAGTTGAACAAGAAGGTTAAAGGAATCCGGTGTGATAATGGGACAGAGTTCAAAAATGTTGTACTTATAGAACTCCGCAGGTCTAAAGGTATTAAAAGGGACTATAGCACTCCAAGAACCCCACAACAAAATGGGGTGGCTGAAAGGAAGAATAGGACCTTGATAGAGGCTGCAAGATCAATGCTAGCAGACTCTAAGTTACCCACTATGTTTTGGACTGAAGCTGTTGGCACAGCTTGTTATGTGCTGAACAGGGTATCCATTACCAGACCTCACTTGAAAACACCATATGAACTTTTGTTTGGGAAAGTTCCTGCTATACATTACCTCAAACCTTTTGGCTGTCAAGTGACAATTCTTAATACTAGTGATCCACTTGGTAAATTTTATGAGAAGGCTGATGATGGTTATATTGTGGGCTATTCAGCTCATAGTAAGGCTTACAGAGTGTACAACTTGTCTGCTAGGAAGATAGAGGAGACTTTGAACCTGATATTTCTTGAAGATAAGCCTAATGTTCAAGGACAGGGTCATGTGTGGTCTTTTGACCTTGATTACTTAACTGATTACTTGGGTTATTCTAGACATCTGGCTAACCAACATGCAGGTACTCAAGAGTCTCCTACTAACAATGCAGGTACATTGGATGCTGATTTAGACAATGAGTTTGAAGATGTTGAACAACCTATTACTGTGCCTTCTTTCTCCACTAACAATTTTGCAGGAGATACTACTAAAGATGGTGCTGATGAGAGTGATGATGATTCACACTATGCTGAAGACCTTGCTAGGCTAAAGAAACAGGAGTATGCAGCTAACTTAGAAGCTGAAAGACATGCTGAGGAGAGTGCAAGAGAAGCCATCAGTGGAAACAAGCATTCTGCTGATAGTGATCCTGTTTCTCCTATCATCACCAAATCTGCTGAAAGACATGCTGTTTCTACTCCTATTTCTACTAGAGAGTCAACAGACCTTGGAGAACCTTATACACGTTTTCCAAGACCTTCTGACCTTGGTCATCATCAACCAAAAGATGACATCTTCACCTTACCTTCCTATGACACTGATTTTGAACCCACAGTGACTAATCTTGATACCTCCATTGATGTCAACACCACTGCTACTAAAAGGATCAACAATGCTCATCCACAGTCCAATATTATTGGTGATCCTAATGCACCTGTTAGAACTAGGGGCACTGTGACAAGTTCTAAATATGGTCAAGTGGCTTTTATCTCTTATGTCTCCAATCAACAAAGAGACAATCATACAGACTATGAACATTGTCTGTTTGCCTGTTTTCTCTCTCAAGTGGAACCAACCAGTGTTACTCAAGCCCTTGAAGATTCCAGTTGGCTTGAAGCAATGCAGGAAGAAATGCAACAATTTCAAAATCAGCAGGTTTGGATCTTGGTACCACTACCTGATGGCAAGTATGCAATTGGGACTAAATGGATATTGAAGAATAAGAGAGATGCAAGAGGTGTTGTGATAAAAAAAAAAGCTAGATTAGTTGCTCAGGGCTATAGACAAGAGGAGGGGATTGACTATGATGAGGTGTTTGCACCTGTTGCTAGAGTTGAAGCCATTCGGATATTTTTGGCTTATGCATCCTACATGGGCTTTATGGTATATCAGATGGATGTTAAAGGTGCTTTCCTGTATGGAGAAATAGAAGAGGAAGTTTATGTCACTCAACCTAAAGGATTTGAAGACCCAGATCATCCTAATCATGTTTACAAAGTAGTCAAGGCTCTCTATGGACTTCATCAGGCACCCAGAGCTTGGTATGCTAGGCTTTCATCATTTCTGCTGAAGCATGGCTATAGACGAGGTGCAATTGATAAGACACTTTTCCTTAAGAAGAATTCCACCGACATCATTCTTGTGCAAGTGTATGTGGATGATATTATTTTTGGATCCACAAAAGAAGCTTGGTGCAGGGAGTTTGAGGAGCTTATGAAGGGAGAGTTTCAGATGAGTGCTATGGGGGAGTTGACTTTCTTTTTGGGTCTCCAAGTTTAGCAGAAACCTGATGGTATCTTTATCAGTCAGGACAAATATATGAGGGACATCTTGCAGAAGTTTGGTATGGAGAGTGTAAGGACTGCCACTACACCTTATGAAGCTCCAAAGACAAAGACCAACAATGAAGTAGATCCACCAGTGAATGTTCATTTATACAGATCTATGATTGGCTCTTTGATGTATTTAACAGCTTCAAGGCCTGATATTACTTTTGCTGTGAGTGTTTGTTCGAGACATCAAGTTACTCCACTTACTTCCCATCTCAATGCTGTTAAGAAGATCTTTAAGTACCTCAAAGGCCAACCTCATCTAGGCCTTTGGTACCCAAAGGAGTCTCCATTTAAGCTGGAAGCATATAGTGATAGTGACTATGATGGTGCAAACTTGGATAGGAGGTCCACCACTGGAGGTTGCCAATTCCTTGGAAAGAGATTGATTTCTTGGCAATGCAAGAAACAGACTATCGTGGCTACCTCATCTACTGAAGCAGAGTATGTTGCTGCTGCTAATTGTTGTGGACAGGTTATTTGGATACAAAATCAATTGTTGGATTATGGGTATAATTTCATGAACACAACAATTTTTATTGATAATCAAAGCACCATATGCATTGTCAAAAATCCAGTTTTTCACAGTCGAACTAAACATATTGAAATCAGGCACCACTTTATAAGAGATGCATATGACAAACATTTGATAAAAGTGGTTAAAATTCACACTGATGATAATGTGGCAGATTTGTTAACAAAGGCTTTTGATGGACCAAGGTTTCAACACCTTGTGGTCCATATCGGTATGCTTAACCCTTAACTGCAAAGTTTAAGGGGAGGCATAGATTTGTGTACACTTTGCATGTTTTTATGTAATTTTGTAGGTTTTTATGTATACTTTTGTTTGCTTTTCACTAACACTAACCAGCTAATGTAATCTTAGTTTGTTTTTCTTTGTTGGTTTGTGTGTTTCTCTGTGTTTGTTCTGTTTTGCAGATTGGTTATTCAAGTTGATGGTTGTTAATTTGGAATATGGTCAAGAAAGCTCTAAAGCTTGTTTCTACTGAATTCAAAGTGCTGAAGTGAGCTATTTGTTTCCACTGAAGACAATGTACTGAAGTTATAATGTTCATTCAAGAGAAGTATTGAAGTAAATTGTTCATTCATTCATTCGAGAAACAGTTTACAGCTTACAGCTTACAGAGTACAATCAACATCAAATGCAACTACAAGAAAAGAGCTATACATGATCTACTAATCCTAATCTAGTTCATATCATCTATTCCAACATCTAACAGGCTGTTGGATATGCATGATCGCTCACATCTTTCACACTAGATGCTGGATATGCCTTCTATCTCGATGGCTGGAGATGCATGACTACTATGACGAGGATGCTAAGGATCAAAATGGAAAGGATGGATTGATGAAAACGTTGATGATGACGATGACCACACATGATGATGAAGAAAAATAATATGTCCTTTGTGCTTCATCTATTGATTTCAACCAAAATGCAATCCATCCACCATCCTTAAGCATTTCCACTATACGATATGTGTTGATGCACCAAAACCTGGTGCAGAAAGACCAAGAACCACCTCTCTATCCTTAGGGAGTGGCGGATTTTTGGCTCGTGGCCTTCGTTGAGGCTGAGGTGCTGGAGGTTGGGAGTAAGATGTTCTTTCCTTATAGGAGTCATCAGAATCATCAGCAGATTCACTTGGATTCACTGCACTATCATCTTCTGAAGAAGGGAGAAAGGGTGATTTCTTTAGTCGTGGATATGATCGTGGAAAGTAATGAAGCCATGGGTTTGAATCATCACTTGATGATGATGATGATGATGATGATGATGATGATGATGAGGATGATGTTGTGAGATCTATGATCTCAGGTTTAGTACTCATGGTTGATTGTGGTTAATTTTGGAGCATTGATGAAATTAGAGTTTGTGATGATATTTGGGGTTTTTGATGAAGAGTTATGTGTGCATTGGGATTGTTTTATAGACAGTTTCAAGACTTAATGAGATTTAATGCGTGTGGGTGAAACAGTAAAAAGATATTTACTGAAGCTTCTTGAATACGTGATCTATTTCTGCTGATTGGTATTCTTCAGCATAATGGCTAGTGTTTCTACCGAAGTTGAAAGTTAAATTGGGTAAAAGTAGCGGTACACGTCAGCACTGGTCAACAATTTGACCAAAATTGGGAAACTACTACTTATTCTCTATATGAATATCTTCGTCTCAAATTAATCGATTCCCTCTTTACTCACGTTCACAACACTTCCACTTGTGTGAATCTTAACCCTAACTTACAATTTTTCTCATGGCGCTTCAATTCAAGCATGATCATAATAAAATCGCTTTTCTGGGAACAGCTAAGGGTGATGAGTTGTATAGACCAATGGTAGAATTCTTACAGAGGTCCAAGATTCATTATGCTTTAACACATTCTCTGAATGCAATATATGAATCGTTGGTTACTCAATTTTGGGCGACTGCTTCGAAAAGGAGTGATACAGAGATTGTTGCAATGATTGACGGAACAGAGCATGTGGTGACAGAGGAGCGGATAAGAAGACAAATTCGTTTGGATGATGAGAATGGGGTTTATCATTCTAATTCTGCTGTGGTACTTGATGGGCTAAGAGCAATTGGATATCAAGGTACAAGGACTGACATGTGGTTAAAGAATCAGCTTTGTCCTATGTGGAGGTTTTTGGTTCATACATTGCTTCAGAGTTTAAGCAATAAATCAGGAGGATGGGATCAATTTTCTACTCAATTGGGATGTGGTATTATATGTCTATCTCAGGGTTTGACTTATAATTTTTCTAAGTTTATTTTCGATAATATGGTTGAGAATATAACTAGGAAGAAGAGCAAGTTTTTGATGTACCCTAGGTTTTTACAAATGATCTTAGATGTTACTACCCAAACCCAAGCTTTTTATCCCATAAGAGCTTTAACTTCTAAGCTATTTGCTTCAATGAGAACTAAGTATGAGGGGACACATCATCCTTTACTAGCAGCTATGTTGCCTCAAAACAATGAAGCTGCTGATGAGGATAATGTTGTTGGTGATCCATCTTCTACCAATACTACTGATGGTAATCCTTCAGTTGCTATTGATGAGGGTCCTTCTGCTACTGCTGAAGCATCTAATATTTCTCCTGACCTACCTCCACCTATACCTTCACCTAGACCTAGTCCTAGTCCACCACCTACGCAAGTTTCTCTTGATGAGGTTGAGCATGAAACTGATAGACTGCCCACACCTAGTCCTATTAGGAATCAATTTGATGAAGGATTTCCTAATTTTGAGCATGTTCATATTTCTCCTGAAAGGCCCAATGAAGCTCCCATTACCAATGAGCAATCAGTTGGTGGAGCTGAGGACCTTATTACACTTACATCTATATATGCTCTAGTGAACAGGTATGCAGGTGAGGTGGCTGATCTCAAGAAGGAGCTTGCAGAGACCAAGTCTTCTCTTGGTGGTAAGATTGTGGAGTTGCAGAATAAAGTTAAGAACTTGGAGGAACTACTTGGAAAAAGGGGCAAAAGGAGAGTTTTGGTTTCTTCTGATGAGGAGCAAGAAGAGACTCAGCTTGCATCACTAGGAATCTTGGCTGATGCAGCTCTAACAACTCATGTTTCTTCTCCTATTGCTGCTGAATCTTCAAAGAAAAAGGAACCTATTCGATACACTAGCAAAAGGAAAATACTATATTTGAGTAAGGAATCTACTGAAGCTTCAAAGGGACAACTTGCTGCAAGTTTGTCTGCTGATGTTCAAATGGAGGATGTTGCTACTGAACATGGTCAAGCTTCAGTTGTACAAGAACAACCAAATTCTCTACCTTCAGTAGATAATGATGAAGTTTTTGTTGCTGGGAGAAGTTTTAAGTTGAATTCTACTTCTGAAGTCTTTTCTACACCTGTTGAGGCGTTTTCTCAACCTGTTTCTTCTGATGTTGATATGGGTGTTTCTTCTGAAGTTCCTTCTGTTCCTATTTCTCCAATTGGTTCTGCTGAGGAACCTTATGACAAAGGAAAGGAAGCTGTGATTGATGAAGTGATTGGTTCAGATCTGGTGTCTGAAGAAGAAAGGCAAGCTCAAGCTAGGATGTTTGCTGATTATGAAAATATGCAGAAGAGTCGTGCAGTGGCTGAATTTCTTAATGCTCAGTCTGATTCTAATTTGTCTACAGAGAGACAACTAGAGCTTGATGAATTATTTCCTAAGATCACTGATGCTCAATGGGATGCCTATACTAATCAAGGTGCATCTGATCCTAATCTTGCTAAACGCATTTTAGGTGCAGCTTTTGATAGTGAGAATTTTGTGGATCAAATGGTGGCTCTTTGAAAACAAAAGAAGCAAGAAGCAGCTGCAAAGAGGAGAGCTATTGTTGCTCAAAGGAATAAAGCAAAAAGGGAAAAACCAATGACTGTAGCTCAGAAGAGGGATCATATGAGGAGGATTGTGAAGAATCAGAGTTCTACTGTCTTTAACTCTGGCATGACAATGAAGCAAGTTTTAGCTTTATCCGATGATGCTTTGATCAGAAAGTATAATATGATTACGAAGTTTTCTTCATCTGGTTCTACTTCTTCTTCTACATTGAAAAGGATTGCTGGTACTTCAAATGTTCCTCATGCAAAGAGACCTAAGACAGTTGATATAGTGGATAATTTTGATGTTGTTTCGCCTCAGGTGATATCTCAAGTTGTTACTACTGAAACAACTCCTGAAGCTAATTCTTCCACTGATAAGGTTTTTTTTGCTGAACCTTCTCTTGTTTCTTCTGAAGCATTGCCTAGTTTTGCATTTGTTGATAATTTGGGTGATACATTGAGTAAGAAAGATGATCTAAAGGTTGCTAAAGCTAAGAAAGCACGAGAGATGCTTGCCAGAATGAATTCCTTACGTGATGGTGTTCCATTTAAGTCTACTTCTGATTCTTCTCCTCAAGCTGAAGATGTTCTTGAAGAGTCTGAGGAAGGATCATCTCAGGGAATTTATACACCTGGTAGGAGGAAGAAAATGATGGCTAAAAGGAAACTTAGTTCCTTAAGGAGATCTGTGAGACTAGCTAGGAAACATCTTTCCCAGAGTAGCTATTTAGATCTTAAGGCTGCTGAGTCAACTTTTATTAAAGTAGGAACTGTTGATGATTTTCCTGAAGGAACACATGCTGTATTGATCAATTGGAAAGCTGGGAAGCTTAATACTGTTTATCGATTGGATAATTCTACTATACAGTTCACCTTCTTGAAGGAAATCTTTCATTTGGTGGATAGACATGATTTGAAGATGCTGTATGAACATGTTTCTCAGCATTATACTATTCATTCACCACAGGGTTCTGGTTTATATTTATTAGGTGATCTTCAAGTCTTGTTTGATTCTCATTCTCCAGATGGTAAAGGGAATTCTATTTGGAAGAATTCACATAAGTGGGAGATTGAGAGTTGGAGATTCTATCCTATGCCATGTGTTCATGTGGTTCAGACAAAATGTGGCATGATTTTGTGTATGTTATCGGATAAGACTTATCCTTTGTCTGTTACATTAATGGAAAGAATGTTGAGACAGAAGTTGGAAGTACCTCCTAATCCAGTTGGTAATAATGACCTTCATGCATCACAATGTGTTGGATTGATTAAAACTCAGCTTCTGCAACATAAAGGTTCATCTTGATTGTGGTATTTTGTATCTTTTGTAATATTTGTTTTCTTTATTTCTTAGTTAAAAAAAAAAAAAAAAAAAAAAAAAAGAATGTCTAACTTTTATTGCAGGTTTTTTTTATATTCTTGATGGTTATTGACTCACCAGATATACCTTATGTATGTCAAAGAGTTAGCTAGTCCAAGGGGTACATCTTTGGTAAAGACACATCAAATCTGTTGATAGCTGAATGGTTTGCTCAAAATCATAGGGACTGCAACCACCCATGCTTAATTGCTGAGGGTTGTATGGTCATCAATTCACCATGGTTTATTCCTTTTTGGAATCCAAGAATTGACTAGCCCACTTGTATATGGCTTGTGGTAAAGGCATTGGAATACCATATTTGGTTATCAATTCACCAATTCTAAGAATTGACTAGTCTTGAGCAAACGGCTACAGGTAAAGACATATCAAATCCGTTTATATGGTTGCTGGTTTGCTAATAAATCAGATGGTTATCAGTGTACCATAGTTTTCGAACTAAAACATTTGGCTACTCCAGTAGTGATGGCTATTGGTAAAGAGACATCAAGTCCATTATTTTCAATGATTCACCTCTCACAGGAGTTAACACACCTGGATGTGATGAGAATAGTATGAAACTAATTTGTTTTGATGTACATGTTGTCATTTTTTGCTGCAAAGATATGGAGTTTTCGAGTTTATTCATCAAAGAGATGTTCTTATTTTGATTCTTTGCTGCTGATGTTCGTATACAATCCTCTGGTGCTGTGTAGTTCAAGATCTATCAAGAAACTGGAACTTAACCTAGTCAAATTCCAGTTTAGGGGAGGATTGTTGGGAATTATGTGAAGTATGGCTTATGCTGAAGTTAATGCTGAATGGATTCTGCTGAAGTAGTGTGGATTCTACCGAAGACATAATTTTGCTGAAGTTATATAGTGAATAGTTTGTTTCTGCGGAAGTTGTTATTCCGTGTTTAGTATATTTAGTTTGGATATACATGAGCTTTATTAGGATGTGATTGTGTATATCTTATTTAGTTTTATGTTTATACGTTTCTTGGGAAACGGTTTAGGGTTTGGTTTAGGGTTCCTTGTCTATAAAAGGAACACAATAGTATGAGTTATGTACTGATTGGAAAAACAAAGTTTTAGTTAATATAACGATCCATTGAGGATCACAGAGTTCTTAGTTATTTGTGTTACTTGTGTTTATATTCCGCTGCTAAATACAAGTTGTAGAGATTATCTTTTACTGTGCTTGTGATTACATAGGCATAGCTAACGATCCACGAGCTCAAGATCTATCAAGGTCTGCTAGTTTTCAACATTTATCTCTTGTGATATAACACTGTAAGAAAGATGAAAAGTATTACATTTTTCATCATGTATGTGTTATCAGTTTTGATACTCAACTAAGAATGTGATGGTTGTGTTTTTGAAAATATTTAGGAAGATTTTTGTGTTTTATGATATTATGAAATATTAGAAAAGTTGTTCAACTAAAAACAAGAGATGTTATGATACTTTTGTTAGACTTGTGGTGGATTTTTCTATTTAATGGATACATTGTGCATGTTTCGATAGGTTTTATAGCGGGATTTGAAAATATCTATGGTTGAATCAGCAAACTAAATAAGCTATGGTTGAAGATAGCACACATTTTTATAAACAAATTGAGGAAGCTCAAACACTTGTGATATCACAGGTGATATCACCTCACTTGTGATATCACACGTGATATCATGTGTGATAACACCATTGATATCACCTGTGATATCATGTCTGATATTACCGGTAATAGCATGTGTGATATCATAGTTTATATCACTTGTGATATCACCAATGATATCATCATGTGATATCACCTGTGATATCATGTGATATCACCTGTGATATCATGTGATATCACTTGTGAGGTGATATCACCTGTGAGGTGATATCACCTGTGAGGTGATATCACCTGTGATATCATGTGTGATATCACAAGTGTTTGAGCTTACTCAATTTGTTTATAAAGATGTGTGCTTTCTTCAACCATAACTTCTTTAATTTGCTGATTCAACCATAGATATTTTTAAATTCCGCTATAAAACCTATCGAACATGCACAATGTATCCACTAAATAGAAAAATCCACCACAAGTCTAACAAAAGTTTCATAACATATTTTGTTTTCAGTTAAACACATTTTCTAATATTTCATATTATCATAAAACACAAAAATCTTCCTAAATATTTTCAAAAACACAAATAAAAAAAATGAACAGAATCATCACAGTAATATAATAAGTGATGTTTGTTATCATTTCTTTCATATATACTTGGTAAAATACTAAATTCTTATCACATTTGGTATGAATTTAATATTTCACATTATTAGTTGAGTATCACAACTGATAACACATATATGATGAAGAGTGTAAAACTCTTCATCTTTCTTACAGTGTTATATCACAAGAGATAAATAAGTGTCACTTAAAAATATCAAAATGAATAAAAAAAAGAAAACTATGAAAATAGAGACTTGACATATTCTCAAAATCAAACAAGTGTTGCATTAAATTAGCATTTTTTTTAACAAAATAAGAATTCACCTAAAGAGACTTTAACCCTTTTATTTCTACTTAGAGTCTAATACATTGATTGCATTAACAAAATATGCGCTTGTCAATTGCGATGAAAGGCACAAAAACTATCTTGTAACTGAAAATTATAAAAATATTAGAAAACACATATGTGATAATATATAAAAATATACAGAGCAAAGAAATATATCAGGTGATATTAAAGGTTAAAAAACATACTTGTTTGTTTATGAAATATCACAAGTGATATTAGACATTAACTTTTTTATAATAAAATATCACAATTGATATTAGACATGTAATATAATAAAGTTTAATAATAAGCATGAAAACATATGAAAATAGACGAAAACGTATAAAAACTGTAAAAAATGGACGAAAACGTATGAAAACGAATGAAAAGCATATAAAACGTATGAAAACGGAAAAAAGGCGTCTGAAAACGGACGAAAACGTATAAAAACGGATGAAATTGGAAGAAAACGGACGAAAATGTCTAAAAACAGACGAAAGCGTCTAAAAATGGACGAAAACGTAAAAAAACGGACGAAAGCGTATATAAACCTATGAAAAACGATGAAAATGTAAGAAAACGAACAAAAACGTAAGAAAACAGACGAATACATATTAAAGCGGACGAAAACGTAAGAAAACAGACGAACAGGTATGAAAACGGACAAAAACGTAAGAAAACTAACGAAAACATAGGAAAACGGACGTAAATGTAAGAAAACAGGCGAAAACGTATGAAAACGGACAAAAACGTAAGAAAACGGACGGAAACGTATGAAAACTGACGGAAATGTATGAAAACTGACGAAAACGTAAGAAAATAGGCGAAAACATAAGAAAACGGACAAAAACGTAAGAAAACAGAAGAAAAGGTAAGAAAATATAAGAAAACGTAAGAAAACGAACAAAAACGTAAGTAAACAGACAAAAACGTATGAAAACGGACGAAAATGTAAGAAAACAGACGAAAACGTAAACGGACTATAACGGACGAAAACGTATGTAAACGGACGAAAACGTATGAAAACGGACAAAAACGTAAGAAAACGGACGAAAACATAAGAAAACAGACGAAAACGTAACAAGACTGACGAAAACGTAACAAAATGGACGAAAACGAATGAAAATGGACGAAAACGTAAGAAAATAGACCAAAACGTAAGAAAAAGGACGAAAACGTATGAAAAAGGACGAAAACGTAAGAAAACAGACGAAAACTTAAGAAACGGACGAAAACGTATAAAAACAGACGAAAACGTATGAAAACAGACGAAAACGTATAAAAAGCGGAAAAAACGGATAAAAACGTATGAAAACTGACGAAAACGGAAACGAAAAAAAAAACAAAAAAACGTGAAATTAAAAAAAGTGATTAAAAAAATTACAAATAATGAGAAAATAAATAAGAAAGATAAAAAGACAAGAAAAAAACATGGACTTAGGTTTAGACATATTAAATCTTAGGTTTATCCCCACCATTAGATCAAACTAGATGGAAGGTAGGGATTTATCCCTTAGTATGCAAGGATTTTTGAGTATGCAAAATAAAGTGCCTCCAAATCTTCACATTTTTCTTTTTTCTTTCTCCTTTACCTCACGCCACCATCAACTTCACAATTCCTCCCTTACTCCTCATAAATGTTATTGTCCAAATGTTCCTTGACTTTTCACAAATACTTGCTTACTTTTCTTTTATATATGACATTTAACATGTTCTCTCATTTCATCTCATCAAAACTAAACACCAACACTCTCCATTGTTCTCTCCATATATATACAGCAGCAAACACAGGGAAAAAATGAGGGTTTCACATTTGGTTTTGCTTATTGGATGCTTATTAAGTGCTTATAAGGCTAAGGGTTATTAGTGTGGTCACCCTTGGGTTTTAGCTAGAATACTTGGGTTCTTGTGTTCACCTCTTTGCATTCACCACTCTTCTTAAAGTAAGCATCATTTCTACCTGTTCTTAGACATCTCATACACATATTACATCGTTCATATGTTTAGTTTTAGCTATTATACACTTGTGGTGTTGAGATTTTGCCTCGAAACATTGAAACAAAAACATACTCTTATTGTCCTAAATATGCGCCACGAATATGTGATCAAATAAAATACTTACACAAATTTTTATGCAAATCTGGTTTAGGCACACTTATATACATATTTTAGGATGTCTCACAAAAATTTTCGTAATTTTATAAAATGATTTGCTATTTTTAATAAGTGATATGAGTTAATGACCTGCTGTTGCACTTCTTTCTGAGTTCCGATTTCATTTAGTGAAAACAGCCCACTTCGAGACCTTTTGAGCTAAAATGGTAAACTATAAAGTGTTAGGGGACATCTTAAATTAGGTCTAGGGAGTCGGATGGACACGTGACGGTAAATAACGAGTGAAATACGACTAAAAGAAGTTAAGTAACTTTTCAGTTTTTCTGTCAGCTTTGACCTCCGAACCTAAAACTAATAAACTGGATCGATTGGGGCATGGGAAAAATATGAGGCTTACATATTTAAAAACTAAACTCCGAGTAGATAATTTTAGGCTTTTGAAACACATTATTTCATTGAGAAACGAGTGAGATACAAGTCTTTTAAGTCGACAAAAGCTGTTTAAAAAGCCTATAAACGTGCTGAACATTTTCGGTTGGAACCTTTGTTTAAAAACGAGTTTTCATGGATTGAGGTTTGTAAAAATCAAAAGTAGACATATAGAATTTAGTTTAGGAATTTGAAACACTAGAAACGGATCATGTCTGAAAAAAGATACGAACCTGTAAAGTTGGACAATTTCTGCCCCAGTAGCCCCGTAATCGACCCAAATGGACTCAAAAACCGTGTCCACACTAGCATTTTCCAGAATATATTGAAACTAGACATAATTACCTAATTTTAGGAAGTCGAATGAATAAAAACAGACTTATAACGAAGAAACTATGGACTTTTGAATTTACGAAATCACATATATAAACTTTCAGCACACTATTTTTGGGTTGCTCCAATGGCCTATGTTTGGGCCTGTTTTTGACACAATTAGGGTTGGGTACGTGAGGAGCGCCAGTGAAATTTTTACAGTTCCCGCGACATACTCAACATAAGAACTCGAATCAAGCTAAACTGATAAGTAACGAATTAATTATGACCCTCTAAATTTGGAAGAAAATCACTTTTTATATACGTTTCACAAAATAACCATTTAACGTCAAAAGTTGCGTTTTATCATATTTCAAGTCGTAAAAACCTCATTGCAAGTGTATACGAACCATTTTGCATTTTAAAACGCATATGCATATAATACATATCATATCTTTCTACAACGACATAATTATTTAGGTGGTGGTTAAGACTTTCGGGTTATATTTGAAGCTTTTGCATTTATTTCCGTTATCATTGCTTGCTAAGGTGAGTTCTCGTAGCCCATTTTTCAATATGTTTTCCTTGGGGAAAAATGGTACTCATATGATATTTTGACGGATTTTCATGCCGTGATACACTGTTTTTCATGTTTTTGGGCAATGTGCGTTTTGATTGCAATCTGTGCGCAACTGTTTAACTCCGATTTGGAGCTGAATCATTGATAGTATTATCGGGGTTGCTACCCCAGCCCTGACACTAGGTGTCGGTAGACGTTGAGAAATCGTGTAAGCTCGTGATTTGGAGCTGAAACACTAGGTTCAGTTGTTGCAAGCTCGTGGTTTCATTAAGTGCTTATATATTTATATCTTGCTCACTATTGTCCTACGCTATATTATTCACAACTTTGTGGTTTAACTCTTAAACCTACGAGCTCACCAACTTTATGTTGACATTTTTGAGTATCCATTTTCAGGTGTTAAGAATGAGGTTGCATTAGGAGGTTGAGTACCGGCCTCGCTTAGCAAGACTCTAGACAAGACTTTCTCGGGTTATGTTTCCTGTGGAGTTATGCATTTAGTGTTATCCTCTTGACCATGTTATTTTGTGGACTTATGTATTGTAGCATGTACTTATCTCTTCATGCGGGATTATTGTGAGTTGGTCCTTATTCTGTGTGGAATACATTTAGTACTTCTCTATTATGTTACACCTTGTGTTTTGTGTTATGAAGTCATACCCCGAATGCCTACTCCGTTGCGCCTTTTTGGGAGTGTGACAGATTGGCATCAGAGCCTGGTTATAGAGAATTAGCTGATCTGACCTAGACTATAACCTAAGTACCTTCATATATCTTGCATAATAGGATCTACGTGTGCAATTAGGTGTATGCTTACCTTGCGAGTTATTGACGCCTAGTATTAGACCTTATGAACCTCCAGATGGAATATGTTAGAATGATGTGAAGTGATGATGATAAGGAAATATGGCATGATGCTCTCCTAAAAACGCCTGGCCAATGTTTTTACAATAACATGATGCGATGTGGACTTGTCAAATTCATGGATTGTCAAATAGGTGGTTGAACAAAGAATTATGACACGTATACCGACCTACCCTACCTTCCTTCTAACTAACATTTACCAATGTCATTCCTTGTAGAAATCATGCCTCCAAGAAGATCAACTCAAGTTAAACGAGGTGGTGCAACCCAGAAGGGTGGAAGGACTGGTGGACGAGGAGGTAGAGGAGGTGGTCGCGGCACTGGGAACAATGGTAACGACAATGAAAATCCTGAATTTTCCAATATGATCACCGAACAACTACAAGGATTGCTACCCACTATCGTCACCCAAGTTGGCAATCACATCAGTAACCTAGGAAACAATGGAAGCGAGAATGACCATGCAGATAACGGCGCTGGAAGTGACCACAACAATAATGTCAACAACAACAATGGTGGCAAAGGATGCTCGTACAAGGAATTTTCAGCATGCAAAACCGTGGACTTTGATCACAACGGAGGTGCATTAGCTTACACTTGATGGGTCGAGAAGACGGAGTCGGTAATTGACATAAGTTGCGACCCACCAAAAGGTGAAATATGCCACATGTTCGTTGGCAGGAAAGGCATTAACCTGGTGGAACACTCAAATTCAGGAAAGAGGCAGGGAAGCTGCCATTGGCATGACTTGGAAAGACTTTAAGGCATTATTAAAGGAGGACTATTGACCAAACAATGAGATGCAGAAATTGGAGGACGACTTCTACAACCATGCTATGGTAGGAGCTGGTCATGCAACTTACATAGATCGGTTTCATGAGCTTGCCAAACTAGTTCCCCATATGCAATCGAGAGGTACATCTATGGCTTGGTTCCTCAAATCCGTGGGATGGTGGCTGCCACTGAGCCTCCTACGATTCAAAGTGCTATACTGAAATCTTGAGCCTTAACGGATGAAATGGTCAGGAATGGGACGTTGTCCAAGAGTGGTGATAAAAGGAAGGTCGTGGGTGAGCCAAGTAAGCAAGAAGGCACAAAGGTTGACAACAAGAAGGCGAAGGGGGAAAGGGATTTGTGGCAACAAGTTTGGCAAAAAGGAGTATGAGGGTAAATGTCCTAAGTGTGTTAAATGTGGATACCATCACCATGAAACTACGACCTGCCAAGTGTGTTTTAATGTAAACGAACAGGTCATATTGCAAGGGATTGTCGATCAATAGTCAAACAAGTGGCACCAGTGAATATTGTCAACCCAAAGGCTTGTTATGAATGCGGGAACCCAAAACATCTCCTAAATGTGTATCCTAGGTTGAACAGAACACATGGACAAGTTCAGAACAACCCAAATCAATTCTAAACAATTGGCGGGAACAATGCAAACCGTGGTAACAATGGAAACCCAGCTCGTGGTCGGGTATTCGTGATGAACGCAGAAGAAGGATGACTGGACCCGAACATTGTGACAGGTACGTTCTATTTAAATGACCACTATGCTACTATGCTATTTGATTCTAGTGCCAATTATAGTTCTATTTCCACTAAATTCATGCCTCTGTTGGATATGGAACCTAGTAGTCTAGGTTTTTGTTACAAAAGGAAATAGCTAGTGGTCAAAGGGTAGAAACAAATAAGATCGTTCGCAGGTGCAAACTAGAGTTAGAAGGTCATACCTTTAGCATCGACTTAATACCATTTGGACACGGAAGTTTTGACGTGACTGTGAGAATGGACTGGTTATCCAAGCATATGGCTGAAATAGACTGCCATGAGAAGATGGTCTGAATACCATTACCAAACGGCGAGTTACTTAAAGTCCATGGAGAGCGACCTGAAGAAAAGTAATCTCATGAGAATGAGGACAGAGGAGCAAAAAATAGAAGACATCCCAGTTGTTTAAAATTTTCCTGAGTTATTTCCTAAAGACTTATAAGGGTTACCCCCTTCCCGAGAGGTTGAGTTTCGCATAGACCTAATTCCTGGAGCAATTCCAGTTGCAAAATCCCCCTACCGTTTGGCACCTACCGAGATGGAGGAGTTGTCTAGTCAATTCAAGGAATTCCAAGACAAAGGTTTTATTCGGCCTAGCTCTTCGCCATGGGGAGAACCAGTGTTGTTTGTCAAGAAAAAGGATGGTTCGTTTAGAATGTGCATTGACTACAGGGAATTAAAAAATCTAAACATTAAGAATCGTTACCTCCTTCTAAGAATTGATGACTTGTTTGATCAAATGCAAGGCTCGCGATAATTCTCCAAGATATATCTTCGCTCCGGTTACCACCAACTAAGAGTACACGAGGATGACATCCCAAAGACCGCATTTAGAACTCGATATAGATATTGTGATTTTACAGTGATGCCTTTTGGACTGACAAATGCACCTGTAGTTTTCATGGACCTAATGAACCGCGTATGCAGGCCATACCTGGATAAATTTGTTATTGTGTTTATCTATGACATTTTGATTTATTCCAAGATGAAAGAAGAACATGAAATGCACCTAAAGTTAATCCAAGAGTTACTCAAGAAGGGGAGACTGTACGCCAAGTTCTCGAAGTGTGAATTCTGGCTACAAGAAGTCCAATTCCTTGGACATGTGGTTAACAAAGATGGTATTCATGTAGACCACAACAAGATTGATGCAGTGAAGAATTAGGAAGCTCCTAAATTACCCTCAGAAGTCCGCTCATTCTTAGGACTGGCTGGTTACTACCGATGATTCATCGCAAATTTCTCCAAGATTGCCAAACCACTTACCTCACTGACTCAAAAGAACAAGAAATACGATTGGGGCGAAGAGCAAGAGGAATCCTTTCAGACTTTGAAGGATAACTTGTGTAAAGCTCTAGTCCTAGCACTCTCAGATGGACCAGAAGACTTTCTGGTATATTGTGACGCATCATGCCAAGGTCTGGGGTGCGTACTAATGCAAAGGGGTAAAGTGATTGCATATGCATCTCAACAGTTGCAGATCCATGAGAATAATTATACCACCCATGATCTAGAGCTAGGCGTTGTGGTGTTCGCACTTAAGATCTTAAGACGTTATCTGTATGGAACGAAATGTGTTATCTATACTGATCACAAATGTAACACCCCCGAAAATCTTAATGACAGCGGAAGACTAATTCGGGTGTTACTTGAATGGAGATCATAGTCAATAATTATAGAAAACGACTCAAAAGAGACGTTTTATTAAAATAGTTATCATTCATCGAAAACTCATAGTTTGTTACAAAATATTGTAAATAGATCAAGTGTTTTTCCCAAAAGAAAGATCATGAGTTTGAAAGAAATGATAACTTTTATGTTTTACACCACCAGATATGCCTTGCCATGCCCCGTTCCGCACCTTGGTCATAATCTTCACTGATTACCTGAGATAACATGCTTAAAAAGGTCAACAAAAATGTTGAGTGAAATCCATAGGTTTAAAATAAGTTGAACACAAGTATAAGACCATGATCATTGTAAACTAACAATATCATAAGAAAAATATCACATATTATTATGCGCTAAGCTCATGAAACCAAGACTCAACTGCATACACCGAATTACCAGTGTACGTAAATATGCCCCAAAGGAGGTAATAGCCAATTACCTAAAGATATTCGATATGGTGCGCCCCGGTTATTTCTCTATAACCGAAACGGGGTTCGTTATTCCCCATAGTACTATTCACGATATCTACGTTCACTCGCGGTGACTAATGGTTCATGATCAGGGGACTTGTGGCTAAATACTTAGGCAATACCAATAATCAAGAAGATCAAGCATTTATGAAAAACCTTGTGTTCTAGTTTAGAGCATGTATCTCCCTCGCGGGGTTTGCAAAATAAAGTAAAAGCGAGGCTATGAACTCACCTTGATAATAATGCACACGCACAAATAGATCAAGCACAATGTAGCGGAGGTTCCAACTCGAAACCTAAAATGATGAGATGGCGAGTCTCAGTAATGAGCATTTTGGTTCGCGACCAAAATAATAGAGCATTGAATATTCTTATTCAATAGATCATTGGATTGTCCAATCCAATAGTGTGCGATCGTGATTAACGTTTAAGTTAATTTTCATGCTACATTGTCTTAACTAGTGATCCTCACTTACGCATAAGCGAAATGTTTCCCCCCGTTGTGATCTTAATAGATTTGTTGATCATTTTAACGTGTTTGAATAAATTCCCCGTGTGTTTTATCGGATTTGACATATATATATAATTATAATCTTATAAATATATATATATATATATATATATATATATATATATATATATATATATATATATATTTACGTAATGCTTTTATCGTTATCCAAAAATAAATGACTCATATGATCAAGATACTCGTCTTTACGAAGTTATTATGGGTTTATAAGTTTTTCTAAACTTTTCCCGAATTTTCACTTTTTACCCTCAAGTTACAAAAAGTACAAGTTTAGTCCTTATACTATTAGAAAATGACACTTTGTACCCAAAATGTATTTTATATCAAAACTTTCAGAAATGACATTTTTAGTCCCTTGGTAAAACTGATTTTACGAAAACAGCCCTCTAGGTTCCTTTTATCCGCTTTAAACCTTTACTTTTCCAATTGTACACATTTCACCCTAAACTTTATTTATAACTAGTTTAGGCTATTAACACATTCGTTCCTTGTGGTTTTTAAGCATGTTCATGCACGTGAAATTACCCCTTTTACTTTCAAAAAGATGCATATTGGTCCCTTAACTTTTCATGCATGTTTATATACGTATTACATTGAACCTTTAACTTTTTAAATGTTACGCTTTTAACCCGAAATTCATTTGTTTTGCAAATTTGATCCGAACTACTTTTGAAATAAACGAAAACTTTACAAAACTAGTACAAGCTTATCTCTAGCTTATTTCTTTAGCTTATTAGCTTATTTTGATCACATTGGGCCGGGTTAGATCATTAATGGACTCGGATTGGGCTTAATGGACTCGGTGTTTGGGCTTTAGGCCCGTTTAGTTTTCGCGTGTGTTTAACGAAATGTAGGTGTGATAGTTATGTGCTCGTGTTGTGTTTCTAAAGATTTGTGATGTGTTCTCAACATGTTAGACTAGTTTTTAACGTGTGACTATGTGTCGTGATCAAGCATACCATACGAGTTGTATTGTAATGGTGCGCATAACATATCTAATGTGTGAGAACTAAATGTAAACAAAGAAATGAAATGGAAACGAGTTGGGAGGGACTTACTACACTCAAAATGAGTGGTGATGATACGAGTGAGATGTGAACGAGAAGAAGTGACCAACGAGAACCCCTTGTTCTCCTTATAATGTTACCCGTATTCTTTATTTACCCAAGTCTCCTAGTTGTTAGTAACCCCAAAACTCTTTGCTTCCTTTCTTCTAGCTCGACCCAAACATAATATAAAAAGTGTGATGTGTTTGTGAGTTGTAGGTGTTTAAGTGAAGAGTGTGCATGCTTGTCGTGGGTTTTAAAGAGTTTCAAGCATGGCTTTTATCATTTGTTTAAGTCTCCTAGCTTTCCTAATACTAGGCTTATAGTCACATGTTATATTGGATTTGTTTATGTTTGTGTGTATGTTTCTTGGCGTGGGGTTGAGGGCAGCAAGATTTAAGGGTATGCAATGCCTAGTCAAATCATTTGAAACACAAAATCCATTGGTTAAGGAAGTCTTGGTTGAGTCAAAGTGTGTTTAGGCATTTTTATATTTGCTTAGGGTGGCTAAGCTTAGGAGTTTGTCTCTTCTTTTGTTTACTCTCACACGACACACAAGTTCTAAAGAGGAGAGCTTATGATTTTTAGTTTGGTCTTTGGTTCTTGTTTCTCATTCGGTTACAAAAACAGAAATACAAAACATAGAAGTTGGCTATAAGTTTTTATTAGTTGTTTATGGGCTTGGGATTTTGGATCCGCTTAGACGAGGCCCAAAAGGAAAGAATGAAAAAAAATTATGGGTGTTGGGCTAGAGATACAATCCGGCAAAGGCCCAAGATGAATGGATATGGTGTTGGGCTAGGTGAGTTGGACGCGGCCCAAATAAAGATATAGCGTGGGCTTGGCCCGGTTACAAGGCCCATTTATGTGTCGGGTTCGAGTGGTGAAAAGTCCAATGAGTTCCGAGGCCCAATACGAATTTTATATATTTTTGTTATAATTAAATTCGAAATTTTTTTACAAATATTTACGTATTTATTACGTATTTTAGGATTATCAAGATAGTGGGGAAATTTATTTAGATCACAACGGTATATTTATGAATGCTCGAGCTGCGTTGATCATGCATATGCCAAATGATATGCAAAGGTGATGTTTAGGAAATTTCATGACGAAATAGATCGTGTTTGATTCTTGATTAAAACGTTAAGTACATTGAAATTTTCCGGGAGCTTACAGTACCTACCCCTTAAGAGAACCGCGTCCCGCGGTTAAACTCGCAGAGGCTGTCATGGGTGATCTAGATGAACAGGTGGGGATACTTGGAACGCATTACATCTTCGCGCTCCCAGGTGAACTCTGCACCTCGTTTCTTATGATTCCATCGAACTTTAACGATAGGAATGCGGCTTTGCTTAAGCCTCTTAACTTCTCTGTCCATGATCTCGACTGGTTCTTCGACAAAGCTAAGTTTGTCATTGAGCTGGATGTCCTTGAGTGGTACGACTAGAGTTTCATCCGAAAGACACTTCTTAAGATTTGAGACATGGAACGTATCATGTACTCGGCTAAGTTCTTCGGGAAGATCAAGTTTATATGCCACTGGACCAATTCTTTGAAGAATTTTGAATGGTCCGACGTATCGAGGTTTGAGCTTTCCTCGTTTTCCAAATCTGACCATCCCTTTCCAGGGTGATACTTTGAGCATTACACGGTCTCCGACTTGGAATTCCATTGGTTTTCTTCGAACATCTGCGTAGCTCTTTTGTCTATCTCGAGCTGCTTGCAATCTTTGCCGAATTTGCATTATCTTTTCTGTTGTCTCTTGGACAATTTCGGGGCCTGTAAGTTGTACTTCTCCAACTTCCGCCCAGCAAACTGGCGATCGGCATTTTCTTCCATAGAGTGCTTCAAAAGGAGCAGCTTTAATGCTGGCGTGGTAACTGTTATTGTAAGAGAATTCAGCCAGAGGTAAGTGCTTATCCCATCCTTTTCCGAAATCAATCACATATGCTCTTAGCATGTCTTCCAGAGTTTGGATCGTTCTTTCACTTTGTCCATCTGTTTGAGGATGGTACGCGGTACTCATATCTAAGTTGGTACCCATGGCTTTTTGAAGTGTTTGCCAAAATCTTGAGGTGAATCGGCTATCACGATCAGATATGATAGAGATTGGCACACCGTGACGAGAAACAATCTCTTTGATGTATAGTCTAGCGAGTGTAATCATCTCGTCGTTCTCCTTGATTGGCAAGAAATGAGCGGACTTTGTAAGACGGTCTACAATAACCCAAATGGTGTCAAAACCATTAGAAGTTTTTGGCAACTTCGTGATGAAGTCCATTGTGATTCTTTCCCATTTCCACACAGGAAGTTCTGGTTGAGTTAGCAATCCAGATGGCTTTTGATGTTCAGCTTTAACTTTCAAGCATGTCAAACATTTACTGGCGTATACAGCGATATCAGCCTTCATATTAGGCCACCAGTACAAAAGCTTTAGATCTTGATACATCTTGTTGGGACCAGGATGTATGGAATACTTCGATTTATGTGATTCGTGCATGATGAGTTCTCGGATACCTCCAAAAAGTGGAATCCAACTTCGATTTTTGAAACATAGCGTTCCGTCCGATCTCTTCACAAATCCATTCTCATTCTCCGGCATGCCATAAATCTTCTCATTCGGCCTATTTTCTTCCTTAAGGGCTTCGATTTGAGCTTCAAGAATTTTTGATGGTAGGGGTGAATTGATTACCATTCCCAATGATCTCACTCTAAGTGGCTTAGGGCGATCTTTTCTGCTCAAAGCATCGGCAACAACGTTTGCCTTTCCAGGATGATAACGAATCTTGCAGTCATAATCACTAAGCAATTCGAGCCAGCGACGTTGACGCATATTCAATTCCTTTTGATCTAAGATGTGTTGAAGACTTTTGTGATCAGTGTACACTATACACTTGGTTCCGTACAAATAATGTCTCCATAATTTGAGTGCAAATACCACGGCGCCAAGTTCTAGATCGTGAGTAGTATAATTCTTCTCATGAGTTTTGAGTTGTCGTGAAGCATAAGCAATCACTTTGTTCCTTTGCATGAGAACAGCGCCTAAACCCATGTGTGAAGCATCACAATATACTACAAAATCTTCGGCTCCTTCCGGTAGTGCCAAAATAGGTGCTTCGCAAAGCTTGTTCTTCAGGAGTTGAAAAGCTGATTCTTGATCGTCCCCCCATTCGAATTTCTTCGTTTTCTGGGTTAACTCCGTCAGTGGTTTAGCTATTTTCGAGAAACCCTCGATGAATCTTCGATAATAACCAGCAAGTCCTAAGAATTGACGAATTTCAGTGGGATTAGTGGGTACTGGCCAGTTCTTAACAGATTCAATTTTTGCGGGATCCACATGGATTCCTTCACTGTCGATCACATGACCAAGAAATTGGACTGTCTCAATCCAAAAATCACACTTGGAAAACTTTGCGTACAATTTTTCATCCTTGAGTAACTTCAGGACAGTCTTCAAATGTTCCGCATGTTCTTCTTTATAACGAGAGAATATAAGAATATCGTCGATGAACACAATGACGAATTTATCCAGATATGGTTTGCAGACTCTATTCATGAGGTCCATAAATACAGCAGGTGCATTAGTTAAACCGAATGGCATTACTTGGAATTCATAATGGCCATATCGAGTTCTAAATGCGGTCTTGGGTATATCTTCTTCTCTTACCCGTAACTGATGATATCCAGATCTTAAATCAATCTTCGAGTATACACTCGAGCCTTGTAATTGATCAAACAGATCATCGATTCTTGGTAAGGGATAGCGGTTCTTGATTGTGAGCTTGTTCAATTCTCTATAATCGATACACATCCGGAATGATCCATCTTTCTTCTTAACGAATAATACCGGTGCTCCCCAGGGTGAGGAACTTGGTCTAATGAATCCTTTCTCAGATAGCTCTTCTAGTTTTTTGGATAACTCTTGCATTTCTGAGGGCGCTAAACGGTACGGTGCTCGTGCTACAGGAGTAGCTCCAGGAATAAGATCGATTTGAAATTCGACTTGTCGAGCAGGTGGGAGTCCAGGCAAATCTTCTGGAAACACCTCAGAAAATTCCTTGATTACAGGTACATCCTCTAGTCGTTTCTCTTCCGACTTCTTTTCCGTTACTTGAGCTAAGAAGGCATAACATCCTTTTTCCATGTACTTTATTGATTTCGCACAGGATATGATACTTAAGTACTTTCTACTTTGATCTCCTTGGATGACTAATGTTTCACCGTTGATCGGGATATGAACGGTTTTCTCGTCACAAACAATCCTAGCACGGTGTTTGGACAACCAATCCATGCCAATTACGACATCGAAACTTCCAAGTTTGATTGGTAAAAGATCTATGAGGAACGAATGATCTTGTAATAGAATAGGACAATTACGGAGTACGGTGTTGGTTCCTATTATTTTCCCATCGGCAAGCTCTATCTCGTAAGTTGTATCTAAGGCGATTGGGGATATTTCGAGTAATGGTGCAAAAGTAGTAGATACAAAACTCTTATCGGCTCCAGAATCAAACAAGATTTTTGCAGAATGATTGTTAAGAGAATACGTACCCGTCACAATGTCAGGGTTCAACGGTGCATCTCCATCTCCTAGCATGTACACTCTTGCACGCGCATTGTTTGTTTGAACGACATTTAACTTTGGGCATTGACTCTTGAAATGACCCGGTTCTCCACATCCATAGCAGTTCATGTTTGTCACAGTGTTGCCTCTTCCAGGGTTTCGACAATGCTTACCTTGATGACCTACCTTGTTGCACTTATCGCACTTCACAGTACAAGGTCCAGAATGGTGCATCAAACATCGGTTACACTGGGGATGTGGTCCTACATACCCTTTTCCAGCAGTGGGTGCAGCATAAGCCCTTGCGGCTTCTTGCCTTCGGTTTTGCCGATTGTGATGTTGATTTCTGTTGTGGTGATATTGATTGTTGTTGTTCCGATTGTTGTTGTTGGATCGATAGTGGTTGGAATTTGAGGTTTTCCGATCATCAAACTTTCTTTTGTTGTCACTTGAGCCTTGTGCATTTGCAAGCTTTAGTATTGGTTCCATAAGGCGGTGGGATACAATGACAACTTCTTCAACAGTTTTTGGCTTCGAAGCGATGACATCTCCTTCAATGCTTCGAGGTAAACCTCCGATCATAGCTTCCAAAAGCTTTTCATTGGTGGGAAACAGATGAGGACATAGAGCTCTCAGCTCGTGGAATCTCTTGAAGTATGTCTTGAGATCATTACCTTTAGCAGCCAAGTGGTAATACTCATCTTCGAGTTTCTTGATCTCAGTCCTCGGGCAATACTGTTTCATTAACAGTTGTTTCAGATCTGACCATGAAATCTTACAAGCTTCTTCCATTCCAATTGGTTGAGCATGGCCTTTCCACCAAGATAACGCATCTTCTAACAAAGTTCCAGTCGCAAACTTGACTTTGCAATCATCTGTGCAGTCACTTAGCAGAAATACAGTCTCGGTTCTCTCAAACCAATGAAGTAAACCAATAGCACCTCCAGTGCCCTTGAAGAATGTCGGCTTGCAATTCTTTGTAATTACACTTGCGAGTTACAGTGGACTCACTTTGATTTGTTGGAGTGTTAGTTGCATTTGAGTTTGCCATTTCAAGAAGACGTGCAGCTTCTGCGACACGATTCTCTTCAGCAATGCGAGCAGCTTCAGCCTCACGTGCTGCTTGAGCGACACGCTCAGCTTCAGCCTCTCGAGCAATTCGGGCATTCTCAGCTTCTCTTGCAATTTCGGCTTCTCTTGCGATTTCAGCTTCACGTGCCTCTTGGGCAATTTGTTCAGCTTCAATGCGTTCAGCTTCGGCTCTAGCAGTATTAGCGACATGTTGTGCTATAGCTGGGCTAACACTTTCAGCGACCATTTTCTGAATAGCTGCGGGAGTGATGGTGGATGAGGTAGCTTTCTTCTTGACCATTTTTCTAAAATTTCCAAGAATAAACACCAAGATTAAGAAATTATCGATCGATGATAAAATTGATTTCATATTATACATATCATAATAGTCCAGATTACCACTTTAAATTAATGGTATGATATTGATATGAACAACAATTGAAATATGATTTTTCTCAACAAATCATAATATATATCTAAGGACATAAGGATCGGTTCGGCATACATTACCGAGGAATAATATCATAACATCAGAATAATAGAAATACGACCATGGAATACATCGTTACATAGTTTTGTTCACAACCATAAGTTACATCATCATAATTCTTGTTCCAAGGTTACAAACCAAAAAGATACAAGCCTTAATGCCTCATATGGCGGCTTTATGATACATACTAAGATAAAGATGACTAGGATCTACGCATCTCCCGATGCGTCATCCTGACGACGACGAATCTCCTCAACCATGGCTGTCAAGTCTCGGATTTGCTGCTCACGGGCTCGATCTCTCGCCTCGAGGTCATCAATCCTCTCCTCCAGAATAGCAGTGTGAGCATGAGCGGATGCAAGCTCGTGATGTAGGACTCTCTCTCGACCCAAAGTAGTCTCTCTCAAAGTGCTAGCATCTCGAATAGTAGTCTCCAATCTCCGAGTCAATTGGTTAACGGCCTCTCTCGCCTCCACAATCTGAGTACTCATCATATCAAACACAATCTCGATGGAGTAGCGACCTACCACGAGGTTCTCGACTTCTTCCTCCAAGCTCTCTATCCTCACTAGTGGAATCTCATCATAATGTGCCATGAGCTCATTCAGCTGATCTTCGTGCCTGATAAGTCTCGTAGCCAACAGAGGAATAGTGTGATGTACCGGTTCACTGGTAACAGGTAGAACTGGAGCTGGTGCAGTAGTCGAGCTTTCTCTAAGCTCAAACGAACTAGGTGCTCCCTCGTCTTCTCTCCAACGTCGAAGTAAAGGTATCAAGAATGACCATCTCCTAGCACCGGATTTCTTCCTTGGTCCGGCCTCGTTGTCCACTTGAGTAGGCTTTTCAGGATCAGATAGTGATGGTGGATAGCACTTGATGCAGAGCGGTAAAATTGGCTCACTAAAAGTGTCCAAAGGAGGTGATGCTGTAGGTGGTGATGAAACAGGAACAGTAGTAGTCTGATGGTAGAACACAGTAAGTGGCAGTGGTGGTGAAGTAGCAGTAGGTGGAACAGCAGATGAAACTGGTGATGACTGAGCAGGTGGTGACTGAGCTGGTGATGACTGAGCTGGTGGCATCACATGAGTCATAGTGATGGGTCGCACACGCTTCCTAGCAGTGCGTTTGAAGGTCTTACCATTAGGATGCAGTCTATAAGGTACTCCAAACGGCTCAGGTTCATGAGGCTTAAGAACACGAATCCTACGTCGACGACGACGGATAGCTTGGGCAGATGATCCAGAAGAATCTGATGAAGCAGAATCAGTGCTCTCTGATGACTTGGATGATTCATCATCCACAGCAACATCTGAAACAGGTAGCCATTGCTGCGACTCATAGTACTGATCTAGGGTCATGGAAGCAAAAGCATTGTACTCTTGAGGATGAGCAGTCATAGCTGGAGCAGTAGGAGTTCGGGCAACCTCACCTTCCTCAAAAGGTTCAGTTTCGTCCGAAACAGCAGCTGGTATGACAGGACTGGGATGAGCTGGCATAGTGACAGTCGTAGAGGACATGGTGTCATCCATCTCGGTGTCTGAGGACAGAACAACTGGGTGGGATGCAGACATGGTACTGTAACAACCCATAAATTAATGTAAGTAAATGCCAAATAATATAATTATTTTAGTTAGCTAAGAAATCTCCATGCCTAACTTAAAATGAATGCAATTTACTTATGATCTAGTGATGCATCAATCCTAATGCATAGAGCGGTCACGGAAGGGCGTAAGGCAGTGATGTAAAATAGTCCCGTTTTAAAAGTGCGGTTATAGTCCAAATGCTTTTGAAAAACTCTTTGGTTCTCTATAACCTTGGCTCTGATACCAATCTGTAACACCCCCGAAAATCTTAATGACAGCGGAAGACTAATTCGGGTGTTACTTGAATGGAGATCATAGTCAATAATTATAGAAAACGACTCAAAAGAGACGTTTTATTAAAATAGTTATCATTCATCGAAAACTCATAGTTTGTTACAAAATATTGTAAATAGATCAAGTGTTTTTCCCAAAAGAAAGATCATGAGTTTGAAAGAAATGATAACTTTTATGTTTTACACCACCAGATATGCCTTGCCATGCCCCGTTCCGCACCTTGGTCATAATCTTCACTGATTACCTGAGATAACATGCTTAAAAAGGTCAACAAAAATGTTGAGTGAAATCCATAGGTTTAAAATAAGTTGAACACAAGTATAAGACCATGATCATTGTAAACTAACAATATCATAAGAAAAATATCACAGATTATTATGCGCTAAGCTCATGAAACCAAGACTCAACTGCATACACCGAATTACCAGTGTACGTAAATATGCCCCAAAGGAGGTAATAGCCAATTACCTAAAGATATTCGATATGGTGCGCCCCGGTTATTTCTCTATAACCGAAACGGGGTTCGTTATTCCCCATAGTACTATTCACGATATCTACGTTCACTCGCGGTGACTAATGGTTCATGATCAGGGGACTTGTGGCTAAATACTTAGGCAATACCAATAATCAAGAAGATCAAGCATTTATGAAAAACCTTGTGTTCTAGTTTAGAGCATGTATCTCCCTCGCGGGGTTTGCAAAATAAAGTCAAAGCGAGGCTATGAACTCACCTTGATAATAATGCACACGCACAAATAGATCAAGCACAATGTAGCGGAGGTTCCAACTCGAAACCTAAAATGATGAGATGGCGAGTCTCAGTAATGAGCATTTTGGTTCGCGACCAAAATAATAGAGCATTGAATATTCTTATTCAATAGATCATTGGATTGTCCAATCCAATAGTGTGCGATCGTGATTAACGTTTAAGTTAATTTTCATGCTACATTGTCTTAACTAGTGATCCTCACTTACGCATAAGCGAAATGTTTCCCCCCGTTGTGATCTTAATAGATTTGTTGATCATTTTAACGTGTTTGAATAAATTCCCCGTGTGTTTTATCGGATTTGACATATATATATAATTATAATCTTATAAATATATATATATATATATATATATTTACGTAATGCTTTTATCGTTATCCGAAAATAAATGACTCATATGATCAAGATACTCGTCTTTACGAAGTTATTATGGGTTTATAAGTTTTTCTAAACTTTTCCCGAATTTTCACTTTTTACCCTCAAGTTACAAAAAGTACAAGTTTAGTCCTTATACTATTAGAAAATGACACTTTGTACCCAAAATGTATTTTATATCAAAACTTTCAGAAATGACATTTTTAGTCCCTTGGTAAAACTGATTTTACGAAAACAGCCCTCTAGGTTCCTTTTATCCGCTTTAAACCTTTACTTTTCCAATTGTACACATTTCACCCTAAACTTTATTTATAACTAGTTTAGGCTATTAACACATTCGGTCCTTGTGGTTTTTAAGCATGTTCATGCACGTGAAATTACCCCTTTTACTTTCGAAAAGATGCATATTGGTCCCTTAACTTTTCATGCATGTTTATATACGTATTACATTGAACCTTTAACTTTTTAAATGTTACGCTTTTAACCCGAAATTCATTTGTTTTGCAAATTTGATCCGAACTACTTTTGAAATAAACGAAAACTTTACAAAACTAGTACAAGCTTATCTCTAGCTTATTTCTTTAGCTTATTAGCTTATTTTGATCACATTGGGCCGGGTTAGATCATTAATGGACTCGGATTGGGCTTAATGGACTCGGTGTTTGGGCTTTAGGCCCGTTTAGTTTTCGCGTGTGTTTAACGAAATGTAGGTGTGATAGTTATGTGCTCGTGTTGTGTTTCTAAAGATTTGTGATGTGTTCTCAACATGTTAGACTAGTTTTTAACGTGTGACTATGTGTCGTGATCAAGCATACCATACGAGTTGTATTGTAATGGTGCGCATAACATATCTAATGTGTGAGAACTAAATGTAAACAAAGAAATGAAATGGAAACGAGTTGGGAGGGACTTACTACACTCAAAATGAGTGGTGATGATACGAGTGAGATGTGAACGAGAAGAAGTGACCAACGAGAACCCCTTGTTCTCCTTATAATGTTACCCGTATTCTTTATTTACCCAAGTCTCCTAGTTGTTAGTAACCCCAAAACTCTTTGCTTCCTTTCTTCTAGCTCGACCCAAACATAATAGAAAAAGTGTGATGTGTTTGTGAGTTGTAGGTGTTTAAGTGAAGAGTGTGCATGCTTGTCGTGGGTTTTAAAGAGTTTCAAGCATGGCTTTTATCATTTGTTTAAGTCTCCTAGCTTTCCTAATTCTAGGCTTATAGTCACATGTTATATTGGATTTGTTTATGTTTGTGTGTATGTTTCTTGGCGTGGGGTTGAGGGCAGCAAGATTTAAGGGTATGCAATGCCTAGTCAAATCATTTGAAACACAAAATCCATTGGTTAAGGAAGTCTTGGTTGAGTCAAAGTGTGTTTAGGCATTTTTATATTTGCTTAGGGTGGCTAAGCTTAGGAGTTTGTCTCTTCTTTTGTTTACTCTCACACGACACACAAGTTCTAAAGAGGAGAGCTTATGATTTTTAGTTTGGTCTTTGGTTCTTGTTTCTCATTCGGTTACAAAAACAGAAACACAAAACATAGAAGTTGGCTATAAGTTTTTATTAGTTGTTTATGGGCTTGGGATTTTGGATCCGCTTAGACGAGGCCCAAAAGGAAAGAATGAAAAAAAATTATGGGTGTTGGGCTAGAGATACAATCCGGCAAAGGCCCAAGATGAATGGATATGGTGTTGGGCTAGGTGAGTTGGATGCGGCCCAAATAAAGATATAGCGTGGGCTTGGCCCGGTTACAAGGCCCATTTATGTGTCGGGTTCGAGTGGTGAAAAGTCCAATGAGTTCCGAGGCCCAATACGAATTTTATATATTTTTGTTATAATTAAATTCGAAATTTTTTTACAAATATTTACGTATTTATTACGTATTTTAGGATTATCAAGATAGTGGGGAAATTTATTTAGATCACAACGGTATATTTATGAACGCTCGAGTTGCGTTGATCATGCATATGCCAAATGATATGCAAAGGTGATGTTTAGGAAATTTCATGACGAAATAGATCGTGTTTGATTCTTGATTAAAACGTTAAGTACATTGAAATTTTCCGGGAGCTTACAACAAAAGTCTCCAGCACAGCTTTGATCAGAAGGAGTTGAACATGCGCCAGAGACGTTGGATCGAACTCTTCAGCGATTATGACTGTGAGATTCGCTACCACAGGTAAGGTGAACGTAGTAGCTGATGCTTGGAGTAGGAAGGAAAGGCTCAAGCTGAGGAGGGTAAAATCCATGAGTATAACCATAAATTCGGGTATCAAGGATACGATACTAGCGGCTCAAAGAGAAGCATCTAAGGATATGGATGTACCCACAGAGAAGTTGCGAGGTTTAGATAGTCAATTGGAGAAAAAGGAAGATGGTGGACTCTACTTTGTAGACTGAATTTGGATACCATTAAGTGGTGACGTGAGAACCCTAATCATGAACGAAGCACATATGACGAGGTACTCCATTCACCCAGGAGCAGACAAGATGTACTATGACTTTAGAGAATTGTATTGGTGGCCTGGGATGATGTAGCAACTGGCATTTTCAGAGCAATACTCGACTATAAACTCAAAATATTTTTATTTTGGAAGTTTACATATTTACTTGTACGCATAACTATTAAGTTAAATCGTGTACACCCGAAAACAAAATTAATACACAACGGCTTCGTACTAAATTAGTCTACATATATTTGACATATTACTATTAGCACGAGCATATTTTATCATTTATATGCACAACCTTAAAACTTTTACGTAGTAATGCAAACTTATATTTTTGCATTTTACATGCATGCACATTATACCCAATACCCTTAATATTTAAACTAATACACTAACACACAAATTGTATATTTTTACTCCTACTTTGTTATTTTTGAAAATAATACTAGATATAATAAAATTGGAAATTTATGACACCCACTTTGCTAAATTAAATACCCGCTTTTACCACCGTGTCTAGATAATACACTACAAATTCAATTAACACACACAAAATCTTACTATTCTTCTCATATAAATCCGATCCCCCATACCTTAACCCATTTTTTTAAATCAAAGTCATACAAACTTTTGACTATGAATGTATAACATACTAGCTAATTTAATGAACCATTGGATCAATTCTCTTAGCCACCAACACAAATGTTGGGACTTCCTTTTGCCAACCTTGTAGCCGACCATATGCATGCTCAAGTCATCTCATTAGATTTATTTTATTAGCACATGTACTAAGGTATTATTTTATTCCTAAAACCATACTCTACATCTAATATAAAGCTAGCTTCTCATTTCATTTGTTACAAGTTAGAAAACACACAAAAATCCTTATTTCCACTCTCTGGTTTCGACACACTATTTGCAACAAGAGAAAGGGTAGAAGCTTTGGTTCTTAGCATTGTTACATAACTTATTCAAGGCTTATAGGGCTAAGGTGTTTGCATAAATTAAGGGTTATAAGCTTCGTTGGGTTATTACGTTAGATACTAGTGATCATATCACCTCATTACTTCAAGTAAGTCATCAAACTAAACATTCATAATCTTACGTTTCTTAATCATGAGATATCTCATTTTCTAGAACTTAGTTTACATAAACATAAGTATCACCTTTGTACATGTTTGTAACTTTCTTAAATATATTAAGTTGGTAACTAGTTACTATGTCATAAACTTTCATTTTTATGAATAACTAAGTTTCATAACACTCTTGACAAAAATGTGGTAGGGCTAGAGTAGTTTTGAAGTGGTTGAAAGTAACTTTGAATGATTTAAAAACTAGAAAATACACTTTGAAATATGTTTATTGAAGCTGTCCCATTCTGTTAAATCTGGAAAAATCAGTAAGTTGGAAGTAAGATTTGAGTAGAAATATAGAAAATAGACTTAATAACGAAAACGTGGTCGCTTGAATGGGTTAAAACGGACACACAAAGAAGAAGATACGTTAAATTTAAGTTGGGTGACGGAAACTAATTTTCTGAAACAAATAAAGCTGTTAGACGACTTTCAAGAGGTAAAATCGAGTACTAAAAGTTAACTAGAGTATCCGAAGTACTAAAAATATGTTAGTATACCTGAATACGAAACCGGGGATATAAAGAACATAAGAAACGGAGCTAAAACGACCAAGATACATTGATTTAAAGTTACGACTACGATAACTATTTTACCAGCCCATAGTGTCAGGAGCAGTTTTGCGAGTGACCATGTCCAAGCCCGTTTTTCTCATAGATAAAGTCCTTTAAGGAAAAATAATAGCAGTCACAAAAGTGAAGTAGACATGCCCTAGTTTTCCGAAAGTCCAACCATTTGTCAAACGGATCTATAACGAATAAACTACAACCTCGTGAACTTGCCCAAAAACTGCCCAAAAACCACGAAAACAGCCTGAGTACCCAACTTCGAGGCCATTTTTATGTAGGATCAGATTCGATTGAGTTGAAGTTCAGTTCTATACTTTTGTAGACCTTGTTCCATACTCCCTAAATCCACTGAGTTGAGTCCCAAATACTGAATAACCACCGTTTTATGACTAGTCTTCTAAGGTGACTTATCTATTTTGGCAACTTAGCGGAATATAAAAATTATCGTCGTAAAACCTGTTTTCTCGTAAATAACTTATAACGACAATAGTAACATGTAATAAAGTGCGCCAGTAAATTTTTCCTTGATACATATTAACGAGACCACTACAACTTAATTACGAGAAATACTTGTTGAGACATTTAAAGAATAAATAACGACTAATAATAGAATTCATCGACGTAACTACATTTTTCACAACTAAACCTTTATGCAAATATGTACGGGTGATATGACCTTTTATAAAATTTCATACACGACATTATCTGTCGAACCTAAGGCATATTAATTATTTAGGTTGCGGTTAAAGTCATCGAACCTCGATTTCCGTGCACATCATTCCAACTTGCATTACTCTACTCAAGGTGAGTTCTCATAGCCTCACTTTTTACATGTTTTACCTTGGGGTGGAAATGGTACTCAATACTTTTCAAATGTTTTCATGCTGTGAACTACTGTTTTACATGATTTTGGACATATATGTGTGATGATGCGATTATATGCTGTGACATGTTTGTTATGTGAGTACATGACTGCGCAACTGTTAACTCTCTATTGAGGGCCCACAAGTTGAGGACACAATAGGCTCAGTTGGTACGTGACTGCGTAACTCTTAACTCTCTGCGGAGGGCCCACTTGATGATAGATCTATCGGGGTAGCTCCCCACATGGTATTGGATATATGTATGTTGGACACAATAGGCTCAGTTGGCGCGACACTACTACTATTTTTACTAAAGTACTTGTAATTGGTATTCATGCTCACTATTGTTCTACGCTATATTATTCACAGCTTCATGGTTTTACTTTTAAACCTACGAGCTCACCAACATTATGTTGACGTTTTTAGTACCATTTTCAGATGATCATTATTAAGATATTTGAATGCACGATTATTGGAGTCAAATCATTTGATACATCGCTACCATGTTTTCAAGACAATAAGATTTCAAACAAGACATGTTGCACTTTTAAATATTTAAACGAGAAATGTTTTGTAAACTATTGTTGTAACAAATGTAAGGTATGAATCTATGATGTTATGTGATGTGCCTTTCCCAGTTACATCTCGTGTTTCCGCCTTTGACGGGGTGTGAAAGATGAAGAAAGACATAGCTGTCTACGTTAGCAAGTGCTTGACTTGCTCGAAGGTGAAGGATGGACACCAGAAACCATATGGTTTGTTACAACAACCAGAAATTCCTAAATGAAAGTGGGAAAGGATAACCATGGACGTCATTACAAAGTTTCCTAGGACTAGTAGTTGACACAATTCAATCTAGGTTATCATAGACAGATTGACTAAGCCTGCACATTTTCTACCAATATGATAGGATTACAAGATGGACAAATTGGCTAGACGTTACATAAATGAAATAGTAGCAAGACACAGTGTACCTATATCAATCATATCTGATCGTGGTCGCCATTCCACGTCCAACTTTTGACAAGTATTGCAGAAGTCACTAGGAACACACTTAGATATGAGTACGACTTATCACCCATAGACCGATGGTCAGAGTGAGCATACTATACAAAACCTAGAAGATATGCTTAGGGTGTGTGCCATCTATTTTGGGGGAATTGGGATACTCACCTTCCGGTGGTCGAGTTCTCTTATAACAACAGTTACCATGCTAGAATAAAGATGTCACCATTCAAATCACTTTATGGGTGAAAGTGTCGCTCACCTATTGCTTGGGCGGAAGCTGGATAAAGTCGAATGATAGGACCTGAGATAGTGTTAGAGATCACTGAGAAGATCATTCAAATAAAGGATAGGCTCAAGGTTTCACATGACCGTCAGAAGAGCTATGCCGACAAACGACGGAGACCACTATAATTTTGCGTTGGTGATCATGTACTACTCAAGGTGTCACCTTGGAAAGGTTTTGTACGATTTGGAAAGAAGGGCAAGTTAACACCCAGATATGTAGGACCTTTTGAGATCACTGAAGTAATCGGTCCGGTAGATTATCGACTGAGAATACCTCAAGAACTAAGTAGCGTTCATGATACGTTTCACGTGTCGAACCTTAAGAAGTGTCTTACTGATCAGACCTTACACATACCACTGGGAGAGATTCGGATAGATCCTAAGTTACACTTTCTAGAGAAACCTGTTGAGATTTTAGAGCGTGAGATCAAGAAGTTCAAACGTAGCAAGATACCAATAGTTAAAGTATGTTGGGACTTAAAGCGTGGACATGAGTTTACTTAGGAACGAGAGGATCAGATGAGACATAAGTACCCACACCTGTTTGACAATGGTACTACAAAATTCTCTTAACGGGGATAGACTATAACAACCCGCAATTTTGAGGTCCTTACTCAACCTCAAACTCAAAATTATCTATTTTGGAAGTTTACATAATTATTTTTACGGGTAGTTGTTAACTTTAATTGCGTAAACAGTGTTGGTTGTTATTTCCCAGAATAGGGTAAGATAATCAAAGGCAGTAGCAATACCACTAGGTGGTTACCGGATATCACTTGGAATCGTGTGATCACTTTCCAAAGTAAACTATTCGACCCTATGCATGGGTTACACGAATATCTACTTGGGATAAGACCAAATGTTGGTTATTGAATTAGGCACAATCAACAACCCTTGCGCTTATAAGTGTTTAAGCCTTTTGTTTGTTTCTGCTGGTAATAGTATATTTCTCAGTGTATTTATACTGATGAAAACCATCTCTATTTATAGTAGAGAAAACTCACTCCTAGTCAATGGACATTATGAATGATTAACGGCCAATTAATCACCCATAATAAGCCTCCATTATCATAGGAATAGTGGTTACATGACCAATTAAACGTGGTCATAAAACAGTCATAACAGCCAATTGAATGAATCGAAGCTATTACAAATTAATCACTGCAACACTATCAGTAGGAACCATTACTCTAGCAGTAGGAACCACAACACTACTAGTAGGAACCACCAGTTACTACACTAATAGTAGTAACCAATATACTAGCAGCAAGAACCATAACATTACCAGTAGGAACCATCAGTTAACAAACTAGCAGTGGTAACCAACACCCTAGTAGTGGAAACCACTATTGAGTTAGGGTGTTCAGGGACCTCATGGGTGTACACTCCGTACCTCCTTACCCAAAACCAGGTGTGAACTAATCCCACAAGTGCACTAAATTTTGCAATAATCCTCCCCAAATTTAGTTCACTTCCTTTGCATGAAAAACAAACATCAAACAAAACCTGTGCATAAACGAAAATATCCTGAGGATTGAAATTCCATTTTAGTACATTACACATTCAAATATTCAAGAATCAGAGTGTACTAAGAATTGAACCCTTCAACTCATTTGAATACCTGAAGATAAAATACACACAAGTTTTCAAACACTTAGCAGCTCCTGACACTATACAAGCCATGTGTCCATATCCAAATTCATAAATGTTGTAAGGGCCAAAAGTCTAAAGCTCCTGAAGCGGCAAAACTCCAACATTCACATAGATGGTTCCTCTTTATTCATGCTCCTGCCAAGCACTTTTTCAATGAAAATTAACCATTAAGAAGTAGAGACTTCATCCTCCTTTTTCAGCAGGTTCTGAGCACAACCTTGGGATGTAAATAAAACATGTGCTCCATTTCACTAAATGTTTAGCTTTCCACATTAAACTCAGCTCCTAAGTTTCCTCAGGGGGAGTTGGGTGTCCTAGCATTCAGTGACTAAGTTGGACTTAAACCCATCCCTTTAGCAGACTTTATAACCAAGTCTCTAGCCAAAACCCTTCGTCAAGTGATCAGCTAAATTTTTTTGAGATCTAACAAACTCTATAGATACCACCCCATTCATGATAAGCTCACGAATCATGCTATGTCTGACACCTAAGTGTCTAGACTTCCCATTGTACATCTGGCTATAAGCCTTTGCCAATGTAGCTGCACTATCACAACAGATAGAAATAGGTGCTATAGGTTTAGGCCATAATGGAATCTCAAGAAGCAAGTTTTCAACCATTCAGCTTCTTTGCCAGCAGCTGCTAAAGCCACAAATTTAGATTCCATTGTTGAACTGGTGATGCAAGTTTGCTTCTTGGATGCCCAAGAAATTGCACCTCCACCAAGTAGGAATACACAACCACTAGTAGACGAATTGTCTTCAGTGTTACTGATCCAACTTGCATCAGTATATCCTTCCAACACCGAAGGATAACCAGTATATGAGAGACTATAATCCATAGTTCTCTTCAGATACTTTAGTACCCTCTGAACTGCTTGCCAGTGACGAGCACTCGGATTGCTAGTATACCTGCTCAGTTTACCCACTACAAAAGCAATATCAGGTCTTGTACAAGTCATGGCATACATCAGGCAGCCAATTACCCTAGAATACTCAAGTTGAGATACAGCCTTGCCATAATTAGGCATCAGCTTCTTACAAGTATCCATAGGTGTACTCACTAGATTATAATCAAAGTAGTTGAATTTCCTCAACACCTTCTCAATATAATGAGACTGAGAGTGTGACACACGGTAAATTTTCACTAAAATTTAACTGATAATTAGAAATTTATTATTTCTAAGCATAAGTCATTAAGCATGCATAAGCTTTACCTGATCATTTGAGTAGTTAACTCGCATACTGTAGACTATTGCATCACTTTTGCATTAATATCATTTTTTTTGAATATTACATTTCATTTTTTTATCTTATGATTTAACTTTAAGACGAGAGGTTATCTCGTTTACCCCAGTGACCGACACTACACGCGTACCGACACTGTGATAAGGACTTGATAAAACAAATGACAAATGTCCAAGATATGGAATATTACCAAGATAAAAATATTTCCGACACGTAACAATAAGATACTACATTATAAAAATTATCAAGCAACAATGTTTCAGTTACAATTTAATATCGCGGGACACAAAATATTTAACACACTATCACCTAAACAAAAACTTTTATAAGATTCAAATACAATTAAATACCTAAGTGTAATGTACACACTTACATTCTCACAAAATATGCTATAAGTAAAATACATATACATTTGATAAAATGAAAGCTTTTTATAAAACTTAAGATATGCACCCTTTTGTCTTTCTCTTCCCACTCACGACAAAAACAAAAACAAAAGCAGAGAAATGAGATATCCAAGATTCATCTTCAACCTCTCTCTCTCTCTACTCTAGACCTACGCCCCATAGACCAAATCTTCCAAAGAAAGAAAACCCAACATGTCTATTCCATCATCTACTCCTCTTTCTTACCAAAAACATGCAAGATTTTGTCTTCCAAAACCCTCCTTTGATGCGCCGGTTGCTACTCATACGAAATCAAAGAGAATCAAGATAAAATCACACAAGAGATTCATATCTTCACATCTATCTACCTAGAGCAAGGTCTATGATTCGCCTAAGATTTTGGAAGCTAGCCAAATTTGGCTTCACACCAAGACCCAAGAGAAGAAAGTTAACCAAACCTCTCCTCAATAAACTCCTATATCTCTAGTCGAATTGCAAAGCTTCAAACACAGTTTTTCAGCAAGTGTTTACCAAAAACTAGGGTTTGTGAAGTTAGGGTTTTCTAAAATTGATAAGGGGGTTTTGTTTATTTCGGATATAGAGAGTCTAAATCAAGCTTCAATTCGTTCAATTTCGACTAATTCGTGCTCAATTGGAGACTTCTTATGTTCGGTTCATCCCACCCACAACCCAATTGTTTTCATTGTAAGATTTATAATGTTGTGATTTTTTTTATTTCTTATTTTAATTATCAATTTGTTTTACTCCTTTTGTTCAAACATTTAATCGAATGATTTTTTTTATGTTAATGTGATTGTTAGTTGTTGGAAACTTGTGTGGCAAATAGTAAATTACAAACAAAAATCGGAACTATATTGGCTCACGGATTAAAAGTGCTATATGTATTTTTAGCTTATTAGTGACTTATAAGGTTAAAGACATGTTTTGAGTTAGTTTTGTTGTGAGTAGAAACCCACTGTGGGTCGAACCACAGTGGTTGTTTTCTAATTTATAACTTCACTATGGCTTTTAATTGAAGTCACCATATAAGTTATAAGATTTTTGAGTAGTTGAAAATGGCTCATTCTTTTCTTCGCTACCTACTGTCAAAATGTTCCAACAAAGAGATTTGAATTGGATGATTTATTTTGAATAGCAAATAAGTCACAGTAATGTTGCACTTGGAATATTTTTTTTATACACTGATATACTGAAACAAAAGAATAATAGATATATAAAGACACACCATTTTCAATTAGAACAAATGTATGTGCACACCTTTCCAATTTTCACTAATATTGTACTACTAAAATAGTTAAATAACTAAATGAAACTCTAAAAGTCTGATCCTTATTACTCATTTCAGCTACAAAAATCTTTATAAAGTGAATAACTAATTTTACAAGTAACTAATACATCAATTTCTACAATATAAAGTTAATGAAATGGGTTGAAGGTTACGTAATAAAAATTTGGATTTGGTAATGAGTTAACTTAAAGTTAAACTTGGGCTTGTGTTGTGTCTTTTTGTTTAGCCGAGCCCACTCAACTTTAATCATATGTTGCATTATTATGTGATGCCGCGGATGTCGGGTCGAAGCCCACACCAATCCCAATTAATATCCGAACTACATAATTGGTCTCGACTCATCCGACCTATATGATCGCGACTTGTTTTATAAACAGGTTTCTAAAATGCAACAAATCTCAAAACTTAATATTTCTTATCATTAAACTTATAGTTTAAATTACAAAGCAAACAAATAAAAATGTAAACCTTAACTTATTTTCGATAATTGGTTTATATGTCATATTTTAGCTCATTCGAGCTTAATGGGACTTACTTTGAGTATAAAACTTATACGAGTTTGATTATCAACATAGATACGACTTATCTTTAAAAGTAAACATTGCAACATTTATTTATCACGGAAAACTTTATATTTGAGTCATGCTCAACTTTCCTCAAAATATAATTAACTTGTTATATTTTTATAATAACCAATATAACTTATTATATTTTTATATAATAACCATCAATGAGAAGTTTTATTCATAACTTGCACCATCAGATTATTTAAATACAAATGTATTAAATAAGGCTATTACTTAAATTGTTGAATACTTCGATGTTAACCAATAAATGTGATATATAGAGATATTTATACATGTATGTACGCTTAGTAAAGTATATACATTTGAAAATAATGTTACATAATCCTTTAACGTCTAATGTTACATGTAATTATTTTCCGTACATCGTCCTTCGATTGCCATCGAACCGAAGACGCATTCATCCTTGATATACTCCTATTACATATTTATGGACTTCCAGGAGCCAATACTTACAAACATTTAGAAAACTATTTAAACTTAAAATGCTGCCACATAAGCAACAACAACAACAACAACAAATACTTGAAAACTTTTTCTAAAACTTTATCTAGTCTTAAACATTAGTAAAGACTAAATTGTCGTATTAATTAGGTTGCGTGTCGGAGCCGTGCACTATCACTCTTTGATTTAATTCCCTGTAGACTTCATATTTCACATTGCCAAGGTGAGTTTTCATAGCCCCTCTTTTACTTGACAAACTGTTTTATACATTTTGGGGTGAGAAATATGCAAAACCTTTTTATGGACCAAAACTATTACATGATTACTATTACGTGGTTTAGCCTAAGCCCTTATGTCCCTAGAGATTGCCCTTTTTTCATGAACCGTCAATTCCCCATTGGGAAACGCGAATGTTATAAATAGATCTATTGAGGGTGACTCCTCTGTTCGGTTGGCCATGCTTAGGCCAAGGCGAAACGTATACCATGTCGGAACCGAGTGTAGAGGGACAAAACACTCGCTATGGGCCCCTATATTGTATGACATCTTTTAGCATATAGAAACTGTCGTAGTATCAGTTGCATGAACTTAGAGCTAACGTAATAGACTTTCATCCATATATCATTATATTCTTGATAATGGTTATATGTCTTTGCTGACCTTTTTAAGCATATTTTCTCAGGTGCTTAGTTGTGAACATGGATGCAAGGCAAGAGGTGGTAATGGTCGTAGAAATTTCTAAAGAAGTGTTTTTACACATCAAAGATGTTTTTATATTGGGACCACAAAAATTATGGGATATGCCCTTTCATCTAAACAATATTGTAGGATATTGTTTCAAAATATTTTATGAAATTATACGGAGTATGTATTCCATTCTGTATTACTTGTGTTATGATTCACCAATTCAGTAACGCTCCCAGATAACACGTATGTTTCCGCTAAACCAAATTTGGGGGTGTTACAGAGAGATAGACATTCTTTTACTTTCATGTTTAATCCTTATACCAAGGATAACATCAGCCTCCCCCATGTCCTTCATGGAGAACCTTGATGACAAAAATTCCTTTGCCAAGTCAACCTGATTTTGGTCAGTGCCAAAGATCAACATGTCATCAACATATAGACAAATGATGACTCCTTTACCAGATTCATCAAATTTGCTATATACACATTTGTCTGACTGGTTAAGTATATAACCATTAGACAAAACCACTTCATCAAAATTTGGATGCCATTGCTTAGGTGCCTGCTTCAGTTCATAAAAAGACTTAATCAGTTTACACACCATGTTTTCATTGCCAGGCAAGATGAAGCCCTGAGGTTGGTTCATATAAACCTCCTCATCCAGTTCACCATTCAAGAAAGCTATTTTCACATCCATCTGATGAATAACCAGATTGTGAATAGATGCCAAAGCAATCAGCAATCTTATGGTACTGATACGAGCTACAGGGCATAAGTATCAAAATAGTCTATTCTTGACTTTTGTTTAAAGCCCTGAATGACTAGTCTAGCCTTGAACTTTTCAATAGTTCCATCTACCTTCATTTTATTTTTGAATATCCATTTGCAACCCAGAGGCTTGCAACCAGGAGGTAGATCAACCAACACCAAAGTGTTGTTGCCCATGATAGAATCCATCTCATCATTGATTGCTTCTTTCCAGAAAGCAATATCCTGGGACTTCATTGCTTCTTCAAATGTCTTGGGATCATCCTCAATAATGAAGCAATAGGATTACTGGTCAGAGACCTCATCCCTAGTTCCTTTAATTAAGTATAATTGAAACTCAGGTCCAAATGACTTTGGAGTCCTGACCCTTTTGCTCTTTCTGAGCACAGGTTCAGGTTGTTGAACCACAACCTCATCAGGGACCACTGATGGTTCTTCATCAGGGACCTCTGATACACCAGTGTCATGATTTCCATTTGGAATCCTCTGACTTGGTCTAGGGACTGATGAGAATCTATTCTCATCAAACACTGCATCCCTTGATTCAATTATAGAGTTAATTGAAACATATTCATTAGGTTCAATAACATAGAACCTAAAAGCCTTGGAATGCTCATCATATCCACCAAAGATGCAGTCAATGCCTCTTTTACCCAAAGTTTTCAGCTTTGGATCAGGGAGGCTACAACAGCCCTACAACCTCAGACCATGAGATAATTCAGGTTGGGTTTCCTTTTAGTCCAGAGTTCATAAGGGGTAACCTTGTTCCTTTTGTTAGGAACCTAATTTAATAAATAGCAAGCTGTCAACATAGCTTCACCCCAGAACCCTTGACTCAGTCCTGAATAGGACAACATGGAATTAACCGTCTCCTTTAGCACCCTGTTTTTCCTTTCAGAAATACCATTTTGTTGAGGAGTATAGGGAGCAGTCGTTTCATAGATTATACCAACGGACTGAAAATACAGAGTATCCATGTACTCACCTCCCCTATCAGTCCTTAATCTTTTGATTAGGGACCCAAGTTGCAATTCAACTTCAGTTTTAAATACTTTGAATTTATCTAATGCTTCATCCTTAGTATGTAATAGATAGACATAACAAAACCTAGAAGCATCATCAATAAATGTCACAAAGTACTTCTTATTACCCAAAGAGGGAGTGGCATGCAAATCACACAGGTTACTGTGTATTAGCTCCAAGACCTTAGTTTCATGACCACCCTGAAAAGGTTTCTTGCTTATCTTGGTCAACATGCAAGTTTTACACTTTTCAGTGTCCATGTCAAATGTTAGGATGACATATCGTGCATTCTTTTATAGTGTACATGGCCAAGTCTAGCATGCCAAAGGGTAGAGTCAGTCAGGTCAGTGGTGGTCACAAAGGTTGATTTAACACTATCAGTGACAATATTAAGCCTGAACATTTGATTACATAAATAGCCAAAACCAATAAACACGCCATGTTTAGACAAGACAAATTTATCAGGTTCAATAACTTGTTGATATCCATGATTATTCAAAATACTACTTGAAACCAAGTTCTTCCTTATATCAGGAACATGAATAACATTAAAAAAGTTACAATCTTTACAGAACTAAATTTAAGATCTACACAACCACGACCATGCACCAAGGCTGTTGACTCATTTCCCATGTGAAGAATAGAACCATCATTCAGTGACCCATAAGTCTTGAACCAACTTCTATCTTTGCACACATGAACTGTTGCACCAGAGTCAACCCACCACGCAACATCATCATCCTTTCAGTGAGTTGGTAGAACCACCACTCCTTGAACAATTAGTGCCTGATCCATTGGCTTTACCACCAACCTTAACACCTTTGCAATCCCTTTTAATGTGACCAATTTTGCCACATTTCCAACAAGTGGGTGTTGCCTTCTTGTGAGGATCTGCCATTATGTTATCATGATGTTTACGTTTGCCTTTGTTGTCATTATACCTGGTGGAGTTGTTATGCTCCACCATATTGACAACAGATGGTCCAGTACCATTGCTACTTTTTGGCTTGTCATTATCCTGCACCCTAAGAGATTCCTCAATGCGTTGCCCAACTCAAAGAGAGTTAATTCCTCCTTCTTATGTTTCAAAGTATGCTTGAAAACTTTCCAAGAAGGAGGGAGTTTATCAATGACACAAGAGACTGAAATAGCCTCATCCATGTGCATATTGTGTAGTGTAAACCTTCCAAGTATACCAAGAAGTTCATTGTATTGTTCCATAGTTGGTCTTGAATTAGTCATTTTATAATTTGTGAAATTACTTACAAGGAACTACTTACTTGAAGCATCCTCAGCCATATATTTGGATCCAAGGAATCCCATAGTTCTTTGGAAGATTCAAAGTTTTGAGAAATGTCAAACAAATAATCAGACATACCATTGAGAATTAAAACTCTGCAAATGTAGTCATCATTCTCCCACTTGCTTCTCCTCATGATCTGCTGCACAGTAGCATCATCCCCATCATCAGGAATAGGAGTAGTTAGCACATACCCCACACTCATGCTGGAAAGCAAGAAGTGCATCTTCTTTTGCCATTTCCTGAAGTCCACCCCTTCAAACTTATCAAGTTTGGAAAAGTTTGAAGCCATGTGTTTCATTGCAGCATCAGCCATTGATTATCATAGATAGTTTACTTTGATTGTTGGTTGTTATTTCCCAGAATATGGTAAGATAATAAAGGCAGTAGCAATACCACTAGGTGGTTACCGGATATCACTTGGAATCGTGTGTTCACTTTCCAAAGTAAACTATTCGACCCTATGCCTGGGTTACACGAATATCTACTTGGGATAAGACCAAATGTTGGTTATTGAATTAGGCACAATCAACAACCCTTGCGCTTATAAGTGTTTAAGCATTTTTGTTTGTTTCTGCTGGTAATAGTATATATCTCAGTGTATTCATACTGATGAAAACCATCTCTATTTATAGTAGAGAAAACTCACTCCTAATCAATGGAAATTATGAATGATTAACGGCCAATTAATCACCCATAATAAGCCTCAATTATCATAGGAATAGTGGCTACATAACCAATTAAACGTGGTCATAAAATAGTCATAACAGCCAATTGAATGAATCAAAGCTGTTATAAATTAATCATGGCAACACTACCAGTAGGAACCATTACACTAGCAGTAGGAACCACAAAACTACCAGTAAGAACCATCAGTTACTAAACTAACAGTAGTAACCAATATACTAGCAGCAGGAACCATAAGACTACCAGTAGGAACCATCCATTAACACACTAGCAGTGGTAACCAATACACTAGCAGTGGAAACCACTATTGAGTCAGGGTGTTCAGGGACCACATGGGTGTACACTCAGTACCTCCTTACCCAAAACCATGTGTGAACTAATCCCACAAGTGCACTAAATTTTCCAACAAACAGGTATATGGCATTTAACATAAACCAACATCAAATAAAGTTAAGTCTACATGAAACATATGCCATATGACTATTTCAATCACATTTTCTAAGTTTGCACTTTTTATTTTTCAAGTTTTACATAAACACTATTATTACGCGTTTTAATATTTACATGCATGCAATACATACCCAATACCCTCATCACCTTTACCAATACCCTAAATACCTATACACTATCAAATTTACTCACTTTCCCTTTCATTTATATATAAAATCAGCCGCCTCATTTTATGATACAAAACATATCATAAATATCTCAACTAATATTTATTTTGACTCAAAAGTCTTACATAATCTAGCTAGGTATCAAATCTTCACATTTTTCTTTTTCTTTCTCCTTTACCTCACGCCACCATCAACTTTACCATTCCTCCCTTACTCCTCATTAGTGTTATTGTCCAAATGCGCCTTGACTTTTCACAAATACTTGCTTACTTTTCTTTTATATAAGACATTTAACGTGTTCTCTCATTTCATCTCATCAAAACTAAACACCAACACTCTCCATTGTTCTCTCCATATATATAAAGTAGCAAACACAGGGAAAAAATAAGGGTTTCACATTTGGTTTTGGTTATTGGATGCTTATTAAGTGCTTATAAGGCTAAGGGTTATTAGTGTGGTCACTCTTGGGTTTTAGCTAGAATACTTGGGTTTTTGTGTTTACCTCTTTGCATTCACCACTCTTCTTGAAGTAAGTGATGCGCGTACGAAGCGCGTTCGGGGTCAAAGGAACTCCCTTTTCGTCGAGCAAGTTTTTCAACAGCCTAGGCAGTGAACCTAATCATTGTAGTGTAGTATTGGGTAAGCCTCGGGTATTGATATCGGGAATAAGAATGCTAGCAAGAAGTGTATTACGCTAAGGTGGGGTTGAGGATGATTATTTTTTTATATTTTTTAGAAAGCTAAGGGTAAAATCTCGAGGCCTGGATTTGAGGGGTAGTACTTCTACCTATTACTCTACTATTCTAATTATCTAATTCTACGGGTAGTCAATGTCTTTTTTATGTGTGCTCGTATGATGATTAAAAATGTGTTTATCTAGATACTATTACTCCCTAATTATCTTTTATTGATGGTTGAATTGTCACGTCCTTATTCTTAACGCGTTGTGTTTTCTAAGGTCGTAGGGAACGCTTACGCCCTAACTCTTTGATAATACCTTTAGGTTATTTTCTACGAAGTCCTCTAGATGATTCATAAACTAACTTTAAGGTTATCTTTGGATATTTAGACTACGAAATCCTCTAAGTGATTTATAAACTAATGTTCACAAAAATTACTCAAGCATTTAAATACAACGATAGCCTAGTGCACTCCTAAGCCATTTACAATTAAGATAAGAGACAACCAATCAATAATTAACAACTAGGTTTCATAGATCTAAGCAAACACACAAGAAATTTTGCCGGACATGTTAAACGAGCAAGCATACACACATTCAATGGAAGACATAATGAAATTAATGGAATAAAACACTTATCTTGATGAGTAAAATAGGGTTTGGGGCCCTAAGATACTGTCCAAGTCGGACTACAAACATTTAGGGTTTTTACTCCACAAGTCTACCTCTTGAAAACTGAAAAATTCGATTTCTATATATAATTTTACACTTGCGATGGTGTCGCCTTATAGGTGGGACGCCGTCAGATCGCCATCATTAGGGTTTTCATCTTGGCCAAGTTATCGTTGGGACGGCGTCATGTTGTAGTTGTGACGCCGTCGGGCTTCAGTAGGGACATCGTCTGATTCTGGATCTGGGATGTCTGAGATGAAAAGTCTTAGTGACGCCCTTCCTCTTCAAAGCCTGACGCCGTCAGGTGTATTTTAGAAAAAATTATATTGAGTCATCAGGTGTATTTTAATTAAATCCGTAGAGAGGGACGGCGTCGCCCTTTAGTTGGGACGCCGTCAGCTTCAGTTTCAGCAGCTTGAGTGTCTTCGATCTTGACTTAGCCATTTTCTTCATATATTCACCCCTTTTCGTCCAAATATGCATCATTCCAGCATTTTACTTACAAGAGACCTAAAAAGTGAAAAGGAACGAAATTAATCGGTAACAGATATAAAAGTGGGCGATTAAGGGCTTACATGACCCCTTAAAAGTGTACGTTTTAAATACTTATCAAATATCTCTACGCTTGGTATTTGCTTGTCCTCAAGTAAATGTGATTTTGACCAATCAATTTATAATTTAGGGGGCATGAAGCATTGGTTTAACAAAATTCACAACAAGTAAAAGCACCGCAATAGTCATAACAAGCACGAAAATATATACTAGCACCTCACAAAGGGTGTTTGGATTCTCTCATCTCTCGGGTGTATATGAAATATAGTAAATGGAAATGGAAGATAAACACTCATTACCTGGTCATATTCATAGATTACCATAGGCTTGAGACTAGATCAAACCTCCACCGCTTTGGCGTAAGCACCTAGGAACAACTATCTAAAAGGTCTTTTCAAGGCTTGTAATGTTAGGCTTACGGTAGGGAAATAAATGGTTTGGTTGGATAGGCAATTTAGTGGTGGCAAATCAAAACTCTTATGTTACAAGCATGAAAAGCATGGTGTTTCTAAGCCAAGACTCGACTCACTAAACTCTAGATAACTTGAAACAAACATACATAAATTGAAAAACATATAGATAGATATAGGATGGTAGCCCGTATGTTTTTTTTTTTCTTCATTTTTTTTCACACTCTATTTTTCGATTTATTATTTTTTTTATTTTTTATTTTTTATTATTTTTTTTTTGGCATACACTTTTACTCTACCATCCTTTACGATAAGATCAAAATATAAGGGATTTATAGGAGCATCGATACACTTGAGTTTTTATTACTCTAACACTAATTTGACCCAATTTGAAAAGATCAAAACACTTGGAGTATTGATTACGTAAATAAAGGGAATTTGAATTTAACGTTCTTTCCCGTCACTCCATAAAATTTTACTTTACCCATGAGTCCCAATTATCCCAAAACTGTGTACAAAAGATATGACTCGACTTAGCAACCATGCAAGTAACTAGATAATTGAACTAAGGGTTTAGTAGTGATAACAATAATGCACTAAAAGTGAGTGCATACAAGGTAGGCTAAGGCGATTTGGGTGTACATTTGGGGGTGGATTGTAAACAATGCTCTTCATTGATATTCCAGAAAACCGAAACATCACAAGAACCGTGAAAAGGATAGGCTCTGAGGGGTTAACTAGGGGTATCGTGTACTAAAAATGAGTACATCGCAAGGGTGTGGGGTAATTACTCAACCGATGTGGAAGAAGTAATTATAATACTGGTTTCAAACAAGGGTTTTCCTAATGCCTCTTATCATTTAGTTATTCCTAACTACACAAGTGTAGTCTCACTAGCGATCTCGGAATGCATCACAAAACAAGTTCTAGAATTTATTATACTACCGGTACACTCTCTAAGCATTAAAGGTGAATGCTTTTATTCCTAAAGATCTAGGGGCGAACCTCACACTTTTGGGGTGGAATTTGAGTAATAAATGGTTTTTGTGCTAGTCGTATAACTCCTATCCATGAGACGCTTTATTAAGACTAAATTCCCACTCGTACATGTCATAAAAAAATTTAAATTTGGTGCTAAAATTTCCCTAACCGATATCTCTCATGGCTTATGACACAAATGAGCTAGGACAAGACAAATAATCAAGGATAAACATAGTTTCAAAGTTCCCATTTTATTCTCCCTCCCTACACTTAAACTGAACATTGTCCCCAATGTTCCACGAAAGTATCAAAGTTATGATAAAGGAAGGTAAGTAAAAGAGAAAGAAACTAGTACTCCCCTGATTAGCTCGGTAGGATCCGTGTGAAGTAGTGGTTAAAATCTTTCCCTAGAAGAATGTATACATGATAAGCTCCATCCAATGTTGAGTTTCTTCTTCTTGCCAAATATAACCTGCACACTTTAAGAAAATAGACGAAACCTTCGCGTAAAATCGGCGATAAAACTATATATGACACGACTAAACTAGGATATAATGCTTGTGGAATGTATGTTTGCAGATTTTCAGGAAAATTAAGACCTGAGAATTTCCAAGAATTTATAAGTAGCACAAAAAACGAGAAAATTTTATAAGCTGTTTCTGCTAGACCTGACGTCGTCAGGTTCTAATCCTGACGCCGTCGGGTTGTCATGAGAAATTGGTCTGCTGCGTTATCCTGAAAAAATTATGGAAAAACTACACCTTTAGAATCTGGAAAAATTCCTGCAAAACATTCATTGTGACTCGTACAAGAATTTGACTCTAACAAACACACATATACATCAATTTCACTAGTTGTAATTCTCATGTTCACGTTCTTTTAAAAACGTGTGTAATCTTCCCTAAACTTATCTTATTGTAAAATACCTTTATATGTAATTAAGACGAGGTTAAAGACAAAATAAAGCATTTTCACAAATTCAAACATGAGAATAAACAACAATGAAAAAGATATATGACACACAAACAAGCAAACAAGCAAACAATTAAGCATGGGTTGCCTCCCACGAAGCGATTTTTTTTATTTATGAGTCTTGTAGCTAGACTAGAAGTCGTGCTCCTACGTGACTTCATTGCCGTCACCTTCTTCCTCACGACGATCTCTATTGGGGCTTTCCATGTTATAGTAATGCCCTATTATGCATTTTTCTAAAAAATCATCTTCCCCCCCAATCGGTTCTATATTGTGGTCCTAATTTCAAAGAATCCTTATAGAACCCAAAAATCTTATTCATCAAATAATCTCCTCCTTTCTCCTTATCCTCCTCATTCCTATAGTAGACCGACAGCTTAAGTTCTTTTTCATCATTGGATAGTTATGAAAATTTCTCAGTCTTAAATGGCATTTGGTAAGCTACGTCATCGGTCTCATCCTTGAATCTAACTATTCCTACCGATGGATCATAAGTCATCCCAGTGTTTTCTATGAAAGGCTTTCCTAGAATAACGTGAGACAAGCTAGGATCTATGGCCGTACTGATATCCTCCATAATTATGAAATCTGTAGGGTACGTGAAACTAACTACATAGACGGGCAATCCCTTAACTCTGCCAAGAAAATTACAACTAACTCTAGGATCACCGGGGTCTTGCCTATTTGGGATAGGTTTCTTCATTACCCAATTATAATAGGTGCTAGTCATGATGTTTATTGGGGATTTACGATCAATCTAGGCCTTTGCCACGAAATTTGTCCTATGTAACATGGTATATTTAGATTCCAAGGATTTCCAAATTTGATCCGAGGGCTTTTCCTAACATACATGTGACAAAGGTCGCGCACTAAGTGTGGGTGGCTAGAGAGTTCCTCTTCCGTGGGAAACTTATTTAAGTATTCATCACCTACTTCGTCTACTTCATTGGTTGATTCTTCCTTAGGAGTTTCACTAACCTCAAGCATAGTCTCATGGTTTGCTTCGTCACTAGTCCTATTTGGTTTCACTAAGGTGATGGTATTGACGAATTGAACGTGCTTGGATAATTTACTTGGGTCCTTAATTTTTACACCGGAAGCTTCGGGAGAAGGAATTGAGATGGCATTAACCTTTTCGGTGGTCTTCCTATCACTATTGGTCATGGCTTTCAAAAGGTTATCTATCTTCCTATCCATTTAGGCTTGTTGTTGGTTAAAGCGATCCAAAAGCTTGGCTATTTGAGCTTCTTAGGATGTAACTAGGTGTGCAACATCCCTTGTCTAGGGCCGTGGGACCATGGGGAATCATTAGAAGTGAATACTTTGGTTTGTCCCCAATTGTAGTCAGGTTTGCCCCTCCATGCTTCTCGGGCATCATTGAAAGTCCTAGGTCTGAGTGTTATAGGGAATCTCCCTCCCATTCCATTGGTACACGAGAAAGCATAGTCAACGAAAGCTTGTTCGGGGAGTCTCGTGCAAGTACGAGTGTCATGAGGACCACTACATAGCTCACACAAGGAAGAGACTTTGTTCACGAGACTTAGGATTCTCGTAGGAGCTCATTAGGAATTTGACTTGATCTTCAAGTTTGAGCATCCTACGATTAGAATATTGTGAGTCAATAGGAGGTAAGGAGATTGCCTTGACAGTTTTGGGCAACTCACGGGGGTCATTCCAACTTTCGTTGTCATAGAGGGAAAGGTCCTCTATTGTACCCCATGATTCTTCCATGGTAAGATCACTAAGTTTGCCACCGGCCGCTTGGTCGATGGATTGCTTAGTTGAGAAGTGGACATGATCGTAAAATATTTGGACTTGAATCCAAAGATCGATGCCGTGATGAGGGACCTTATGGAGCAAGTCCTTGAATCGAGTCCATGCCTCGTACAGAGATTCACCTTGACGTTGTTGGAACATCAAGATTTCATTCCTAAGTTTGGCCGTTCTCCTCAGTGGGAAAAATTGGGCAAGTCCTTGAGATACTGATTAGGATCTTTGGAACGAAGTCCATGGAATGCACATCTGTTTTGCACCAACCGGATGGTGTCGGATCGCAGGGTCGTAGTTTGAGCTTGATCTGGGAGCTCAATGGTGTTCCTATAGCCTTGGTGGCTCGGTCTAGAGTATTTACCAAGAGTACGGCCTCTTGGCGGGTCAATTGGTGGTGGGTCGATAGGAATTGGGTGATCACCTTCCATGATGAAAAGTGATGGGATTACAAACAAAGTCACGAAGAAGGGGGATAATCTACAACGGAGCTAAAAATGAGAAAAAAATCTCACTTGATAGGAATCAAGCAAGGGAACCTAAACGAGATAGAAATCTAACTAGCTATTCTATTCCCTGGCAGCGGCGCCAAAAACTTGATGCGTGTATGAAGCGCGTTCGGGGTCAAAGGAACTTCCTTTTCGTGAAGCAAGTTTTTCAACACCCTAGGCAGTGAACCTAATCATTGTAGTGTAGTATTGGGTAAGCCTCGGGTATTGATATCGTTCTCTAGGGGAATAGGAATGCTAGTGAGAAGTGTACTACGCTAAGGATGAGGTTGAGGATGATTATTTTTTATCTTTTTATATTTTTTAGAAATCTAAGGGTAAAATCTTGGGGGTTGGATTTGGGGGGTGGTACTTCTACCGATTACTCTACTATTCTAATTATCTAATTCTACGGGTAGTCAATGTCTTTTTGATGTGTGCTCCATGATGATTAAAAATGTGTTTACCTAGATACTATTACTCCCTAATTATCTTTTATTGATGGTTGAATTGTCACGTCCTTATTCTTAATGGGTTTTGTTTTCTAAGGTCGTAGGGAAAGCTTACGCCCTAACTCTTTGAGAATACCTTTAGGTTATTGTCTACGAAGTCCTGTAGATGATTCATAAACTAACTTTAAGGTTATCTTTGGATATTTAGACTACGAAATCCTCTAAGTGATTTATAAACTAATGTTCACAAAGATTAATCAAGCATTTAAACACAACGATAGCCTAGTGCACTCCTAAGCCATTTACAATTAAGATAAGAGACAACTAATCAATAATTAACAACTAGGTTTCATAGATCTAAGCAAATACACAAGAAATTTAGCCGGACATGTTAAACAAGCAAGCATACACACATTCAATGGAAGACATAATGAAATTAATGGAATAAAACACTTATCTTGATGAGTAAAATAGGGTTTGAAACCCTAAGATACTGTCCAAGTTGGACTACAAATGTTTAGGGTTTTTACTCCACAAGTCTACCTTTTAAAAACGGAAAAATTCGATTTCTATATATAATTTTACACTTGTGACGGCGTCGCCTTATAGGTGGGATGCCGTCAGATCGCCGTCATTAGGGTTTTTGTCTTGGTCAAGTTATCGTTGGGACAGCTTCACGTTGTAGTTGTGACGCCGTTGGGCTTCCAAGGGACGTCGTCTGCTTCTGGATCTGGGCCGTCTGAGATGAAAAGTCTTAGTGACACCCTTCCTCTTCAAAGCCTGACGCCGTCTGGTGTATTTTAGCAAAAACTCTATTGAGTCGTCAGTTGTATTTTAATTAAATCCACAGAGAGGGACGGCGTTGCCCTTTAGTTGGGACGCCGTCAGCTTCAGTTTCAGCAGCTTGAGTGTCTTCGATCTTGACTTAGCCGGTTTCTTCATATATTTACTCCTTTTCGTCCAAATATGCATCATTCCAAGAGACCTAAAAAGTGAAAAGGAATGAAATTAAGTAGTAACGGATATAAAAGTGGGCGATTAAGGGCTTACATGACCTATTAAAAGTGTACGTTTTAAATCCTTATTAGTAAGCATCATTTCTACCTGTTCTTAGACATCTCATACACATATTACATCTATATGTTTAGTTTTAGCTATTATACACTTGTGGTGTTGAGATTTTGCTTAGAAACATTGAAACAAAAACATACTCTTACTGTCCTAAATAAGTTAATGGATGTTGAGCCTAACCATCCCCCAAAGAAGTTAATGGATGATTACGGAGATTCTAGCAGACCTGCCGTTGCTGTTAAGTCTAAATCTGCCAATGAGAAATTACTGAGGGGGAGTATATTAAATTCGGAATTTAGTATTGATGCTTTGCCCACCCCGTATGTTATTACTTCCTCCATATCGGTCACACCAGAACATGAAACAGGAGCCTAATCTGATTCTACTGATGGATCTCAACTTCATTTTGTTGGCCTTCCTATCAGGTTTGTTATTTCTTTAGGTTCCTCGCATCATGGTAGTGCTTAGTATGTTATGGTTGATTGATTGATTTTTTTATTTAGGTCTCTTGTTCTAGTAATGACGGATGCCACCATTACCACTATTACTTTCTATTGCCGCTTCCTTGGATACAATCAAGAAAAGAAAGGGGAAAGTTTCTTATCCTTCTTCGTTCCTTAACGTTTCTCATCCTGCTATTGGTACGCTTCCTGATACCAGTGGTTTCTCCAGCCTCTTTGGTAGTGATTTTTTAATTGAGGATATCTATGCTACAATTGGTGTGGATTCCAGTCGTTTTCTTGATACCTATGTTCCGAGGTGGAGCGTTACTAGAGGCTCCTTCTCAGTGAACCTATTGAGTGTCGGGATATGGTTGATGTGTTTGCTCCTCCTGCCTTTTTTTGCTTCAGTTCACGACATGGATCATGATAAATTGTTTGCGGAATTTAACGTTGGGTTTGCTCGCCAGACATATTTAGGCGCTGAAGTGAGAATGCGTGCTGAGTATAATATTAGGTAGAAGAGGCGTTTATCTGCGAAGTGTGATTATTAAGCTAGTTTGTTGAGGGAGAAGGATGGAGAGATTGCAGAGCTGAAGGTTGAGGCCGCGAAGGCAATTTGTCTTTGAAGTCGGGTTTCTGCTTTGGAGGCTTCTGAGAGTTCCCGTGCTGCTGAAGTGCAATCTTTGAAGGAGTTGAACTCTATTCTTGAAAGAGAACAAGATTCTCTTAATGCGAAGATAGCGGATCTTCGATCTTCTGCGGAAGGTAGGGAACGTGATCGTTCAAATTTAAAAGCTGAGGTCACTACGGTTAAGTCTCAGAATGATAATCTTGTTGGTCAGGTATGTATTGTGGGTGTTTTGGTCATTATTTTTCTCCCCCTTTCTTTTATCTTATTTGTTGTATGTTCTCTTTTGTTGTAGGTACATACGTTGGAGGCTTCATGTTTTGAGCTCCGTAGTAAAGCCTCAAGTTTTGAGGTTTTGAAAGAAGAATTTTATAGAATTCAGGATGCTCAGATGGATTAAGTTATAGGTAAAGTGGCTAAGCTAGATGCCGACCTTACAGCGTTGGCCCTTCAGCTTAATGATAAATTCTATCATCGTCTGCTTACCGTTATATCTGGTCGCCGATGGTTGTTGACATATGGTATTAAGCTTTCCATTGTCAGATGTTTGAATTCGCACGAGTATCTTACAGCTTTGTGGATAGCTTTTAGCCGTGCCGTTAAGCAAGGGATGCAGGAATGTTTAGTGTCTGGCATTCATCATGGCAAGGAGAATAAGGAACTTGCGGATATTGACGTGCATAACCCCTCGGCAGAAGCAGATTACCATTCCGCGTTGCGAACACTTAGCGATGTGGAATTCCCTTTTCTAGCTGCTCTTAAGGCTCACATGGATGCCATTAAGAGTATTCTTCCTCGCCTTGAAGGTCCCCTTGCGGAGGTTCCCGAGATGGCTTAGTTGCAGCCTGATTTGGAGCAACTTGTTATTCCTATCCATGATGGTAAGAATAACACTATTATTGGTGATACCTCATTATCCTTTTCTTTAGATGTTGCACAACAGAGAGTTGAGAGGCTTAGGGAAAATCTAGCTGCACATCGGTCTGCGCTTGTGGATGTTTATAATCCGTTGGTAAATCCCTTGTTTGTCAGAAACCTGATGGGTGTGGAAACTTTTCTGAGTAATGAGACAGTCATCGCCACTACTTTTTGTTTGTCAACAACCATTGTTTCCACTGTGCCTACGAGACTTATTTCGACCGATGATTAGGAAGTGGTGGATATTGGTGTTCAAGATAGCAGCGGAGCTAATCAGGGCCCCGGAGGGGGTGAAGTTTCTTCTATTGTGTTTGAGAAAGAAGAAATTGAGACCACTCCAGAACAAGACCTTGTACATTAGTTTTCTTGTGCCGCGACCATGTGGGTCTTTTTTATAATGGTTGTTTGTAATTGGACAATATTTATGGTGCGTAACCATGTTTTTAAATGTGCCATGGTTGCGTGCAACCTTTTTTTATACGACTCTTTGCACTTGTGTTTTGACTTTTGCTTTGCTATTATTTTAAATTCATACTGGTATGCTTACTATAATAGTCTTTGTTGAATATTTGTGGGTTATTCTCCCGATACCGGGCTTGCAATACCTCTTATGTACCATGGGTAAATTGTTTGATTATTCACCCTTTTGTTATGTAGAATAACGTTTCTATTTTGCTATACGAAATAACATTCTTTGGGTCATGCCCAAGTGTGTGTGCGTCTTATCCATATATGCAAAGTAAGAAAGTAAAGACTCGTTAAAATGGTGAAGGTACCTAGTCTTCACCCTTTTTTTATTAATATTTTTAAAAGGCATTACAAATAGATAAAGGAAGATAAATTGTAAACTTTCGCCACGGAATTTACATGGGTGGTTGTTTTCGTCTTATGCACATAATACTTCTTGCGGTTACCAATATTCCCTACCTGCGGAAGTTGTAATTTTTCTTGAAGGGTTTTCATATCTGTCATGACAAAAGGTCGTGCTTGCGGAAGTTTTACTTCTTCTTGATCTCTTGACTTGGGTGCGCCTTTATCAAGCATATCCGATTCGTGTCTTTATTTCCGAACTGAACAAGCTAATTGGGTGGTTGTTTTCGTCTTATGTACATAATACTTCTTGCGGTTACCAATATTCTCTGCCTACAGAAGTTGTAATTTTTCTTGAAGGGTTTTCAAATCTGTCATGACAAAAGGTCGTGCTTACGGAAGTTTTACTTCTTCTTGATCTCTTGACTTGGGTGCGCCTTTATCTAGCATATCCGATTCGTGTCTTTATTTATGAATTGAACAAGCTGATTCCCTTGTTAGAGCGAGCCCAACGGCTGATGAGAGCCATTCAGAAAACCGGGATCACGGACCATTTTTGCACTTCTTTCTAAGTGATGGCGAGGCTTAGTGGGGTAGCCTTTTCAATCACGAAGTAATTAATTCTAACCCAGATTTGTGAGACCGTCTTTTTGGGTTGCTAGACCGTCTTCTTGCTTACAAGTTCGGCAACAACAAAAAATGAAGGCGTCATTTTCATCCTTTGTTGCTTGATGTTGTAAGGGAAGTTTATTGTTAATTAGGGACAACTTTATGAAATTAATTTCCCCTAATGTACAGTTGTTATCCTTCCTTAAGGACCCATCCTTTTACGTATCCTATATCTCCCTTCAGCGACCCCTGATTGTCCTTTTCCTTGTTTCCGCTGGTTTTTACCGAGATTAACCAGGGAATACTTGTAATGGTTATCTTCTTCGATGGCTAATGGGAGTCTAATTTTAAATAAGACTCCTACCATGGAATTCACCATATTGCTTAAAGAGATGCTCGAGGACATTATGAAAGGGGATTTAAATGAATGGGATTTGTAATGGATTGTGGTTATGGGTTATTAGTCGTCATTTAAGAGTGACTAATTGTTATTAGTATTCATTTAAGAGCAGCGCTGGACCATGAAAGAATCTTGTTGGCTCTTGTACCATCTTTTACTTTGTTAGGTATGTGAGCAGGTGCTTGAGTAAGTCATGAATTTGTAAAAAAACAATCATGGACAAATGATGTTTTGTCATTGAATAGAGGCTATGATTCTCATGCATGATGCACGACCTTGCTCTGTTCTTCGAAAACCCTTCTTGATTAGTGAATAACATCTTCAACTTCTTCCAAGGGGATATTCGTACTTCCCATGAGTGATCACCTAACTTTTACAAAGTTTCAAGTTATTCTCAAATTCTGAGCTTTGTGGATTTAGATTACTATAATATTTGGTGTTATTTGTATTCTCTTCTCGATTTTGCTCCTTTTCCCCTCTATTTTGTTACGAGTATTTATAGTGGAAATTTCGTTGTTCCTTAATGTGTGAATAGTGACCTTGCCCCAGTATTTGGTAGGTAGGCATGTGCCTAGGCTCGTGGCCTGAGCGTCTGCTCTCCCTGTTAGATTTGACATAAAGTGCCTTGGGAAGGAACACAAATTTGTCTTTCCCAGAATTTTCCTGTTTGAGTATTTTGCTAAGACTTATCCTTTAAGTTGTTAGGTGTTAGCTGGATAGCACGTACTTAAATGACCTTGATGGAGTCGCTTGTTGACTTGTATTGATTAGATTTCGTTCCATCCATGTTGTTAGTTTATCTTTTTAACGAATAAAGATGAAGCGTTCCGGTTTATTTTTAGTTCCTTCGAGGTCGGTCCTCAAAGCGTAAGTATACACCGTTCCATCTACCTTAATAGGTATTGGTCTGGCTTTGTAACCATTTTTCTCAAAAATGATTTATTCATGGACAGGTACCACTGTTCTAGGTATATTCTCGTTCACGAACTCCCTCATCCGGGCACTCCACTATGGGGTCTGCTGACATCTGACCTCTAACTATTTTTGTTAGTAATAGTCTTCATGTGATTACTTCCTCTGCGGTTGTTACTGTTGAGGATGTTTCTTTAGGCGTGTGCTAGCTCACCGACTTTTCTAATAGTCTTATAATTCGTTTTTGTTTTTGTTTAATGAAGTGTCTTCTTCCTCCGTCTTTGATATGGTTCCTACTATTTCTTTCCAAAACTTAGTTTTGTTTCAGTTGTCTTGTTGCGGGTGTATCTTTCTCCTGTAACTACGTAACGTTCCGCTGTGTGTTGCAGAATGCTGATCGTTTTCCACCGGATGTCGGACGGATTCGTTCAAGTTTGTTATGAATGGGCCGCACATTTTTTTCTGGTCTTTTGCTGTTAAGGTAGGGTCGAAATACTATGCCATTTTTGAACCATTATCTTGATTTGTACTTCTGGTTTGGAGGCTATGGTTTGTTTTAGCATAATTACCTTATTGCTTTATAGTGTACATACTCTTTTTTCCATTGAGAATTTAATCGTACTGCAGGCTCTTTATGGGGTCGACCGTGCTTTTCCGGGCGTTTGGTCTTCCCATAAATATGTTAGATGGAGATTACGATCCTACTACTAGGAGTGTCACCTTCCCTATAGGCTATGCAACTTCGTTACTAAATCTGATGGGAGGCATTATGGTTGGGACTGTGGGGCCTTTTCTCCGATGTTCGCATAATATTTTGAAAGCGGATCCTCCATTTTTATACATGTGTTGTGTGAGGTACTTCCCATCTTCTGTTTTAATAACTGTTAGATCTTTGGTTTCTTCTTCCGCTATTGGGCGCGGAAATGGAATTGAGAGGAGCTTTGTGTAGTTCTTTACCAATGTTTGCCTTTCCTAGGTGTTTCTTTTTTGTTTACTGCTTTAAATTGGTCCATTCCCTCATTTTGATTCTTCAAATGTATGCATTCATCTATGATATGTCTTGCTTCTTCATGGGATTCACAAAACTTGTTGCTATTCCTTTTTTTTTACCAGGGTCGTCGTTAGGGGTGAGTTTGAAAATTTTGCTTTTTTCAGAGCCGAAATCTCCTTTGTTGGTTTAGAGAGGGAGATGAAGCCATCTTGCTTTCTTTCCGTTCTATATTTGCTCTTGAAACCCTTCTTGAAATTTTGCTTTTGTCCGATTCTATGTTGCTTCCATAACATTTGTGGCAACGGTTTTCTCTTCTCCTGATTTCCAGCTGCCACTTCCCCCCGTAGGAAACATGTGGTTAGGCTCATTACTTCATTCATTGACCTTGGAATTCTGTCATGTAGCCGTTTGATCAACTCTGAATCAGTTATTCCATGCATGAATCCTGAGATTTTCATGACTTTTGGCGCTCCTTTTACGTCCATGCTTTCTTCCTTAAATCTTCATACGAAATCTTCTATGAATTTCCTTTCCTTCTGTTTGATATGATGAAGCTCTACGAGATCCTTAATGCATTTCTTTTGTTGAAGGAAGTTTGCTAGGAATGCTTCTATTAGATCGTCGTAACTATCTATGGATCCTTGGGGAGATCATCAAACCAAACCCTAGCGGATCCGATAAGCGTGGAATTGAACATATGGCACCAGGTCGGCATGGCCAAGCATTCCAACTTTGCTGCTGTTTGGAAAATCTTGAGGTGATCTTCCAGATCTTCGCTTCCGTCATATGTCTTGACGTGGTTTGGCATGCGGGTCCTTTTTGGTAGATCAAAGTAACGAATATGAGGAGTGAACGGATCGATCTCCTTACACACTCACGACCTTGCCAAGTCATCATCCTTTATGCTTGACTTTTGTTTCTTTGATCCCGACTTCCGGTGTCCGCCTCCGTATCACTCTCAGAGAGCTCGCCTGTTCTCCGCAAGGATGTTCTGTCGTTTTCGTGCCTTCCGGGTGTCGGCTCCGCTCTTCGTGAATAAGAGCTCTGATAGCAACTTTCTTCCATCCTTTGGGTACTACGGTAGGATGGCCGTTTGGAGTCTCCGGAGTATATTGGCACGTTCCTTTCCTTATTTCTCAATCTATGGAACACGCCCCTTTCCAATCTTTTAAACACCGTTTCTCTTTTCGTGTTTTTCCTCCTTGGTGACCTGGATTGGTCGTTTCTTTGGTCGGAATCTTCATATGTGCTTCGATTTCTCTTAGATTCGAGTTTTCTTCTCAAATCTTTTCTTCTGTCCGGCGTTCCTAGTTCGGAATGTTGCGAAGCTTCCTGGAAGTCAAGTCTAGCTTTTATTGCTTCTAATGCCTTGAGCTTTTCCTGTTGCTTCTTTTATTGATGAACTTTCCCAAATATGATTGGCAACAACTGGTGGTAATACTTGTCACAGTATTCTCTGAGAGCTGTGTCGGACGCGTATCTCTCATGTTCTTCCGGTAATGCGTCTTTTCCCTTTCCTGTCGTGTTCCGCACGGTGGACGTGGGGACAGAATGAGTAGGTCCGGACCGAGCGCTCATAGTGAGTATTTGTAAGAACGCAGTTGTGTACTGGTCCCACGGATGGCGCCAACTTGTTAGTATAAAAAAGTGTGACGAGTTAAGATATGTGTTAAGAACGTATGTTGGGTCGGGCCAACAGGTTATCAATGGGCTGAATATGTACTAAACCAAGTAATGGATCGAGTCCCTGCACAAATGAAAGTAAACCGTTAGCCTTACCGTGGGGGCGGACCCCACGATTAAGCTTCGGTGTGAGAGTAAGTAGTCATGTTTGTCAGATAATATTGAAGTGTGTGTATTATTGTGTGCGAGAAATTCATACCTTGTGAGCAGGGACGGAGCTAAGGGGGTGCCCGCGGGTGCACGTGCACCCCATGGAATTTTTTGATATAGTGTTAATTTTTGAAAAAATTATCGATTTTTAAAAAGTGTATCTTAAATGCACCCGGTGCATCAAAATGTGTTTTCTAGTATTATTTAGTTGGTTTAATTACAAATATAAAAATAAATATAGAATTTTGTAAAAGCCCCAATATGACAAAAGCCCACAAGAGTGTTCTTTGATGTTCTATCCACGGTGACAAATGTTGTTTGTGGCTCTTGTAAACGGAAAGATATGCTGCGAGAAAGTCACAAAGAAAGAATAGTAAAAGAAATAGAGAAAGGTGAAATTAAAACAGGGAGAGGGAAAAACCAAGAAGTTACCATTGCACGAGCTGGAGATACAAGATGGGGTTCTCATCATAGAACTATCACTAGTTTGATACAAATGTTTCCGGAGGTTCTTAAGGTTCTTCACTATGTTGAGGAAGAGGGTGATATTATCTCTAACCGTGGAACAGCTTCTGGCCTTATAAAGTATTTCAAAACACTTGATTTTGTGTTTTTATTGTACTTGTTGTTGCATATAATGGGGCTTATTAATACATTGTCACGACATCTTCCGAAGAGCGATCAAACGATCTTAGTGGCCGTTTCATTGGTAAAAGGAACCAAAAGAGCATTGCAAGAGTATAGGGCAACGATTTTTGCTTCACTATTGAAGAATGTAACTTCATTTTGTGGTAAACATGATATTGAGATGGTAAATATGGTTGACTTTCATTCAAGAGGCCGAAAGGATAGAATTACAAATCAACATCATTTCGAGGTTGATATATTCAACACTGTTATGATATGCAAATTCAAGAGTTTGGGGATCGTTTTAGTGAGGGAAGCACCGATTTACTTGATTATATGGCGACGTTGAGCCCGCATGATTCATTTTCAGAATTTAGTATATCAAAGTTAGTGAAACATAGTGAGATGTATCCGCGTGATTTTACTTATATGGAAAGGTTAAGTCTTCCTACAGAACTTGGAGTCTATTATCAGATCATGCGTAACGATAAAGATTTCGCTAACTTGGATAGCATTGCCAAACTTGCTGAGAAGATGGTGGATAAGAAAAAGCATACATCTTATCATTTGGTTTATCGGTTGTTGAAGTTGGCTTTAGTCTACCTGTTGCTACTGCTACGGTTGGAAGGTGTTTTTCTAAAATGAAGCTCATTAAAACTGATTTGCGTAATCCGATGGGTGATGATTATTTTAACGGCGCTTTAACTTGTGCCATAGATAAAGAAGAACTTATTAATGTTAAAAATGAGGGTGTACGTAAGCGTTTTTTTGCTATGGGAGATCATAGAATCACTAATTAGAAGGTAATATGTTCATTTATTTATCGTTTTTATGAAATCTTCGTTTTAATCCACTTTTTAACTCTATTATATTATGGTTCAAAAAAAATTGTGCACCCAGTCATACTTGTTCCTGGCTCCGTCCCTGCTTGTGAGAGAATTAGAGTTCCTTTTATAGGCGAGTCCAATACTAGGGTTTCCTAGCATTTCACTTATAATTGTTAGTGGCCGGAGTGGGACCCTTGTCGGGCAAGGTTCCGCAGTAATCGTAGTTGCGGACACATATCACATTCCGCGATCATGAGCCTGATCCGCTAGGTGTTCTGCGTGCGTCTTTGTATCTGGACCGTAGCCAATTTGTTTTTGGGCTTACTGGCGGTCTAGTGTTTGTGGTTATTTTACTTTATTGGTTATGGCCAAAGTGTGTATAACACGAGCTAAACCCAATAGATATGTTGTATGTGCTATACGTCATCAAGTATAGTAATTAAATATGTTTACACGCTATTATTATTTCATTGGATGCCTTGCATCTAGCCTCTATAGTCATTTTTATTTTAATTGGGGTAATAACTTTAAAAATTATTATATTTGTTCAAAAATACTTTTTTGGCCATCAAACCAAAATATTTGCTTATACGGGTGCTTAACTTTCAAATTCGGGCTTTTTGAGGTATTAAATTTTTAATTTCGGACTTTTTGAGATACTTTTGTAACATTTTTGCTCATGAATTTTAATAATTTGAACAGAAATTGAAAGTTTAATACCCATATAAGCAAAAAAAAAATCGATAGCCAAAAAAAGGTATTTTTTTAATAAACATAATGCTTTATAGGAGGAATTTTCATTTGCATACTCTTATTTTGGTGCTTACCAAGGGACAAATCCTCACCTTCTATTTGGATTGATCTAATGGTTGAGATTAATCTAAGATTTAATATTTTTAACCTTAATCTTTCAACTATATAAAGCCTTTATTTATTTTTCTTTTTACCATTCGTCCTTTTTTACACACACTTTGTATGTGTTTTCCTCTGCTCTCATTTTTTCCCTCCAAAAATTAGTTATCCCGATCCACAATTACCATTCCGATCATCATCACCGTTCTGATCATCATCACCATCACCGTTTCGATCATTATCTCATCATCACCTCCGGTAAGTAGCAGATTTTGATTTGAATGAACCGTTTGTTTCAGAAGCTTATTTGATTTATATTGTTGTGGTTGATAATGATGTTGAATCACTTGTTAGTTATGTGGATCAAGTTGTGTAACAATCCTTCTTATCAAGTTGCACACCAAGTGTTTGATAAAATGTGTGAGTGAAAAATATTTGATAATCTTGTTATATGTTCCTGTAATTTTACTTATTAATTAAGTTGTTAATTGAATTTATGTTTTTAACAGCACTGAAATGCTATTTTTATGTCTGGTTGCTGTTTTTGAATCTGCTCTCTATCGTACGTGTGGTATCACCAGTGATATCCGAAGTTAATGGTATTATAATTTTGTTGTTTTATGTGCTTCTCAAGATACAACCATTGGATGCAGTAGAAGCTCTCATGTCTTGGCAGATGATTATAATGGTGGGCATGGAAGTTTAAATTATGGAAATAAATTAGCTAACCGGAGTTCAGGGTGTTCAGCTCCTGTTTGGCTTGAAACTGGAGATGCGGTCGGTAATGTTTTTCTTATGAAACTTAGTGCTTGTTAAGATAGGTTCTATTAATGTATGCGATGTATGAATGCTTTAACTTTGTCGAGATCACAGTAAATATGTATTCTGAGATGCGTGGTGAAGCTCGTGATCGCAATTTATACTATTTAACACTGAACTAAATTTTCTCTCAGAATGATGCTGCAAAACCTGTTGGAAAAGTTTTAGAACCATTCAAGGCCCCTTTCACCTTATTGGACAAGGTAAAACACTTTATGATATATTTATTTCCTAGTAAAATGCTTTTGGTTGTTATCCTTGTGGAGGTCGTTGCCTAGGTGTTATCTACCTTTACATCTTCGGTCTCGTCTTGAATGGTACAACATAATTGTTATAGTATGCACATATCTTTGTGAGTTCAGTTCCCAATAAGATATTTAATGTACAATTGAAATTGAGAGGGAATCAACTGGGTATAAAAGAGTTACCAATAAACAAAATTCTTGCTTTTGAACTGTAGCTTTGTAGTATCACTTGTGATATTTTGTTTTTTATACGTTTTGATATTTATAGGTTAAACTTTATTATATGTCATGTAAATTATCACTAGTGATATTTCATTGTTATTGTTTTATAATTATTCTTAAATCTTATTTTTTTTAAGTTGTGATAATACCCTATTTACCGTATGTTTACCTTTGTTTACAGCTTCTTATAGTGTGAAAACACATAAGACGTTTAATCATCATGAGTTTATGGACACTCCTGGGGGATAAGTTTTTTTAGGTTCCTGGAGTTTCGGCTAGTGCGTTACCAGTATTCTCTAGTCATTGCCCCGGGGGGCGGTGTTCCTGGAGGCGGCTCCGTTGAAAGTGAATATGCTGCAGTCGAAGTCTGATTTTACATTTTTTTTTAATTTATTTTGTTTGATGTAACACTTGTAATTCATAGCTTTTCAATATTGCTAAAAAAACTTACGCTCAATAGTTTGGAATGATTTTATGAGGATTTTTGTAATTCATACAGTTCTTTGTATCTGGTATCACTTGTGATATTCTGTTAAAAATGAGGCAACGCTTGGTTTTGATTTTGATGTTTATACCACTTATGATATTCTGTTAAATTTGATGTAACACTTTCTTTGATTTTTAGATATGTCAAGTTTTTTATTTTTGTAGTTTTATTTCTTGTTTTTATACATATTTGGTATATGTAATATGCAGTGTTATATCTCTTAGGAGCTAACGTATTCAAACGAATTTTCTTTGGGCACCCTTCCCTATTGCAAACTAAATACTTCTCTTTTACAAATCCATCCCTTAATCTTTTCTGAGTAGACTTTCTAATACCAAATCCTTCCTCTGAAGCATATCTCATGTGCATACTAAAGCAATCCTCAACAGAATCATAAACACTAAACAAAACTGGTAGCACACTAGCAGCAACTCTAGGAACCCAAAAAACCGATCCACCAGGAGTATCAATAAAATCATGATGAATAAAAGAAGGAGGAGTTTTCAAACCACTAGAAGCTGTAAAGAAGGTGATAAAACACAAAGTCAAAAAGCATAACACAATAACTTCAAAAATTGTCTTAAAATATCACTGGTGATACTATACATTACTTGAAATATCACTTGTGATACTATGAATCAAAAATATCACCAGTGACAATATAACAGATGATTCAACAAAAAGACTAAACTGAAACAACAACACATCCAATCAAAAACTAACAGCTTATTTAAAAGCAATATAACATCTACATTAATATACTTAAGCACTATCATAACAAAAAACACAAAAACCTATAACTCATAATTCAGCAACATAAATTGACAACAACTATAACTCATTTTCAGTCAATATATGCAACAACTGCAAACACGACTATTCTTCTTAAATATGCAACAATTGCTTTACGAAATCTCTTCCAAAACACTAGATTTAAGACTACTTTGACTACACAGCAAAACGCTTCCCGATATGGTGACTTTGTGAACTGGAGGTTGTTTCTTACTTCTTTTCTTTTTCATTTCATTTAGACTTGTATTCCAATCTGCACAAAACAAATCCCAAGTAAGTTTTTATGAATATTTATTCCTGATAAATATAAACTCTGAATGTTTATGCGTCATACAATTTTATAACATTCTACTGCAAGTATGTCATATCAATTTGTATCACAGGTGATATAACACAGAAGCTAAATGTCAAAACAAGTATGCCGCATACATACAGGGTTTATCACAGTTGATATTTTTCTAAATGAGACATGCTTATATGTTGCAATTTACCTTTTTCCTTATCAATCTCTGGAGATAGGCTCAAAAATTTGCTTGTCGACAAAACTGCATTTACAAATTTTTTTTTAGAAACAAACATAATGTCTGCAATTTTTATGTTTAAAGATTTATTAGCAGACAAAAACTAACCGTTTAAAGCTTGTATTGCCTCCAGATGCTTGTAAATATCATCTTCTATATTTTTTTCAAAATCAAAATTTTAATGTCTTATGTTATATAAAACAAAAAGACACTATAAATTATAATCAAGATTTATTTGAAATATAGTTATTTCAAGTATAACGGCGTATCATCACAGTTGTTATACTAACAAAAATCAAAAAAAAAAATCACTATATTTGTTTTATCACTGGTGATATACCATTAAATATTTAAGTTATCCGCGACTGCTCTTCATCATCACCACTACCATCAGTACCACTACCACTACCACTACCAAAAGTCAAAACTAAACCACCACCACTACCACGAAGAACACTAAAAATGTATCAGTTATCGCGCTACATGATCAATAATCGTGTGATAACTAATCAATAATCGCTACATCTGTTTTTATCACTAGTGACATACCATAAAATATTTCTCTGTCACACTCAAAAACGCATCATAAGTTATATCAAAAATTATACTTGTAACAAGCTACCACTACCACCACCACTACCACCACCACCACCACTACCACTACCACTACCACTACCACTACCACTACCAAAAATCAAAACTAAACCACTACCACTACCACTGTTTTTTTTCACCATATTCAAATCAGTACCACATCTACCACAACTGTTTTTATCACTAGTGATATTTTTCCAAAATCTTTAATAAATCAGGAAAAACATCTAAAAACATCTTAAATCAGCAAAAACTGAAAAATCTTAATAAATATCTTCTTCTTTTACAGTATGACAGCAAAATCTCAAATAAATACATAATCATCAATTTCATGACAGTAATACAACAAAAAAATACAGAAAAATGTTCATAAATAGCAATAACATTCATAAATAAGTATAAAATCTGTAGAGATACATAAATAACATCTAAATAATTAGTTTGAAGCTTCATACCATCATTTTTGGAGTCGGTAGGTTTATTTTGATCCGTTTTTTTTGTGCTTCTGCTTTTTCAGTTGAAGATTGCTGCATTTTTGTGTTTTTTTTTTTTTGATTTTGACGGTTAATTGTTGGTTGATTTTGATAGTTAGGGTTTGTTTTTAGTGAGAGAATTAAGAGAGAGAAAGGGAGGTTTTGTTTTTGATGGTGAAATGAGTGCCTGTGTTGTGTTTTTGTGGTGGGGAAAGTTTCAGCTTTTGGCAAGAATGGTCCCTCCGTGTTTTTAATCCTTAAAAAATGTTTGATTGATCCAACGGCTAAGAATTGTCCCTTGGTAAATAGCAGATTTTGAGTATGTGAAATAAAGCGCCTCAGAGTTATTATCCTATTTTAATTTGTATGGCTATGATTAGCAATGGTCACGTAGCTAGTAGTTAAAGTGTCATCATCCCCAGCTCATTAGTTTGCAATTTAATTAGTAGACAAATGTAAGAAAACGCCAAAACCCTTAGTCAATGATACATATATTTATATTGCAAGTTGGCTAATGATGTAAAACAAGACCCGTAATGTGTGCAGCGCGAGAAGACTTTGGACCAATTAACGCACCAATTACGGCATTCACACACGTACACATCAACCTTTGATCACACACATCTGCTGGTATTCTTTGAAGACTGCAAACACCCTTTTTAGCTCACCATTTACTTACTAAACAGAAACATGATGTCTTCACCCAATTACGACCACCTTGCTCACTTAAAAATCCCCCTTGACAGTATAATATTAGCCACCAATTTTGGAAACCAATATCACCAGGGACAGCTCAGGTGGTCTGGTGAGTTGATTGATATCCATGATCAGAGATGGCCAAATGAAGAATGGGATGATGAAAAAGAAGAGCAGTTTTGGATGGAAATTTCGTTGCTTTCTACTCTCAAGCACAAAAATTTGGTTTATCTTGTAGGGTTTTGTGATGAATATGGTATGAGACTCATCATTATCAAGCTTGAGACGACGAGGGGAAGTCTCAGCAACTATCTAAGTAACCCGGTGTTTTTTACATGGCTGCGAAGATTGGAGATATGTGTCGGTGTTGCGCATGCACTGAAATACATTCATTATGACGAGTCACGTGATTTTAGCGTTATACATAGAAACATCGACAGTGAGATAGTTCTAATAAATGAAAACTTTGAACCCAAGTTATCTGCATTTGGACTTTCCATGAAGATCAAATCATCTGAAAGGCACAATTCTTTCAATACTGATAAAGTATGGAGGATGGATGGGTATACAGACCCAACATATATAGAGACAAAAAGTGCCAACCACAAGTCAGATATGTACTCCTTTGGGATAGTAATGTTTGAACTACTGTGTGGTAGGAAAGCAATAATCAACGACGACCGAGATAATAAGTACTTGGCTTCGGTGGCCGTTACCCATTACAGGGAGAAGAAACTCAGTGAAATAATTGATTGGAATCTATGGAAACAATTAGACTCGCAGTCATTGAACATTTTTGCAGAAATAGCGTATGACTGCTTGAATGAAGAACGATCACAACGCCCAAATATAGATCAGATTGTCCCAAGACTTGAGAAAGCCTTGGAACTCGCACGTGAAAACACGCTTGTAAGACCTTTTGGCTTTTCCTCTCTTCCATCTTCCTATCTTATATACTACTCCATATTTGTTTGATTATATACACCTACACTCCATCAGTTTGCACTTTAGCTAGACGCGGCCATGAATAATTTATAGCCCTTTGACATCGTGTATTCAATTGCTGGATCTCACGCGTATGAATTCCCCATATTTAGCATATGAAGTGTTTAATAGAAAGGTTTTATATATTTTTGTGCGTTAAAAGAATATAGGCGCGCGTCCTGGGTTATTTGACCCATTCTCCTTAGCCGCATCAAAAAATTAAACAAGACTCTTAATTCGTCATCCATTCTCCTTAGCCAGTCCATTTTAGCAACAGTAGTCAATTCCTTCTTGCTTATTCGCTTCATACTTTTAAAATCCATAACTTTCTTCTGTCATATCTTTTGACCAAGACGAAGTAGTTCCATCTTTCATGATATATAGACCAAATCTGTAACTCCTCTTTTGCAATCTTTTCCCAATTTCTCAAATTTATAACAATTTTGTGCCAACAGTCTTTATCATTAATACCGTGTACTGAACAATACTTTCCAACATACTCATGAATCTCAGTGCTCTCCAATTTCATTCACAGGTTGGACGAGCATCTCGATATTCAACTTGTCAACCCTTGAATACATGATACATCTGAAACTTGAGATTACCAAATATCAGCATCTTGCTACTAGTTTTTCTTTCCACTAGTATCGACCAGGAGCTGCATATTCCATACATGAAAAATCCTCCAATTCCTCTCTTACCAAATAAAGTATCAAGGATTAATTTTTCCTAAATACCACTTTATCAACTAAGTTCACTCTTAAACAATGCACATGCCATAGTTTTCTTCTGGATACCATTTTATCAAATATCTGCAATATGTACACAGAGAACATGTAATAGCCAAAATTAGAGGAACTCCACTCACCACTATTTTAAATATCGCCCATTTAGTCCATACTTTTACCATCTGATTCCGGAATGAATGCTTTAGAAAAAGCTCACAAGCAAATATCAACTGCATTATCCAAGACTATATCTCAACATGAAGTCACTGGCCATAGTATTTAAAAGTATATATGAAAGTAAGTGAATGCAGTTTTGTAGAGAACAAGAAAGAACCAAAACATTTCAAGTTAATAAGACCATTCACCTTCCTAAACTTGAGGATATTATTTTAATTATTATCCACAAACAAGGCAAATATATATAGCTTAACATGTCCTGGACATGATTCAGAAATTTCGTGTATGCATTATGCACTTTGTCTATCAAACTATTAATTAAACATCCTTACTGCCTTTTTTTTTAAACTCGCGTTTTTACCTGAAAACAGATTATGTCATCACCAAAGGACGACTTTGCTCACTTAAAAATCCCCCTTGAAGATATTCTATCCGCCACCAACAACTTCTCTGAAGGAAATTGCATCAGCACAGATATAATTTCAAAGAAATATGTGGGACCGATCCTCTGGTCCGATGAGTTGATTAAAGTTGACGCATGGAGGCTAAATAAAGAAATGGGCGATTATGATGAACAAGAGTTTTGGATGGAGATTTCCATGCTTACTCGTCTCAAGCATAAAAATCTTGTTTCTCTTGTTGGGTTTTGTGATGAAAATGGTGAAAAAATCATCATTACCAGGAATGCGACCAAGGGAAGTCTCAACCACTATCTAAGTGACCCGATGTTGTTGACATGGGTGCGAAGATTGGAGATATCTGTCGGTGTTGCGCATGCATTGAGCTACATTCATTATGATGAGTCACGCGATATTAGCATAATACATCGGATGATCACCAGTGGCACAGTTCTATTAAATGATAACTGGGTACCCAACTTATCTTATTTTAAGCTAGCCATTAAGATTGAAGCGTCTCAAAGGCACGATTCTTTCCATGCTGAGTCTAAAAGTGTGAACCACAAGTCGGATATCTACTCACTTGGAATAGTATTGTTTGAACTACTGTGTGGCACGAGATCAAGAACTGGCTACCAAGGTTATGATTTGGCTCTGCAAGCTATTTCCCATTATCGAGAGAAAAAACTCCATAATATAATTCATAAGGATATATGGAAACAAATAGACTTGCATTCATTCAACATGTTCGCAGAAATTGCGTATGAGTGTTTGGACGAAGAACAATCGCGACGCCCAAATATAGTTGACATTGTCCCGAGACTCGAGAAAGCTTTAGAACTAGCACGTGAAAACAAGCCGGTAAGACCTTTTTATTTTCTCTTTTATGGTTCTGCCTTAATATGTTTTCCCATTTCATTTATATTAATTTCAACCAAATTTTAATTGAAACATTATGGATGACAAAAACAAAACAGTTTTGATATATATAATCCCTTTACATAGGATTTAATACTTGGGATAATAACTTTAAAAAGCATCGTATTTGTCCAAAAGTACTCTTCTGGGTATCGAACAATAATTTTTGCATATATGGGTACTAAACTTTCAATTTCGTACTTTTTTAGCTACTTTGTGACATTTTTGCCCTTCAAAGTGTTAAAAATTAGGGGCAAAAATGTCACTAAAGTACCTCAAAAAGACTGAATTTGAAAAATTAGTACCTCAAAAAGTCCGAATTTTGAAAGTTTAGTACCCGTATAAGCAATAAAATTTGTTCGATACCTAGAAGAGTATTTTTGAACAAGTACGATGATTTTTAAAGTTAGTATCCCTTAACACTTCATGTTATCTCACATCCTTTTGTAACCCAAACTCCATTTTTGTAATAGATACACTCTTCCCCCAACCACCTCGCTCACCTAAGAATCCCCCTTGAAGATATAGAATCCGCAACCAACTACTTTGCTGAAGAAATTGTCATCGGAGAAGGGGGATTTGGAAAGATATATAAGGGACAGTTGTCGTGGTCTGGTGAGTTGATTCATATCACTGCTCGGAGGTTAACTAATAATGAATGGGATGGAAAGGAACAACAATTTTGGACGGAGATTTCGATGCTATCTAGTCTCAAGCACAAGAATCTCGTTTCTATTGTTGGGTTTTGTAATGAAGTTGGTGCAGAGACCATCATTTACAAGAACATGCCCATTAGAAGGCTCAAAAACTATCTAAGTGACCCAAGGTTGACGTGGGTAAAGAGATTGAAGATATGTGTCGGTCTTGCACATGCATTGAGCTACATACATTACGATGAGCCACGTGATTTTAGCGTTATACACCGGGTGATCAGCAGTAATACAGTTCGATTGAATAATGAATGGGAACCCAAGTTATCGGAATTTCAACATTCCATGAAGATCAAAGCATCCGAAAGGCACCATACTTTCCATACTGATTCAGTTTGGTCTATGAAGGAGTATACAGACCCAGCATGTTTAGAGACTGGCATTGTGAACCACAAGTCAGATATCTACTCCTTTGGGATAGTATTGTTTGAACTACTATGTGGTAGGGAATCAGCAATTGCTGGCGACATCAATAAGTATTTGTCTCCAATGGCCATTTTCCATTATCAAGAGAAAACACTCAATGATATAATTGATCCAGATCTATCAAAACAAATGGAACCGCAATCATTTGACGTTTTCGCAGAAACAGCGTATGGCTGCTTGAATAAAGAACAATTGCAACGCCCAAGTATAGATGAGATTGTCGCAAGACTTGAGAAAGCATTGGAACTCCAAATGGCAGCCGAAAATAGGCTTGTAAGATGTTTATTTTTTTTTCTTCAAATATGTATATAATAATAACTATTCTATTCAGAATAATTTAACATTGATAACTAATAATTACTAATGATAGTCTACTTATTATTGCATTTATGATACTAAAGGAACACTCGGAAGCTGCGGCCAAAGTTGAAGGTACATCATCGAGTCAAGAAAAGGTAATTTTTCTTACAACTATTTTTGTAAGTCACTGATAGACTATTTAACCAAGAATTGAGATTCTCTTATGTTGAAAGGTTGAAGCTAACGATAGGCTACATTGTGTCTAAAGTTAATTAAAAATCTCATTTGCCAACTATTCGAGTCCTGGGGCTTGCCTATTTGGATGGTTTAACTCGGGGGTCGGATTTCAAGTGTGGTGCCGTTAAAAGAAAAATAAAAATAAAAAAATAATGTCTAGAGTCGAGAGTAATACAAAAGATCCACTCTTTTCGTATCTCTCAACATTAATTAACCTCACTGTAGTGTTTCACCATGTGACTCTGCACACTTGGTAATGTTGTCTTGTTTGGTTCATATAGGGATCAGTGAGCTCCATATCAACAGGCGTTGAATCCCTTGTCAGCAAAAAATCAGTGTCGTCCCCCAAAGATCTTTCTCAGTTTGAACTCAGCTTTCAAGAAACAGAATTTGCAACAGACCATTTTCCTCATAATTGCATCAAAGAGTTTAGGTTTGGAAAGATTTACAAAGGCCGTCTCTTGCGTTCCAAACAGCACATTGACATTATTGCAAAGTATTGGTACCCTTTTGGACATCAAAAAGATTATAGCAATTTTTTCTGGACTGATATTTCAGTGCTTTCAAGTCTGAAACACAAGAATCTAGTGTCTTTTATTGGGTACATTGATGAGGGGGACCATAAGATGACCATTTACAAGGAGGAGGCAAACGGAAGTCTCAAAGAATACCTAAGTGACCAGACCCTCACATGGATGCAAAGGTTGAGAATATGTGTTGGCGTTGCAAATGCATTGAGTTACATCCATTATGATGCTGGACGCGATTTTAGTGTCATACATTGCAACATTAGGAGCTCTAGAATCTTACTAGATGACAAATGGGAACCCAAGTTATCTGGTTTTGAGGTTTCATTGAAAAACACATTAGCTCGGAGGCACAATCTTCTTTTTTCTCGTAATATTGTTAAGAATGCGTACAGGGATCCAAAATATAGAACGACTGGCGGTGTAACCCACAAGTCAGATGTGTATTCGTTCGGCGTTGTATTATCGGAAGTCTTGTACGGAAGGAGTGCAGAAGAGGGGTTATTAAGTCAAGTCGCCAAATCTGATTTGGACGATATGATTGATCCACATTTACGAAAACAGATGGACCCAGAATCATTGAAGATCTTCTCAGAGACAGCATTTTACTGCATACATGAAGAACGGGCGAAGCGTCCACATATATATGAGGTTGTCAAAAGACTTGAGAAAGCTTTGGAACATCAGTGGAGACGCGAAAATCCAGTTGATCGTACGTTATTCAATCGCTTGGAGGTACACAATTAATTTACTTAAACTTTTAATTTAAGGCCGATTATCCTAATCAATAAACAAGAGTATTCTATGTTACCAACTGTTATCGTCTGATTTAACCATATAATCATTAATCCTCTATCTATCCTCACTACAAATGCCAGAACGTTTATTGTCAAGTATCAAAAAATTATTACTTTATATACTAAAACGTGTTAATAACATGAAGAAATGTTTTATACTCCGTTAATAACATGGAACACATACTAGCATTAATGTGGTGTTGCACAACTTCATTATGTTGCAGGGGAAGAACTTGGAACACTTGAAGATTGGACTAAATGACATAAAAGTGGCTACCCAGGATTTTAATGACACATACTGCATCGGGTCTGGTGGATTCGGTAAAGTATACAAAGCAGATCTTGAACATTTTGATAACAATAATTCCTTATCGAAAGAAGGGGTGGATACATGTGATTTACCGAGAAAACGAAGCACGGTAGCCATAAAGCGCATCAAGAATCAAAAAGGGGAACAAGGGTTCATTACAGAAATTGAAACTCTAATTAGTTGTAAGCATGAGAATGTAATCTCTCTTCTTGGTTTTTGTTATGAAGGTAATGGTGCAATGATCCTGGTTTATGAGTATGCTACGAAAGGAAGTCTTGAAAACTATTTGGGAAGCAGTTATGAAATGACAACTCTTACTTGGGTGCAACGTCTGAATATATGTCTTGATATTGCACATGGTTTGAATTACATTCACAACAACACAGATCATGGCAAACAAAAGATGATACACCGTGACATTAAGAGCGATAATATTCTATTGGGAGATAATTGGAAGGCAAAGATTGCGGATTTTGGGCTCTCCAAATTCCGCCAAGCAGATCAAGCGGCCAGCACTATCTATACCGATACGATTGCAGGTACATCCGTGTATTTGGATCCAGAATATCAGAAGGATGGTAAACTAAATGCAAAAGTAGACATTTACTCGTTTGGAGTAGTGTTACTTGAGATCTTGACCGGGACGTTGGCATATGATTATGTATACACCAAGGTGAATGAGAAGGGAATTGTGCCCATTGCAAGAGATCATTTTGAAAATGGAACAATAATGGAAATTGTTGATCACAAGATAAAGGAGGAGACTGATGAACATGTCTTTTCTTTAAGTAAAGGACCTAATAAAGAGTCGTTGGAAATCTTTTCAGAAATCGCATTTCAATGTGTGGCAGAAACTCAAGCGCAACGTCCAACAATAGAAGTTGTCATCAAAGAACTCCAAAAAGTGTTAAGCTGCCAGGTAAGTCACAATAAATTTTTTAGATAGCAGCTAGTAGTTTCAGTTTATTTTTACTTATCAAATCAACTTACTGACCCATGATTCACAGGAGAACCATAAGGACAACCTTAAACTCTCACTTGAAGACGTAAAGTTAGCCACGCAAGAATTCAGATATCATCAAGACAATCTCATTGGATTTGGAAAACATGGGGTGGTTTACAGAGGATTAGCTACTCATGCTCATGGACATAATATCATTGCGGCAAAGCGGTTGTATAGGAAGTTTGATGCAAATAATGCTGAATTTATTACAGAGCTGCAAATCCTTATGGAGTATAAACATAAAAATGTCATTGGTCTTGTAGGCTACTGTTATGAAGAGGATGAACAAATTATTGTATATGAGTACGCATCCAGAGGTAGTCTTGATAAGTACTTGAGCGACGATAGTCTTACGTGGGTGATGCGGCTTAAAATATGCATCGATATTGCAATTGGGTTGGAGTTTCTTCATGGAACTGTTTCAAGTCCAGAAATTCTAATACATAGGAACATCAACAGCAGCAAGATTCTACTATTTGATGACTGGAAATCAAAAATTACCGGTTTTGGGCTTTCCTTAGTATGTCCAACAAATCAGAATGTAGACTACGTCTTCGACAATATTACAGGCACAATCGGCTATCGTGACCCCCTACATTCGGAAACAAGATGCTTAACTAAAGAGTCTGATATATTCTCACTGGGTGCGGTTTTCTTTGACATATTGTGCGGGAAACTATCATCTGAAAAGCTAGATGATGAGTTTCTTTATTTACCCGTTTTGGCTAAACACCACTATCATGCAGGAAAACTTGATAAGTTAGTGTTCGAGGGTATCAAAGGAAAAATTGTGCCACAGTCATATATTACGTTTACAAGGATTGCCATTAAATGCTTACATCACAGGAGAGAAGGACGACCAACAGCCGGTGAAGTGGTCATACAACTCAAGAAATCATTGGAATTCCAAGTAAGTTTCTATATTTTGACAAAATTGGCTAACTTTTGATTCTTGTATATCTAAACTATGGCCTTTAACTATTTTATAAACAGTAAGAAAGTAATTATTTGAAACATGAGTTTATTAATTGATTAATGTATATACAGGAGGATTATGAGATATGGGAGCCCAAATTGCCTAAAGACTATAAAGAAATAATCGAGATGTCAAAGTGCCCTGAAATGTATTCTACCATCAAGAAAGAGGATCTTTACAATATTTTTTCGAAGGGAATCCTGCTTCAACAAGACAAAGTGGTAATCAGCTCATTCTCATATCTCGGTTATGTTGTATTTGTGGTCTTCTATGCATCTTAATTGCAGGATAGTTCATAATCACATTTATCTAATTTTTTTTTTTTTTTTTGTATAACAGTTGCTGTCATTTGATGGTGATAGAGAAAGAAATGAAATGGTGTCAGCGACAATGTTTTCCTACATAGGTAGTTGTCCGCATGAGTGTAAATCTCTTCCAGAATCAAGGTTGTTCTCTCTACCTGGTACCTCTAACTTTGTTAGTATTGAGTCATAAGCATACATATGGAGTGTTAATTTTGAATTTAGTTACTCTACCGTTTAATGCATGACTAATTGTTTACGATAACATTTTATAATTATTATTATGATTCAATTGGATCAAACTTAAGAACCCCTTTGACTAAGTTAACATTTTGCCCCTGTAATACAATTGCTTATCACAATGACTGCCTGCACTTACCCAAAACATATTTGAATCCCTTTTGACTCTATTCTCTATTCTCTAGAACTTCTAATCCCATGCGCTAATCAACAGAGGAATAGTCATGCATGCATACATATCAACAATGAGAACTGATGTTTTACATGACCAAATAGATTTTAATACTCACTATATGATTGCGCAGGTTTGGGACAGTGGTGGAGATGTTTGATATATCCGACCTGAACATCGAAATCAAGACAAGAGCTCAATTTTTATCTCGAGATGTTGTCTATGGGGTCTATTTAGTCTTCAAATTTTGTGATTCAAGAAACTTTTCAAGTAAACCTATGTATGTTAACCTAAGTTATAGAAAAGGACACGAAAGTCTACATGCATATTTCGCAACATGGAGAGATGAGCAGTGGATGATGATTGAGCTGTACCGCTTCTTGAATCAGAACGAAGATGTTGTTTTTGAGTTTCTAGTTGAGCGTTTTTCATCGTACTATTGTGGAGAAGCTGCAATTTATGTTGAAGGCATTGAATTTCGAGCCATTGACAAAGTAAGTTTAAAAATATCCCGTGGTTCGATTATATGTTCTTTTGTTTAAGTTGTGTATAGGGGAAATGAATGCACGGTAACAAAAAGAATCATGCTATAAGTTGCATATCTAACATAATTGACAATTGTACACAGGTGAAACACGAAGAGATCGGAAAATTGAAGGAAGTCCAACAAGTCTTGAAATCAGACTTTAATGTAGGTCAAGCGCAACAAGTGCCAACTAACTTTGAAGAAATATTCAAGATATGCAGAAACTATGATGACTTGTATTGGTTGGGCGAAGTCGAAGGAAAGAAACTTCTTGTGCTTTCAGCAAAGGCAGCTTTATACAAATTTTCTAACATGGATATTTTTACTTCAAAACCACCTGCAGCCCAATCCAGGTTTGCTTCTTTTTTAATTGTTGTATAACTAATTTGTTACAGCCAGGAATAACTATATTTGATTATTCAAGATTCCAAATCTTAATTACTTCCTGGTTAAATAGTTACTTTTCGTGAATATATGGTTGATTAAAGTATCACTTCTTGGATTTAGTTTCCTGTAATCTTTGAGAAGTATGTAATCATAAAATATATCGTACATGCAGATTTCAAGAGGTGATTGAGCTTTTACCACAACAAGTATTTCATCTCAAATGCACGATCAAAAGTCAAATGTTGTCACCGGCTACGGAATATGTGTGTTACCTTGTGTTCAAGCTTTCAGAAAAATGCCAAGGGCTGCATTGTCCAGTGAAACTACAAGATGTACTCCATAAAGAAAACAACGAGGTTGAATATGTTTATTTTATAACTCCAAGCCCATTGAATATAAATGATACTACCCGGGTTCCAATACAAAGGGAAGATGGATGGATGGAGATTCAAGTAAGGAAATTTAACTCAACTCATGAATTTAAGGATGACTCTCTATCTATGAATATGAAATTTACAAGGCATGAAGGAAATATGTCTGGCCTCATTGTATGTGGTCTCGAGTTCCGGCCAGTGTAAGAATATATTCCCCTGCTGTTCGATATTCGTGTTTACTTTGAGTATCAGCAAAAGGCTTCTATTGTATTTGTTTTCAAATATAGCATAATGTATGATACTAAAACTGGTTATGCGTTTACCGTGACTTATTGTGTGATTTTTAAACAAGGTTGTCCTATAATTAGATATGGTGTTCAAATATTTTTTTTTTAATTTTTTTTATCAAAAGTCATTATTTTCACAATGTGAGACATGGATAGTAATTAGTTATAAGCTAATTATGTATGTGCGGAAGGTTTATGTTCTTTGGCGTGTCTGTACAGCGGGGGATTTGTACAAATGATGAAATGAACCTATTCTTGTACAAAACATGAGCTTTATTTGTATGATAGGCGAACTTGATTTTAGTGAGATATACTTGGCAATCTTAAGCTCTTTTGGCGTTATTCACTGCTCGAGTGGTAATGGCTAGCTACTGTACCCAACTTGGAGACTTCTCAGGTTATAATCACTAATCAAAACATCAGGTGATACCAATTAACCGATTGTATTTCATTTGTGGGTGAAAATTGGTATGGCTTCAAGTAATCGAATTGTAAAAACTAACAATCTAACCACAATCACAACACAAATCCTTCTCCCAGCCAACCACCCCTTGGTGAAAATCTTTTATTACTTACAGCTATAGTAGATAGTCCCCAAACGGATTCTAACCAAACAATACAACCGAAATTAGTTGTCCCAAATCGAGTGCAACTGTAAACATACAAATCACTCTTACAGAACAACCTTACTACAACTCTCAATACAAGTAAAAAAAAGCCCAAAGTAATAATTCTTGTTACTTGGTTTGTGAGATTGAATACTATAGGGGTGTAGGGGTGTCTTGCGATTTAATATTCATTGGTGGGTCGTTGTTGCCTCGATTTTATATAATTGCGGTGCTTATTCATTGGTGGAATATTGTTAAGTCTTTGATATTGATTTCGGCTGGGGTTTTGTTGGTTCGTTTGTGTTGCATAAAACTATAACTTCTGTTAGGGTTTCTATTGTTAACGAGCTTCGGGTGAGGGTGTGTTTCTGGGATAACCAAGCTGATCTTCGTTGGTTAGCGTTATACTTTTATAAGGAACATGAATCGTTCCAGCGGGCTTATTTTGAATTAATCTAATAAGGAACATGAATTGTTTGCTAAGTTGTATAAGGGCGATACAAGTAGGAATTGAGCAAACTTTCGACCATTGCTAGCACCGGTTGGTAACGGAGCGGATGTAGCAGCCTTGATGGAATCGGTTTATGTTATTCATGAAAGGTTTAGTAATGCGGCCTATGACTTCTTTTAGGGCAAACGTGTGGCATACTCGATAGTCGAGAACTATGTTTAGAATACTTGCAGTTGAAAGATAGCAAAGATATATTTATTGATATGTTTTGTGTGTCTACATAATAAAGAGTGCATATGTATTTATAATGAATACATAGCTTATTGAACAAGCATACCAACTCTAATCTTAATGGACCCAAACCTTCAATTAAGCTTGGGCCTTAACCTATCATCTAACACTCCCCTGCAGTTTGAACGGGAGGTTCTCAGACGTACAAACTGGATAAATTGTTGAAATCACCTTTTTCTTCTATGCTTCTTTTCTTTTCTCATCTTTTTTGTTGTTCATGTGTATGGAGATGGACTTGTATTTGGCGACATAATTGTATACTGCATCGTGGTTTCCTTCATTTTTTATGACGTTTGCTATTTTTTTTACGTCATGGCTTACTTTGCCTTTAGGAGGGAGCGGCAACTTGGTGGTCAACTTTGTGTCAACGACAATGATCTTCAACAATGAAAACAATTTGATGAGGAAGAAAAATATGTAGTTGATTGAAGGCAACTCAAAATATTGTGTGTGTTTTGACGTCTAGGGTTTAGGGTTTATGTATAAATACGAAAAACAAAATCCTAAAAATAAACAATAAAGCGAAAACTATTGTGATCCCTCCGGTTCACCGGCAACTAGCCGATGAGCGGAGGATGTAAATTTTATAGGTGGATCTTACCTAGAGTTCGGATACCATGAAAGATAGCAAAGATATATTTATTGATATGTTTTGTGTGTCTACAGAATAAAGAGTGTATATGTGTTTATAATGAATACAAGCATACCAAACCCTAATCTTAATGGACCCAAAGCTTCAATTAAGTTTGGGCCTTAACCTATCATCTAATAGCAGTAAGTTTGGTTTAGTTAAATCAAAGATGAATTTTAAAGGTGTACTTTTCTTCAAGTTCAATTCTAATTAGGGGTGGACGCTATGCTTGAAAATGGACCATGGTTAATTCACAACGTGCCATTAATTCTGAAAAAAATGGTCACCGAATGCGAATATTATAAAAGAGGATGTGTCTAGTGTTCCGGCTTGGATTAAGCTTTATGATATTCCTATTACCGCATTCACAGAAGATGGTTTGAGTGATATTGCAACCAAACTAGGCACCACATTGATGATTGATTCTTAAACGTCCGATATGTGCATCGAGTCATGGGGTAGGTCTAGTTATACATGTGCCATGATTGAGTTGAGAGATGATGTGGAGTTGAAACACTCCCTCGTGGTGGCGGTACCAAAGTTCGAGGGTGAGCGGTATACTATGCACACTATTTGTATTAAATACGAGTGGACACCTCCAAGATGTTCAAGTTGTAAGGTATTTGGTCATTTTGTTTAATGAATTTCCAAAGAAAATTGTCATGGATGTTATTAAAAACACGAAAGCGCCAAGGAAAGTTGTTCGTGGGGTCCAAATTGGTTCAAAGTCACAGTTTGTTTAAGCACCAAGGAAAAAAAAGGAAACTAATGATAAAAAAGACAATACGGTTCCTTCACATCATACTCGTTTGATGTTTTGTGTTACACCCCGTGAACGACACGACTTAAAAATTAAAACTTTAACACGGAAACGACTTTACTTTAACGGACCCTTCGTTACTATTTTTTCCATTGACAAAAATCTATAACATTCCAGACCTTGAAACCATTTTTAAATGAAACTAGACTTAATTACCTTCGAAATGGCGGGTGGCGCGACCCGTGATGAATTACAGTTTAAAATATATGATTTTTCTAAAATCGACAAAATCGGAAAAATACTTTATTAATACTTTGACGGAAGCATATGACCATATGCTAAAATTCGACATGGCCATACGCTGGCCATATACCCTTATTTAATTTTCTGACACAACCATATGGCCATATGCTGAAAATACCATATGGCCATATGCTGACCATATACCCTTTATTATATTTCTGAAGCAATCATATGACCATATGCTGAAATTACCATATGGCCATATGCCCACTGCAGAAAATATTCCAAAAGACCATATTTACTCTATTTCCGGAAAATCGACTTAAAAGACTCAAAACTTAACGAAACTTTCCAGAAATCTTTAATATAACATAATACATCATTTTCATAACCCTTCGACCCGTATGACCCCAAAATGGGTCATAATAGAGATTATTCCAAACACTCCTTCTACCAAAATATACACACTTCAACCCATTACTATAACAAACCGTTTGACATATTTAACTTTAACAACAAAGACACAAACTTTGACACTCGACAACATACATACAACCCATTCAAAGACTCTCAGGGGACAACATTGAAACGAGCTCGGTATCTACCTAAGCTCAACTTTCTTACCATTCTTCTAACTTCCATCTAGCAATCCATAAGCTTTAATCCAATGCTTACCATCGCCACAATATATGGACCTACAAACATTAACATCTTAAACCGTAAGCACGAGGCTTAGTAAGCAAAACGGATATAACTTAAAATTATACATCAATCACACATTACAAATTATAACCATTCTTCCATTTCAACTTTAATCATAAACATACCTTGGGATATCATTAAGCATCACCATACATACTCTAACCATTTCCATCCTACTTTATCAATCTCATGCTAGTTATGCAAAAGTATCACTACAATCTATTTACACACAAACACATATACATCAAGCCATACCATATACTTAACATAAACATCACATAATACATAATGCATTGAAATCCATATAACATTAACTTATAACCGGTTTACTTACCTTGATCCCAAGCTAAAGAAACCAAGTACATCATCATCTCCATTCTTGTCATCTAAGCCAACATCACTATAGGCACAAACATATAATCAAAATTACTATACTATGATTACCACAATCATAGCCAGGGCCGGTCCTGAGTTTTTGGATGCCCTGGGCGAGCCAAGTGAAATATGCCCCTTGTAAATAAACAACACCTTTTATTTTAGGGGATTCGAATTTTAAAGGATTGCTAAGATGTTTCCGATCGTTTATTCCATCGTTTGCAAATTGACTTCTAAATCTAGCCGTTTTAAATAACATAATACAAAAACAAAATACTTTATCCACCTATTTCGAGAAATCAACCATTTTCTATCATAATAATCCCAATTACGTAATTTATGAACATAATGTTCACAAAAAGGCGTCTACTAAATTTATCTTTTGGATAATTTTTATTAATTTCTCTAACTACTCTTTTGCTTACAAGTAACTCTTTAATATTCGAACCTAAACCATCCAAAACTCTTACATAAAATATATTGTGATTAAATCCATCAACGTAACAATTTTGAGGACTTTCGTGATTTTCTTTAATAAGATTTCATTGTCTTCACTAAACATATTAGTTTCTATATTTTCATTGTTTATAGGATTTCATTATCATCATTAACGTTAACGTTATCATTTTCTAAGTTTTCATTATATATAGGATTTTCATTATCTATATTAGCGTTAACCTCATCATTATTTTCTTCAACACTATTATTTTTTTCCGTTCTAACTACAAACCCGTCCATAGAAACGTGTTGAGGTTGCTCGGATTCTTGTTGATTTTTTTTTTCGTTTTTTATTTTGGGCACCTAACGGTTGTGGACGACGCAACATGACAAAATAGAGTGCACATTATATAATATTCTACTAAAGCAAAATTAATAAGTATGAAACAATATCACCTGATGAAATTGATGAAGAGAAGAAAAGATGATCGATTGATTCGTTTAATGCCCTCATCCCGTAATTACAGTTCATAAATTTCAATGTTAAAACCTGTAAACTTCCCGTAATTACAGTTCTAAAGATCGATTTTTTTTAACCTGTAAACTGATGCCCCCTTTTAAATAATACGTAGGTTTAAAATACAGTTCATATAATACGTAGGTTTAGTTTTCAAATAATAGTGTAAAATGGGCTTTCTTTAAACCTGGGCTAAAATGAACATAGTAGGAATACACATGGACTTCTAAACTGATGCCCCCTTTTTTGGGCTGCCCATGGGCCATAGCCAAATCCGGGCCTGATCATAGCTTTTCCTTAAACACCTCTAATTATCATATATCCATGTAATGATTATATGATAATTAGCCCCATTAAATTATTAATCATAACTCACTATAACTTATCCCATAATTATAACTCCTTAATTATCTTGTAAAAATCTTTACCCAATTTCCTTTAATTAGGGTACATAGACCCTAACTTATAATCTCATCAATTAGCTTCAATTAAGGGTTACTTACTTGCATATGAACATGGTTAGTGATAGATTACTTGAGCTAAAGCTTCAATCCTTCATCAATTGATCACCAAGACCATTTTGTCTTTTCCCTCCTTTTTCTCACGTTACATACACACTCTGTACATATTTCTGGCAATCTCATGACAATGATAGAAATATCCAGATTATTGTAGGAGGAAAGTTTGCCTAATTGGCACACTAGGTCCCTCAAGTCCCCTTTCATTCCATTTGGCCACAAACACTTAATAACACTTTTAGCACTTGGCAACTTAGGTCCCTTAAGTACATTTCTCTTGTATTTGTGACACGTCATATTTTCTCTAACCATTTACATAACATTTAATACTTGTAATTTGACTATCGGGTTGACTAACCAATCCCGTAAGTCCTTAAAACTTACAAAATTTATAGTCAACTATTCAAATGACATTCTTGTAATAAATTGATTAGGCCCAGTTTCAGGGTGTTACATTTTGAGCTTTATGGTAGAGGAGGAGGAAGGAGATGGTCGTAAATCTTCTAGCTCACATGAAAAGAGCCAAGTGGAAGGTAATGTGAACAACGATAAACATGTGAGTGCTCCTAGTCCAAGTACTACATCTTTGGTTGATAGGATTAATAATATAGAAAGTCAAATGCTTGACGGGAAGCTTTTGCTATTATGTGATGATGGTAAGCCGCTTCGTATGCAAAAGGAGACTAATGCGAAATCATTCTGTAGACCTAGTTCTACTATAGAAATGCAAGGGGAAGACTCGGATAGTGATGAAGTCAAAGATGTTTATGATGAGACTTCTCAATTCATGACTAGTGGAGGTGTATGCGATGCTAGTTTACATGAGGATGAAGATTATGATTTATATGACACTTGTGACCTTCAAGGTTTAACTCCAGAACAACGAGTGTTTTGTGATGCGATGGATATTAATCTTCGTAGTCAGTTTAAATATTAGATTTATTTCTTGCCCTTATAGTAGTTGTTTATAAAATTGGTTTGTCTTTCTTATGTTAATTTTGGTTTGAAGCACAATTGGTGTGTTTGTTTCCCGTCTTTGTAACGGGTTTAGATGTGGGATTCACCCATATCCTATGTACTTAAATGTTTTTTTTAGTAATAAATTTTACCAGGAGTATCCCTTTTACCCAAAAAAAAACTCTCAATACAAGTATAACAATGTAAGCAGACTAGATGATCAAGACCAAAGAAACTATAACAAACTTTGAGAGAGAGAGAGAGAGAACTTTTGGTGTGTGAGAGAATGATAAAGACCGAATGAATCAACCCTATATATACTCCAACTTGGCACTTTGACCCCTGCAAAATATAAACATGACAAACACAACCAAAATATAAGAAACATAGAAACTTGTCACAATAAGTCCTTCTTGTTAGAATAATTATGAGTTTGACCAAATCAAGATATTCTTTTAACACCCCGCCTCCAACTCATATAGCAAACATGTCAACCATGTTCAACTAATAACAAAATTACTTATGCTGAGAACTGCTTAGACCTTTGGCAAATATATCAGTAATTTGATTTGCTGAATTCACCTTAATAGTCTTAACAACTCCTGCTGCAACTTTTTCTCTTACCACATGTACATGAATCTCAAAATACTTAGTTTTTCATGGAAAACTGGATTAGCATCAATTCGGATTGCTGAAGTACTCTCGCAGTATAAAGACACAAGAAGCAAGCCCTCTACTTTCAAGTCTTTTAGCAGACTGATAATCCATACTACCTCACAAGTTAAGCTAAACATCTATATTCAGCCTCAGCTGAAGACCTTCAAATAGTTGCTTGCTTCTTACACTTCGAAGACACAAGGTTATTGCATAAGAAAACACAAAAACCTGACTTTCTCGTTACATGACACTTTGCCCAGTCTGCATCTGAATAAGCATGAAGATCGAGGAAACTACCTTTACTAAACTGAACCCCCGGATCATGTGAAATTTTCAAATACCTAAGCACTCTTAATGCAACACTAAAATGTGACTGCAATGGTGAATGCATATGTTGACTCAAACAATGTACAACATAAGAAATATAAGGTCTAGTAACTGACAAATATATCAACTTCCTAACCAACTTTTGATATTTTGTAAGAATTTTCAAGTTTTTATCTTTATCAGTTTCAACATGATTTAAGACTACGTTCTACTGCAAAGGAGTAGCAGAAGGTTTACAAGTAACCAATACTCATAAAGAAGCTCCAAACAATACTTCCTTTGAAAACGAACCTAATAAAAATATATTCCAAAACCATGTACGTGCACGGGGATCTAAAACTAATATTATACTATGTTATCATTTTGGTTAATCGAATATTGTTGATTGTCAGTGATAATAGTTTTTTAGGTTGTTTCAAAGACAATCAGTTACATTGTATTATTTTCAGAATTAAAGTAGCGTCATTTTCTTTAGGATAAAGGCTAAAGATGCTTTACCTATCAACTCAGATGATCCATTATGAATAACCAACTCGGTAACGACTCATTCTGACTAATGGAACTGATTGATAGCTGGTTATATATTTAATTTATTACAAATTACGTCCTTGAGGTTGTTCAAAATGTGCACCGTTAGCTCTTTATAGGTTATATATTTAATTATTACAAATTTCTTCCTAGTGGTTTTTCAAAATGTGCACCGTTAGTCCTTTACAGGTTATATATTTAACTTATTACAAATTCCTTCCTTGTGGTTGTTCAAAATGTGTATCGTTAGTCCTTTCCCGCCAGTAATTTCACCCATCGTCCTTTTTTCCTTTGCTTTTTTCGGCCAATATACTATGCTTTTTTCCCGTCAATATACATTCCTTTTTTCCTGCCAATATATAATTTTGCTAAGGCAACATCCAATATATCCCAGTTTACAACACCACAAACACCCACCACCACCATCGATCTAAAAAAAATTAATTCACCCCCAAATCATGAATGGGAACTATCACTTGATATACACGATTCCGGTCTCCAACTAACCCCATCATCTATCCCTGCAACAACCACCACATACGCGTTAAGACAACAACCACTCAAACACTAGTTTTATCGCAAAACTCTAATGTTGATAATTATGATGAAAATCTAGTTAGGATAATACCATGTCTTACAGGTATTGTTCAAGTGGCAAAGCTCTGTAAAAATAGCGGATTCTAGGGAAGGTGGGGAGGAGAGTGTAATGTCGACACAAGAGTATATTAGAAAAATTGTTGAGGATGTAGGTGAGGATGAGAATTTTACGCGTGGTCCATGGGTTAGCACGGTTGAGTTTGTGAATGTTGAGGGGGTGATCCTAAGTGGCTGTTTTGGCGATATCAAGAAATTTTGCAAAAAAAGGAAAATTGATAACGTTGAGTCTTGTACTTCGAATGCACTAGCTGGTCTCTTGTTAACAGTGAAAGACATTTTAGGTTCAACTTCGGGTACTATTCATCACAAGTTATTACATAGGAGAGGTTTGGAAAGACAATAACCATATGAGCTGCTTTGATACTATATAATGTTTCTACGTTTTCTCCTAAACAATCAGGCTATTATCTTAACATTACAATGAGAAATGAGGTTAAGGTTTTCCACAAGGGTATAGTTCTTGGAAACTTTTCTTGTTGAAGTGAAGTGCAGAGAGTTGGACTAGGAAGACTATGTCAATGATGCAACAAAGAGTTGAAATAACGTGGTGGATGGTTGTTATGGAATCATAGTTTCAAGTTTGCTTCTGTGTGATTAAGGGATTGTGTATAAATGGTCATTGTATGACTTGACTATAAAAAGTCAAATTGTCTTTGTACTACCTGAAAATGGTCATTCTATAACTTAACACTCATTGTATGATAATAACATTTACTAACCTAATCTGCAAACTTCAAACTGCAAACGCAAATGTAGTTCCAAACACCCCCTTATCTGCAAAAATGGAAATGCAACTGGCTATAAAAAGTCAAATGGTCATTATACTACATGCAAGCCATTTCCAAACACATCCTAACTTGCAAACTTAAAACTCCAAATGAAAATGCAGTTCTAAACACCCCTTATCTGCAAAAATGAAAATACAATTGACTATAAAAAGTAAAATGGTCATTGTACTACCTGCAAGTCATTTCGAAACACACCCTAACGTGTTGCACATGCAAACTACAAATGAAAATGCAATTCCAAACACTACCTAATCTGCAAAAATAGAAATGAAGATGACTATAAAAAGTCCAATGGTCATAATAATACCTGCAAGCCATTTACAAACAGACTCTAACCTGCTTTAGATAGTTTGACTTTTAATAGTCAAACTGGTATTGTTTTGGACACTACCCAATTGATGTGTAAAAGTAAAACTTACCAACACTCATTGTATGATAATAACATTACTAACCTATCTGCAAACTACAAACTTACCAACACTCATTCAAGATCAATCCATGTCATCCTATCCTCTTCATCAAATAGGCTACATTCTCTATGACTCCAAAACACATAGAATACACATCAGCAGACAAATAATCTTTGATGAGACACAATTTCCATTTCACACACCATTAACCCTTCACCACCACATCATCAAACACTATAGATCCTACTAGCTTACCCATATTTTCAATTCCCACTATGCCTACTTCACCTCAACCTTCAAACATTCAATCTACCACCACTGTGAACTTAGAATCCACACAATCAGTTACAACAGATGCAACTACAGGCCCTACACCAGAATATAACACATCCTAACTAAAACACCAGAATTAATACCAGAACTCATTCCAGAACTAACGCCACCATCTATACCACCACTCAGAATATCCTAAAAACAAAATCAATTCCTACCACCCTCAAAGATTTTCACCACAGTCTTCAAACATCAAAAGTTATAACAGTTGAAATAGAGTTAATTACATCAAGTGAACTGAAAGAACCCGAAATCAAGTGAACGTTATGATGAAGGAAGTTCATTTCTTCCATTAAATGAGACTAAGACATTTTAAAATTAAAAAGTTAAGTAATACAACAATCTAAGCATGTTGTACATACCAATCAACCACAAAAATAACAATTTAAGAAATAACAAATACAAAAGTTAATAAAACTCTAACAATCATATTAGTGTATATATTGTGACTTGCATGTTAGTTCAAGAGAGTAGAAAAAATTCTGAATTTTTTTCATCACATGTGAAACTGTATATAATCAGATAAAACGTATAAAAACACATGAATAAAAGTAGACGAATACTTAAGAAATCAGACGAAAACGTATAAAAACAGATGAATAAAAGTAGACGAATACTTAATAAATCAGACAAAAACGTATAAAAACATATGAAAGCATATAAAAATGGACCAAAACGTAGTAAAACGGATGAATGCGTAAGAAACTGGGCGAAAACGTGTAAAACGGACGAAAAGTATGAAAATGTAACGGGTCAAAACCATAAGAAATGGATAAAAAAATAAAAAATAAAAAAAATTAGGGACGGTGGATGCAATTTTCGCTAAACCAGAGGTACCATTTATGTTATTTGCCCTAGGGACGGTAGATGCAATTTTCTCAAATTCAGTGGGCAAAATGGTCTTCACAAGTTTTCACTACTCATAAAAGATCAAATAACGAAATAAATAACCATAAAGAGAGAAAAAAAAAATTGTTCGCTAGCCAGAAAAATAAATAGTGGCAAGTATGATACTTTGTTAGAAAATTTGCCCTATATTTTAAAACAAGTTGTACAAGCACCTAAAAAATAATTTTAAGAGATACATACTCAATTTGAATGCCTTAAAACCCCATCTAAACACAAATTATCAACGTTTATACATTTTTTTTCTTGAAAGAATCAACTACATCAATAAAACAATGCACACGAAAACAAGCCAAAAGAAACCTACATATAAGAGCACTCGGTACAATAACTCACCAAGTGAGTTAAACTTTAACGCAATCGCGTTAAGGGCCAAGTTATCATACCGTGTATGTGAGTTAAGGTCGTGCGTTAAGGAGCACGTTAACCCCCTAACGTGCGTTAAGGTGATTTTTTTTTAGTTAAGCTTGAGTTACCACACCATGTGTTAATTTAAGGTTGAGTTATAATATAAAGCGAGGCCCAAAATATTGAGTTATGGTTGAGTTATGATAAATGGTGTTTTTTTTTGTTAAGGTTAAAATGTTAAAATGTTAAAACTGACGTGGCACTGAGTTAAGGCTTAACTTGAGTTATTACACCTTATGCTCTAACTACAAATGAATGTGTGGGCAACAATTACATAGGTCATTACTTATTTTACCAAGCTTATAAAAGACGCAAAAACAACAGTCATGTGTTTATATTAAACCACGTCAATACACTTTAAATGACCATGAGATTCGAAGAACTTTTATTTGGATTATGTACAACTGTCTAAAACTCACTGTATGAACACTATACACTTTAAATGCCCATGAGATTCGAAGAACACTTATTTGGATTATGTACAACTGTCTGAAACTAAGTGTGTGAACACTACATGTTTAGCTAGCTAAGAAATGAATTACAAATCAAATATTCATCGCAAAATAGGAATTGACTAATATCGACTAACAAATACTTTTCTTGCTAAATTTGTAAGTTGAACACGCGCATGACTCGTGACTATTTTGGATCATATCATACGTCTATATGTATGAGTCGACAACAAATTCGTGAGAGGGTCCATGTACACAATTAAATGTGAATGTTGTATGTTTGTACGTATATGTTACTATGTTATGAGTCGACTATATGTGAAAGCTAATAGAGGGCCATGATGTGAGTGAACATATTGTATATTGTTGTCCACATGCAAAGAAATGTGTAGTAGGTATCATTGTCATAACATAGATAAAGCAATATATGGATTTTCTTTAAAGGTTAAATCACAATAATGTATATATTTTCACATAGCTACAATAATCTCAATTTTTAGCAGGATTTGAATTTATAACCGGTATCTGACCAAAACTAATATTTATCAATAGAGGCGGACTCGAGACTCTAAATTACTAGATGCACAATTTTTTTACAAATATAAAAGAAATAAAAATAAACTAAATAAATTAAGAAGAGATGTATTTACTTTGACGTACATATTAGTATATTAACTGAACATGACCTATATTTATATGACATAAAATTTCGAGACCAAGTTCATTTCAAGAAAAACAGAATTTTTTAAAAACAATTTATGATAGGCGGCAAACATCTATCAGGTTCCTGTGCACCCTTAAGACACCCTAGGTCCGCCTACGGTTATCAAGTACATTTTAATTAAACTATATAATATTTATAATACAAACTTTTTATACAAGATACGTTTCACATACAATTGAAATTTTTGACACGCTCTTACATGACGAAGAAAAATTTCATGCGACTCACAAGCACTCGGTAACTGCCTTTACCCACAACTTTTTAGTTGGAGAAACACTATCTTATACGGATACCGCTAGACCAAAAGCATGTCGGTTATATATAGATATTTTTGTGACCATGATTATATCAAAAGCAAGCAAAAAAAAAGGTACATATACCCTTGTGATCAAGCTTTATGAAACAACCCATATGGCACAAAGTGATTGCCATCTTTGATTTCAAGTCCCTACCATTAAGGAGGGCAGTTGGATATGTTGGTGCCAATAATACCATATAAATACAACCACTAAGTGATCAAGATATTATATCTAGAAAAATAAATGCATATACTAAATGCATTTGCATTTATTTACTTGACGGGTCTAACAAGGCAAACTAAGTATAAATCTTATTCGAGCCGATCGACATGTAAACTTCAGACTTTATACATCGCTATAAACCTAGTTAATCGCCATCCATTCACGATCGTGGACTATATGACTAGGGCGAGTAGCACCAAATAGTTCAAAATTCTTACCGCGAGGTTGTTCCTTTAGGATTAATTTTGAATCCTTATTAATGTAATCTATTCAAAAATTGATGAAATTCACCTCGACAAAACATATGTTTATTTTTTAAAATTAAAATCACATAAAAAAATTGAACTAAATAAAGAATTGAAACGTGACTTGATAATTATAATTCTAGTACTTACTAATGATGATCACACCCTTTATTTGGAAAGGGCAACAAAAAGTTAAATAAAAAAATAGGAAAACGAGTTATTCGTGTTTTTCTTTTTTTAAATAAAAGTACTGTCGTTTTAGATAGGGTTCATCTAACAAGTGTCTTGATGTCATCGATTAAACCGCATTCATTAACCACAAATTTTCTTTTAAAGTTACAAATTTCATTTAATACAAATTAATTAAACTCGTAATTTATCATAGTTATGTCTAATTTTTAATTTAATAAACTTAAAATTTCCTTATTTAGTAACGTTAAATCTTGCCGTGAAGACACCCGTTAGACAATCCCTTTTACAAAAGCGCTTTTGCAAGCGCATAATCTATATATTCCAAACACCCCAAGACACTCCCTAAATATCAAGTTGCACCTTGCATCACATGGCACATTAACCTCCTCCATAACTCCTACATTATTAATACACACACAACTCATTCCCTCATTTACACTCGACCATAACAATAACTTAACCAAAACCCTAGCAACAACGATGACATCCTACGGCACGATTCCTACGTCGACCGACGGACCTCCATCCAAGGTCGAGTACCTCTCTCGTGCAACCGAACGCATGCAAACACACCTATCCGCGCGAAAGCCTTGGAAAGAAATGCTAAACATACATTCCTTAAATTTCCCACACGGGTTCTCGGACGCAATTTCACGTGTGAAAACAAATATGGGATACTTTCGCATGAACTACGCGATAGTTATGCTTTTGGTCTTGTTTTTAAGTTTGTTATGGCATCCAGTTTCTTTGATTGTGTTTGTGGTCCTAATGTGTGCATGGTTGTTTCTGTACTTTTTACGTGACGAGCCTCTTTCGGTTTTTGGCTATACTATTGATGATCGTGTGGTTTTGGGTGTTTTGGGCGTTCTTACTATTGGTTTGTTGTTGTTGACTGGTGCTACGATTAATATATTGGTGTCGGTTTTGGTTGGTTTTGTGGTGGTTTTGGTTCATGCTGTTGTTAGGAAAACGGACGATTTGTGTTTGGATGAAGACGGTGTTGAGGCGGGCGGGTTCTTGTCTGCTGCTGCGGAGTCAGCAGACAAGTAGGTTTTTTTTAAGGTTAGATGAAGATCGTCGTCTGATTTTTTTGTGTTTTACGAATGCAAAATAGTCAGACGACGATGTTCTCCAAAACGAAATTCCAAAGACTTTTCTAAGTAGCGGCTGAAGATTTCGGGTTGTTGATATTTCAGTTTCGGATTTATGAGTTGCAAATGTGATGTTAGTGACAAATGTTGTTAGGTAATGAAATGGATTTATTTGTGTTTCACATTTGTGCTAATAAGAAATTCAATTAGTAATTTAGTATGCAGATCATGTAAATAATGTGTGGTTTTCTTTTCTTCATTTTCTTGATGCAAATTTTACTGAAGATCATACCTAAAGAAATACGAGAACTTTACGGGCCGTTTAGTTGGTGAAAAATTTTCATGTTTTTCCGTTTCTAAATTCCTAGAGAAGGGAATGGTTTTTCTTCTCTAGAGAAGAGTTGCGAATTTTGAAAACCCGTTTAGTTGGAATTATATTTTTCCCTTTTTTATTTTTAAATGAAAAGTTGTTTAGTTGGACGGAGAGGTGGTTGGCGATGGAAGATGAAAGTGACGGAAGGTGGACGGAGGTGGGCGTGATAAGAGTGGGGTGAGAGTAAATAGTGTTATTATTTTAGAAATGAAAAAAAGTGAGAAGGGTGTAATGGTATTTTTATTTTTTCTATTAAAAATTGAAAAATAAGAAATTCATATTTTTGGGAAATTATTGGAAAAAAAAGTGCGGGGTTTTCAGTTTTTTCCTTTTCATATGAAATATTTTCTAAAAACATGGAGTATTTCTTTCTAACTAAACGGCCCCTTAGTTTTGTCTGCAGTTCCGGGACACCCTAGTGCCCCAAAATTGTTAACGTTAGTCGACATGATTTGGACTTGTTGGCATAGTACATTCTTTTTTGGGTAAGTTTTCGACTTTTTGATCGACTAATCCATGATTTTTGACATCACTTATTGGGTACGTTCTCGATTGATAACTACAGTACTAGCATATGTTGAGCAAGAATATTCGCACATTTTAATGATCGAAAGATTCTGAAAGGGTTTACGTGTAACATTTTATCTTACTAAAATGTCGACAGATTGTGATTGGAATAAGTTTGATAAAATATCTTACTGTAAATTGTTGACAATCTGAAGAAAAGACAAAAAAAGATTTTTAACAATTATACTAGTATATCGACATCTATTATATTAAGTGGGAAAGCACTAGGAACAATAACAACCCCATTATAATTCGTCAATTCGATAAGCCAAGACTTTATAGAAAGGTGATCATCGGTTCGGTTATCGGCTTGTTCAATTTATTCAGTTCAGTTATTTATTTTATTTTTTTGCAAAGGTTAGAATATTTATATAAACTCCAAAGTTTGTACAACATAAAAATAGGTAACAAGATTTGGACATCACCCAAATCTAATACCAGTTAATTTTTTTTGGTAAAATCCGAAATCGAAACAAACCAAATTTAAATTGTACAAAAAAAAAAAAAAAAAAAAAAAAAAAAAAAAAAAAACCCAAGTCAGTTCGGTTTTTGAGTTGATCCAAATAACCTGAATTACATAATTTATTTTATAAATTTTTAGATAAAAAAATACTTCAAGCTCAAAAAGTATTTAATTTACAGTAAAAAATTTTCTGACGGTTTTTTTATGTATATAAACATATAAAAAATATATATATATTTATATGAATTTAGTTTTTGGTTCGGTTTAATTATCATTTTGCCAAATCTATAACCGAACCGAAACCAAAAACCAAAAATATTATTCAATTCGGTTGAATTTTGACATTTGGTTCAGTTTCGCCGAATTCTAAACACCCCTCCTTTATACCACAACTCACAAGTCATAACTCATTTGGACTCCCCAAGTTAGCACAAGACTAACCATTGGTCCATTTCGTAAAACAGGATAATAAAACACCATTTTTGCTAGAGAACAAGAATGACAACTCTAAATTAAAACAAGATATAAATTCAAATTCTGTGTATTTTTATACTACTTGCATAGATTGCAACCTAAAACAAGACAAGAAACTTAAAAAACTAACATGGCATCAATCTCGTTGGCGTGTCATGCAAACATATACTAGCGAGCAAAATAACAACCTTGAGTAAACCGTTATAATAAAAAGAAGATGCTGACTTAACAACACTAATGTCCTGACAGATAATAGGTGCAAGATCCCGGCAACCAGTGGATAATTGACCCTTCTACTTGGTGAGTAGTACACAAACAGAACAGCCTAACTAATTTACTCTTTAGTGTTCAAATAACAAGAGAACTAATCCAGTCAACTCGTTTACAATGGAAAAAACCGACAGTATCCACCTGTTGGCACCTCACATGGAGCGTTTCTTGATGCTTAATTGCTTATTAGTTCCAAGATCGACCACCACTGTAACCCCGACCACGATCGCGAAAACCACCATGTCCTGCTCGAGACACAAGTAAAGATACAGTTAGTTTCGAGCTAACACAGCTGCTAAACTAAAATAACTTGTTTTAAGTAAAATATTTATCATCATAACGTATTTCAATCTTTGAAACAAACAAGCACAACCCTATTGAGCATATCTGATTGTGTATTTGCAATCAATTTCAACCCATCTACATATAAGCGGATTTATATTCAAGTAACATCTCATCTCTATCAGGTCAAATGGGTAACTAATATACGATTAGTAATAGGAATGGGTATGAAAAATCAAGTCAAATGGGTTGACAGTTCGGCCAAGTGTATTTTAATGCATGAAACATCCTAAATCATTCTATTCAAAAACTATTATTAAAATACCAAAGATTTTTTCATCATGGTTGACATGATCGGATTGTTCATAAAAAGTAAGACTTTGGACAAAACGTGTTTCGGGTCAACCTGTACCGTTCAGCATATACCAAAAAAAAAAGCATTTTGAAATTTTGACCCATTACGCAACCACCCAGCAAGCCCATTTTGCCACATCTACTTGTTTCCCGGCTCCACCAGCCATATTAAATAGCAGTAGACGTGAGTGCACATATGAACAAAGCTGAGGTAAGGCCTAACGACTGGGGGGTTGGAGTTGCAGCCAATCGTCTAGATTTACCACTAATAATATAAAAAGCAATTTTGTAGTTCGAATAAGACTTGTATAAAATCCAATCAACCAACCTGGAGGAGGAGGTTGACCACGGCCCATTGCAGCTAGATCGGGATTGACTTTCTGGCCGGCCTCCTGAAGGATGGCAATAAGTTCTTTGGCAAACCTGGCATTTGCTGCAGTAAAGAAAGTGTAGGCTGTCCCTTTGGCCCCAGCTCTTCCTGTTCGACCAATCCTATGAACATAATCTTCAAGTGAACCCGGGAAATCATAATTGATCACATATTTCACGTCCTTCACATCTGCAAGTAATTCATAATCATATCAGCAATATGAATGCAGAAAAATGATTACTGATCACATATCCGGGAAAATCATAACATCATTCAAGTGAATCCAGGAAATCATAACTGACCCCGTATTTGCACGGTTGGAGATGGTTTTCTCAATGGCCTCTTTGACTCAATAGCAATACAAATTACAGGATTTCATAGACTTCAGTCACCACCGAAAAGTATATATAGGCGGTAACTTTGGCCCAATTACTTATAAACAGGTCAACTGGGGTTGTATTTAAGCTAAATGGGACAAATCAGGGAAAATTGGCTGAAAAGAAACGTGCAAAATAGGGTGAAAATCAAAGACAATTGCTTTTGTAATCATAAGTAATGCATAAACTATATATAATTAGAATGGGACATCAACCCCGACCCAATCATTTTGACACGTGCTAAATTTGAATCAATTCAAGCCAAACGAGTTTCCATTGTCACTTAATATCAGAGAAATTGCAAAAAGATTAAGCAGCTTTGCGCTAAACGTACCTAACCCACGAGCTGCAACGTCTGTTGCTGTCATTATCGGACTTTTACCAGCTTTAAACTCCGATAAAACCCAATCCCTCTCTGCTTGACTTTTGTCTCCATGAATTGATAAAGCAGGCCAACCATCCATCCTGAGCTGACGTGTAATTTGGTCACAGCCTTTTTTAGTGTCCATAAATATCAAAATTCGACTACCATCCATGATATCATCCAGCAGCTTCACCAATCTGAATAATAGGAGCAATAATTAGTCAAGAGTATACGTTAAGTGAGCATGAAATAGTGTAGATAAAAAAGATGATACACTCACTTGTTATACTTCTGATTCTCGGTCATAATATCAACATGCTGGTGAATTGAATGGTTAGCTTTCAAGTCTGAAGAACCAATGACCACCTGTGTATATTTTAAGCACCGATATGTCAGCACCGTGTATTGCCCATAGTCCTTAAAAAACACATAGAAAGGGCACTTACTTTGTACGGGTTATAAAGGAACTGCCTTGCAAGTAACTCAACTTCTTTTGGCCATGTAGCACTCCAATACAAGGTTTGACGATCTGGTCGAATCTGCATATATATTGCAGACAACGAAGTTAGACTAAAAGAGTTGTGTAGGTTAAGTAGTTATTTAGTCATGTCGTAGCTATGTGATTTTTTTCCCTCTATATTTTATATTGACGATGTTTACAGAGTTGGAACGATATTGATCAGTAAACATAGAATGAAAAAAATGTTATAAATTAGATAAATATCTTCTAAATTACAAACCTGTGAAACGATTTTCTTCATTTGAGGTTCAAAACCCATGTCTAGCATCCGATCTGCCTCATCCAACACAAGGTAGGTGACCCTTCTCAAGTTCGTATGATGAGACTCCAACATATCAATCAACCTTCCAGGTGTAGCAATAACGATTTCAACACCTAACACAAAAATATGTAAAAGTAATAAAAGAAACCGTTAATGCAACAAATATGAACAATGCAATAAAACGTTAATTAAGCTGAAGCATTAGGATATACCCGATGATCCATTAACAGCACGAGATACAGTAGTAGTAAAGTCATCTTGGGCATATCACCACCTACCTTTCTGTAAATCACGAACTTGAGGCCCCTTTGGAACCCCGCCATATATGCAAGTATTCTTGATCTTTGAGGATGCGCCAAATTTAGTTGCTTCTTGTTGTATTTGAACAGCAAGCTCACGAGTAGGAGCTAAAACTAACACGATTGGTCCATCTCCGGGTGCTACAAATAAGAAACTATGTTAAAATCTTGTATAGCAGTAGAGATGGACTAATTGGCCTAGGCTCACTTAATGCGGGCCTGGGTAAGCCCCGAAAACCTAGTCCTTGTTCTAGAATGTCCAGTCTGCACTAAAACCAATTAGAGCCAGTTTATGATCCAACCCGAAAAGATCCCTCAAAACCCGTCCAGATAAACAATTTGTTTTTATATACCTTTTTGTTTACAAAATTTATTTGCAACATTACTTACATATCTATGTGTTATTGTTGGTTGCTAATTTTATATCAGTTTCAGATAATACGATAATAAAACTAAAATCCGTTATTAGGACTCGACTTTTCAGACCCGGGTTATGTGCATCTCTACGTGGAAGGGTTGGTTGTGTTGCAGCTAGAAAAAGGACCCACAAAAACAAAGAAAAATCAACTTTAATTAGTGTAAGAAGAAGAGAATTCCATACATAAGATTGGCTGAGCATTAACATGCACGATGGCAGGTAACAGATAAGAAAGAGTCTTCCCAGATCCTGTTTCAGCAATCCCAATAAGATCCCGACCCTTTAAGGCCATTGGCCATCCCTGAGCTTGAATTGCAGTAGGCTCTGTGAAGCCTGCTTTCACGATTTCTTGCATAACATACTCTGCAATACACAATACGTCATCATGAACTAGCTATGAAATATAAACATATGCTATGAAACATAAATATAAATAATAAGACACACAAATGGCAATTACCTGGAAATCGCGCATCGCTGAAAGTTTTAATAGGCTTAGGCACATCCCGACCCTCAACAGTGATTTCTCTTTTGGTCCTATATTCCTCCACCTCCCTCTCAGTCATTTTTGCAACATTTTCAGACTCCACGTAGAAGTTCTTCTCGAAAGGAGTCAATCCATCCAAATCCACCTTCCGCTGAGTATCTGAATTTTCATAGTCTTTTTTGCTAGATGAAGAACTATACCCGGCAGCACCAGATAGTCCACTACCGAACCCTGAATCACTGAATAAACCAAACATACACTAGGTAAGACACTTTCGACTTTTACTAATGCTAAAATTCAACCAAGTAAAACCATCCAAAATTTCTTCGATATGTACCCTTAAGCATAGGGATAAAGTTAAAATGAATATAAATGACAAATTACATTAGTAGCATAGAAAAAAAAAAAAAGACAACTCCCACATTAGTCGGTGTGGTGCAAAATCAGTCCAACCCGTTGAAACAGGTTATGTGAACTCCAGTTCTCAGGCTTGGTCCCGTACTCGTTTAGTTTCGGTCAAGTTCAAAACCAGGGGAGTTTCTTCTATTTTTATAAAATGGCCCAGTTTAAGAAATGAATTAGGCTCGAATCACTAGCCTAGAAATACGAGTTTAGAAATTGCAAAATACCTAAGCGGATTAGTAGAAAAAGTGCCAAAATCAGTCCAAACAGTTGATATCAGATACAAATACACAACCAATCTCAAACCAGTTATGGACAGTCTGATTCTCAGTCCATGATATGAAGAAAAAAAATCGTAAGTTATTTTCCTTTAAAGGTCAACGATAGTGCATTTGGAAATGAGAGTGTTTAGGTTTTCAATTTCGTTTAATGAAATGCTAATAGGAGGAACGCTTAGCTTATAATGTCAAATTACACTAGGGCTATAAACGAACCGAATCGTTCGGTAAAACATTCGTATATTTATTAGATGAACAAACACGAACAATATTTTATGTTCATTTAGTTAAATGAACGCACATGAACAAAAGATGTGTCCGTTCAGTTATGTCCAATTATGCGGTTCGTTTATGTTCATTTACTTTCTTATGTTTGTATATCGTATCTTTTTATTATATGCTTGGTTTACTTAAACAAAAACAACATTTATAAAACAGAATATTATGCATATTTTGCCAAACATAGCCTAAACTCGGTTAAGTTCATCCAAAATCGGAATTTTAAACTTTCAGCAGGTGAAACAACATCAGTTATAATAAACACATTCATTATTGCATACATACATATCAAAAGAGAATACAAATGAAACCGACAAGATAATAAATATTCAATCAACATTTATTAATAAAATCATCCGAACATTAATGTCATTCAAAACAACATCTCTTAACCAGAAAAGTTGATAATCGGAGCGTTTAGCGTTTTGCTTTTGTATTTTGTGTAAGCACTCCTAATCGAAACACTAGAGCTACGTTACCAAACACTTTTATAAAACAAACACTAGTTTCACTAATTTCCACTATCAACAAATTTTCAAAATCTATTTGGCATGGTTTCGTTATATACAGTAACTAGTTAACTTCCCTATAAGCAACATAAACAAGCCCTAAAAAAACAGATAGTAAAACTAGGGGTGAGCATCTGGCCAAACCCGACCCGAACTGACAAAAACCGACCTGACCCGAAAACCGAAAAAGAAAAAAGCTCAAACCGAGAACCGAACCGAGAACTAGATATCAAAACCGAAACCGAACCGAATAACTCGGTTCGGGTCGCTTTTCGAACCGAAAAACCGACAAAAACCGAAGCGAACCGAAACCGACAAAAACCGAAATAACTATACAAAACCGAACCGAACCGAAAAAGGTCGGTTCGGTTCGGTCCGGTTTAGATCGGTTTGGGTCGGTTTTCAAGTGGATTTGCTCAGCCATAATTAAAACTAACATAATAATAAAAAAATTATAAATAAAATGAGGAATTGAAGGTTAGGGTTTATATATATATATACCTTTTCCGTTTAGGGTCACGGTAGGAAGCGGGGTCGTCGAACCGGCTATCGTAATGGCTCATTTTTTTACTTTTTTGTGTGTGTGATAATGGTGAATGGTTATGTGAATCGTAATAAAATATTTACTCTAAGGCTTCTGATTTTTGTGAATTTGTTTTTCTTTTTAAGGTGGGCTTGCCGACAAGTTATTTCATCTCCAACTATATAGTCTAAAAAAATGTCCCGTTTTTAGATATGGATAATAATTATGACTATTTTTCCCATTTTTTCTTTTTTTATTAATTATGCATTAATTGCTCAATTCTCATTTCTATTTTAAACGCGAGGGTAAAAATGATCTTTTTATTAATAAAAACTTGCATTAATTACAAATATCATAATTTGTCTGTTGTTTGTTTGTGGACACTCTTTTCGGAACAAAGGGAGTATTAAATTTATTTATTTCAACCAATAATTATCTCTTTACATCACTTTGAGAATATACTTGCAATTCTAAACGTTAAATGCTCCAAAATCCTAATAATTTAGTGTCTTTTTTTATAGTCGGCTATGTTTAGCAAAACTAGCATTAACTTTTAGCATTTTATAAAATTGTTTGGTAACATAGTTGTGGCATGTACTAATAAAGTTTTAAGCAAAACGCATAGTTTATTAGCGTCTCAAATAGAAGCACTTACACACAATCTAAAAGCTAAACGCTCGGAAATCCTATATTCTAAACACTAAGGTATGTTTGACACACAAGATTATGCTTATTTTTTGAAAAAAATAAGCTACTTAAAATATAAGCTTTGTTTGGCAAACAGAACTTATCAAGGGGTGTTTGTTTAAGCTTATATGTAGCTTATGAGCTTATTTGTGTTTCGGCTTATATTTTATAAGACTTGTGGGCTTATATAAGTTTATTATGATATGATAAACTTATACAACCCCATAAGTCTTAAAGTAAGCCGGAAAATTGAGGCTTATGAAATATAATCCGAAATCAAATAAGCTCATAAGCCCACATATAAACTTAAACAAACACCCACACCCACTCACATATCTTAATCTTCCATAATCTCTTAAAATCAAATGCTACTTCACGTGCCTTATAAAAATAACCTTCACGTATAATCTCCCGCTCCATCGCCATTTACATCTACTTTTGGCAAACATACCCTAAAAACTAAAGATTCGTCCCTAAACATAAAATCAAATAACCTTCATTTATAGGGTGTGTTTGGCAGAAAGCTTTTAAGAGCATTCTAGAGCAATTAGCATTTAGCATTATTATTACAAAGCTCGTTTGGAAGGAAGCAAATAGCATTTATAAAATTATAAAAACACTAGTTTCTCAAATGCTCTTTGAATAAGCATTTAGCATTCAGCATTACGAATTAAAATTACAACTACAGTTACTCTACCAAACACTTTTATAAATTAAACTACTACCGCTAACCATGGGCTGAGATAAAAGGGGGGCACAAGCGACAGGTGCCCCCCTAGCGAAAAAAATTGTAGTGTAAAATTTCAAAAATATTTAGCTTTTTCGTAATCCCCCCCCCCCTCCTCCTCCTCCTCCTCCTCCTCTTAAATACCAATTTATAGTGTAGTTTCTAAAATTTATCAAAGTGTGCCCCCTCGACAAAAAAATTCTAGCTCCGTCCCTAATGCTAACTGCAAACTGCTAGTTTCGATAATCTCCCGCTCCATCGCCATTTACATCTCGAGTTCCGGCAACAGTTACTTTTGTCAAACATACTGTAAAAGCTAAAGACTCGTCCCCAAACATTAAATTATAACCCAAAGTATGATGATACAAACACGCCCATAATCTCCCGCAACAGTTACTTTTGTCAAACATACCCTAAAAACTAATGACTCGTCCCCAAACATAAAATTATAACTCAAACATTATTACAAACAGTTGGTGACCTAAGGATACTACTATTAACCTTCAAGTATGTTTGGCAATAACAATTTATATATTACAAATAGTAAGGTATGGGTTCACTGATATGAAACCCTAAATTGCAATAACAAGTATTTAATTATTTATAGAAATTGAAGATGAGTAAGGAATAGTAAGTAATACCTTTTCCGGTCACGGTAAGAGGCCGGGTCGCCGGACCGGCTATCGTAACGACTCATTATGCCCTTTTGTTATTCTCTGTGTGTTTGGTAACACGAATATTGGTTATGTGATAGACGCGTATTATTTCAAGGAGTGAAATTTTTTTGGTGTAGAGTGGGTTTAGAGAATAGGTTTGGATTGAATTTTCTAGACGGGTGTTTGGAAGGAATTTTTTTTCTTTTATATTTTTAGGCCCGTTTGGTTTGTGGGTTTAGATTGGGTTGAAATGGACCTAATCTCATTTTTTAACCGGTTGGTAGTATTTAGGTTTGGCCTAAGAGCATGCACAACAATAACATAAGTTAAACTTTAACATCTGTTATGTCAGCGTCAAATCAGCTTTAACATTTCACCTTAACATCCTCAAAAAAAACACACACAATAATAACATCCCAAGTTAAACTTTAACTTACCAACAATTTACAAAAACAACCCCTCATTTAGGGGCAGAAATGAAAAAAAAAAAAAAAAAAAAAACATGGCGTCGAGGGGTTAACATGGGTGGTTTAACACCAAAATAACATCGGTCTCCCAATGTTTAACATGGGTTAACACCGGATAACACCGAAATAACACCGGTCCGGTGTTAACTATTGGGAGTGCTCTTAGGGTGTGTTTGGGGAGGGGCTTATGGGGCTTGGGCTTCTAAAATAAGTCGGCTTATAAAATAAGTTTCGTTTGTCATGCGGACTTATAAAATCATAAGCCCTTAAAAATGGCTTAAAACTTTAGCCCCATAAAAGGGGCTAAAAGCTTTAGCCCGGGGCTTATGAACCATAAATTACATATTTACCCACTAAAATATTTAAAGGCATCCGCAATGCGGTGATCTGGCACCGTTCAATGAAATACTTTACATGCCAACTCATTGTTCAATACCAGTGTGGGACTCGTGTGTGTAATATATGTTCTTATCTGTTTACACCGTGTTTACCCGAACGGACCGGACCGAACGTCGGACCGACCGAGACCGAACCGGACCGGACCGACCACATTCGGTCCGGTCCGCGGTCTCGGTTTTTGGGCTAATTCGGTCCTCGGTCCGGTCCGGTCCGGACCAAAACCGACGAATTTGGCCTTGTTGGACCGGACCGACCGAATGACCGACACGGACCGAGACCGGACCGACCACATTCGGTCCGGTCTTGGTCTAGGATTTTTGCCGAACTCGGGTTTCAGTCCGGTCCAGTCTTGGCCGGTCCGGTCCGGTTTTCGGACCGTGCACACTCCTATTAAGAAGAAGTGTTTATCTGGGTTTGTAAAAAAAGCCCACAAACTATCACTTAAATTAAAGAATAAGATCTGCGTTTTACAAAAATATCACTTAAATTTCTTTTATAAATTCGAATGTATATATATATGTTCTAATTCTAATGTAAATTATTTTATATATTAGACCATTGTTATCAGTTTAAAAATTATTGAATATACCTAGAGATAAATAATAAATTGTAAAGATGAAAAGAATGACGATGTGGAAATTCATGAAACTATGTAAAGTTCGATGGATTGCGGGTGTTTTATATTTTAAAATTAAATGATGATATGGCAATGATGTGTCATTTTATTAAACCCAAATTAGTTGAATGCATTGTGGATGGCCTAACATCTACCATAATACTCATTTAACTATATATTTTTTAGTAATTTTGCAATAATAAGCCTCAGCCCCAGCTTATTTGCCAAACAAGTCTACAAAAATACAAATTTCAACTTCGGCTTATAATAAAAGCCCCATCCCCAGCCCAAACGCCAGCCCCAGCCCATTACGCCAAACATACCCTTAATCCCAAATAATAAAGAGTGTGGTAAATTAGAGGGTGTGATAGCTTTTATAACAAAAAATGAGACCCATTTTATTTTCTCTTTCTCTCTCTCTCTCTTCTCACATTTTATATTAATAAATTATAAATTATTTTTCTTAAATATAAAACAGTTTTAAATATTTTTAGAGTAAATTACACGGATGGTCCCTAAGGTTTGTCCAAAGTTTCACTCACAGTCCCTGAAAGTTTAAAGTTGCATGGATAGTCCCTATCTCTGAAAAGAATAACACCTGTGGTCCCTTATTTAACTGGCGTTAAGTAAGCTCCGTTATAATTTACATTTTTAGCCCTTTTGGTTGAAGGTCGTTACCTTGTTAGTCCATTATCATAACGGTCGTTTATAAGTTAAAGTTTTTCGACATTAGGTACGTTTTTATACATTTTCTTACGTTTTTTTACGTTTTCGTCTGTTTTTTAACGTTTTCATCCATTTTTTATACGTTTTCGGCCGTTTGCTTACATTTTTTTACATTTTGGTCCGTTTTTATACGTTTTCGTCCGTTTTTTACGTTTTCTTCTGTTTTTTAACGTTTTCGTCATAAAAAAATTTTGACATAAAATTTCAAAAAAAAAAAAATTGAAAAATTTTTCGACATAAAAATTTTGAAAAATTTTTACTCCAATTATTTTCCGAAATTCTTTTTCAATTTTTTTCCGAAAAATTTTTTTGACATAAATTTGAAAAATTTTTACTCCAATTTTTTTCCAAAAAATTTCGTCCGTTTTTTATACGTTTTCGTCCATTTTTTACGTTTTCATCTATTTTTTATACGTTTGCTTACATTTTTTTACATTTTGGTCCGTTTTTATACGTTTTCGTCCGCTTTTTTACGTTTTCATTGGTTTTTTTATGTTTTCATCCCATTTTTTATACGTTTTCGCCCATTTGCTTACATTTTTTACATTTTGGCCCGTTTTTATATGTTTTCTTCTCTCTTTTAACGTTTTCGACATAAAAAAATTTTGACATAAAATTTCAAAAATAAATTTTTTTTTTCGAAATTCTTTTCAAAATTCTTGTTCAGAATTTTTTTCCCAAATTTTTTTTGAAATTCTTTTTCAAATTTTTTTTTTCCAATTTTTTTTCGAAATTCCTTTTAAGAATTTTTTTTTCAATTTTTTTTCGAAAATTTTTTTTCCAGTTATTTTTTTCGAAAGTCTTTTTCAAAATTTGAAAAAAACTAATGAAAAAGAATTTCGAAAAAAAAGTGGAAAAAAAAATTTGAAAAAGAATTTCGAAAAAAAAATTTGGAAAAAAAATCCTAAAAAAAAATTGGAAAAAAAAAATTTGAAAAAGAATTTCGGAAAAAAATTGGAGTAAAAATTTTTCAAAATTTTTATGTCGAAAAATTTTTCAAAATTTTTTTTTTGAAATTTTATGTCAAAAAATTTTTATGACGAAAACGTTAAAAAACAGAAGAAAATGGACGAAAACGTATAAAAACGTACCAAAATGTAAAAAAATGTAAGCAAACGGGCGAAAACGTATAAAAAACGGATGAAAACGTATAAAATACGGACGAAAACGTTAAAAAACAGACGAACACATAAAAAAAACATAAGAAAATGTATAAAAACGTACCTAATGTCGAAAAACTTTAACTTATAAACGACCGTTATGATAATGGACTGACAAGGTAACGACCTTCAACCAAAAGGGCTAAAAATGTAAATTATAACGGAGCTTACTTAACGCCAGTTAAATAAGGGACCACAGGTGTTATTCTTTTCAGAGATAGGGACTATCCATGCAACTTTAAACTTTCAGGGGCTGTGAGTGAAACTTTGGACAAACCTTAGGGACCATCCGTGTAATTTACTCATATTTTTATCTCTTCTATACAAATCTTAATCCAAATCCAAATTCTAATCCTAACCCCAACTACAAACCAAATGGACCCTTGTATATATATTTTTTAAGTAAAGGTTAAGGAAAAGGTTTTTGCTAAGGATGAGGATTATCTCATGTTCATTTAAACATGAGAGTTAATGTTATTGCTCATGGCCTTCTATCATGTTATTGCTCATGGCCTTGGATGTATGTGAAAGGTTTTAATGGATATTTAAATAATAGTATGTCTGGATTCGAACTTGAGACTTCGGGATTGCACACATTACGTATGAGAATTGATGTACATAATTAATATAAATAAAATGTTATTGTTATTAATTATTAGTCACTAAATAAAACATAACGATAGTTAAATAATTAACGAGGTTTGGTTAACGGTCGTTAAATATTAACTAGAAGGACTTAGAATGAAATTACAAAGTCGGGAAAGTTCCAGAATCCCTTTGGGGAGCTTTGGCCGATCGGTTTGGGTTTCCAAACCCAATACCACACAAACTTGGTCACCAAGTTAAGTTACCTATAAATACAAACCCTTTGTATTCATTCATAACTTAATCTTGGATCACCAATAACCTAATTTCTCTTCTCCTCTCCTCCCTCTTTCCTTGGCCGATCGTACAACCCCCTTCCACAAAGGGATCGATTTTTCCAAGTGAAAGAAACTAGTGTTTGGTTTATTTGTGATTCAAGGAACTAGCTTTTCCACATCAAATCGCTATTAGTACGTGTGTACAAGAACGAAGAGCAAGCACACTTGAGCTTGTATTCCTTGGTGGTCGTTTTTTTGGTGGGACGATTTTGTGAAACCCTTTGTTAGGGTTTTAGGTTTTGTTACTTGATCACATCATCGTTTGTTTACTTGAATTGCTAAAAGGTACGCACTTTCTTGTTTGGTTAATTAATTACATATATTATTCCTATTGTCTTCCGCTGCATGCTTTGATGATGTTATTTGTTTTATGTATAATTGTTATGAGTATAAAATTCCAACAGTGGCATCACGAGCCGTTAATATGATGTAATTAAATACCGAAACACATAAAAATTGAATCTTTATGATTATTTGCATGCTTTTTATGGTTTCTAGGGTTTTGAATTTGAAACCCTAATTTTTTATGTATGGGTCGATTACCCTTATATTTATTTAATTAGGTTTTAATTTTGTAAAACTTGTAGAAACCCTAGGATTGCATGCTTATTTTATGTGGTTAATTAATGAATAATTGTTATGTGCCATGTAATATGCGTATCTTGGGTGACAATTGTTATGCGGAATCCATGGTGGAACATGCATGTTTTGCCATGGAGTATTGTTTATTGTATATTGATTAATTGTTAAGTGATACACACATGTTTTATTTATTTAATAATTATTGAATTGGGGAAGACCTCAATTATAACTAATAAAATTCGTTATGTGCTAATTGGTATACTATTAACTTTGGCTTACGCAATCGACTTGTCGATGTATGTGGCTCATCTTTTCGCGAGATGAAAGCACAAGTTAAATGTATGCATTTATTTACGCCTAGAATTGTTATTAGAGTTTATTGAAATAATTATGCATGTGGCTAATTGTTTTTACATATGTTAAATTGTTTAGTTATATGTTTATATTATTTGAGTGTGTTTAATTTTTATTAAAATGCTTTTTTGTTTATATATTGTTTGACATGTTAGTAAGCAAAAAGAGTTTTTTATGAATAGAAAATTAAATGGACTAAATAATGGCGAAATTGATTTGTTATTTAAGAATTATTCTTGAACTTTTAATCGACTGATGCGACTGTACTAAATGGTTAGAACGGCTCACCCACTAGAACAAACTATAAAGGGGTATTTAAGAAGTGAGCATAGTCTCACTGAATGGATGTCTAAGGTTATGCTTCAGCGCTTACCTGGTCCTCTGCCCCATGTGCGTTCGATTGGAGCTACCTAGTATAACCATTCTATGTACGAAGCATCTTAGTGCAAAGTTGTAAGTTTCTCAACGCATCGATTAAAACTTTGTAGAATTCAATCTTAGCAATTAAAATCTTTATGTAAGTTTTTCGAAAATATTATGCTATAAAGTTGTATGCATGCTTCTTTATACATAAGTTTTGATTAAACATCAAAAATTGTACCCTTTAAATTTAAGTTTATGCCATCTAATGATATGAAACACTTGAAATTGTAATTTAGTTATGTGAGACCTTGATCTAGATTACAATAACGAGGTGAATTATTTTGTTGTGTGAGACCTCAGCTTTATGATTTGCAGTTTCTAAATTAGACAACTTAATTAAGTTAGTTAGTGAGACCTATAACTTAAGGCATAAGATGGGATAAAATATGCTTACGTTTTGCATTAATTGTTTTGGCAAAATTGTAAATCCCATAATTTTGGAATTGAAAACTTGTTTGTCAATTATCGTTTTTCAACGATTACCTATTCTATACTTTCACCACTAGCAGATCAACTGATGTGGTGGAACTATGATAATGAGGATCCAATATTCAAGGAAAATACTATGGTTAATATGAATATTGACCAAAGGGTATTTTATTTTCTTGAATGTTTTCTTATCGAAAGTACTAACTTTTGAACTTTTATTTCTGTAGAAATGGCTCAAGCTGAATCTACTGCACTAGCCTCGTCGTTCAAATCTATGTTTGATCGAGAGAAATTGACTGGTAGCGCGAATTTCAATGATTGGTATCGGCAACTCAGAATTGTCTTGAGGGTTGCCAAAAGACTCAATTATTTGACTACGCCTTGTCCTCCTGAACCTGCAGCTGATGCTACTGCTGAAGCACGAGCTGCATGGCAATCTGAGTATGACAAGTATAATGAGGTCGCCTGCATTATGCTCGGGAGTATGAACTCAAGCTTGCAAAAGCAATTTCAGAATTACTTCCCTAATCTCATGCTGGAAGAATTGAAAAGGTTGTTTGAAAAGCCTGTGACTGTAGAGCTGTATGACTTGATTGATGCTCTTCATAGTTGCAAGCAAGGAGAAAGGAAACCTGTAAGCGCCCACTGCCTGGAAATGATGAGTTACATGGACCAGTTGGGGCGTTTGAACTATGTCTACCCTAATGACATACAAATTGGCCTGATCAACAGATCCCTTAACAAGGAATTTGATGGTTTCGTGCGCAATTATAATATGCATTGCACGGGGAAGACAGTCAGTGAGGTACATGCAATGCTCATTGATTACGAAAAAGGTTTGCCCAAGAAGGCCTCTACACCTGCGGTTTTGACCATCCAGAAGGGTAGAATTTCTAAGCCTAATAAGCCGCTAGCGAACAAGAGTGGGAAAGGTAAGGGTAAAGCTGATAAGCAAAAACAAGTTATGGCTTATCAACCAGAACCCAAGAAGTACCCTCCCAAAAAGCGTGAGAATCCGAAGAGGGATCAGGCTTGTCATCACTGCACCGCGGTTGGACACTGGAAGAGGAATTGTCCACTGTACCTTGATGAGTTGCGAAATAAGAGGTATAAAAATACTGGCACTGTGGCCAGTACTTCAGGTACTCTTTTGATGATAGAATTATTTGCTTTTCCTCATAAAATAAATTCCTGTGTATATGATACTGGATGTGGTATTCACATATGTAATACACTGCAGGGACTTAGAGGAGCAAGGAAGCTTGCCTATGGACAGCAATACCTGCATGTGGGTAATGGAGCACATGCAGTCGTTGAAGCTATAGACACGTTTGATTTAGTTTTACCTTCGGGTTTAGTACTGTCATTAAACGATTGTCATTACGCACCTTCCATTGTTAGGGGTGTCGTTTCTGTTTCCTTGTTAAAAGATATTGGTTTCGTTCATACATTTACTGATTATGGAATTTCTGTTTCTTTAAATGATGTTTTTTACTTTAATGTTATTCCAGTAAATGGTGTGTTTGAAATTGATTTGCATGATAATGTGAATGATAAAAATAATTCTGTCTTTAGCATCAATAATAAAAGAATCCAAAGTGATTTGGATTCTTCATTTCTTTGGCATTGTAGACTTGCTCATATAGGCAAGAAACGCATGCAACAGCTGCAACACGATGGGCTTTTGCAAGACATCAATGATGAATCATTTGATAAATGCGAATCTTGCATATCTGGGAAGATGACCAAGAAACCTTTTACAAATAATTTAGAAAGGGCTTCTGATCTTCTTGGTGTGATACATACTGACGTATGTGGACCACTAAGACATGTGTCAAGAAAGGGTGCTAGCTACTTCTTAACCTTTACTGATGATTTCAGTCGTTATGGTTATGTTTATTTACTTAAACATAAACATGAAGTCTTTGAAACATTTAAGGTTTTTAAGAGTGAAGTAGAACTGCAACTAGGAAAGAAGATTAAAGTTCTTCGATCCGATAGAGGTGGTGAATATTTAAGCCAGGAGTTTAAAGATTATCTAACTGAGTGTGGTATTGTCCAGCAACTCACATCTCCTTATACTCCACAACAAAATGGTGTATCTGAGAGAAGGAATCGTACATTGCTAGACATGGTGCGATCGATGTTTAATCTTACTACTCTTCCCTTATCCTTTTGGGATTATGCTTTGGAAACTGCTGTTCGCATATTGAATATGGTTCCAACTAAGAAGGTTGATAAGACTCCTTATGAAGTGTGGTATGGGAAACCTCCCAACTTGTCTTACTTAAAGGTTTGGGGTTGTGAGGCGTTCGTTAAACGTGACTCTGCTGATAAGCTGCAACAAAGATCTGTTAAGTGTGTCTTCGTAGGATACCCAAAGGAAACTATGGGTTACTACTTCTACTTTCCACCTGAAAACAAAGTAATTGTTGCTAGGTATGGAGACTTTCTTGAAAAGGATCTCATATCTTATGAATTCAGTAGGAGAGTTTATGATCTGGAAGATGATCAAGAAGACACAACACTTTCTGAAAACACTAGCCAACCTCAAGTAGAACCTGAAAGTCTGGGCGTTCCACCTGAGATTGAAGTGGTTCCCATTCGTAGATCCGCAAGGGCTACGCGTGCACCTGAGCGTCTATGTCTCAACGTAGAAGCTGAGGAAAATATGTTAGGGGATCTTGGTGAACCTGCTAACTATAAAGCTGCCATGATGAGTCCTGAAAAGGAAAAATGGCGAGTTGCAATGAATGGGGAAATGCAATCCATGAAAGATAACGAAGTCTGGATAGAGGTTGACTTACCTCCAAATGCTAAGGTAGTTGGAAGTAAGTGGCTCTTTAAGATAAAGACTGACATGGATGGCAATGCACACACCTATAAAGCTCATCTTGTAGCTCAAGGTTATACTCAAACCTATGGGGTAGACTATGAGGAGACATTTTCTCTTGTAGCAGACATTAGAGCTATTAGGATTCTTATAGCCATAACTGTGTACTATGACTATGAGATATGGCAAATGGATGTCAAAACTGCCTTCTTAAACGGTCGCCTAGATGAGGACATCTATATGGCGTAGCCTGAAGGGTTTGTGATTCCAAAGTTTCCAAAGCGTGTATGCAAACTTCAAAGATCCATTTATGGATTGAAGCAAGCATCAAGGCAATGGAACAAGAAGTTTGATGAAGAAATCAAGAAATTTGGTTTCACTCAAAATCTTGATGAGCCATGTGTGTATCACAAAGCTAGTGGGAGTAATGTTATTTTCCTTGTCTTATATGTCGATGACATATTGATCATGGGAAAAGACATTCCAAGTATGCAAGATGTAAAGTCTTATCTTGGAGAGTGCTTTTCTATGAAGGACTTAGGGGAAGCAGCATTTATTCTGGGAATCAAGATCTACCGAGATAGATCAAGGCGGTTAATTGGACTAAGCCAAAGTGCTTACATTGATAAAATACTGAAGAGATTTAGTATGCAAAATTCCAAGAAGGGATATTTGCTGATGCAAGTTGAACATGGCTTAAGTAATAAACTATGCGCGTCAACACCTGCTGAGGTGGAATACATGAGGAAAGTTCCTTATGCTTCGGCTGTATGATCTATCATGTATGCTGTGAGATGTACAAGGCCTGATGTGGTGTTTGCACAGAACATTACCAGTCGGTATCAACAGAACCCAGGTGTGAAACACTGGCAAGCTGTTAAGAACATTCTTAAGTATCTAAGGGCTACTAAAGAAATGTTTCTAGTGTATGGAGGAAATCCAGATGCAGAACTTGATGTTACAGGTTTTTGCGATGCGTCATTCCAAACTGATAAAGATGATACGAAGTCTCAGACGGGTTATGTCTTTGTCATTAATGGAGGAGCAGTTGACTGGAAGAGCAAGAAGCAAACAACGGTTGTGATGTCTATTACAGAAGCTGAGTACATAGCTGCTTCAGAAGCTGCGATGGAAGCTGTTTGGATTAGGAAATTCATTTCGGGACTCGGAGTAATGCCCTCAATCGAATTACCTCTAAATGTGTATTGTGACAACTCTGCCGCAATAACATTTGCCAATGAGCCTGGAGTCATGAAGGGCGCCAGACATTTTCCTCGTCGATATCACTATGTTCGAGAACAAGTCGACATAGGTGAAATCAATCTACTCAAAGTTCATACAGATGAAAATCTAGTTGATCCCTTTACGAAACCTTTGCCAAAAGATAAACTTACTGACCATGCTGATGGGATAGGACTTCGTTTAGCTAGAAGTTTCATACAGATCTGTGATTAGTATTTGGATAAAGGATGTTATGAACAAATATTACTTTAATGAAATAAAATAGTTGTTTATGTTTATTTTTCATTTTCTTAATATCATATCCTATATTTGCATGTTTAATCCGTGAATAACTGATAACGCTACACGCGTCGTTCGGGGTCAAGGAAACTTCCTTTTCTTCGAGCAAGTTTTATAACACCCTAGGCAGTGAACCTAATCGTTGTAGTGTAGTAATTAGGGTAAGCTACGGGTATTGATATCGTTCTCTAGGGGAATAGGAATGCTAGTAAGGAGTTACTACGCTAAGGTTAAGGTTGAGGAAGATTATTTTTTGTATTTTTATATTTTATGAAATGAAAAGGTACGAATCTCGGGTATTGGATTTGGGGGGTTGGTATTTCTACCGATTACTCTACTATTATCTAATTGTCTAAACTAAGGTTGTGGGAGTCTATGTTTAATTAATGTGTGCTCGTATGATAGTTTAAAGATGTGTTTACTTAGGTTGTATTACTCCTTAATTATCTCCTATTGATGGTTGAGTTGTCACGTCCTTATTCCTAGTTGCGTTGTGTGTCTAAGTTTGTAGGGTATGCGTTTCTCCCTAACTCTTTGAACTTACCAAAGGGTCTCGTCTACAAACCCACTAGGGATGATAAACTCCTACTCTAAGGCGCTCTTTGGATGGTTTAGCCTACAACTACTCAGGTAATTATATTCTAAGGTTCACAAAGATGAATCAAGCATTAAGTACACAACGAATGACCTATCGCATTACTAGATCATTAATCAACCAAGATAAGAAACAACCAATCAATATTCAATAATTAAGTTTCATACTTCCTAAGCAAACACACAAATAAATTAGCCGGACATGGAAAACATGCAAGCATACACACAAATAATCAAAGACATAATTGAATTAATGAAGTAAAGACTTATCTTGATGTAAGATAGGGTTTAAAACCCTAAAATACTGTACAAGACACCTTAGGTTCGGTTTTAGGTTTTCACTCCAAAAAGACTCTCCTTAAAACTGAAAAATTCGGATTCTATATATAAGATTACATATGCGACGGCGTCACCTTATGTTTCGTGACGCCGTCGTGTCGCCGTCATTAGGGTTTCGTCTTGGCCACGTTAACCTTGCGACGGTGTCACCTTATGTCCGTGACGCCGTCCTCTTCAGCTTCTGACGTCGTCTGGATTGCATCTAGGCCGTCTGAGTAGCGACGGCCTACTCTTTTACAACTGGACGTCGTCACTTGAAAATACGAGTTTTGGGTTCTGAACCGTCACAACAATTTTCGGACGGTGTCGCAATTAGCACCTGACGCAGTCGCCTTCTAATTTCAGCAACTGTGAGTGTCTCGATTTTGACTTTGGCCATTTTCTTCATATATTCGCGCCTTTTCGTCCAAATAAGTGTCATTCCAGCATTTTGCCTTCAAGAGACCTAAAAAGTGAAAAGGAACGATATTAAGCAATAACGGATACAAAAGTGATCAAATAAGGACTTAAACGACCCCTCAAAATGGTACCTTTTAAAACCTTATCAAATATCCCTACACTTGTTATTTGCTTGTCCTCAAGCAAATGTGCTTTTAGCCAATTAATTTATAAGTTAGGGGTCATGAAGCATTAATTCAAAACGGTCCACAACACATATAAGCCCCGCAAAAGTCATAACAAGCACGGAAATCACATACTAGCACCTCACATGGGGTGTTTGGATACTCACATCTCTCTCGGGTGTATATATGAAATATAACAAATAGAAAATGGAAGATAAACACTCATTAACCGGTCCTAGTACATAGATTACCATAGGCTTGAGAATAGATCAAACCTCCATCGCTTTGGCGTAAGCACCTAGGAAAGACTATCAAAGAGGTCTTTTAAAGGGTTGTAATGTTAGGCTTACGGTAGGGAAACAAAGGGTTTGGTGGGATAGGCTATTTAGTGGTGGCAAGTCAAAAATCTCTACGTTAAATGCATATGAAGAATGGCGTTGCTAAGCCAAGACTCGACACTCTAAACTCTAGATAACTGAAATAAATAAACATAAATTTAAAGGATAGATGTAGGATGGTAGCCCGTATTTTTTTTTATTTTATATATCACTCTATTTTTTTCTTTTTCTCTTTTTCTATTTTTTTTCGATTTTTTTTTTCTTTTTTTTTTTTTCATACACTTTTACTCTACCATCCTCTAAGATAACATCAAAATACTAGGGATTTATAGGCATATCCCTACACTTGAGTTTTTATTACTCTAACACTAATTTGACCCGAATTGAAAAGATCAAAACACTTGGGGTACATTATTACGCAAACAAAGGGAATTTGAATTTAGCGTTCCCTTCCCGTCATTTCATAAACTTTAACTTTTCCCATGAATCCCAATCGTCCCAAAACTGTATACAAAGGATATGACTCGACTTAGCAACTTATGCAAGCAACTAGATAATTGAACTAAGGGTTTGGGGTGATAACAAATATTTGCACTAAAAGTGAGTGCATAAAGGGTAGGCTAAGGCGATTTGGGTGTATACTTGGGGGGTGGGGTGTAAACAATGCTCTTCATTGATATTCCGGAAAAACCGAAACATCACGAGAACCGCGAAAAGGATAGGCTCTGAGGGGTTAACTAGGGGTATCATGTACTAAAGATGAGTACAACGCAAAGGGTGTGGGGGAATTACTCAACCGATATGGAAGAAGTAATTATATTACAGGTATCAAACAAGGGTTATCCTAATGCCTCTTATCATTTAGTTATTCCTAACTACACAAGTGTAGCCTCACTTGCGATCTCGGAATGCATCACAAAACAAGTTCTAGAATCTAATATACTACCGGTTCACACTCTAAGCATTGAAGATGAATGCTTTAATTCCTACTAATCTAAGGGCGATCCTCACATTTTGGTGGAATTTGGGTAGTAAAGGGTTTTTGTGCTAGTCATGCAACTTCCTATCCATGAGACGCTTTTGTTAAGACTAATGGCCCACTCCTATATGTCATAGAAAATTTTAAATTTGGTGCCAAAATTACCCTATCCGACATTTTCTCATGGTTTATTACACAATCACAATTGGACAAAGCAAATAGTCAAGGATAAGCATAGTTTCAAAGTTCCCGTTTTATTTTCCCTCCCTACACTTAAACTGAACATTGTCCCCAATGTTCCCCGAAAGTATCAAAGTTATGATAAAAGAAGGTAATTAAAAACGAAAGAAACTAATACTCCCCTGATTAGCTCGGTAGGATCCGTGTAAAGTGGTGGTTAAATCCTTTTCAAGAAGAATTATTGCGTGAAAAGTTCCTTCCAATCTTATGTAACTTCTTCTTGACAAACTAAACCTGCACACTTGAAGAAAACAAATGAAACCTTCGCGTAAAATCGACGGTAATAATATATATAAGACTCGATTTAAACTAAGATATAATGTTTGTGGAATGGATGTTTACAGAATTTTTAAGAAAATTAAGACCTGGAAAATTCCAAAAATTTATAAGTAGCTCAGAAAACGAGAAAAAAGTAATCTGATGTTTTTACTCCTTCCTGACGCCGTCAGGTTGCAATCCTGACGCCGTCAGGTTATCCTGACAAAAACTGGTCTGCGATTTTCTGGAAAAAATTCTGGAAAATTTACATCTTTAGAATCTGGAAAAATTTCTGCAAAACATCCATTATGACTCGATACAAGCATTTGACTCGAACAAACAAACATAAATATCTTTTAGTTGATTGTTATTCTCATGTTTACGTTTCTTTTGAAAACGTGTGTAATCCTCCCTACACTTATCCCTTATGTAAAATATCTTTATTTGCAATTAAGACAAGGTTAAAAACAAAATAAAGCATTTTTACAAATTTAAACATGAGGATAAACAATTAATAAAAGATATATGACACTAACAAGCAAACAATTAAACATGGGTTGCCTCCCACGAAGCGCTTTTCTTTATTTAAGAGTCTTGTAGCTAGACTCATAGTCGTGCTCCTACGTTTTCTCATTACCGCCCTCTTGACGGTTTCTAATGGGGGATTTCATGTTGTAGAAGTGCCCTAAAATGCGCTTCTCTAAGAGTTCATCCTCTCCCCAATCGGTCCTATATTCCGGTCCTAGGCTCAAGCAATCCTTATAGAATCCGAAAATCTTAGCCATAACATAATCAACACCTTTTTCCTATCCTCATCATTCCTATAATAGACCGACAGTTTAAGTTCCTTTTCATCATTAGAGAGTGATGAAAACTTCTCAATCTTAAACGGCATTTGATAAGCTATGTCATCGGTCTCATTCTTGAATCGCACTACTCCTAACGAGGGGTCATAGGTCATCCCGGTGCTTTCTATGAAAGGTTTTCCTAGAATAACATGGGATAAGCTAGGGTCTATAGCCGTGCTAATATCCTCCACAATTATGAAGTCCGTAGGAAACGCGAAACTACCTACATAAACGGGCAATCCCTTAATTCTTCCGAGAAAATTGCAACTAACATTAGGATCATTGGGGTCTTGCCTAGTTGGAATAGGCTTCTTCAATATCCAATTGTAATAGGTGCTAGTCATTATGTTGATTGGGGATTTGCGATCAATGTAGGCTTTTGCCACAAAAAGGTGTCCTATGACACATGGTATGTTAAGATTCCAAGGGTTCCCAAACTTGATTCGAGGACTTTTCCTAACATACATGTGACGGAGGTCACGCACTAAGTGAGGGTGGCGAGATAGTTCTTCTTCCGTAGGAAATTTGTTGAAATAGTCAATGTCTACTTCATCTACTTCCTCGGGTATTTCCTCATCCACAAGTGTATAGTCCTCTTCGTCATTTGTTTCATTAGGTTCAACTAAGGCGATGGTATTGACGAATTGGACATGCTTAGTTAGCTTGCTTGGATCCTTAATCTCTATACCTGAAGGCTCAGGAGTTGAGATAGCACTAACCTTCTTATCACTATTAGTTATGGCTTTCAAAAGGTTGTCTATTTTCCTATCCATCTCGGCTTGTTGATGGTTAAAGCGGTCCGAGAGCTTAGCCATTTGGGTTTCTTGGGATGCAACTAGGTTTTGCAACATCCCTTCGATGTTTTGTTGGTTAGGACCGTTAGGTGGGGGCCATGAGAAATCATTAGAGGTGAATTCTTTGGTTTGTCCCCAGTAGAAGTCGGGCTTGTTTTTCCATGCTTCACGGGTTTCATTGAAATTCCTAGGTCCGGGTATTGTAGGGAATCTTCCTCCCGCTCCATTAATACGCGAGGATGCGTAGTCAACAGAAGCGTGTTCGGGGGATCGGGTGCTAGTGCGCGTGTTATGAGGATCACAAAACGGCTCGCACGAGGAAGAAACTTTGTTCACATGGTGTGAAGACTTAGGATTTTCGTAGGAACTCATGAGGAATTTAACTTGATCTTCAAGTTCGATCATCCTACGGTCGGAAGGTTGTGAGTTGATGGAAGGCAAGGAGATTGCCTTGACGGTTTTGGGTAGCTCACGGGGGTCATCCCAACTTTCGTTGTCATAGAGGGCGAGGTCCTCTATTATTTCCCATGATTCTTCTGCGGTGAGATCACTAAGTTTTCCACCGGCCGCTTGGTCAATGGATCGCTTAGTGGGGAAGTTGACATGATCATAAAAGATTTGGACTTGGAGCCAAAGATCAATGCCGTGATGAGGGACTTTATGAAGTAAGTCCTTGAATCGATTCCATGCTTCGTAGAGAGATTCACCTTGACGTTGTTGGAACATCAAGATGTCATTCCTAAGCTTAGTGGTTCTCCCCGGTGGGAAAAATTGAGCAAGGAAGCGAGAAGTAAGATCATCCCAACTTGAGATGGAGCCGGCGGGAAGTCGCTCAAGCCAATTACTAGCTTGGTCCCGTAGAGAGAATTGGAAGAGACGCAGGCGCGTGGTCTCCCGAGTGGTAGCATCAAGGTCGATGGAATCGACAATTTTGAGGAAATCCCTCAGATGCTGATTTGGATCTTCGGAATGAAGTCCATGGAATGCACATCCGTTTTGCACCAACCGGATGGTGTCGGATCGCAGGGCCGTAGTTTGGGCTTGGTCGGGAAGCTCAATGGTGTTCCTATAGCCTAGGTGGCTTGGTCTCGAGTATTCACCAAGAGTACGGGCTCTTGGCGGGTCATTTGGTGGTGGGTTGATGAATGGTAGTGGGTTATCACCTTCCAAGATGAAAAGTGATGGAGTTACGAACAAAGGTCACGAAGAAGGGGGATAGACTAAGAGAAAGCTAAAAATGAGAAAAAATTTACTTGATAGGAATCAAGCAAAGAAACCTAAACGAGGTGGACTACTAACTAGCTATTCTATTCCCCGGCAGCGGCGCCAAAAACTTGATAACGCTACACGCGTCGTTCGGGGTCAAGGAAACTTCCTTTTCTTCGAGCAAGTTTTATAACACCCTAGGCAGTGAACCTAATCGTTGTAGTGTAGTAATTAGGGTAAGCCACGGGTATTGATATCGTTCTATAGGGGAATAGGAATGCTAGTAAGGAGTTACTACGCTAAGGTTAAGGTTGAGGAAGATTATTTTTTGTATTTTTATATTTTATGAAATGAAAAGGTACGAATCTCGGGTATTGGATTTGGGGGGTTGGTATTTCTACCGATTACTCTACTATTATCTAATTATCTAAACTAAGGTTGTGGGAGTCTATGTCTAATTAATGTGTGCTCGTATGATAGTTTAAAGATGTGTTTACTTAGGTTGTATTACTCCTTAATTATCTCCTATTGATGGTTGAGTTGTCACGTCCTTATTCCTAGTTGCGTTGTGTGTCTAAGTTTGTAGGGTATGCGTTTCTCCCTAACTCTTTGAACTTACCAAAGGGTTTCGTCTACAAACCCACTAGGGATGATAAACTCCTACTCTAAGGCGCTCTTTGGATGGTTTAGCCTACAACTACTCAGGTAATTATATTCTAAGGTTCACAAAGATGAATCAAGCATTAAGTACACAACGAATGACCTATCGCATTACTAGATCATTAATCAACCAAGATAAGAAACAACCAATCAATATTCAATAATTAAGTTTCATACTTCCTAAGCAAACACACAAATAAATTAGCCGGACATGGAAAACATGCAAGCATACACACAAATAATCAAAGACATAATTGAATTAATGAAGTAAAGACTTATCTTGATGTAAGATAGGGTTTAAAACCCTAAAATACTGTACAAGACACCTTAGGTTCGGTTTTAGGTTTTCACTCCAAAAAGACTCTCCTTAAAACTGAAAAATTCGGATTCTATATATAAGATTACATATGCGACGGCGTCACCTTATGTTTCGTGACGCCGTCGTGTCGCCGTCATTAGGGTTTCGTCTTGGCCACGTTAACCTTGCGACGGCGTCACCTTATGTCCGTGACGCCGTCCTCTTCAGCTTCTGACGTCGTCTGGATTGCATCTAGGCCGTCTGAGTAGCGACGGCCTACTCTTTTACAACTAGACGTCGTCACTTGAAAATACGAGTTTTGGGTTCTGAACCGTCACAACAATTTTCGGACGGCGTCGCAATTAGCACCTGACGCCGTCGCCTTCTAATTTCAGCAACTGTGAGTGTCTCGATTTTGACTTTGGCCATTTTCTTCATATATCCGCGCCTTTTCGTCCAAATAAGTGCCATTCCAGCATTTTGCCTTCAAGAGACCTAAAAAGTGAAAAGGAACGATATTAAGCAATAACGGATACAAAAGTGATCAAATAAGGACTTAAACGACCCTTCAAAATGGTACCTTTTAAAACCTTATCAATAACTTTATGTTATTATAAATAGTCCGTTGTCAATCAATGATGTGGGAATGTCATTGAATTAAGACAAATCTGAGTTTTGGTAGAATATACTTTTAAAGTATATTGATGCGTGGGACATACCAGATTCACATGATATTCAATGAATTGAATATAGGACTCATCCCAACTTTACATGATGATACTTTATGGGTCTTTGTCATTAAGTATATCATGAAGTGTTTATCCTCAGACTTGAGATACCAGATAACTGATATGAATGTAGTGCATTTGTGTAAGATAGTCTAACGCTATCCGTAACTGGTAGTTATAAGGGCTATTTTCGGAAGTGTTGCAAAATTCATGAGTTATGTTTGTAGTCAAGAGAATTTGTTTCAAAGCATAATACTATATTTGGGCCCCTCGTAGGGTTGACAAGATGTTTGTATGGCCATACCCAAGATCTATCTGGAATACGTTCAGATGATTTGGTAATCTTGTTCAATCATATACAACGAGAAACAGAATGTTAACTTATGAAATGACTTGATCCATATTCATAGTTAATGTAGTATTAGTAACAAAAGGATAAGTAAAAATGATGAATCATTAAATGGTTTTTTCCAGGAGACCATGCTCGATTCAATCTGGGGGCGTTGGCGTGTGAAAGCTAGACTAACCAATGTCATTACTATATTTAGTAATATCCAAGTTGGAGCTGAAAGGTTTTAATGGATATTTAAATAATAGTATGTCTGGATTCGAACTTGAGACTTCGGGATTGCACACATTACGTATGAGAATTGATGTACATAATTAATATAAATAAAATGTTATTGTTATTAATTATTAGTCACTAAATAAAACATAACGATAGTTAAATAATTAACGAGGTTTGGTTAACGGTCATTAAATATTAACTAAAAGGACTTAGAATGAAATTACAAAGTCGGGAAAGTTCTAGAATCCCTTTGGGGAGCTTTGGCCGATCGGTTTGGGTTTCCAAACCCAATACCACACAAACTTGGTCACCAAGTTAAGTTACCTATAAATACAAACCCCTTGTATTCATTCATAACTTAATCTTGGATCACCAATAACCTAATTTCTCTTCTCCTCTCCTCCCTCTTTCCTTGGCCGATCGTACAACCCCCTTCCACAAAGGGATCGATTTTTCCAAGTGAAAGAAACTAGTGTTTGGTTTATTTGTGATTCAAGGAACTAGCTTTTCCACATCAAATCGCTATTAGTACGTGTGTACAAGAACGAAGAGCAAGCACACTTGAGCTTGTATTCCTTGGTGGTCGTTTTTTTGGTGGGAAAATTTTGTGAAACCCTTTGTTAGGGTTTTAGGTTTTGTTACTTGATCACATCATCGTTTGTTTACTTGAATTTCTAAAAGGTACGCACTTTCTTGTTTGGTTAATTAATTACATATATTATTCCTATTGTCTTCCGCTGCATGCTTTGATGATGTTATTTGTTTTATGTATAATTGTTATGAGTATAAAATTCCAACAGTATGGACTTGTCTCATCTTATTCAGATGCCCTAGCCCCAGCCCAAACTCCAGCCCCAGTCCATTACGCCAAACATACCTTTAATCCCAAATAATAAAGAGTGTGGTTAAATAGAGGGTGTGATAGCTTTTATAACAAAAAAAAAGACCCATTTTATTTTCTCTTTATCTCTCTCTTCTCACATTTTATATTAATAAATTATAAATTATTTTTCTTAAATATAAAACAGTTTTAAATATTTTTATCTCTTCTACATTGAATTCAAATACAAATCTTAATCCAAATCCAAATTCTAGTCCTAAACCCAACTACAAACCATGGACCCTTATATATATGTTTTTTAAGTAAAGGTTAAGGAAAAGGTTTTTGCTAAGGATGAGGATTATCTCATGTTCATTTAAACATGAGAGTTAATGTTATTGCTCATGGCCTTCTATCATGTTATTGCTCATGGCCTTGGATGTATGGACTTGTCTCATCTTATTCAGATGCACTCAGAGTTCTTAAACAGTTGTTGGAGGTCAGTGTATTGTGATGGTTTAGGGCATTCTGATTGGTCTCAGTTTGCTCTAATGATTCAGAAGTACTCTGATTTTCCTCAATTGTTATGTGCTCTTATGTATTATCTGCTATTTCTTTTGTATTTTGTTAATTTGTATCTCTGTATTAAGATCTGTAATTTGTAGGTTGTATCCTGAGCTTGGGATTTATCCATGGCCTTTGCTTCTAAGCCTCAGGTAGCTTGTTAGGGATGTGTTCCAACAGTTTTTTGGCTTTGTGCTCTTTTTTTGTTTCTTGCCTTTTTTGGCCCAATTACTTAATAAATTTACCTTAAAAAAAAAAAAAAAAAAAAAAAAAAAAAAAAAAAAAAAAAAAAAAGTTAATGTTGTGTTTGTTATGATTAGTAGGGAAGGGATCCGGTGAGAAGAAAAACTAAAATAAGAAGAATTTTTAGCCACAAATTTTAAATTGGAGTGAGATTTTTAATGGGAGATGCATTGATATTTGTAAGTGCATCTTAAATGTGTAGTTGTGGTTTCTTCTTATTCTTCTTATTTTAATTTTTCTTCTTATTTGATCCTAACTCGTGATTAGTATACTAAATTATTCATTAATTATTGATATTTGGATTTTGTTTAAACTAAAAGAGATGTTTAGCTCATATTTCATAATTACAGCTACAACTAAGTTACAAACTGTTGGGATATAAAGTACTAAAGAAGTCAAAGTGCTGAAGAGTCAAAGTACTGCTAAAGAATAAAGTCAAAGTACTGCAAGGATAAAAGGACTGCTATGCAAATCGTTAAGGATTATTATGTAATTCTAGAATGTTCTCAGTTTAGTTTAGTATTACTTGACGTACAAGGAATAGAATTGTAAACCGACTAAGGTTATCCTTATGCCTATAAAAGGACCCCTAGATTGGCATTAGAGATACGTGATTTTAGAGTTTTATCAAGTTAGATATTAGAGCTGTTAGGGATTGTTAGTGAATCTGTGTATCAAGCAAGTTCTGAGTTTTAATATAATCGTTAAAGTTAAAGTTATTCTTCTTAGCTTTATCAAGTAAATTCCGCATACTTAATAGAGTTAATTCAGTGTTTCATTGTTAGTAACTTAGGATTTATCCGAGGTTGCTAAGCCCTTACAAGCTACATAAGTTAGTTTGGTTAGAGTACATCGATCCAACAATTGGTATCAGAGAGGGGAGCTCTTGATATAGGGATCTACAAGGTTTTTCGAAGAAAAAGGTAAAAATTCGAGTTTAAAAAAAATTTCGTAATGTTTCTGCAGGGCTGTTTTCAAACAGCGATAACTTTTTCGTTAACTGTTGGATCGGAACGAAATTTTAGGTGGACGTTCTCTATATGACAATCTAACTGTCCACCTAAGGGATCTTCGATCTGAACTTCCAGTAAAAAGATATAAGGCGTTGAAGTTTGCTGCTGAAGGGTTTTTTTTTTTCTTCAGAAATTCGATTTTTAGGGTTGATCGACTTTTGTTAGGGTTTTCTATTTTCATAGCTGGTCCCAGATACGATTCGTATCACATGTTTTCTAATATGTTTAACATGTTGATATTCACTGGTTTATGCGCATGGGATGGTAACCTTACCTCTACACTTATTTTGGATCGTATATTATACATGCACATGGAGTTTTGGTTTGTCATGATTGGTTGATTCTTCATTAATGGAAACCATCATGGGTCGGTGAGTTAAAGTATCATATATCATACGCTTGTTCAAGGTTTTTGATTACATGCATAATTTATTCACTTAAAGGTTTCAAGGCTATGATTGGATTTAGTTTATACATGGGACGATAATATATATATTCGCATGAGCATGTTGATTTGTTCTTGTTAGTACTGCCCATGTTATATGGTTAATATTGGTCCCCTACAAGCAAAGTACTACTCAAAGTACTGCTCATGTTCTCAAAGTATTGCTTATGCTGTCAACGTACTGATTGTTTATTTGGAAGCATGCTTGATTGGTCTATTCGTTAAGGATAATAGGAAGCTTGCATGTTGGGTTATTACGAGAAAGTGTTAAAGCATTGTTACTACTGATATTATTGTTTGGTGCACTTGTTTAGCAAGAGCATGAGACCAGGAACATAAGGACCAGTTTGAAGATGATATTCTATACTTGGCGACAAAGGTAACTCAAATTTTAGTGCTGCCAAGGTAATTGATTAAGTACTGCTACGTTTAGATTTTGGTACTGCTGCGTATATAGAGTTTCTGCTGCTAAGAAATGGAAAGTACTGCTCGACAAAGTTAAGAGTGTGGGTAAAGTTAGTCCGTTTGCTTTTGATGTGTTATACATGAATTTGATCTGATTATACGCATCATATTTAGTTGTTATGTGGACCTACGTATCAACCCTATCACGTGGGATTGAATAAATATTGATCTATATATTTTGGTATATGGGGCTATCACTTGATGTTATTGGTGATATTGTGTTTTTTGATCACGTGGTAAATTACGTGTTGATTGGTCGGTATTATTGTTTTGATATGTGATCATGTGCGTCTAGATCGAATAGAAGGAATATTGGTGAAGATTTGATTAATGTGTTGATTGATTCTTGTGCATGTGATTGTGATTGATTTACATGTGAGATGGGACGTTACATAGTCATTTGCTACATCACGAGACTATCTAAGTTTTAAGGTTGGAAGTAGGGTCACTGTCATGTACTGCTACTGTTCAGCAGGAACCAATGAGATAATATCATTGGCGACTGATCGGTAGCCAAACCGTCAAGTTATCTCACGCAAGCTAGCCACTTGTGAATGACCAACCGTAAGAAACTCAAAACAGCTCACACACCAAATGCAATTTAGATCAGAGGAATATAGGGAATTCCTGGGTCGTTAAGTCCCACGGAGGATGAATTGGTGTATAAACACTTGATCAGATGATAGAATGATCACTAAGGATAGTGATCAGGAAGGTTTTTGATGGAAAATTACCTAAACAAAAGATTTACAAATTACAGCGACTTAAATGCAAATTAAAAAGATTAAAAAGTTAAAATCTATTAAATAAATGCTATCACTATTTTTACAATGATGAACGTTTAAAACCTAAAACGTACGTTTAAATAAAATTACGTAAACGTACAAAATAAAACGTGAGTTTTAAGAAATAAAAGGCCTACAAATATGAAAATGACATTTTTACAATCCTAATATTAAAATAAAATTATTGGAAAAAGAAAATTATTTTTACAACTATTTATTTAATTATTATTAATTAAAAACTATTTATTAAGTATTTAAAATGCACTAAAATATAAGAAAATACAAAATTAACCTAGAAAAATGAAATTATAACTTATAAAAATCTAAAATATGATAAAACTTATTTTAAAACTGAAAATATATTTTTTAGACTTTTTATGTATTTATTATTAATTTAAAACTATTTAAAACTAATTAAAATGCTAAAAAATAATATTTAAACCAAGAAAATTATGAAAAAATACTTTTTAGGTTTTTTATATTTATCTTAATCTAGGAAAATTGAAAACATATTTTTTTAAGCTTTTTCTGATTTATTAGTATTAAAAGCTATTTAAAAAGGATTAAAAACTATTTAAAATAAAGAAAAATAGCAAACAGTGTAGGAAAAATCTGAAAAATTCAGGAAAATGCTAAAATATTATTCTAAGTTTATAAAAAATAAAAAAACATATGCTTATGTGGAGGAAAAAGCAACTGCTGTGAAACTGCTTATAAATAAGCAATTCCAAATAAGCTAAAATCCACAATTGGACACCAAATAAACAAAGAAGCTAGGTTATACTATATTAACTAAATACTAACCTATTCCAACCATCCTAAACTTCTGAAAAGCAGTTTAAGACAAAATTTAAGCAAAACAAGAACTAGCTTATTTCAGAAAATGGGACAACATTAAGGCTTATCTAGGAGTGGGGTCCACATAGCTTAAGCTCAAAACCTTTGCTGAAATTGATAGTCAGCTGGGTGGTGAGTGATTTGGAACCAAGAACCACCAGTGGGGTCCACTGGTGTGGCCTGTGGGACCCACCAAAGTGGTGGTGATGCCCACTGTTGTGGTGGTGCAGGGCTGCACAGGGCATCATCCAGAATTGGGTGCTCAAAACAAGCTAAAAAATAAGCACTCTACAAGCTAATTAAAACTGATCTGGTATTTTTATAATTTTGTTAAGCAGCTAATCTTTAATATCCTAAAAGGGTTTAAGCTAAATCTAAATATTGAATACACAATAAAATTCTAACTTTTATTCAAAAACAGGCTTAAGTAAAATTTGACTTTTCAATTTATACTAAAGGTTTGACTTTTATGAACTTATAATCAATCTTGTGGACTGAATAAGTTATATTAAACTGTATTAAGATGATTTTAAGCTAAGAAACCAAGTTTTAAGCTATTATGGTGAGAATTACAAACAAAAATCCTAACCGTTAACTGCAATAAGGATTTAAGAACTATTTTGACTTTTACTCAAGTAAGGACTATGTTTTATGACTTGTCTGAGCTAATAAACACATATATGACTTAGAACAACAATAATGAACAACAAAGCAAGCTTTTAACACAGATTATCAAACAAATCCAAACACTACTTATGAAGGCAGTTTTGAAGCTTTTGTGGTTAAACAAGTTTGTAAACTAAGAGAGCTATTAATTAGCTGATATTAACTATATTTAAACAGGATTAAGCTATAAGTAACAAGGATTAAACACTGAAACTAGGAAATGCAAGTTTTCAATAAATGGCTTACAAATTTGAATTCCAATGTAGACTGAGAACTGAGGAATGAAACACAACCTATAGCTTTCCACAAAGCTCTAAACCAGTAAACAATCCATAATCAACCAGCTTCAGTCCTTGAACTTCATTCCCATGGATTTTTATTTTTAGCTAATTTATTTGGTATTTTAGGTAATTTTGAATTACAAATGTAAACTGACTTGTAAATGTTTGCAATAGCTTAAACAAGCTACTAAGAGCTTATATAAGCTTAATGAGCCCAGAACAACAACCATAAACAACATAAGACAGATTTAAGATTTTGACCATAAAAGTGAAATTTGCACAAACTGAAATTAAACTAGAAACTTGGAATTGTTTATTGATAAAGATTCAAATACACTTAAAAACACTTAAACCAGTACTTAAAAGTTTAAACATACACTAGAAAGCTTGAAATAATTAAAACGACATTAGTGAAACTAAACTACACTACTTGGTCTTCATTCTTGGCTCTTTTCCCATTTATATTGATACTTTTGGATCCTTGTCGACATCTGAAGCTTTCCCACTTGATTGCACCTATGAATTCATCCTAATCGTCCATGTGTAAAATTGGCGGGAAAAGTCATGAAGCAGGTAGTAGCATTAAATGAGGTGGGGGGGGTTGGTTTGCAAGGTGGAAAGGTTGAGGTGAAAGGTAGGTATGTGCTGGAGAGATAAGGGTGATGAGGTGGTAGTGAAACAGGTGGCTATGGAGGTAACAGGTGGATTGGGAGGTGGAAGGTGAACAGTGCACGCGCGTTATCTGTTTTAAAAATTGGGCTGGGTTGATTGGGCCAGGATATTGGACTTGGGTAATATATAGGTCCGTTTGGTTTAGTTAATTCACAAGGACCATTTATGCAATTTAGTGAAAAGTGAGGGACTGAAAATGACAGGTTTCCAAGGTTTACACAAGGGCTAAACTTGCAATATATGATAATCCAAGGACCATACATGTAATTATTTTCCATTTAAAAATGTCCAAGGACCAAAACTGTCAAGTTTGAAACTTGAGGGACCAAATATGTAATTTTCCAAAAGTTTATTATAAGGACCAATCTTGTCATTTATGAATAGTACAAGGTTAAAATTTGATAATTTTCACTTTTTAAATTAACCAAGGACTATTTTTGACAATTTTCAAAGTTAAAGGACTAAAGTTGTCAATTTGTGATTTTTAAACTTTGAAGGGTTTATTTTGACAAATTTTGAATCTTATGGACCTTAAATGACTTTTTATAAGTTTTGGAATGACCAGGGACCAGATTTGACAACTTTTGAAACTTGGGGGACTAAAACTGCCAATTATGCAAACTTGATACGTTTTTCACCAGATTTTGATGTTTTTGCATTTAAAACATATAAAACACTTGTTTGTGATATTTTCATCATTTTGAAGCATTTCTGAGTGTTTTCAGATGTTTTTGCAGTCTAGATAGTACAAAAATGATGAGTATTTAGACACTCATCAGCGACACACACATGAGGTTATTTGTATACACACATACGAGATTGGAATATTGGTACAGGTAGTTATCATGTTTAGGGGAAGATATGGATACTTTTACATGGTTTCTACCAGTTACTCTTTGAACTATTCTTCATGTTACTACTGCTTGGTTTCAAATGCGATTATAGTCATCTTTATTAGTATTTTGAGACGTACTATGTTCTTCATGGCTGGAACTACAACGTATTTATGATCATGGTGGTTAGTTATTCGACAAGTTCTTATGGTTATTTACATGCATCATTCGAGGGGAAGATTTTTACTACTACTTGTTAGTATTTGTACTATTGGTTCAAATTTCTTTTGCCTTAATTTCATTTTTAGCAAGCTTTTTGGTGATCTTCATGCCGGGTATCTTGAGGCATTAGAAGGATGGATTAGTCGTATGATATTGGTTTGTGGTGGTTGGGTTGCTTCTACTTAGCTTCTCCTAGTGGATTATGACAAAAAAGGGGAAGAAAGGCGACAAAGACGGTTCGCAACTTGAAGATTCTTGGTGATTGCTCGTTTAAGGGGAAGTTCTTATCTTTCATGACATCTTAACTTCAGGGGAAGTTCGTGCTTATTTGGTTTTGTCATTATCAACTAGGGGAAGATTGTTAGGAATTATATTTGAGTTGATTATGACAAAATATGAAAGATGAAGAACTTATGAAGACAAAGAAAGACAAGGGACTTACTTGTTAAAGAAGACTTTATTATTTAGTCCCTAGTAGTCAATTGTAACCCTAGACTCTCTAGTATATAAAGAGAGGCAGGGAATTAGGTTTTAAGTGTGTCAAGATGTGAACACCAAAACTGTGTGTGTGTGTACAGGCGTTTAGGGGACGCCTAGGGTAATGGTTAGTAGTTAGTTCCTAGGCGTATGTTCATGTAAACGCCTAGGTTAGTATTTAGTATATTAGTGATTAGTAAAGTGTTTAGTAGAGGAGATGATGACGAAGAACTTTGTTAATAATAAAAAAACGATGTTTTCTTATTCCGATGTGCATTATAATCGTTGTTATTGTTATCCCCTAGAGCTAAGAAGATGCACAGAAATCTGTTGAAGCAACAGTTTGAAACATTCATTGTTGGTGAAAGAGAAGGTCTTGATGCTGCCTATGACAGATTCCAAAATCTTCTTAGTATGCTGGAGTTATACAAAGCTGAGGTATATGTTGAAGATGCAAATCTGAAGTTCTTGAGAAGTTTGTCATCTACATGGCATGTGATTGCTACTATGATCAGAGGACAACCTGGTTTGGATGTTATGGACTTTGATGATCTTTACAACCACTTAAAGGTGTATGAGCATGAGATGAATGGCCAAACAAGTTCAAAATCACACAGTATTGCTTTTGTGTCTTCTGAAAAGAGAGGCAGTACTTTCACTAAAAGTACTGCTTATCCCACTCAAAGTATTGTTGCTCAAAGTACTGTTGTTTATCCTACTCCTACATCATCACCTACAAACACCATTCATTCTGATGAAGTTGTATGCTCATTCTTTGCTCAGCAAGCCACTTTACTTGTTACTTATGAAGAGGATTTGTCACAAATTGAAGATGATGCTCTTGAAGAAATCGATATAAGGTGGCAAGTTGCTATGATCACTGCCAGGATCAAGAAGTTCATGAAGAAAACAGGAAGAGGCATTGACTTCAAGCCTAGACAAGGCATCACGTTTGACAAGACCAAGATTGAATGCTTTAATTGTCAAAGAACTGGCCACTTTGCAAGAGAGTGCAAGTTTGCTAAATATCAGGCAAATAGAATAACTGAGAAACCCAAGATCCCTCCCCTCCTCTTCTGTTATTAATTGAACATACATATCATGCAATCATATGTTTCCATTAAACACTTGAAAAAGATAAGCAAAAAAGAAGGTAAATCATATCCAGAGCTTGAGTTCCATTGTAAAAAACTTCTCTCCCTAACTCTCTCTGGCGATTATGCGACTTAATTCTAAACCCTAAATCGTTTTTTCAGCAAATCATTCATCATAACATTCTTATAACAGTCCTGATTGTTATTCGTTTGTTTTGAAGTCGATTTGTTTTAAGGATTGGTTTAGGTTTTCTGTTTTGATCGCTAGTTAGGGTTTCCAGTCGGTTTGTCCATTCTTTTTCCAATTAACTGCTCCTTCATTGAATCGACTTTATCATCATCAAATCATGTAATCTTGACTACTTGTATATGGCTTATAAACCCTAGTTTTACTAGGGTTTTACTCGTTGTGTTTGAAGAATCAGACGTTATTTTCTTCTTGTTTTCTACTGCGAATTATTGTCTTGGGAGTTCTTGTTTGCTATAATGGTGATGGTGGGAGAGGAGAATGATACTTTGCCACATCCTGCGACTTCTAGTTTTGAGGGGAATGCAAACGCTGTGGGTACATCTGTTGGGAGTGGTACTCGTTTGCTGAATTTGGATGTTGCTTCTGCTGGATCTGATAACGCATTGATCAACCCTAGGGTTGATGCAATAAACGATTCTGGTGTTGTACAACAACCTGCTGATGGGAGTACTGGTCAGAACGAGAGTCTTGTTGATCATATAGAATGTGATGGGGCTGATAACGTGAATAAGGTTAAGGATAAGGTTGTTTTGGATGATTTGGAGCAAAGCCATGATACCCCTGCTTCTGATTCGGTCTCTAATGTTTCAAAACAGCCTAATGTGAAGCAATTGATTGCTAATGCGCATCAGAAATTTGATGAAGCAATGAATAAAATTAACAGTGATATTGCTAAGATGGCTTCATCTTCTGATGTGAACAATTCGAGTGGTATTGGGCTTCAATCTAAGTCGAATGGTACTAAAGTTTATTCAGCTAATACTCCTCCGTCTAGTTTTGATGTGGCTATGCAATCCCAGATGTATGGTACTAATCATAGTGTTACTTCTAATCCTAATGCACCCAAGGTAGTTACTACTAGTGGTAATGGAGTTAAGTCGGTTTCTTACGCGGGTGTTGCTTTTAATGAATCCCAGAAACACGTGTCTAATTTTCAGAGGTTAGAATGCAGCAAAAAGAAGGATGATGTTGACCTTTCAGTCCCAATGAAAGTGGTGGAAGAGGTGAACATGAGGTTTGAGAATACTCTCTACGGATACTTCCTTGGTCAACGCCTTGCTTTTCCTGTTGTTGACTATTATGTTCGCAATACGTGGGCTAAGTATGGTTTACAAAAGGTTATGATGAACGCTAAGGGATTCTTCTTCTTCTTCAAGTTTAATTCGAAAAAAGGCTTTGATGATGTACTTGATAATGGTCCTTGGTTGATTCGTAATGTTCCTATTATTCTTAAACCATGGACATTGAACACCAACTTGCTTAAAGAGGATTTGACTAACATTCCGGTGTGGGTTAAATTCCATGATGTTCCTTTAGCTATGTTTTCTGATGACGGGCTCAGTCTTCTTGCTACATTGATTGGTACGCCCAAAAGGTTAGATGATTTTACTAGTCAAATGTGCAAAGAATCTTGGGTCCGTAGTAGTTTTGCTAGGTGTATGATTGAAGTGAAGTCGGATGAGGTTCTTAGGGACAACCTCACTGTCGAGATTCCTTTACTTGATGGTACGGGTTCGACTATTGAGAAGATCCGTGTTGAATATGAATGGAAACCGCCTAGATGTGAGAAATGTCGGGTATTTGGACATACTTTGGAGGATTGTCCTACGGTTGTGATTCCGACTGCTCAACCTCATAAGAACGTAAGTGATGGTTTTCAGACTATTAACAATAAGAAGAAGGGAAAGCAAATTGGGCCGAATCCGGGTCGAGGAGGTTCTACTAAATCTGCGGTGGGCAAGCATTTTGAATATCGGCCAAAAAAGCCTCCTCCTGAACCCAAGAAAGTAAATGTCGGTAAGAAGATGGCTTCTGATGTGGCTGGTACGAGTGGAACCAGGATCACTACGTCTAATCAGTTTGATGCTCTTAATATGGACAAAACAGATGTGGATACTGGTCGTACAATGGAGGTTAATGAGGATGGGTTGATTAAGACTGGTTCTACATCACATGTACCGCTTGTGAGTGATTCAATGAGAACAATGGATGTTGGTTCTACTCCCATAGTTGAGAAAATTGGTAAGCTTGAAAAACTACTTATTGATGGGAAAGCTACTCTTGTAGATGATGATGGTCAACATATTCTGTCTACCTATTCTACTAAGAGAGTTAACCCTTTTTCTAAAGTGGGAGAGATTGAGGTGTCTGATTCTGAAGATGAAGTTGTTGCTAACCCATTTGATGAGTCTGCTAATATATTTTGTGGTGGCCAAGAGTTTGAAGATGAGTATGATGACTATGACTTCGATGACTATGCGAAACAGGTTCGTGATCTTCCAGGGAATTTGGATGCCTTTAATGCCATGTATGGCACAAAGTTTCAAGGTCCTAGCAAGTAATTTTATTTCGTTGTGTCATATGTTATCATTTGAGTAGTGGTTTATTTTCTTGTTTAGAAAATAGGAAGTATCTTGTTATGTAATCTTTATGCCTATGTAACGGGCTGAGATATGGGATTTCGCTCATATCCTTTGTACTTAAACGTTTATTTGGTTAATATATTTACCAGGGTGCAGGATTACTCCCCTTTACCATAAAGAGCTTGAGTTCCATTATGAATGGCAAAAAGATAACTATAGAAAGAACTAGATCTTGAGTTTCTAACTTATCTAGCCTAGGAACTATTAACTATTGGAATTTGCTAACAACAACCTTATAAGTTTTGTTTTAGTTTACCTTATTTAAAAATATTTTAAAAAATGAACTCACTTGATTTAATACATATCATATTAAAACTTACACAGCGTGTTGAAATCATATATTTATGAAAACGATGAGTTTTATTTTAAAAACGTAGTTAATTAAGAGATGTTAAAGAAAGTTTTTACAATTAATCTAACACCAGCTATAGGATATTTGTTGATATGTGTGACTGATTCAAATATCTAACTATCTTATAACTAAAGAAGACAATTTTCTCCATTAAATGTTTTAATTTTAAGCAATACAACATAATATGCCACATGTTCAAATGATTAATGCTATGTATAATACATTAAATAATCAGTGATTTACACATATTTATTTAGAACATTCATTAATGTAAGGTTAATTCCAAATTTTTGTTTGGTTATCAACATTTAATTTTTATAACATTTGCATATTTAAAATAACATTTATCATCTATGTATTTTAGTACAAGTTTTGTGAAATCCTAACCATTTTGCAATAAATTCGATTTATAAAAATTGTACACGTTAAAGTACGAAGATTTTCATATGATCTATAAAGTATGAAAATGTGTATAACATACAAAGCACAAAGATTCTCTATGTTTACACGTTATATAATATTGTGAAAAATATCACATAGCATGTTGGGATTTTAGAACTACGTTAACCAATTAACGCATACGAGTACGCAGTAGTAATCGCAATTAGGTTAGCACTTAATAATAAACAATTAATGAATAAAATTTAAAATAGAAACCTAACATTTCGTGGCAATTGAACGCAAGTGTAACGAACAAGAAAACCAATACGAAACCTAAGTATCTAAATTAGACACCTCTACGAGTATCACACACAACACGAAAACCATATACGTTCGATAATGAGCTAGTCGAGAACGTATAAAACCCAATAAACCTTTGATACCACTTGAATAACACGAACTAGAAAACCACCAAGAATATGACTTGCTTTCTGCCCGTGATCAATTTTGTCTGAGAAACAGAAAACAAAACAATACCCGATATCGGACAACTTTGTCCGATATCCTCCTTCTTCTTTGTCCGAGAAAAAGAAAGTCATAAAACCCTCTTTGTTGTTGTTACTGTTGTCGACCAGGAGAACCAGAACAAGCACCAAACAATTAAATACCTAAACACTTGAATTCGTTGCAAGTTTAGGAACAATGAAAAACCAAACAAAACCCTAATCGATCTTGTATAAAACCGACTAGAATTTTCAGCAGGAAGCTTGGATCGTTTAGGGTATTAGGAATATGTACGTGATAATGCGTATAAATGGCAGAAGGGTATGTTTGCTTTTATAGAAAATTGAACCGGCCCTTTGTTGAGCCTTAGACTTGATCAACAAGTCAAAAACCCAACCAAACCCATTCACTCTTTGCTCTCTTGCCCGATCAGTGAAACACAAGGCCCAAGCTTGTTCACTTTCGACCCATGTTCAATCCAAAACAGCCCATGGATTGTAACGGTGATCGGGTCAAGTTTGCATGCATATCGGGTATGAATATTCAAGTATCAAATATACGTTCGACATGTAACTCGTGTGTGCCCCATAGGCTCACACACTTTTAGTGTTTTGTAATGTTTTAAACTCCCACAAACCAACATAGCATCTACTCATTAGCAAGTACATTTCACCGTCAGTCATTACAACCTCAATACTACTCACTAAAGTTTTGGTATCGTCATTGCATCGCGATGCACATGGCTTGGCATTTTAATATGAAATAGTGTGTGATAAAAATATTTCTCAAAATTCTCGCCATGCATAAAATCATTATCACGAAAAAACATGTGATTAAAAAAAATTGCTCGCCAAAAGTTTTGATTACAAGATACCCGTTGTCGCAACGTGCAAATACCCTGCAAATATACAATATTCACCAATAAATTTTCTTCATGTACCGAATGAACTTGAATATATATACATTAATCCTTTTAGCTATAAAACTCCTCATGTACCGAATGAACATGAATGCAGGGGCGGAGCCAGGATTTCAAGTTAAGGGGGGCCGAACATAATTGTAAAATGGTAACTATATAATTTGAACATATGCGAAAAGTAGACGCATAACTAAATATCTAGAAAATTTAGGAAACTGAAGTCATAAACTAATACACCATCCAAAATCATCTCACTAAGATAGTAAAAATCACTTGGTACCTTTTTGATCACGAGTCAATCTAAATCATAAAAATTTTGTACCAAATGTAAACAATAATAACAACTTTGAACTCTTAAAATGTAGTTTGATTGCTAAATTGTATTTGTATCTACCACCAAAATATATATCATGATTCCAGAAACCCCATTATAAACAATTTTTTTTATCTATTGTGTAAACTCAATGACCAAAGTAAAAATCTAAAAGAAATTGGTGAAGGTAACAACTCATAAGTAGACAGACAAGGAGTTAATAATGATTAAGTGACTATTAATATTCAAAAGCACTATACATTTAAAGAATATAATTAACTAATTGTTATCTTTCAACACCTAAGAACATGAGGTATAGTGGCATAAATGCACCTCAAAATCTAGGTGACAACTTATTTGTCATGCCAAACATGTTACCATACCACATTTTCCTTGTGCTAATTTGAATGCCAATCAATTGGCATGCGTGAATGTGAAAAAAAGACAAACTAAGATGGTTCCTTTGTTAAGAGTAAAACAAAGAGAGTGTAAAAAAATTGCGGCATCAAAAATCAAAACACTCACACTCCAAATAAACCAATAATTTATTAGACACAATTTGAACAAGAACTATTAAGTTAAAAAACATCTTACATCACATAATACAACTAAACGACAAATTATTTGATTAAACCTGAGTTTGCTAATGTTTATATACTACACGAAACAATTAAAAAACATATACTAACTAGGTGATACGTAGTAACACGTTAATAAAAATAGTACTACTAGACAATTAAATTCACAAAAGGGTCTATATTAGTGGATTACGCTTCTTTGTATAGTTATAATGGAAATGATAGATTGATCCATCTTGTTATTGTTTATGTATAAGAGCTGTGGAATAAATCAGGTTTTTAAAGGTCTAAAAGCAAATTTCTCGAATTATAGAAGGGTAAAAAGGAAAAAGGTTATCAAGAGGTTTACATAGGGAATACAATAGTCAGACTTTTGAAAACAAAAAAACATTAAAAATGTTTGTTTATCTCTCTTCCTCATGTTTTCTTTATTCTCCGATCAGTCCATTACTTCCTTATTTTTTCAGCAAGCATAATCATTTATTTTTTTTTATATTAAAGTTACAATAGTGAATCGGTAGATTGGGAGGGGCCGAGCATTAACATTCCTCAGAGAATGGGCTTTTGGACTGTATTTCATTGTGTTTACCAGCAAGTTGGGAGGGGGCCTAGCACCCGCTAGCCACCCTATCCCCTCCGCCCCTGCATGAATGTATATATGTTATGTATCTAAATAAGAAAGTCAACGGAAGTCAACTAAGGAAGGTCAAACAGGAAAAGTCAAACATCCCATTTTACCCATTATTTGTATAAATACAGAATTAGTATTCATTGTAGTTAGCTTATCAAATTGTAAAAACTACTTCCTCTATCTGTACAATTCATCATTCCTAATAACAATCATTGTTCTTCAATTCGAGTTTCTATTCTTATTTGCTTGAAATCCTATTGATTGAACTAGGCTATCTTCGATTGTTTGTAATCTTGGATCAGTCATATCCTTTTGGTACATAACAATTGGTATCAGAGCCACTTTCCCGGCTAGATAGATCCCAAATTTTGTTAAAGATTCATTCATACTTTCATTTTTGAGCCAAAATCCAAAATACGTACCAAAATCATTCGTCTTTCCGATTTCCAATCACAAAACGTGTTATTGTGTCAATTATTCATAGTTAGTTACAAATCTTGATAGTTAGTTACAGTTCTTGAAAAGTTGTTACAGTTGTTACTCTATTTTGGAAAAGTTTGTTAGTCTGTTTCAATTCTTGGTTCACTTTTGATCAAAATGCCTAGTTTAACACGTTCTAGTACCAGTAATGAAGATGAGCCTATGAGGGAGATGATGAGGCAATTGAAAGACGAATTAAGGCGTGATTTGTTGGTAGATTAAGAGGCGGTGCTGTTACTCGTGATCAGAATATGGTGGCAATGAATCAGGGCCAAAATACTCAGTTCAATACGGTCACAAAGCTTGAATTTCCAAAGTTTGGAGGAAATAGGGTTAGGGAATGGATGTTTATGAGTGAGCAATTCTTTAAAGTTCGCAACGTTCCTGATGAGAATAAGGTAAATCTCATTTCTCTACACTTGTTTGGCGAAGCTTTGATGTGGCATAAGAACATAATGAGAATCTTGGAAAATAATGTGACTTGGGTGATTTACAGAGATGCAATTTTGCAAAGATTCAGTAATGTTCACAAAACACAATTTTCTTGTAATAGTGTTAAAAGTTCAAGTTTTAGTTTGAATCTTGATGATGATTTGGAAGATTATGTGCTATATGATGGTTACTATCAAGTGGAAGATGAAAAAGATTATAGTGCACATGAGATGCTTGATGAAATGCCTATAGAAAATTTTTCTAAAGAAGCGAGTGATATGGTTGAGAATAATATTGGTAATATGGTTCTTGATGAAGTTTCTAAAGAAGATAATAAGATGCAAGAATTTGAGTTTAAAGATTCAAGTAAAGCTGATGATGGATACAAAAGATGTGCGGAACATGATAATTGTGAGAAACATGAGTGAGGGTGGAAAATGAGTCAGCCAATGATAAAAAAGTCAGAGAAATGCTAGACTCTAAACCTGCAAGGAGTGGAATGACTGAAACCTATAAAGTAAAAGACAATAAAATCACTGATGTTCAAGGTCAGATGTTCACAACAGCTCCTAATCAGGGTGACTTGGGTGTAAGAATGAATTCAGGGAAAAGAGTGGCAAATGATATTAATACCATTGAAGTGTTGAATTCAGAGAGTGTTGAATCCACTGAAGATGAGTTGAAATCAGTTGACGAGGGAAATGGTTCAGTTGTTAATATGGCAGCTAGAAGTGTTACAGAAGGAGCTGAGAGAACTAATGGATTGAGTGATGATCAATCGTTGACATCGGGTTTTAATCGAGTTGGTATTGGTGATATGCATAAATGTGAAGTCCGGTTGATAAGAGTCAGAGATGCATTATTGTTTGGGTTACATGAGTGTTTAGATAGCTTGGACATATCTTTTCTTAGTCAGGGATATGTGGACAAAGCTAACACGAGTAGTAAATTCCTTTTAACAGTTAAACTAGTGTTTGATCCAGGAGGAAAACGAGTCTCTGATTTCAGTAGGAAAAGTAATTGCTACTTGAAGTATGAGAAATGGGAGTTCGACGTATGGAAATGGCCAAAGAGGAAAAAGAAAAGGGTTGTGTTAGCTGATGATGTGTTAGTTGTTACTGATTGGCTTAAGGAACCTGTTGTGTCCTTGAAACTCACTCAGAGAGTCATACAGGTCATAGACAAAGACTCTAAGCTTTATAAGCATTATACTTTTACTCTCTGGCAGTTGAAGAGGAATGGGAAGTTGGTGGTAGTCCATGATGTAGAACTAAGGAAATACTTACTTAACCATTCACACTCTGATTCCAAGGGTGGACACTCAAGAGTTCAAACAACTATTCAGAGGATGATTGGGCAGTCAGATGGTAATATAGAAGCTGAACCAATTCATACTGGTGATGTGATAAAATCTGAGGTCAAGAGAGAAATGGTGTCAGCTCATTTACCATCAGATAAGAATGTTGGAAGGATTTTGGTGATGGAAGAAACTAAGATAGCTCAACCAAAGGCTCATAAAGAAGTCAGGGGGTTAAACACTGAAGAGAAAAGAAGAGGGATGAAACAAAATATGGTATTCAGAGATCTCAATCAGTGGTTGGTAACATTGTTCAAGAGGGCCATACCACAAAAGTTAACAATGTCACTGAAGTACCTGACCCATTATCTAATCATCCTTATCACCCAATACCTGGTTCAATTTTTGATTCAGTACGTGATCCATTACTTGAGTGTGGGGACATTGAAGTACTTGATCCTGATCCAGTACCTGATATGTGTCAAGGATTCCCAAACATCAACTTAACTTGAACCCCATTACAGTAAAGGCAACAATGGGGGTGTTTGTCTCAAGAAAAGGGAAGGATGATTAAAGGAATAAAGAAGGGTTACCTTAGTGATTCAAATGCTTAGATGCTTGAGGACAAGCATCATTTTAAGCGGGATGGATTGTTATGTATCTAAATAAGAAAGTCAACGGAAGTCAACTAAGGAAGGTCAAACAGGAAAAGTCAAACAACCCATTTTACCCATTCTTTGTATAAATACAGAATTAGTATTCATTGTAGTTAGCTTATCAAATTGTAAAAACTACTTCCTCTATCTGTACAATTCATCATTCCTAATAACAATCATTGTTCTTCAATTCGAGTTTCTATTCTTATTTGCTTGAACTCCCGTTGATTGAACTAGGCTATCTTCGATTCTTTTTAATCTTGGATTAGTCATATCCTTTTGGTACATAACAATATACACTAATATACAATTGTTTGTAAAGTGTTAAAGATGGCATGTGACTCTTGTCGTGTTTCATTGTTACTACGGCGATTTAGAGAAGACATAATTAAATAGCATTCTAAAAGAAATTCATCTACCAAATTAACTGGATTAGTCATCAAATGCATGGTTAAATATGTTACATTTAGGGACGGGCTTAGGATTTTTAAGAGAGTGTTGCACAAGAGAAATAGTGGGCTAATTAAAATTACACCGTAAAAAATGAAAGTAGCAAAAGAAAATTTTGAGGGTTGCACATACCAAAAAACGACAGTTTTAAAATCTTTTTACACTTCATGACCTAAAATCGGGTGTAGCCCGTGCCACACCCGGCATACATGTAGGTCCGTCCATGGTTACATTGCTTATGTAAGTTTATTGGCATCAAATGTTTGGTCATTTTCACCATCATAGATAGGCTTACTTATTGCTTCGGATTTTTCTTTTTTAGCTCATGTGTATCTTGAATGTTTTTTTGGCTTTTCATTAGAGCTTGAATCATAGGTAACTTGATCATAGTTTTTCATATTATTTTGTCATGCATTGGGTGTAGTACGTGTTTGCATTATTCCTGTTTTATCTTGATCACTTAATTTTGTGGGGCAAGTTATCCACACCCTCTCGTAAAGAGAGTTAGCAATGATTGAACGCATTATCGGATTGTACGATATGCATACGGTTTAACCAAATCCCTATGACGTGACAATATAGGAAGGGTTCTTATAACATATCCCTTTAATATATATATTATATTAAAAGTTGCAGACGTACCATGTCATGTTAATGGAGATTGAAAACCTAACCAAATTTTATAATATGAGCAGTAGGTAGTCTAATTGTTTAAGATATTGATTAAATATTTTAATAAGCTTAGTTTATTATTAATAATTTTTAATTTAGGATCACTATTATTGAGCTTTGAATTTGTTATAGGAACCCTCTACGATTGTAAGATAAGCTCTAAAAGATAAGTTAAACAATTAGACTACCTACTGCTCATATTATAAAAATTGGTTAGGTTTTCAGTCTCCATTAACATGACATGGTACGTCTGCAACTTTTAATATAATATCTATATTAAATCATATAGATATCTACAATACATACGTAGTATTAGTTAACATGCAACTTTTCTATTGTTATCATTCTTTTCAAGGATGACGAATCAAATGTAGTAGTATACTAAACCTTTCTACTGGAGTTTACTAAAGCAAGGCCTAGTTATTCATAAATCATTTTAATCTAAAAATAAAGTTTGAAGCAAAAGAAAGCGAAGTGAGGAATAAACACTACGAAAAACAGTCAAATTTTCCATGGTTATTTTACACGTCTTATAGAAGCGTTTTTTATTTATACATTTACGCACTATTAAATGTATTAAAATGAACACAATTACAAATGTGTAAAAACATAATTTTATTTATGGTTATATGCATGTAAAATAAAGAGTAATAAACTTACACACGTCCAAGCGTATAAAATTCATCCATAAAAAAAAGTGAAAGAGAAATAGAGAGGGAATCTGAAATAACAAATTTACACACTTCCAAGTGTGTAAAATTTATTTATAAGAAAAAGGTGAAAAAGAAATAGAGATGGACCATATTTTGCCAACACAAACTTTTGGCAATATGATTTCTACACGCATGTAGGTGTGAATTTATTTATTATGATTTTTTACACGTTTGTGAATGTGGATATATTTATATTATTTTTTCACACTTATATATATATGTGTAATTGAGATTTTTCCCACACTTTTTCATGTTGAGATATTATTCACGCAATATTTCTGCACATATTAAGGAAGCGTGAAATTTTATATTTTAAACTTTAAAAACATGTATTCTTTAGCTAAAAAAAGGTGTAAAATTTGACTATTTGTTGAAGTGAAACAGACTAATTACGAAACAACCACAACATATATAATCTGAACTCCACAATTTCATGATTCAAGAATATTGATGAACTATGTAGCTACTAAAAGGATTTTTGTGCAAAGAACAAGTCTTCAAGAAAACGTTTAAGGGTCATAATGGTGCACACTAAAAGGGATACGCAAGCGGAAATAAAAAAAAATGACTAAATGAAATGGAAGTAAAGAGGAAATGAATCATGGCAATATTTTCATGAAATGTTAAAACAGTAATTATCCTAGGAGTATATATTTGTGAGAGATAAATATATATAAGCGAATAAAAGAAAAAAATGCAATCCCTAACAAGATATGATACTTCGGGGAGTGTAACAAATTTTACGTGCATTGTGCGGGGGAAATGTTGGATGTGACCAAGATCGAGAAGCGACCACGTAGATTAATTAGTTAATAACTTTCTTGGATCGTGGCGTACTATCCCAAAGACCAGAGGATATATAGTGTTATGCATATTGACTCATCTATGTCTAAGATATCCAACAATGTTTCGAATTAAAACATCCCTTAAGACATGTGTCTAGGTAGAGGAGGAAGGTATATTGATTATTATTATTGTTCAAGAAAGGATTTTGAAACTCCAAGTCAAAAAGGACTAGAGAGGATACTTTTCCAGGGCCTTGTGGTTAGATGGATTGTCAGTGTAGGCTATACAACAAGTGTCTAAGAACACTGTGGGAGTTAAATCATTCACGGTAACAAGAAAGGGTAAAAGTATTGCAAGAATAACCTAGCCATGTCTCGTACTTTTTGAGATATTGCAAAGTGCAAAGGGATATAGTCATATACCTAAACTCAGCTAAGGAGTTGCTTGAGTCATTCTAAGTCACTAGTGTGTATTGAATCGGTTTCGTGAGTTAGGTACTTAAATATTTTGCAAGGGACCTCTTCCTACTGTGAAAGTGGTTCTTGTATTGTTGTTTACAAGTGAAAGTTTGAAAATATTAGTGTGCAAAGAACAACGTCTTTCATAACTAGCAGTTTGGCACTCATAGAAATGCCAATGCGTCACACATGTGCATACTGAACGAAACATGTAAATTGTTAATGAGAAAAGAGTGACGAAATAAAATGTGAATGAAGATGAAATAACAATAGGAGAATATTCTCAGTAAGGGTTAAAATGGTAAGTATCTAAGGTGTAAATATCTATTTGAGATATATATCTAAGTAGAAAAGGCAAAACCACAAACCCTAATGGTAGGGGTGGAAACGAGCCGAGCCGAGCCCGAGCCTGCCAGAGCTCGAGCTCGGCTCGTTTAAGTTTTAAAAGGCTCGAGCTCGAGCTCGGCTCGTTTCAAGCCTTAAACTTTAAGTTCGAGCTCGGCTCGTGGTATGTTATATAGGCTCGGGCTCGGCTCGTTTATACAATTTGCCATAAAAAGTTCAGTAGGCTCGTTTATATAGGCTCGACTCGTTTAAATAGGCTCGTGGTATGTTATATAGGCTCAACTCGTTTAAGCTCAAGCTCAGCTCGTTTATACGATTTGAGCTTGTTAATAAGCTCGAGCTCGGCTCACATACATGTTTAATACTTAAAATATCATAATTTTGTTTAGGCTCGTTTAGGCTCGCGAGCCCAAACGAGCTTTGAATGTAAAGCTCGGGCTCAAGCTCGATTAATAAACGAGCTGCAACTTAGGCTCGAGCTCGTTTAGGCTCGGCTCGTTCGAGTTTTTTACCGATCCAATCCCGAGCTTTTCACGAGCGACTCGGCTCATTTCCACCCCTACCTAATGGTTGTGAAGTAAGGCCAACCCCTCAAGGAGAGAAGTTTAACTGCATGGAAAACTCGTATACATAATGGATAATTACTTTAGGATTTCTTGTGCAATTAAGACTGTCTTTGTTTTACTATAAATATGAACACAACCTAAAAAAAATCATAATAATCCTCTAATTCCTAACTCCCTCCTTCTCTTTCTTACTCTCTCGTTCGATCAACCAACCCAAAGGGTCAAAACCCTTTGGTTTAAACCCTAAATCGACTAGACTTAGTCGACTTTTACCCGTGTTTCGTACAATCTAACTTGCATAGGTTCGTTGCCCTAGTTCTACCTGTGTGCAGTACCGGTGGTTACCTTACCCAGTTCATATAATGATTATCCCCTAAGAAACCCTAATCAGTCAAATCAAGCATAAAAAAAAAGAAGCAGAAGGCGATTCCATGAAAGTCAAGAAGGTTTAAGAGCTTATGTTATTGCAGGATTAAGTTAGTAAACCCTAAACACTCTTTATATGTGTTACATTAATTAGGTTATATCCTTAATTAGGATATTTGTCTATCATGGGTTTGTTTTGCATGACCTTTACGTATTTATTTTCCG